>CM021101.1:600640152-601271483 GCA_007115665.2 Sequoiadendron giganteum
TGTGGAAGATTATGCAATTAGGGTATGTAGGAAGGTTAGGAACAATAACCTGTACATACATGACTTTAAGAAATATAGAATGAGTAGGAATGAGATAAATTGAACTATAGAAACCTACAATTGAGAGAGTTAGGAACTCTTGCATTAGTGTAATCACTACGAACCTATGTACGCAAGTCAGAATATATTAGACTTTTCAAGAAGGATATGAACGAATGAGGTATCCTCAAAGATTGGGGAACTCATGACTTAAAATTTTGGGTAAAAATAAAGGATCTTGTTAGAAAGGAGTTAGAACCGAGGTATTGAGAAAAGACCAGAACGGTCAGAAGAAACAATTTATGAGGTTATTGAAGTCTTGGAATCAAACAACTTATGAATAATGATTCCAAAGGAGAATAGGAATACCACATGGCTCTATGTTTCAGGACACTAGAAGTTGCAAGGAAAGCAACACTTTGAGTAAAGAAGTACATCAACAAAAGAGGTTAGTAAGTATGGAAAAAAAAAAGGGATATTAGAAAGAAGATGGAAGATTATTAGTTGTTGATTAATCATTGGATCTCCTACTGAATGATCCAATATGTCAAATCTATGAGATAAAGAAAACAATGAAAAATATAGCTTTGAGAAAAGTGTAAATAAGGTATGCCTTGAGATAAAAGAGAACAACGAAAAGTCAACAAGAAGGAATGACAAACCTTTTTCAAGGAAGCAAGTAAATTACTAAAAAGTTCAATGTGAGAAGAACGAAATTTTCGGAAACACTAAGCGGGTGGAAGGGAGAGAGTGGATTGACTCAAGCTGGGTACCCCACCCAACAAAACTTGGTTATGACTTCTTTGCAAGTCATAAGGACAATTAAGTCACACATTCTATGACCACAAGGGGAAAAGGACAAATGGAAAGGTTAAGAACTATGATCTGTATACCTTATGATTATTTAATCTAAAGATCAAGGATATTATTATTAATGTCATAGAAAAGGATAGGAAAATAACTTAATCATGATAAGAAAGATCACTATCTATGGGATTGACTGGGGAGGATCTAAGAGACTCATGATTGGAAGAAAGTGTCTCAATACTCCTATATACTTTGTAAAGATAATTTAATAACGATGTTATTTTGATATGAAATATATTCATGTCGTGAAATAACTTGATACTGAAGTTCACTATGCTAAGAAACCTTTGGACGAGAAAAAGGTTGGCTATTTAAGCCATTGAGATGTAGTGTAAAATAAAGTAAGATGTGACGTTAGGTGAACCACACCTAAATCTCTTTTCGGGAATGATTAAATCACTTAATCACTACCTTAATTTTTAATGGAACCTTGGGTTAAAGATAACCTATGTGGGACAAGAAGCTTATTCAATAAAGAGAAATATCTAATGATGAGACTATAACCTATTAAGTCAGATTACGTATTGGATTATTCTTTATATACCTATAAGTAGGAATTAAACTTGAATGAGTTGTACATTGGGACTTGGCTAGCCATATAAAGTGGAGAAATCTATAAGCAATCAGACTAGTCAACAATTAAGGATTTCATCCTGAGAATTGCAAGGGAATATTGGGTTAAGATTTTCCCATGCGATTGAATGTCATTAGAGTTAATGAAACCTTACAAGATAGAAGCATAGGAGAGATGCCTAGTAAGATAAAGGAAGTCGTATTATTGATAAGAATTTATTTTAAGTAGATCTTATATTATAAGAGAAACATTTTCAAAAGGAAGCATCTTTTGTCATGATAGAATATCATGGAGTTTTCACTTAGCAAGATATGCTGAGAAAGCTTACGAAGAAGAACATCATAATTGTTACTTGTGCTCAAAATGGATTTATTGAAGTTGAGACTCTCCTATAAAATTAAGAAATCATGGAGTTGAATGTTTATGCTTGATGATTAGATATGCAATTAAATTTTTTATTACCCGGAGATCAATGTGATTGAACGAGGATTAATATTCAAAAATTAGTACCAGATTAAATCAGGAAATTAGATTGAGTTAAAGGATGAATTGAATTTTTGAAAAAAGGAAAAAGAAAAAGAAAATCCAAGGCATGGATGTCTTGAGATAAATGGGAATTACCTATGTAAAACCTAAAACCATTTTCATGAAGGTTAATAAAGGCAAAAGATTAAAATAGGTTATCACTTAGTCAAAGGATAGACTATTGTTGGATATAAAAGAACCTATGTGTCCAAAATTTGAAAGATTCGAGAATGGAACGAGGAAAATAATGTTAGAGTTAGAACATCGGATTTACAAAGAGAATTGTCGGATAAGGATCCACTATCATCCGGAAGAAGATAGAGTAAGAAGCTGCATGAAATGTAGCAAGGAAAATCTAGTATGCCAAGAAATGAACACCATAAGTCCTCATTGGTAGGACATGTAACTCACTTGAGATTCTAGAAGGAAAATGGTAGAACACAAGACAAAATGAGATGTCTTTGATTATTAGGATTAACATAATGTTCTAGTGGATAGACTCATCAAAGAAAACAACAGTTTTTGGAAACTCGACTTATAGGATTATGGTCGTAATTAATATTGTGGGAAGCAGTTGCTTAGTAAACCTGAAAGGTGATTTCAGTTTAGCAAATGATGATAGGGTTGTTGAAGGGAAAAGAATGTGGATCTAATGAACCAACAGTGCGAAATACATTCCCTTAACACCTTTACTACAGGGGAGAGAGGCAAAAATGAAAAACTAACAGTTTCTAAAACTTATAGAGATGCATACAACCATGGCAATGAGAAACCAGAAAGATAAGCAAACAAAGATGACACAGTATTTACGTGGGAAAACCCTTTCAGGCAAAAAACCCACCACACAAAGTCAAATCAATTGTATTATAGTAATGAATCGAATACATACAATATCCAGACTTCTTTGCTCAGCTCACAATCACCCAGAGAAATTCAGATCCACTGTTACAATGTTTTCACAACATACAATTCAAAACCCTCTTCAAGAACTCACGTCCTTCTTGTTCTTCAGCTCGTGACTTCAACTTGCTCTGCAACTTTACGACTCAACTCAACTTGTCTAACTTATGAGAAATAACACACCTCTCATCCAAATGTAACCGATTCAGAAGAGCAATGAAGTCAATCCTCAAATCACGCATCTAGTCGGATATGACAGATCTCCTACAACAAGCCGTCATTGCATTCAAAGCCATTACTCAAAATGGTTGAGCTTGCCACCCTTCATTGACAAAAGCAACTACCACAATAACTATCTTGGTATCCATCCAATCACTATTCAGCTAGGTGCCACGCGTCCAAGACCCATCAGCAATCACAGCTGACAGAGCAACCAAAATGGTCAAACAGACATCAGGCGCGACCAAGACTTCAAGTCATAAATAGCACTGTCGAAGTCAGAGTCGGAACATGACTCCATCAAAAATACACACTGCCAGAGTCGGAGTCGGAGTCAAAACTGGAGTCAAAACATGACTTCACCGAAATTTCAGGTTCATGAACCTTTTCGGTTCCGCATCCACCCACGGCAAAGAGGAACTCATCGGAAACAGTTATGATTGGGTAAAGTCAACTCGAGGTCAAACCAAGACGGGAACACAAAAGACCAGAGTCGGAGTCGGGGACGGAATAGAAACAGAAACAGGACTTTACCAAAAGTCCAAGAATAGGAACCAATCTGGTTCTGGTTCTACCTCCTCCAACTGCAAGAAACAACAATCCAAAAATAGGACAAGGCAGAGGAAAACACCTCGAGTAGAATCCAAACATCCAGAAGAACCAGATCGTAAAAGCAGGTGTCGGGATCGGAGTTGGAAATGGAACTAAAATAGGAACCTGGCAAACGGACATTGCCAACTTCCAAAACTGGTTTCACCTCTGCCAGAACCTGTGAAGCAAAACAGATGGTAGGAAGCGGAGTCGGAGTAGGAATGAGAACTGAAACCCAAAACTTAGGCAAACAAAACAATGCCAAGTTCCATCCTGGTTCCGCCTCCACTAGAGACTCAGAACTTAGGAAAACAGAACAATTCCAAGTTCCATCCTGGCTCCGCCTCCGCCAGAACTTTGTAAACAACACAAAATCACCAAGGCATGAAAATGAGGACTTCAAGCTAGAAGTTGAGACATAATTTCTCAACAATCTCCCACTTGGTGAACACTTCCAGCTTCCTCAAAACATCATACCTTACTGTCTATCATAGGCCCAAGGCCCATCGATTTTGTGCACCATCTAAACTTGTCTATGCTAACCAGCTTTGTCAAGGCATCTGCAACATTCTTCAAGGTGTCAACCTTATCCATACTGACCTTGCCATCTTCAACCATATCCCTCACGAAGTGATATTGCACATCTATGTGCTTGGTCCTGGCATGAAAGGTCGGATTCTTTGCCAAACAAATGGCACTTTGACTATCATAGCAGATTGAAATCTTCTCATCATTAAATCCAATGTCTGAACACAAACGCCTCAGCCACACTACGTCCTTGCAAGCATGAGTTGCTGCCATGTACTCTACCTCTGTCGTGGATAAAGCAACTACAGCTTGTCGCTTGCTCATCCAACTGATTGCTCCACCATTAAGCATGAAAGTGTATCCACTGGTGGATCTTCTATTGTCAATGTCCCCTGCCCAATCAGAATAAACATATCCCTGAATGCTAAGAGTCCTTTATGATGCAACCATACTACCATGGTAACACAAAGCATAATCTAAAGTAGCCTTCAAATACCTGAACACTCTCTTTATAGCATCCCAATGTGATCTCCCTAGATTTGCCATGAAACGGCTTAGAACTCTCACTGCTTGGGCAATGTCTGGTCTTGTGCAGACCATGGCATACATCAAACTACCTACTGCACTTGCATAAGGCACACTAGTCATGTCCTCCATCTCAGTAGCAGACTTTGGACAATCTTCAACAGATAGTTTCAATCCTTGCATGATTGGAACAACTAGATGCTTGCAATCAGTCATGCTAAACCTCTCTGCAATGGTTTTCACATACTTACTCTGACTGAGCCAAAGCTTTCTACTTGTTCTATCCTTGGTTATCTCCATTCCAAGAATGTACCTTGCTGCTCCATGATCTTTCATTTCAAACTTAGCAAACAATTGAGTTTTAAGATCAGAAATCATTGCCTTGCTATTACCAATGAATAACATGTCATCCACATACAGAGTAATAACAAGCACATGATCATTCTCACATTTATAATAGATGCAATGATCATATTTTGATCTAACAAACCCAATTGACAACATAAATGTGTCAAATTTCTGGTACCACATTCTAGGAGATTGCTTTAGACCATAGAGAGATTTATTTAACTTGCAAACCAGATTTTGTTTCCCTCTATCAACAAAATGCTCAGGCTGGGACATGAAGATTTCTTCTTCCAGCTCACCATAGAGAAACGTTGTCTTCACATCCGTCTGCTCAATTTCATAGTCATACACAACTACCAATGACAACAAAAATCTGATGGATGTCAGCTTTGCTACAGGGGAAAAGATCTCTCCATAATCAATTCCCTCAACTTGGGAAAATCCCTTTGCAACCAGTCATGCCTTATACTTCTCCACACTGCCATCAAGGCCTGTCTTCCTTTTGAATATCCACTTGCAGCCAACAGGCTTTCACCCTTTAGGCAGTGGTACCAACTTCCAGGTATTATTCTTTTTCAAGGAATCCATCTCCTCATTCATGGCTTCCAGCCAAGACTTTGAATCAGCCACCTTGATTGCTTCTTTCACAGTCCTAGGCTCATCAGTGCTAGTAATTAAGGCATAAGCACAATTTGAATCTAACATAGAGAAACCATACCTTTCTGGTTGCCTTCTTTCTCGTGTAGATCTCCTTAGAGGCTGAGGTTGTTCTTCATCATCAGAACTTCCAGAGCTGCTTGAGCTCTCCTCAATCTCAGGTACACCATGCAGCTCTTCCCTTTCTGGAGTTTGGGGAATCTCAACTGCATCCTTCTTCTTATCACTCTGATTTGTCTCAAGTTGTTGATCACTTACTAAAGGTTTCAACTCACGAAATATCACGCTTCTGCTATACAAAACCTTCTCAACAATAGGGTTCCAAAGCTTGTATCCTTTCACACCAACTCCATAGCCAATGAGAATACATTTCACAGCCTTGTTATCCAACTTTGATCTCTTTTCATTTGGCACATGAACATATGCCTCACAGCCAAAGACCCGAACATGCCTTAATAAGGGTTTCTTACCTGACCATGCTTCCAAAGGTGTCATGTCAACAAGAGCTGAACAAGGAGATCTATTTATCAAATAACATGTTGTAGCAACAGCCTCAACCCAGAACTTTTGCTCCAGACCAGCACCACTCAGCATACTCCTTGCCTTTTCCATCAGTGTCCTGTTCAACCTTTCAGCAACTCCATTTTGTTGTGGAGTGTAGGGGGTTGTCTTATGCCTTTTAATTCCATGATTAGTGCAGTACCTTTCAAAATCTGCAAAACAAAACTCACCTCCATTGTCTGTCCTTAAACACTTTATTTTCCTTCCAGTCTAATTTTCTACCAAAGATTTGAACTCTTTAAACCGACTGAACACTTTTGATTTACTTTTAAGAAAGTATACAAATGCCCTTCTCGAACAGTCATCAATAAAAGAAACATAATATCTAGACTTCAATAACAAAGGAACATCAACTGGACCAAACACATCAGAATGAATATAATCCAGTATACTAGAAGATTTGTGAGGACTAGAGGAGAAAGAAACATGGTGTTGCTTTCCATAGATACAATGTTCACAGAAATCGAACTCAAGGTTACAATCCTCAAGCCCTTCTACAAGGTTTTTGTTCTTCAAGGTTTTTAAACCTTTCTCACCAATGTGACCAAGTCTATGATGCCATAACATAGTCTTCTCTGCTGGGAGTTTTACCTCCAAAGCATTTGCAAATAGTGAAGAGTCTTCATCCTTCTCTATAGGTGCAAAATTACATGACTTTACAGAGGCACTGTTACAAAGAACAAGTCATGCATCTAGCTTGTACAGAGTGCTAGTACGAACACCCTTAGCTAACACCAATGCACCTCTAGCCATTTTACATCCCTTACTAGAAAAAGAAACTTCTACACCAGCATCATTTAACTTACTAACAGAAAGAAGATTTTGAGCCAAACCTGGGATGTGAAGAACACCACCAATTCCTTTGACTCTCCCGTCAGGAAACTAAATTCTGACCCTTCCTCTGCCAACAATCTCCAGCGTTGAATCACTTGCCAAGTATACCTTTCCACCATCATACTTCTCATACTTTGAGAACCAATTTCTATTGGATGTCATGTGAAAAGAGGCACCTGAATCAACTAACCAAACATCATCTAATGCCTGAGTTGTCAGGGCTACTGCAATGAAGGCATTTGTATCACTTTGGGAAAATTCATTGTCAGAAGCATTCTTCTTCTTCTTCTCCTTGCATTCCTTCCTAATATGACCAGGTTGCCCACAGTTCCAACACTTTACCTTGGACTTTTTACCAGGAGACTTTGATCTCCCTTTAGACTTGGATTTCGACTTGTTGTCTTTCTTCTTGCCTTTCTCCTTTGTTCTACCTCGAACAGAAAGAGCATCTTTGGCCATCTCAGAAGATTTCCTTCGCATTTCTTTAGACAGAAGCGAAGCAACCACATCATCAGTCTTGAAATCAGTGGTTGTGCTTCCAATAGCCATCACAAGATGATTCCAATTGTCACGTAATGAACACAACAGGAGCATGCAACGATCCTCCTCCTCAATCTTTACAACTACAGATGCCAGCTGAGTAACACTCATATTAAATGAGTTCAGATGATCTGCAACATATGCACCTTCATCCATCTTCAAGGAGTACAACTTCTTCCTCAGGAATAACTTGTTTACCAGAGATTTTCTTTGGTAAATATCACCAAGCTTCTTCCACAAAGCAGCTACAGACATCTCCTCATGAACATTCAAGAGCACAGAATCAGCTAGACTCAGTCTTATTAATCCTCTTGCTTTTCTATCAGCAAGATCCCAAGCTTCTTGGGTCGTAGTTTGTGGCTTAGTTCCAGACACTGCAATCTAGAGGTCTCTATCCACAAGCAAGTCTTCTATCTTGAGTTTCCATAATTCAAAGTTGATGCCATTAAACTTCTCAATATCTATTCTACCAGATGTACTCGCCATCTCACAATAGAAACAAGTTTAACAATGCAAGTCTCCCATTGAAATAGTATTAGTGCAAAAAACTAATTTTCCCTAACAAGGATAACATGAACTGGCCAAGCTCTGATACCACTTTGAAGGGAAAAGAATGCGGATCTAATGACCCAACAATGCAGAATACATTCCCTTAACACCTTTACTATAGGGGAGAGAAGCAAAAATGAAAAACTAACAGTTTCTAAAACTTACAGAGATGCATACAACCATGGCAATGAGAAACCAGAAAGATAAGCAAACAAAGATGACACAATATTTATGTGGGAAAACCCTTTCAGGCAAGAAACCCACCACACAAATTCAAATCAATTGTATTACAGTAATGAATCGATTACATACAATATCCAGACTTCTTTGCTCAGCTCACAATCACCCAGAGAGATTCAGATCCATTGTTACAATGTTTTCACAACATACAGTTCAAAACTCTCTTCAAGAACTCACGTCCTTCTTGTTCTTCAGCTCGCGACTTCAACTTCCTCTGCAACTTTACAACTCAACTCAACTTGTCTAACTTATGAGAAATAACACACCTCTCATCCAAATGTAACTGACTCAAAAAAGAAATGAAGTCAATCCTCAAATCACGCATCTGGTCGGATCTGAAAGATCTCCTGCAACAAGTTGTCATTGCATTCAAAGCCATTACTCAAAATGGTTGAGCTCGCCACCTTTCATTGACAAAAGCAATTGCCATAATAACTATCTTGGTATCCGTCCAATCACTATTCAGCCAGGTGCCATGCATCCAAGACCCATCAGCAATCGCAGTTGACAGAGCAACCAAAATGGTCAAACAGACATCGGGCGCGACCAAGACTTCAAGTCATAAATAGCACTGCCAGAGTCGGAGTCGAAACATGACTCCACAGAAAATACACACTGCCAGAGTCGGAGTCGAAACTGGAGTCAAAACATGACTTCACCGAAATTTTAGGTTCATGAACCTTTTCGGTTCCACGTCCGCCCACGACAAAGAGGAACTCATCGGAAATAGTTCTAACTGGGTAAAGTCAACCCAAGGTCAAACCAAGATGGGAACACAAAAGACTGGAGTCGGAGTTGGGGATGGAACAGGAATAGAAACAAGACTTTACCAAAAGTCCAAGAACAGGAACCAATCCGGTTCCGGTTCTACCTCCACCAATTGCAAGAAACAACAATCCAAAAACAAGACAAGGCAGAGGAAAACACCCCGAGTAGAATCCAAACATCCAGAAGAACCAGATCGTAAAAGCAAGAGTCGGGATCAGAGTTGGAACTAGAACTGAAACGGGAACCTGGAAAATGGACATTGCCAACTTCCAAAACTGGTTCCACCTCCACCAGAACCTGCGAAGCGAAATAGATGGTAGGAAGCGGAATCGGAGCAGGAACGAGAACCAAAACCCAGAACTTAGGCAAATAGAACAATGCCAAGTTCCATCCTGGTTCCGCCTCTGCCAAAGACTCAGAACTTAGGCAAACAGAACAATGCCAAGTTCCATCCTAGCTCCGCCTCCGCCAAAACTTTGTAAACAACACAAAATCACCAAGGCATGAAAACGAGGACTTCAAGCTGGAAGTTGAGACATAATTTCTCAATAGTTGTGAACTGAAATCTTACCAAGAGATAGTCATTTGAATAAATGAGCAATATATTATTTTAATCAAATAAGTAAAATGGTGGACTAAATCTTGAATGAATTATAATTTCTAAAATTGGTGTTTGGACTATTATATGGAAAGAAAGAAATCCTTATTAAAGTTGAAAAAGGGTGTGAATATAATCATAGACTTGATAAAATGTTAAAAAGGAAATAATAGATAGAAGTGATCAATTAGACTTAATTGATAAGTGTCTAGGAGCAAGGTTATGCTCGAGATAGATAGGTAATTGAGGGAAAGTAATTTATGGTAAGGATAATGAATGTGTTAGTGGCAGATGGACTTGGATTATGAGTTGTCTAAAAGTGTAAGTACAAAGGAAAGGATTGGACCCACAATGTAGTGTACAATACATCGACATTCCTCTTCCATTTGGGTTATACTAAGGACAAATGCATGGATCAACGAATTCTGATCATTAAGTATAGTTAATATTATATATATTGAATGTATTTATAGAATAAAGTTCTTAAGGAGAGTAAGTATGTGTGAAGCATACGAAATTTCCCTATGTGATAATAAGGATACTATAAGTAAGGTCTAAAGAAGACAAGATTACTGTGTATAATAAATTTTTGTTAATCTTACGTATTTTTGGAAACCATCAAAGTTGGCTTCGAGATTGGTGGGACCCTTTGATGTACTAGAAGTCATTAATCCAGTTGTTGATAGACTAGTGTTAACAGAGATAGTACTTAGTACAAGGTCCAGTGGGACCAGTATACTGAGGATAGTGCTACTTGGGAGGATTCTGAGATGATAGACCATCATTTTCCTCATTTTCTTTCATAGATTAGCATTTGTTTTGTTTGGAGATACTTGATACTCTAGCATTTGATTCACATGTTGTGAAATTTGATAGCGTGGATGCTATTGTTATTGTTTATGATTATGTTTGAGAACTATGTTGTTAGTTACTATTTCATTATCATTGAGATACTATGCTTTACCTATTGAGATACTATGTTTACTGATTGAGATAATATGTTTTATTGAAGATGATGTTATGCTTATTGAATGAAAAATAAGACATTGAGATGATGTCTCTTCCAAGAGCGGAAGGATGTCACGTATAGATTTCATTTGATTTATTAAATGCAGTTATTTATCTTTATGTCACTATTTAAATTGAAGTTAAATGATATTTTTAACGAAAGTTAAATTGAAAGTCAAATCGAAATGAAATTGAAATCGAAATGCAATTATTATGATTTGAATTGTATTTATATTTATTTTGGGGTTTGTCATTACTGATGATAAATCAAGTGCAAGTGAACACAGGAACAGGTGAACATGATGGAAGGCGAGAACAACGATCAGGTAGAGTTGTTTAGCCGATTGATGTTTATGAATAGATGGAATCTCACACACTCACGTAGATAAATATTTTAATGTATTTCATGTTTATCATGCTTACAAATTTGAAATCTAGTTTTAATGTAATTTCTTAAATTTGCGAAATAGGCATGCGATTTAAATGATGATTTTGTTAAATTTCATGAAATTAATTTAAATTAAATGATTAGATTGATTGTTTAAATATTTTATTATTATTTGGAAATAATAATTTTGAAATTTCAAAATTTAAATGCAATAGATTTTATTTCGAAATTAGATTAAATATAAATAAATAAAGTGTTTTTGAAATTAAGTGCTTTTTAAAATTGAAATTATGAAATGAGTAGATTCTTAAATTCAGAAATTGAATTAAATCTTAAATGGCTAAATTGAGAAATTGAAAACAAACTTACATACACATTGATAAAGCATTCAAAATCAAAACTTTAGTTACCTTGTGGAAGAAAATATCTTTAAAAATTATCAAGAGGCAATCGAAATTAGAGACTTGGAGTTTGAATTCTTAACTGGAGATCAAGGAATAAATTGTGGATCTCATTCCTTGTGCAGATCAATGCATGGAAAAAGAAAAAGAATATATACAAATGAATTCTGAAATTGAAAAGAAGGACAAAAAATTTGAAATTGAGAAAGGCAGAAATATTTGTTTTTTTAAATTTGATCTTGAGAAAATTAACAAAACGAGGAGAGAATTACTGATAGAGGCAGGGAGACGCCAGTTTAGAAGCTCCCTTCATCCCACGCAGAAGCCACCAAGACTCACGTAGCAGTGAGGGAGAGCCAAGGAAAAGAGTGTGCCTGCAGCAAGGAGGCGTAAGGAAGAGGGGGTAGGGAATGCAGCAGGTAAAGGCACCCTCCACCTAACAGCAGGAAATGGCACCCCCCCACAACTCACGCAGCCTGTTTAGAAGGCTCGAGACAACCTTGGGAGGTGCGGCCAACTTCTTCATCCACAACCTCCACACATTCTTCACCCCATGCGCCAAATAGATAGAGGAGAATACACGGCCTCTAAAGGAAATAAGAGATATTAGCAACATACAGAGGTCTATAAAAAAAACAAGACAAGTGTGCCAGCATAGAGTAAAGGCACAGGAAAAATAATAGAAGAGGAGCAGCAAACTCGAAGAATAAATGCAAGAACAGAGGAGTAACAATAGAAAATATAAAGAAGGCACACAGACAAATTCTTTCCAGAATTCAAAGAGGCAGGATCTTGAAAGAAATAAACAAATTTCTAATAGATTAAAAATTGAATGAGAAACTATTTTTATTAATTAGATTGTTGAAAATCTGAGAAGAAGTTTCCTGTTATTACGAATTCTATTCCTACTTTTAATTATCAAACTCTACATTTTCCAGAATAGTATTGGATTTCGAAGCAGACAAATGTAGGAAAAACACTTAGTGAAATCACCAATAAACAATAAATTCTTTAGTTCTTTTCTAAATTCCAAAATTTAGTATCAAATTTAAAAGAGAATCTTGTTTGTTTAATTTAGGAATTTCTGATAAAAAAATCATGAATTAAACATTGAAATGAATCTAGGAAAAATTCATAAACCAGAAAATGATTTTTATTATTTTAGATCCAAAAATGATCTTGAACAGAAAATGGATTTATTTTTCCTGACAGAAAACAATGCTTGTTGACTGAAAAATAAATGACAAAATAAACTTTGAATTTTAACACTATTTTTCAACGAAGGTTATTGAATCTTGAATTTTTCACCTTTCAACGAAACTGTCAAAACTGAAACAAATAGAAGAGCTATTGTAAATTTGATTAACGATTATTGTTTATTTACTGAAAATATGACAAACTGAAAATAAAACGTTTAAACATGAAGTATTATTTATTTAAAAGTACCCAGAACAAATTTGAAACAACATTAATTAGATGAGTATAAATGAATGAATGTGTACTCTTTTAAATATGTTTTCATATGTATTTAACTTGCATACTAGAGTTACACCTTCATTAAAATTTATTGATTATTTAAATTACTCAATTTAAAATGTTAATTTTATGTCTTTTATGAATTTGAACAATGGAAAGAAGTTCTTTTTAAACTATTTTCGTTTAAACAAAGTTTTCAGTTTGATGTTTTTAAAAGATTGCAAAAAGACTGTATGTGACTGATAGACCATGCATGCTTGATAATGAATTTGCATGTCATGTTTTTGGGAAAGCTACCTTCCGGGACGGGTGCCGAATATGGGTAAATAGAGAGTGTAGTTTTTCTTTTCCAAAACTGCTTTTATTGTCGTGCATGACATTTTACTTGGCCAAGTAATTTAAGGACCATTGAAACAGATGAATTTATTGAACTCTCTACCATATCCTAGTATCGAACTTGCTTATTTCTTAAATGAATTAGAAAAATGAAAATGCTTGTGGTTTACTAGTAGTACTAGGCATGCACTAGATTCCATCTTGCTCGTAGACTGCTTTTTGCTAAGCAATCCATGCAGGGTCGAGTATTTCTTGATTGACTAAGAAATTCTAGGGAAGCGTAAGCTTCGAGGTTGGGCAGAAAAAGCGCCTAATCCTTGTTCTCGTCTTTTTATTGAAGATTTGATTTTGGATAGAAGATCAATGGGTGGCATCTTCTTTTATACTTTAATTATTCTCTATATATGTAATGACGAGCTTATGGCGACTGAATGCCTAAGTCTCGAATTGTAACTGATATTATTATCAACCATTTTATTTATAACTGAAACTTGTGTATTATGACACTTGTATGATTTAGACTGAATTGTTATGAATTTAACATATCGATTTTTATGTCATTTTGTAATCGACTAGTTCTTGATGTCTAAATGAATGAAATGACGACTTTATTTTGAATATAATGGATCTTATTTAAAGTAATTGTCGATGTTGTTTTAAAGAGTTTTCCGATCTTTACATCATTTGATATTCAATGTCTCAATAACACTTCAACACAGATTTTTTCCTACTAATTACAAACATACATTACTCATTAAAGGTTTGGTTGACCTTTACACAAATCAGAGATAGTTTGTATCACTATCAGAGACATCAATGGGTGAATTATGCCTCCCGAGAGATCCCCGACCATACCGTATCTTGGATTTTGGTCTCCGTTCAAACTCTACAGACCTCTTCTCTTAGACATGCACCACCTCCTCTACAATTATAGCTTGGCCTTTCAACTCAGAGTTGCACCTGGTAACTACTGGGATGAGCTCTGTGTATTCCTCTTTCAGGATGGGAGTTCGTTGAAGAGTACTTTTCTCATGTAGTCGCACATCATCATGAGACCTGTGTACATTAAACCTGGTAGACCTTTGCATAGATGATGGGGAAGCAGTTGACCTACTCATCTTGCACCAATATTTGAAATTTTCTCAAGAGTAATTACTATCCACCATAAAAGCACAAAAAAATTCAGACTCTTAATTACAATGGTGAACATGATGAGCCTTCATCCCCATGTATTGAGAAAATTGATGATGTCGACCATCAATGCTCTAAGAGAAGCATGAGTGAGCAAGTGATTATTCATTGGCACCTATTTCACCACCGTTAATTCCTAGGTATATGGAAACTAGCGTACCATTCTTCATAATTTTCAGGAAGTATCCTTTCACATACATGGAGATAAAATTGATATCCTTTGAAGAGAATACACCATTAATACTTTCCATTTGTAGAGCCTAAAAAACCATCATATGCATGATTCTATTCTTTGAATGTGATTCATTGATCAATCGATGAGGTGATTCTTTGGATGATTCAGATCGAGTCAAATATGTTCGACAAATCCACATTGTCACACAAAAAAATCTATCAACCAATGGTGCCTTCCCCAGTCAGAAGCCACGTCCACCACCCGCAGGCCCCATTAGCCTCCTCAAGCTGCCAACAAATTCCACATGGTTCCATCGCATGGACTGTGTAGGGTGTTAGGTAACAATATTTAATTATATGTGTGACACATGCGCTATGGCCTAGATTGAGACTAGATGGTATGTTAAAGCCGTCGATCCTCAACAAAATGAGATCAAGAAAATAGGGGGGATTGGGTCCCACATAAAACATAAGACACATGGCACAACCGCACATGCTGGACAACCCAACAAAAAATCAATTTATAAATGATGCACGATGTGCATGCAAAGCTTGGAGCTTAGTCATTTCATCTGACGGATTGGATTTTTCACACGTGTAGACAAAATTGGTTATAAAGAAGGGGCCATGGGCTAGGTTAATGGGTGATGACCCCTTAGCAAAGATTAAAGACTTAGGACTTAATTCTTTAAAAGGAAAAATATTTTTTGTCTTGACCATGGAATATCAAACTTTAAGAGACACTCGATGACCGGTTGTCTTAGGTAGATAGGTTGGTAAAGGCAACGGGCACAATGACATAGGTTATAACTAGGACAACTGACAACTTGATACATCGGGTCAATATGGAAACATAATGCAAGGGTTTAAGGTTTTGAAAATTTTGGAAGAAGGGTATGAGACCTTAAAACCCTAACATAAGACCATCAAGCATAAGTATGAATGATCATTAAAAAATTTATGGAACTAGCTAGAATATGTTAGAATTTAAAAACTCTATTAGTGGCTCCAACTCGAGGATGCATACCCCTGGTGGGTATGACAAGAATCCATATCTCAAGTAGAAGCAGACCAACCCAGAAAGAGAAACAACCAGGAGCTTGTCTAGACAAGACAAGCAGACAACAAGAAATAAATAAACCAAACCTATCTACAAAGTTTACATTACTGTACAAAGTTTCCCCTATTGGGAAATCTCATCCAATTCTACTAGCCTCAATTTTTAAGCCTGGTGTGTCAAGATTTTTCAAGCTTTGGAGCCAAATATTTTCTTTATCAAAGGCCTTTCTTCCACATACCTACATTGAATGAATACTCAACCCGATCAATTCCCAATAGTCTGCATCATTATGATGGATACTAATGATCCCACATGCCTCAATACTACCTTGCTTACTAATCTCAGGCTTGTCAAGTTGAGGTGGAAAAAGTAAACATCCATATTCCACTTTATCATATCCACTCTGCATATCAAATTGAAAACCTTCCAAAACACTGTGCATCAGACTAGCCGAACAATCTCCTAAGCATTAAAAAGGAAAGAGACAGATTCAAGGTCTTCACCCTGCTTCACAGAAATACTATCCTCATCAAGTGGAAGCAAGTCCATAATGATACCCAAAAGATGAGGAGCATTAGCAAAATATTCAACCACACATTCATGTTGGTTAATGTCATACCCAACATTATTTGGCTACCCTACACATGAGCCAAATTTCCATTCATCACTTGTGAGTCTCAAAGCCAATCCATAATTTATATGTCATCAAAATATGTAGCTCAATCACTAATTATTGAATCTCTTTCCTTGTTAGTGCACACATCATTCTCTAAGCATTTTTCATTAGATTCAACATTTACACACTGAACAGTGACACCTTTGTCCTCATATTCTTTATCACTTTCAAATTCAAATTGATCTTCCTCATGCAACTAAAATATTTTCAATTCATTCTCATAAGGACATTTATATCCCTGGAAGAAACACTCAAGGAATTTGATCTCTCCTTGATCCTTAGTTTCATCCTCCACAGTATTACAAAATGTGAAAACTTCATAGACATTCCCATTAAGAAACTTGCTAGTGCATTGTTATGCTTGCTCATAATCATACCCTGACCATAAATCCAAAGCATCATTACAATCCTCAAAAAGTATATTATCCCTACACCAACCAAGGGATTCATCTTTAGAAACTAACATGGATAAAGGTTCATCAAAAAGGGGATTATTGATTACATTCATCTCTGCTTGGGAATCCTCTACTCCCTTTAAACAAGGAAACAAGCTTTGCAATCTATCATCATAATAAAATCCCTCACAAAATTTTGAAAGAGGGTCTCCTTTCATCTGGTAAGGGTAATCATACTCAACAGAGGAAAGACGGTACTTTATATCATCACAACTACCACAACAAGAGAATCCATCAATAGTAAGACTGCATTCAGACCCCTCAGACTAAAAATCATAGTTTTTGTTGTCAATATCTTGATCATTAGAAAGAGATTGAACACCATCAACATTAGAATCATATTCGTTGATCAAATCACTCAATGGGGAGATAATTTGTACCTCATCCAACTCTTCATCCTTCAATACTTCCTAGGAGCTTGAGTTAGACATATCATACATTCCATCACAACACATGTCACCATCTTCATCATTGTTGTAATGATCTGCCCATATATCACTGATAAATTGGTTGCAATCATTATATTTTGAATCATCTTCCTCACCTCTTTGCATTATTTCTTGCTCTCCCCCAGTAGGACTATGCCCATCACTATTCAGAATCATTTGATGACATGCATGGTTACTCCCAATTCCTTCTACCAATTTTATCCAATCAACTATTTGGCCTAGGCTTTCAGGCTTCAATTCCTTTGGCAACATACTTGTCCTCAACCGATATATTTCACAAAAAATGTCAAATGAACATTAACTCTTTAGGCCTTAATTTTTTTGGTATTTCCAAAAACAAATCCACAAACCTATGAAATAGGTCATGGGACAATGCACCTTGACCTCTTCTTATTTCATATAATCTTTTAGCATAAGAGACATGATCAGCTTTGCTTGAATATTGTGGACATTTCACTTGGGGCTCACTATAATCTACATACTATGGTGATGGAGAAATTAGGGAAGAAGGAACCTTGGCATGATTCTTTACTAGTTGATTCATTGATCACATTTGCACAAGAGATGCCAGAATGACCAACATTAGCAGTTAAGCGCCCTTTCATCATTGAATACTTCATATTGTTTTCACTATCCATAAAAAAATTATATGCTTGGTGTAGTATTGTGGGCTCTTTATCTCATAACAAATAGCTTATATTTCTATCAAATGAACCTAGATATACAACCAAACATTCAACATCATTTGGTCTTATACTTTTAGGGACCTCCCTTATGATCTTTGAAAATCTGAGATTAAAAGAAGGGACCAACTCATCCTCCTCTTTGTGGATGCCCATAAAACTTTTCCTTACTAGACTTGGATTTACTCTCTCACCAAATTTTTCCATTAATGCTAGCTTAATTTCATACCAGGAATGTATTGAAGTTGCTGGTAGAAAAGAGAACCAATCCCTTGCATCTCCTTTCAAATATTGAACAAACTTTATGATAATATCTTCAAAATTTAATTCATAATCTCCCATCATATCAACAAACTCTTGCAAGTTCCTGCTTGCTAACTCATCCTTTGCACCATTAAACTTAGGTACATTTTCTCTAATTTTAGGTGGTACCTCATTTGGATAACCATGAATATAACTAAAATCTATAGCACTATATCTTTCAGTACTAAAATTTCCTTGGCATGACAAAGGATGTCTATTATGTATTGTTGCACTCATATTTATATTAGGGTATACAATTTGATAAGAAACTTCTACCTTTCCTTTGCAAGCCTTGCCAATATTTGTCAAAGGGTAGTTCAAATTCTCTTTGTACCTAAGCTCTCAAACCTTTACAGTACAATTTTCTGTCTATTTTTCTTAGGATTTAAAACATAACATGCTTCTCTATTACAATTCATGAATTCCACATTACATTCTAGAAACATGCAACACTCAACTAGAATTTCCCTCTATCAGTTCTTCTTCACTTAATTGGGAATCAATTATATTTCTATTCTAGAAAACTTCTCATAAACTACTTTTTGAATCATGAAATATGTCTATGAAAATACTTGGAAATTATAGCAACTTTTGAACTCTTTTGTGAATGCAAACTTTGCAGATCTAGAACTTCTACATATTCTTCATCAGGTTCTTAAGCTAGATTCGCCACCTCCTTCACAGAGGGTTGAACTTCAAATAAATATGAAGTCCTTTCAAAAGAAAATTTCATTTTGGGTTTCCTTCACCAGCAAAGTCATTCATAAATTCTTTTTTGAATTTTGCTGCAACCAAAATCCTTCCAAATTCAAAACATTCAAATATCTGAACAAAATGTTTAGATACACCAAATTCTTGACTCTATGATGTTACAATCTGCAACTGGGATTCTTTATTTTATAAATTTCTCAGAGTTCTCCCCAGTGGAGTCACCATTTCTATTGGTTTTTTTTCCAGCTAAGCTTTGAATCTCTCTAAGAGGTAGCCAGCCTCTATGTTCAAGAAACAAAAAAGCTAGTGGCCAACATAATGGGTAAAGGTTTTCAAGCATTTCAACCCTAGACTTTAGGCTATGTAGGACCAAGGATGGTATTCCTTATTGTGTTCATTTGATATTCAATGTCTCAAGAACACTTCAACACATAGATTTTTGTCTACTAATTGCAAACATACATTACTCATTAAAGGTTTGGCTGACCTTTACACAAATAACCAATCATTTGCTAGGAACATGAGTATGTACGAGACTTACATATCAGAATGAATGATTTCATTAAGTAATTTTCTAACTTTGAATCCATGGCTAGGCATTTCATTTATTCATCAGATTACATGAATTCCTAACAAATAATCAAGTGCCTCATCAAGTGGGAAAAAGGATTCAAACATGAAATAATTTGTAATACACAAAACATTCAACCTGAAATAAATGAAATTTTTTCATAATGCATTATATTACAAAACTCACAGTATTTAAAGTATTAGTTCTTACCGAATCCTTTGCCAATTATCACAAACCTATGACTCTCTTCAAGTATTTAAATAACTCTTTTAGTTGAAACATGGAACAAAATCATACATTCAACTAAGCGATTGAAGACAAATGAAAATATACTTGATACTTTCATTTATAATCTACAAGCATACATAGGAGAGCGCATAATTTAAATTTATAGATTTGTTTCGATATAAATCTTTTGCATAAAACTATTTAAGACTATTTCATACAAAACCCATACCCAAGACAATTAGCTAGTAGATTCATCAAGAATTTAGCATTGTATCGTTCGTTGTATCCTACCTAGACCATTTTGGACTCAAAATTCCGACCTTTGTAACGAGCGTTGAAATCTCTTTTATAGCTTAAGAGAGCAACAAGCATCAACCTCATTACATTTATATTTCATAATAATTTTATTTCAAATGCAAAATTTCACTTGAATTTCAAAATTCCCAAATGCATGAACCCCTACATCATCATCATCACAAAATTTAAAACCAAGACAACAACTCCATCATCCAGATCCCAAACTAGCACCGGGACCATGGTATATCCGACCACTTTGTTTCCTCGCCATGGTAGGAGGCGAAACAACCGCTCGCCCTTCCTTATTAGTACACATTTTAACATCAAAACCAGCAACTTCACATGATGTCATCACAGAAATCGGGGAAACTATGTGGACCTCTTCATTCACACCAACCAAACCAATTAAAGACATAAAGAATTGGCCATAACCAGAGTCAGTCTCTGTATCACTATCACTAGAGCTACCAGAGAAATCAATGGATAGATTTTACCTCCCCAGAGAGCCCCCACCATACTATATCTTGTCTTTTGGTCTCTGCTCAAACTCTGCATACCTCTTCTCCTAGAAACATACCACCTCCTCTGCAATTGCAGCTTGGCCTTTCAACCAAGGGTTGCACCTAGTAACTACTAGTATGGGCTCTGTGCATTCCTCTTTCAAGATGGGAGTGCCTTGAAGATACTCTGCTCATGTAGTAGCACATCATTGTGAGACCTTTGTACATTAATCCTGGTAGACCTTCACATAGGTAATGGGGAAGTAGTCGACCTACTCATCTTACACCAATACTTGAAACTTTCTCAAGAGTAATTACTATCCACTACAAAAGCACAAAAAAATTTAGAGTCCTAATTGCAATGGTGAAAATGATGAGCCTTCATCCCTTTTTATTGAGAAAATTGATGATGTCGATCATCAATTCTCCAAGAGAAGCACGAGTGAGTGAGTGATTATATGCCATTAATGCTCACCATTTGTAAAGCCTAAATGACCATCACATGGCTGATTTTGTTCTTTGAATGTGAGTCGTTGATTAATCAGTGATGTGGTTCTTTGGATGACTCAGATC
This sequence comes from Sequoiadendron giganteum, assembly GCA_007115665.2. Classification (NCBI taxonomy): domain Eukaryota; kingdom Viridiplantae; phylum Streptophyta; class Pinopsida; order Cupressales; family Cupressaceae; genus Sequoiadendron; species Sequoiadendron giganteum. The sequence goes on from CM021101.1 coordinate 600,661,496, forward strand.
GATTCAAAGATGTTTGAAAACTCCCTATTGTCATGCATAAAATGCACCAACCAATGGTGCCTTCCATAGTCAGAAGGCACATACACCACCCGCGGGCCCCATCCAAACTCCTCAAGACGCCAGTAGAGTCCACATGTCACCATCACACGAACTGCGTAGGGTGTTAGGTAACAATATTTAATTCTCTATGTGGCATGCATGCTACGACCCAGATTGAGACTAGATAGTACATTAGAGTCGTCAATCCTCCACCACATGAGATCAAGCCAATAGTGGGGATTGGGTCCCACATAAAATAGAAGATGTGTGGTGCAACCGTGCACACTGCTAGGTCCAACAGAAATGCATTTTTAAAATGCACTGCGGTGTGTGCGTAAAGCTTGGAGCTTAGTCATTTCATCTGATGGCTCATATTTTTTGCACGTGCAGACACAATTGGCTATAAAGAAGGGTTCATGGGCTAGGTTAATGGGCGATGACCCCTCAGCAAAGATTAAAGACTTAGTACTTAATTCTTTAAAAGGAAAAATATTTTTTGGCCCAACCATGGAATATATAAATTTAAGAGACACCTGATGACCAATTGGCTTAGGCAAAGGGGCCGATAAAGAAAACAGGCACAATGGCATAGGTTATAACTAGGATGACCAAAAACCTGATACAAGGGGTCAACATGGAAATATAATGCAAGGGTTTAAGGTTTTAAAAAATTTGGAAGAAGGGTATGAGACCTTAAAACCCTAACATAAGACCATCAAGAACAAGGATGAATGATCATTAAAAAATTGATAGAACCAACTAGAATATGTCTGAATTTAGAAACTCTATCACAACCCGTATACGAGGTAAGATTGTTTTCTCAATGGGAATTAGACTTTGTCGAGGTAATTAATCCAAATTCTTCTATAGGTCACAAGTTCATTTTGACTACGATGGATTATTGCACATGATGGACCAAAGCTCAACCTTGCAAGAAATCCACCACCGATGTCGTTATCCAATTCTTCAATGAACATCTTATTACTATGTTTTGGGTGCCATTTGCTTTGGTATGTGATAACAACCCAACCTTTTCCTTTGCATAATTTATTTAGTGGGCATATGAATATAAAATTGTTTTGAAATATTCATCCAACTACTATCCATAGGGGAATGGGGTAGCAGAGTCTACCAATAAGAATTTTTTGGAGGTAATTAAGAAATTTCTAGAAAGTAATCCTAGATATTGGCACACACAGCTGAAATTTTCCTTATGGGAAGATAGGACTAGAATCAAAGCCATCTTAGGAAACTCACTATTTAAGTTAGTCTATGGCCAAGACCTAGTCTTCCCTTTCCATCTACAAATACCCATTCTGCAGTTTATGCAAGAGTTATATTCTAATGATGATAGGATAGAGGTCTGACTAACCAATCTACTGAATCTAGAAGAGCAAAGAGATTATTCTCTATAACATTTTTCCAAGCATCAGGCTATGGTCAAACATTGGTTTGACAAGAGAGCCCAAATCAAAGCCTTCTGAATATCAGACATTGTGCAACTATGGAATAAATTTAGAGAGAGAAAAAGGTAATCACCAAAAGTTTGATAGACATGTTGGCAAAACAAGGATAGAAAACTGAGAGGGAGGGTGAATCAGTTGTCATAGAAATTAAAACTTTTAAACCTTATTAACCATTAATATTAGATCTGATAAATAACAATGAAAGCATAAATTAGCAACACATAAAAAACACACATGACACCAAGATATTTTTGTGTGGAAACCCAGTTAGGGGAAAAACCATGGTGGAAGTTAATCCACAAGTTATACCCTGTTAAACGTATAAGGAAAATAAATAAGGAATGCACATGCATTCAAGAACACTTCCTAGAGCTCACCGCTCAAAGAAGACACACTATCTTACATAAAAATTTCAGATTAAATCCATTTGAAGAGGTTGAACTGAAAAATTAGCTTCTTCAAAAGCCTGATGACAGTTTCGGTTAGGCACAAAAACACTTCTTCACACTTCGCTCAAAATTCTTCACACTCTACTCTATAATTGAATGATCTGATCTCTATTAGTACACAACACTCACACAATTCACATTACACACTTCTCACATACTTAAAAATAAAGAAACAATCACTCTTATATATCTGCTACATGGAATTACATCAACAACTTTGTCAGCCAATAAATAAAATAATAGATGAATACAAACTGTCGGCCCAATTCATGAGAAAATCTCAATGCGCACCAACCGAAGTCGGTCACAACATAATGAAGACCTAAATCAACATCCTCGAATGTGCCAAACATTCAAAAGTTAATCCACGAGGATCCACAACACACTACAACCACCATGTTCACCAAGAACATGAAAACTCGAACACACAAAGGAAAATATTCAATCACGATTACACTGATCAACACGAACATGCAACAAAGATAGAGATTGATCTACAAACATCAACGAACATCGCAGGAGCATACACAACAACTCAAATTACCATAATTGCATTCTCTTCTTCTAGAAAAATCAGCTAGAGTAAGAGAATAACTACAGGAACATAGAAACTCACAACTTGCTCCAATCTTGATGTGCACCTCTTAAACTTCCAAAGGATAAACTAGATACGCAAAGAAAAAAACCCTTTAATGTGCAATTTATGTATACCAACATACTAAAATTTTCATCACACTGAACTTCACAGCTTCACAGGCAATCTTCAACATATTTAATATAATTTTCTCAATATCCTCAACATATACAACCTTCAGGACATCAATGCTAATAGTGTTGACATCAATGAAAACCACATATATACAACACAACCACAACATCCAGCAATCTCCCCTTTTGGCATTTATGGCAACACATGATGTGAAAAATACACCATCAATGCAACCAACTCTTCTTCCAACAATCTTCCCTTTTACACATTACTCTTTTCCCCCTTTGTTCTTACAAGGTTTTTCACATTAATCTTCTCCCCCTTTGAAATCAATGGAAAAGGTACACAAGCTCTGAAACACATATTTGAATCATCTAGCTACTCCCCCTGAGTAGCAGCCACCATAACATCAATTTGGATCAAGATATGACTATGAATGCATGGACTCATGCAAAGACTTGCATCTTAGTTCTGATTAGGAGGAGAAATCACCACTAACTTCTCTCTGAGATACTCAAAAGTATCCTTAGGAAATGGATTAGTGAAGATGTCTACAATTTGTTCCTTGGTAGGCACATACTCCAGTATGACTTCTTTATCACTCACTTTGTCTCTCAAAAAGTGATATTTGATAGATATATATTTTGTCTTGGAATGCAACACCAGATTCTTAGAATTTTTTATGGCACTTGAGTTATCACAAAAATATAGCAATAGGCTCATCATACTCAATTCTAATATTTCTAAGCATCTGCTTCATCCATATTACTTGAGTACAATTGTTTTTAGCAGCAATATATTCTTCCTCAACAGTAGATAAGGAAATGGAATTCATCTTTTTACTTAACAACACCAACTTCTTCCCCAAGAAGAAGGCACCGCCTCTAGTATTTTTCCTATCATCCACATGTCCTGCCCAATCTGCATCAGTAAAGGCACTCAAAGTAAGATCATCATCTTTAGGATACCAAAGACCAAAATAAATGTCCCTTTCAAGTATCTAAAAATTCTCTTTGCAGCAGTCACATGGGATTCCTTCAGATCAGCTTGATATCTAGCAACCATACATATAGTATTCATGATGTCTAGTCTGGTCTGAGTCAAATAAAGTAATCCACTGATCATTGACCTGTATCTTGTTTGATTTTCCTTAGGAGAATCATCATTCTATGTTAACTTGCATCTAGTTACCATGGGTGTACCAACTGGCTTTGATTCTTCCATGCCAAACTTTTTCAGTAACTCTCTTACATATTTGGACTGAGATATAAAGATTCCATTATCTAACTGAGTAATTTGAAATCCCAAAAATAATTTTAGCTTGGAAATCATTGACATCTCAAACTCACTTTTCATTTCATCAGCAAACTTCATACATAAGTCATCATCACCTTCAAAAATCATGTCATCAACAAAGACTTCAATGATCAACTCTTTATCTGGATCCATCTTAAAATATAGATTATTGTCAACAGTACCTTTGTTGAATCCAAGCTTCAACAAGTATTTATCTAGTCTAGCATACCAAGCTCTAGGGGCTTGCTTGAGTCCATACAGTGCTTTCTTCAGTCAGCAAACCATATCTCCCTTATCAGTCAGTTGAAATCCATTTGGTTTCTCAACATATACTTCTTCTAGCTCACCATTTAGAAATGTTGACTTTACATCCATTTGATAGACTTTGTAGTTCTTAAAATTAGCATAAGCAAGAAATAATCTTACAGCTTGAATTCTAGCTATAGGGGCAAACGTTTCTTCAAAATCAATACCTTCCATTTGTGAGTACCCTTTACATACCAGTCTTGCTTTATTTATGACCACTTCACCTTGTTCATTCAACTTATTTCAAAAGATCCATTTGGTTCCAATCACATTTTTATCCTGAGGTCTAGCAACAAGAGTCCATGTATCAATTTTCTCTATCTACATTAGTTCTTCCTTCATTGCTTCCATCCAATATTCATCTTCACATGATTCATTGATATTGTTGGGCTCAGTCTTGGATATTAGACAATACTCTTCTGCAATTATTATTCTAGTTTGCACACCTTTGTTCTTATCTCCTATAATTTGATTTTTAGAATGATTTAGCTTTACATACCTCGAAACTTTGGGATTCTCTCAAACTTCTACTTTTTATGTTCTTTCTTCTGCACTTCCACTAGCTTCTCCTTCTAGACTCTTGATTCAATGGAACAATTTGAACTTTATTTTGTTTCTGAGCATTATTTCCATTATCAGTACTATCATGTTGGTCGTCTGAATACTATCCATAGTATCTGGATGATCCAGCAATTTCCTCATCAACTCTGACATTTGTACTTTCAACCATTTTCTTCAATCTTCTATTATATCACCGATAGGCCTTACTCTTAGTAGAGTAACCTAGAAAGATTCATTCATCACTCCTAGAATCAAACCTGTCTATATCTTCATCTCTTTTGATATAACATCTACTTCCAAAGGTTTTGAAATATTTTACAGTAGGCTTATAACCAAACCACAGCTCAGAAGGAGTCTTACCAGAATTACCATTGACATTTACTCGGTTGATAGTATATACAATAGTTCTTATAACTTCTCTCCAATAGATATGAGGAACATTACCTTCCAACATCATAGATCTAGCAGCATCTAGAATTCTTATGCTCTTTCTCTCAACAACTTTGTTCTGTTGAGGACTCCGGGGAGCAAATAATTGTCTTTTGATTCCATGCTCTTCATAGAAAGAATTGAACTCCAAAGAAGTGAGCTCACCACCTTTGTTTGACCTTAAGAATTTAATCTTCAAACCTATCTCATTCTCAGCCATAGCTTTGAAAATTTTGAACTTTTCTAATGCTTCAGGTTTCTCTCTCAAGAAAGCAACCCATATCATCCTAAAGTAATCATTAATAAGCAATATAAAGTACCTTTCTCCTTGTAGAATTCTGATTCTAGAGGAACCACATAGATCAGTATGCACCAGGTCCAACACTCCATTAGAATGATTTTGTTTACTTTGAAAAGAAACTCTATTCTTCTTTCCCATCTGAAATTCCTTGCATATGGTGTTAGTAGGATTCACTAGCTTAGGAAGATCTCTAACTACTTGAGTGGAGCTTACTTTGACAATGTTATCAAAATTCACATGACACGGCCTCCTATTCCATAACCGACTTACATCAACTTGAGAAATTAAACATCTTTCACTAGCACCACTCAGGTGAAAAATGTTACCTCTTGTATTTGTACCTGAAGCAATTACATTTCCAAAACTTCCCAGTATCTTGCATTTTCTATCTTTGAATTGAAGATTGTATCCCTTGTCAACCATTTATTTAACACTCAATAGATTATGCTTTAATCCTTCTACATAAAGGACATCATTAGTATCATATTTTCCATGAAGAGAAATAGTACCTCTGCCACAAAACACACCAGCATTTTTGTCTCCAAATATTAAAAAACCACCATCATATTTCTCCAAGCTTAGAAACTTGCTTTTTTCACCAGTCATATGATGTGAGCATCCGATGTCAATCACCCACTCATAATTTTCTTCAATTTTGGCTACAAGAGTTTTCTCAACATTATTATCATTAGTAGATTTAGTGGACACCAGACTATTTTCCTTGATAGAAATGAATACCTATCCATCTTCATTTCCATTTTCTTTGTCAGATTCATCATTAGTAACACCTTCTTCAACATACTAACATTTCTTTTGAAATCTAGGCTTGTTAGGTTTGAACCTAGGAACTCTTTCAGAACACCTTGATGAAAAATGACCTATCTTATTGGATGAGAAACATTTAATAGGAAACTTTCCTTTATACTTACCTTGTCCTTTGGCTTCTCTTTTGACAATCAATGCTTCTACTCTTCTAACTCTCTTTCTTCATCTTCAATCTGTTTCATCTCATCTTCATACTTGAATGTCTTTCTGGAACTTTCTCCTGGATCATATCTTTGTTGGTTTCTTCTAGATATAGTAGCTTTAAATGCAGATTCTATCTTAGGAGTAGATTCACCAAATTCACTCAATTCAAAGGCAGCAAGCTTACCAATCAACATATCTCTTGTCACATTTGTTACTATCCTGAGCTCTTCAATAACATGAGAACTTTAGCTACAATCTCTTCTTCATCTAAGATTCCACAGACACATCTAATACCCATCACTAGTTCATTTAGTTTTTTCATGAAAGAAAAAATGTTTTCATCTTCGCTCATTTTCGAGTTTTCCCACTTGCCTTTCAAACTTTGTAGCTTAGCAACTTTCACTTGTGCATCTCCTTCATACAATATTTCTAGATTCTTCCAGATCTCATATGCTATTTTCAAAACCATCACATTTTTCATCTTTGAATCTCTAAGAGCACTCAATAATGCTTCTATAGCCCTGATATTAGTTTCAACTTCTTTGATCTCATTAGGAGTAAAGGGACCATTATGAGGAATAACATATATGTTCTTTGTAATCTTCCAGAAGGGGTGACCAATGCACTTCAAATGATACTCCATTCTAGCCTTCCATAGAGAGTAGTTTGTTCCATCGAATCTTGGACTATCCTTCTTGTATGATGCCATCTCGGATCACCTCAACCTATTAAACTTCTTTAGAGGAACCTAATCTGATACCAATTGTTTGGAAAACAAGGATAGATAATTGAGAGGCGGGGTTAATATGTTGTCATATAAATTCCTTTAATCTCAGATCTGATAAATAACCGTGAAAGCATAAATTAGCAACACATCAGAAACACACATGACACTAATATTTTTTTGCGTGGAAACCCTATTAGGGGAAAAACCATAGTGGAGGTTAATCCACAAGTTATACCTTGTTAAAATTATAAGGAAAATGAATAAGGAATGTACATGCATTCAAGCACACTTCCTAGAGCTCACTGCTCAAAGAAGACACACTATATTACATTAAACTTTCAGATTAAATCCATCTGAAGAGGTTGAACTGATAAATTAGCTTCTTCAAAAGCCTGATGATAGTTCTGGTTAGGCACAAAAACACTTCTTCACACTTTGCTCAAAATTCTTCACACTCTTCTCTGCAATCGAATAATCTAATCTTTATTCGTACATAGCACTTGCACAATTCAAATTACACACTTCTCACCTACTTCAAAATAAAGAAATGATTTCTCTTATTTATCTACTACATGGAATTACATCAACAAATTTGTCGGCCAAAAAATAAAATAATATATGAATACAAACTATCGGCCCAATTCAAGAACAAATCTCAATGTGCACCAACCGAAGTTGGTCACAACATAATGAAGACCTAAATAAACACCCTCAAACACACCAAACATTCAAGAGTTAATCCATGAGGATCCACAACATGCTACAACCACCATGTCGGCCAAGAACATTAACACCCGAACACACAAAGGAAAAATCTTCAATCACGATCACGCCGATCAATGGGGATGTGCAACAAAGATATAGCATGATCTATAAACATCAATGAACATCGCAGGAGCATACACAACAACTCAAATTACTAGAATTACATTCTCTTCTTCCAAAAACACCAACTATAGAAACAAAATAACTATAGGACCACAGAAACTCACAAATTGCTCCAATCTTGATGCACACCTCTGAAACTTTTAGAGGATAAACTAGATAGGCTCAACAACAAACCCTTTAATCTACAACTTATGAATACCAACATACTGAACTTTTCATCACACTGAACTTCATAGCTTCATAGGAAATCTTCAACATATTTAATATAATTTTCTCAGTATCCTCGACATATACAGCCTTCAGGACATCAATGCTAATAGTGTTGATATCAATGACAACCACATATTAGCAACATAACCACAACATGAAACAAGAATTTGGTTGGGTCCATATCAGATTACTGAGATCCTTGGTGAGAATGCTTTATGGCTTAGTACCTTGATAGGAGAACCTATTCCATTGCTAGTCAATGGGAAGTTTTTCAAACATTATTTTGTCCCATGAAGATCTGATCGTTCATCCATTGTAAATATGTAGTTTAGTTATTTTCTTGTTTTTGGTTTGTATGTTTCTTTGTTTGTTTGTTTGCTTTCATTTTTTTTCTATTTTATTGTTTGTTTTTTGTTTTTCTCTTGTTGTTTTTTTGTTTTCTTTTGATTTTTGGGGATTTTAATTTTCTTCATTTCAAAATAATGGGTAGTTGTTCAAAGCATACTAAGGGTACTATGAACAAGAAAATTATTTAGGTATTTTTAGGTATGTTTGTTGAGCTCTTTCATTTTGAAACTTATGTTTTATGTAAATTTAATTAATAGTTTGAAAGGTTAAGAATAAATAGGTACATTTTAAGTGATCTCATAAACCACAGCTGAATTTTTCACATATTAGATAGAATAATCTATTTCCATAAGAGCCTATTTGTCTTAGTGTGACTGTATTCATGATTCAGGTAAAAAATCTGAGTCTCAACATTGCCATGAGGTCCACCGTAGTTCTCAACCTAATTTTCAGATTGTTACATCTGAGTATTGAGAGAAAAGATAAAAACGAAAAATAACTGCTTCAAGTAAACTATGGAAAGAAAAGAAAATAGAAGCATAAATTATAGTAAAATCAATATTATAAGGATGATTCGAGTATCTCTATCAGGGCTATGGATGCCTGACTGGAAGTAGAGAAATTCTTTGAGAGAACTAGAGGTATCTTTGTCGATGCTATAGACACCTAGCTGGTAGAGGAGAAATGCCCAGGATGTCATTGCATGACAGCTAAAGTGATTCACCTCAGGTAGCTTGGATCCTAATATAGTTATTTCAAGGATACGTAGGGTCTGTAAGGAAAGGATGCACCATACATGCACACACTCAGATTCGAAGTTGTTATTTTGATTCACGTTTTGAGATTCTAGCTCAACCTTGTTTGCTTTAACTAATTATACTTGACTTAAAGGTTCATAAACCAAAGGTTTTGGGTGACTAAATTATTCAATATCATGAAAATAGGTAAACCATTTTTCCAGTCAAGTCACCAATTTTTATGCCTTGCACAACCACCCCAATTTTTTTTGGTTAAAATGGCCCCCCTTAGTTTTTGTCTTCGGTGTTCTTGTTCGAGCCTTAAGAGTTGTCTTTTTCTCCTAAGTCCTTGTTTTCTTTTGTTTGTCGGGTTCAAATTTTTGGATTGTTACTAGCACTTGTCACTTCTAAAAGTGTCAGTTCCTAGTTTTGTCTCAATCTTGATCCTTGTGTTTGCCTTGTGTTTTCTTTGTTCTGTCGGATTCGGGCATTGGATCAGAACTGCCACCTTACACCCTTAAAAGCGTAAGTTCCTATTTTTGTTATGATTATGACCTCTACTTTTTTCCTTGTGTTGGAACCAGACATCGGACCAGAATTGGAACCAAAAACTTTTCTAAATTTCTTGTTCCTATTTTCATCTCGATCTCGATTTTTGACGCCCTTTGTCTTTGTCGTAATTGAAAATTAGACCAGAATTGGAACAAAGAACTTTTCCAAAGTTCTTGTTTCATGTTCCATCCCGATCCCAATTCTCGTGTTTGTCTCTCTTGTCAATTCATACTTCAAACCTTTGTTGGAACTTTACACTCACTCAAGGTTTAGTGTCATGTCTTGTCTTGATCCCGACTTCTGCCTACTTTCATTCTCGTGGTGGCGCATTTATGACTTCCACCCTGATCTTGAGCCCCAACCCGTCTGCATTAAGTAACACATGTTCACACGCATGAAACAATTTTTATTCCCATCATTCCCAAGTTTTCACTCATCTTGGCTTGTAGACTTCATTAAAGCAAACCAGAGTGATGCTAAGGGTTAGGGCTTGAGGTTGCACTCCTATTTCTCACCATTTGTTGGATTTCCAATTGCGTTTGTGAGGTAGGTGCTCATTTCTTCTATTTTTATCTCATTTTTAGTTTTCCTATGTTGGTTTTTGTTCACATTGTCTGTTTGTTATTTGTTGTTTATTTTCCTTTTTTGTTCTGGTTTCTTTCTTATTATCTTGGAACCCATTTTGGTGCACTTCCATTTTTCTTCAAACCCTCTGGTTTGTTTTCTTACTTTTGTTTTGGGTTTTCCCCATTTTCATTTTTGTCATGTTTTGTTTTTTTTTTTGTGTGTGGGTTTTATATTCCCATCATGCCCTAGTTTGCCTAGGGTTTTTGTACTACCTAGCCAAATCTATTTTAAATTTGATAAACTTTAAGTTTTGAACATTACTAATCAAATCCTGATCCCAAAGGCATGATTAAGGATACTGTTAGATTTATTTTTTCTTTATATTTGTTGATTAATTTACTCCTGATTCCTGCAACTCTGTTGGAATCGGGATATAGATCTACATTGTGGTTGTTTACCATTTTTTGGGTCAAAGTCTTTGTTTTTCCCCGATCCTAATTTTTGACATATCATCGAGACCAACGTTTCATTTGTGACTTCAAAATGTTTGAGAGTTTTGACAATGCATCAACTTGTGTCCCAATTATGATCCCTGTATTATCATCAGGATCAGATTTTGATCAAACACCCAACCTTTGTCATTGCTTCAGGTTCCATCATTTAGTGCCATCCTAATTCAGACTTCTGAAACAATGTCGAGATCGAAACTTCAAATTGAACTATCCCCATTTATTTTCCAAATCTTTGGATTCAAATCCTATCCCGATTATGACTTGATGACTCATTGGGATTAGAACTTGGGATGTTACTCGAACTTGTTCACTCCTTTGGGTCCGCTTCCTAACCATATCCCAATTCCAAATTTCGATGCCACATCGGGATCACAACTCAAAGAGAACCCTTTACCAACTATATTTGATAAGTATCAGTGCTTGGTGTTAACCCGATTTTGATTTTTGAACATTTCATGAGATCAGATCATGGAACGAACCTAAACCCCTTTTCACCATTGCAAGTATAGGTTTTGAGTCAAGGATCAATCCTGATGTTTAATAGTATTGGAAGGTTGTTATACTAGGGTTAAGTTCAAGATATTCCTCAATTCTGAATTCCGATGCAGTTCAGTGTTAAGTTCAAAATGTTTAAATTTTTGGTTCTATCCCGATTCCAAACCCTGAAAATTCTGAATTAACTTGTAGAATGGGATTTTTTCTTGAATGAATGGAGTTTAATATGAATTATTGTGCTAATATATTCTTGACATTTCTTCTTTCTGTCTAATAATTGTCATTGCAGGTGATTAACAAATGTCTGATTTAGAGGAAGAAGTGCCAAGTGAAGAAACACCGAAAGGAGCAAGGGTTAGAAAGATAAAACTAGAATAGGTTCCTATTACTATGAAGTATAAGCTCCAGGGGACCCTAGTACCATATAATTTTGGTTCAGATGTCATCAAGATTATGGATACATTGGTGGGCCACATTGATTTGAAGCAGTTTTCTTATGACACTTTTTTCACAAGATGCTTCCCTAAGGGTCCAAAGAATTGTTGATTCCGGGTTAGAATATGTGGCTACTTTCACTATTGTTGTGCAATGTCTAGAGTTCATTTTAACTATTGCACAAACTTATAATCCAACTCAAAGATAGTTCATTTATTCACAAGGAAATGTGAACATTTTTCTAACTCTAGGGATGATTAGACTACTATTTGATCCTCCACCTCACGCTAACCCCAAGATCATGTCAGAAGATGATGCACTTAAACACCAGGTAGAGGATGAGGAAGGAAAAAAGAGGCTCATTAATAAGAGGTGGATTAAGACACATAATAAATTTGTAAAGAATATGCCACCTAAGACTAAGAGGTATGATTTATCTGAAGGCATCGGTGATATGATTACATTGTTGTCAAGAGTATTTGGGAAAGAAGAGTCTTGTACCTTTGAGCATTGGATGTTCCCATTCATTCAATTGATTCTAGATAAGAAATAATATTTTGATTGGGGACAAATAATTTTAGACAACATCCATGATCAACTAGTGATAGTAATGTAAACCAAGACATTCTACATGTCTTCATATGTGATCTATTGTGTTGCAAGGATGGGATGGTTTTCAGGGTTCACTACTATGGGATCAATGGATGATGGCCCAGATCAGAAGAAAGTATGGAAAAACTATGATCAACTAGAGTTGAAGGCAACAAAGAGACATTTTTGAAAGAGTCAATGATGCATTTTTATATGTTATCATTAATCAACTTACAAAAGATGTTGGTTTGAGGTTGTCATGAGAGGAAATGGATTTTATTGAAGAGTGGGGATATTGGTTTATCCAATACCCCAAATCTACCTATTTCAGACTGTTTGAGTTTGATAAGCACCCCTTCAAATTACCAAGGTGTTGTGGTGATAATTGGATCTTGATGGAGATTGCTCATCAAGCAGTTGAGGCGAATACCAAGTTTTATGCAAGTTTTATGCACAACACAAGCCTAGTTGCTACTCATTCCCAATGCCATTGGGGTTTTATTCTTGTTCCTCTTCCATAATAGCTAAGACAAAAATAGAGGAGTTTCAGTCCTTGAATTTCAAATATCATACATCAAAGAAGAACTTTGATCCTAAGAAGAAAATGAATGATATATATGCTTCACAATTTCCCCTTCATCATCCAATTCTCGAAGACCTTTGGAAAAAATTACAAGATCAGTTTCATGTGAGAAAAAGGGGATATGGAAGATTGATTATTCCCCAAATGAAGGACTTTGAGGTGAAAGAAGATATACCACATAATGTTTTTGATGATGGGATTACTCTTCATCCCCAGTATGAAATGGTTAAAGGGCCACCAAGGATTTGGAGCCAATCAATTTGATGGAGGAGGAAAATAATATTCACGCAGTTTCACAGGTAGTTGTTGATAGAATCCTGAAATGGCTTAATCTTTGTCTTAAGCAGACAAGAGTTAAGGATTCAAGGAAGAAGGATTCTAGTAGTGAACCCACTTCCTCCACTGAAATGAGGAAGTACAAGAAATTAAATAAAAGTGTTACAGCCACAGAGGAACCTACTCAAGCAAGTCCTTGAAGCCTTGGAGAAGGATTATGTTACTTATCAATTTGTTATTGCAGGAGTCATTTCAGGTCCTGGTACTAGCCCCATAGTTGTTGTGTACCCTAGAGAAGAAACTACTAAAGAAGGACCTTCTATTGTGCCTATGCAAACTAGGGATATTCCTCCAATTGCACCATCAACTTCAGGAGATATAGCTAGTCAAGAATAAAGGCCCCTATTATTTATGTAACAGAGTCACATGTGCCCTCAGACTCTAAAGAAACTTTTCTTCGGGAAGAAAAAGCAGAAAGGGAAGAATATCTTGAGAGGGCTGAAGAGGAATTTGGAGAAGAAGATGCTAGGTTCGAGGAAGGGATTTTTTGGGATAAAGCCTAGATGAGCAAAGGGAAATATTAGAGAGTTCTTAGAGACAAGTTGTCAAAGAGCTAGCCGATGAAGATGAAGAGAAAAGAAAGAAAGATGAAGAGCTAGCTTGGGAGAGTGAATTTGTTGAAGCACAAAAGAAGGTAGAGGAAGAGGCTCATGCTCAAGAGTTGGAACACCAAGAGAAATATGATCAAGAAAAGGCAACAAAAGAGTAAATTTGTGCAATGGAGTTAAAACAAGAGGAGTAGCAAAAGACTTCTAAGTAGATAGTAGAAATATTTTTTTCTACACCTCCTTCATCAATGCCTCCTAGTATTCAACAACTAACCACTCAGCTAGCTACTCCCACTTGACTTAAATTAAATTTGGAAAAGAGACAATAGGTTCAAGCTTAGCCAATAACATGGGATGAAATGGTAAAGAAATTAGAAAAAGTGAAGCCTAAGAAGAAGCCTCGTGCTATTCACTCTACAAGGCTCATTGGTGATGGAGACTTGGTAGCTGACATTGCTATCAAGTAAGCACTCTCAATTTTTGTAAGTATACAAGAAATTATTAGATAAATATTATTGATATAATGGCCACTACTACCAAATCACAACTGATCAAGGACAAGCAGGCTAAAGATGAGCTTAATGGTTAGGTAGGGCAAATGAAACATTTTGTGAAAAACTGATTACATCCACTCTCGAACATCCAACATCATCAGAAGTTCTTATCCTAATGAGTCATCAATTAATGGTGGATGAGTTGATTGAAATAAAGATGATGGAGAAATGGATTGACCTTCTTAAGAAGGACACAAAGGATCTTTTCACTACTGGTTCAAAAATTTATAAAGAGGTAGGTGATCTTATCAAGTCCTTGGCAGAATATGTTAAATTGTGATGATCTGAAGAGGATAAATATGTAAGAGATATGAAGAAGTTGAGATTATTGAAAAGGGTGCTTAAGACAGATGTGATTAAATATTCTATTTTGGAAGATCAAGATTTTAGTTATCTTGATAAATGTATGAATATATTGATCTTTTAAATAGAAGTCCTCATCGAACATAGAAGGATATTGTAGTAGGCTCAACAAGATTTGTTTGATGAAAGAAATTTCATAAAGGGAATTATTGCTGAACTAATTAGTAAGGAGGCTTCACCAAGTGTTGGTTTAATTTCTTAATAGGAAATGAAAGATTGGTGGAATAATATATTGGAGGAGATGATTAAGAAAGGAGATGATGATGAAGGGCTTCTTCTGGATAATCTCATGGACATCAAGTTTTATGTATGAGACATTGCCCGAAATATTGCCCAACTATAGGATATGTATATGGCCACCACCAAAGAGTATCAAAGAGAAATGTTCAAGGTGGAATGGGTAGATGCACCTGAAGAAGAAACTATATAGAAGATTTTTAATAATGTGGATGATTATTTCAAACATAAGGCATCCAAAACAACTAAAAATAGCTAAGTGGAAACAAAATATTCTATTTTTTGAAAAGGGATGAAGTCAGAAATGTTAGCCAACTCTAGTTGCCCTATGGACATCAACACCTCCAGATACATTTTGGGACAAACAAATAGCTCTAGATCAATTTTGATGGACCAAATATTGGGCCTGATGATCAGCAGAAGACAAAGTAATAACTCCTAGTCAAATTTTGACCTGATTGGTATAAGGCATCTTTCCCAGCTTCAACAATTTCAGCAAAAAGAAAGACTCAAACTCAACAGGGGGCACCCCTACAATTGTGGATTTGGGCCCCAAATTCATGGATTGTGATTTTGATAGGAAAAATTAGTGTTAATTATTTCTATGAGAAATTTTTCTCCTCATTGTAAAGGTTTGTTGATTGAAGACAGATTGGCTACCTAAAGACTAGATACAAGTTTATTTTTACAGTTTTATGCAAGACAGTTGAACAATTTTTACAAATTTTCAATGCAAGTAGTTTACTTTTAGAAGTTTCTTAGTTAACGATAATGTTGATAGACAATGGTCTTTTGTATGCCAGTGATTTTTTTTGTGCATAAATGTCTCTTAATTGATGAAACTCAATAGAATATTTTGAATTTAAAACCATCTATTGTGTTCTTTGTGGATGATTTTTCTTACTGTTTATGGATCTATTAATCTTGGTGATGAGCTTGTGATGTTTTATGATTGAAAATTGATTTTTAAAAAGTGATCATGAATGGTTACATGTTTTAAATCATCATTGCGAATGGATGCGATGGTATGAATTGTTTCATAAATTGTCGTTCTGCAGTTTTTAGGTAATTGGAAAAATGCTCATTACAAGAATCGCATGTCTAAACTTAAAGGAATTTATGTTTATGTTTTATTGATTCTAAATCTCTGATTGATCTTTTTCTATTTATTTTAAACCTCCCTATGTTAATTTACTTTGTACTACCTAGTTATACTCATTTACCAACAAAGGCCCCTTGAACATTATAGTTGCATGGACCACTAAATGATGACAATACAGTTGAGAACCAACTACAAAGACCTTGGAAGATAAATGATTTTAGATAATTTTTCTTTTTTCAGGAGAAATGGAGTAGAAATATTTTGTTTAACGTTTTTGTGTTACTTTTGACCATCAACAACGTTATTCTTCTGATCACTTGATGGACCCTATTTAGACATTAGTTTGGGAAAAGGTTTATGAGTATTCCCTTGTGTAATGGAAGGTAGTTGGATATGGGTAAATTGGTTGTCCATAATGTGTATCTAGATGTGGACCTTTTAAAATCCATTGCAGCTAATTACAACCCTACTATTAGGGATATGAGGACACACTTAGGGAGGTGGATGTTACTAGGGTAGTACTCATCAAATTTTTCAAACTAAGTCCTTACCATTCTAAGATGGTTCTAATTGACCAAAATAAGTTGAAATCATAATATGAGAAGGTGAGGTTAACATTATAAGTATCAATATTAACAAACTTCATGGAAAGAGGGAAGGGGGAAGTAGAATTACCATCAACACATCTGACAAGGAGCCCTGTGAGATCAAATTGTTTGAACACTATTTTTAGAGGACTTTCTACACCCTATGCCAGATTTTGGGGTTTGATCCTAGTGAAAGGATGCCAATAGATTTTATGTGCATGGTAGCTACTATCCAACATGGAATGGTTAGAACATTCTATTATTTTGTAGGATACTTTTCAGATGAGATGCATAAGGCTCTTGTGGCACATAAGAATGGTGAAAAAGAGTAAGGTTTTGGTGGTACTCCTTATTTTTGCAAATTTTTCTATACATGGGAGCTAGCTATTTTTTTGATGATATGAATTTGGAAAAGAAAAATGAGCAAGGTGATGACATGCCTGTCCAAATGTGGACTTTTTTCTTGGACAGGTATGATTAAAACTCCAGATATGTGGTGTTTTCAAAAAAAATTGCCTCAAAATTGATAGGATTATTGGTGCCAAATCCTCCTAGATTCTAGTGGAGTTACATGATTTCTTAATTCCTAGGGAGAGGAGGCCTAAACTAGGCATAAAGCATAATTGGGGTGACATTATCCCATATCGTACTCCACCATCCTCAGGGTATATGGCATGAGTAAGACACCTCAAATACTTCCAAGATATGTTCCATTGAGGATTGGTTTCCTAGAGGTGATGTGGCAACTAGGATATGTGGAGGACACTCATTTTGTTGGAATGAGGAAGAGAACTTTATTCCCTGCTTATACAATTTTTCCAAATTTTGTCATGATCAAGGATGGGTGGAAAATTATTATGAAAAAAATAAAACCCTTGAGAATGAAATATTGTACAACAAGGAACCATGATCCAAAAGGTGTAATGGTTGATTTGAAAAATAGGATTAGGGGGGTAAATTTTACTATAATTTTTATTTCCCTGGGGATGTAATCAGGAACAATTTTCATTACAAATTGCAAGAGGAGATGAAAATGATGTGGCTAGCCTTCAATAAGTTAGAGAATGAAATTTAAGAAAAGGATCCCAAATTTAAGGCTCTCCTATATATAAGTGATGAAATTTTGAGGGTGGAGATAATGTTGCAAAAATTTTATAAGGTGCTAGGGCAACTAAAAGAGGAAAGAATTGTGTAGTGATGCAAGCACAGGGGACTCCAAACAACTCAATATTTCAACATGAATTCAAGAGGCATATAACAAGATTAAGATGGCCAATTTGACCAATCCAGCTCACTCACAAAGTATGAAACTAAACAGAGGTACAACTTCCCTTGTTCAACCACCTACTTTTTTAGCCAAGCAAACGTAGTTTTAGGGGCTTAACTCCATAACTTTCCATAATACTTCACAAAAAAAATAGGGTTTCAAATACCCTTTTCCCTATTACATAACATACTTCAAATTCAGTATCAAGTACTTTGGAACATATTACTGAAATTGAACCCTCTACAAAGGCCTAATTAGACCTAAAAGGTCACTTTAACAAAGGAACACCCTCACCAAGCCTTCACAAACCAAAAAAATCAGTTGGTAAGAAATTTATAGGTTATCAAAGCCCCAAAAATAATTCCAAACTTAAGTTAAACCCCCAACCATATACCAAACTTGAAAACTCTTGTTTTTACGCAAAAATAAGAGGGTTTATTGTACCTACATACTCCACAACCTATCTAACCTTTCCACAAACTGGAACACCCTCAAAATCCCATTCAAAAACTTACCAAACCATCACATAAATCATTCCATTCATATTTTGGCAAATTCACACTTTGGTTGCTCTTTTCCACATAGAAATCACCATGTACACAACCTAGGGAATCACCCCAATCACGCAAAATCACTCTACCAGGCCTCTAAAACATATTCAAACTTATATTATTCCTATAAGGGTCATTCCACCAAGCCACAAGTTTATAAAGTAGGTGGAATGCCCATTTTTACATTTTAAACCCTCAAAACACTAGTTTTAACTATCAAAATGAGAAGTTTCAGAAAAATGGATGGTTATCTCTCAATACTTAATGAAATTCCCTCAGATTTAAATAAAAAAACTTTTAACTCAATCATCTACATGAATCCAATAGCTTTCAGCCAAATAAAATGTTGTACAGGCCTTACAGAACAAGAGAAGTTCTGAAAAATAGTGAAGACTAAGAAAAAATGTGGAACAGTAGTGTTATTGAGTTTCCAATTTGAAAAGTTTACAAAAAGATCCTTCTTGCAATGTCTACAATTATATTTAAACTTTAATCAAGCCATTAAACTAATGGAAACCATATTCTAACCTCCTAACTTCCCATGTGACTCTTCATCTCCCAATTTTCCCATTTTGACAACTTTTACATTTTGCAAAATTGCAATTTTTACATTTTGTGCACTTTCGAAACCCAAACCATCTAAACAACTAAATGTCAATAAAATTAATTATTACAATATAAAATGGTCTCATAGACCTTATTTTAATGCAAAAACTCCTATTTCCTAAATTTTAGACATGATCTTCATGATTTGACAATTTTTCTTTAATGGTGCCCCGACACCATACACCTCCAACTTGCAACTTTTCCAAGTCCCTTGGAAAGATAAGTGTGACATGTCCTCCTTTGTATTCTTCATTCCTTTGACTTCCTTTCTTGTCCTCAACTGGTTCAATTTACCTTTCCTTCGCATTGTCTTGGACCTTCTTGTCTTTGTATTCCTTTGGTTCATGCTCTTCACTGTCATACAACACTGTGGAGTGTTCATTTTCCTTTCCACCAACAAACACTATCCTTCTCAGATTCTCTTACCTCTGTGCTCATGCCTTTATCAACTACCATCAACTCTTTTACCTCTGGATTCTTGGTTCTCTATCCATTTCTCCCTTTATCTACAACTTTTCCACTATCAACAGTGTCCTTTCCTCTGACAATCCCCTTACCAACTGTACCAATAGTTTTAATGGTCTCTGTTAGACCTGTAGTTGTCTTGTTCACTATCCTTTGAACATTACACTCCACTTTCATAGGGTTCCTTGACAGTCCTTTCATTTCTTTCACTGTGATAGGGCACATAACTACCCCAACCAACACATTTTCATAGTCCTCTTGCCTTTCCAAAGGCTATCCACACATGTACTACTTTGTACTAGTCTGAGATACATTCCCACTCACTTTATTCTGCCACAAAAAGGAATTATTCCTATCCACTATCATAATAGTATTATGCCTTACACTGGCCACCAAACTCAAGCTCTTATCTTGAACAACATTCACAAAATCCTTTCTCCCTATCATTATAATCTCACCTTGATCACTCGCTACCTCATGCAATGGAGTTAAAACAAACTCTCTCCCATATTTCTTAATTAGGTAAGTATTTTTCTTACCATTGTACAAGGATGACTTATCAAACTTGTAGGGCCTTCCTAAAAAGATATGACAACTCATAGGTAGTATACCACAAAGAACTTCATCCCTATACTATCCAATCTAAAACTCAACTCTTACTTGTTCACTCACCACCAAATATTGACTATCACTAACCCATGACACCCTATATGGCTTCTCTCTAGGAACTCTTTGCAAATTAAGTTTATCCACCATTTCACTAGATACAATATTATTAGTGCAACCAAAATCCACAATCACTTTACATACCTTATTCTTACATTTGCAAGTTGTTTTAAACAGTTCTCTCATTTGGATTAGCTCTTTTTCCTTTATGGTCTTCAAGATTTGTATTTTTGTCATCAACATCTCACCAACTTCAGGAGTAGCAACCAATCTATTTGAGCTTAAACTAATTTCAGCTTCATCTTCATGAACAATTTGTGCTCTCTTATCTAGTTTCCTTTCTCCTCCACTTGTTGATGAACCAATCTTCTTTGGACACTTGTAGAAAGGGTGACCAAACTCACCACACTTGTAACACTTTCCTGTAAACTTATTAGAATATCTTCTTGGACTAAAGCTTGTTCTTCTACCTCTCCATCCACATCTTGCTTCAGGTGCTTTCTCTTTACTCTTATCAACATCTTCTAGATCTTCTTTGGACTGTCTTGGTGTTGAAAATTCACCTCTGCCCCTAGAAGTACTACCTCTTCCTCTTATTTCCTTCTCTTGTCTCCTCTTGAGCTTTACTTCTACTCTTATAGCCATTTGAAAACATTTCTCCACTATTTTGGGTGCCAACAAACTGATTTCATCTTGAATGTTATACCTTAGGCCATTGAGATATCTGGCTACTCTTTCTTCCTCATCCTCCTCATGCTTTGTTCTTATACTTAGCCTATAGAATTCGTCGATGTATACTTGCACATCTTATTCTTTTTGCCTAAGATTTTGTAATCTTTTAAGTAATTGAACATTATAATCATAAGGAAGGAACTCACCTTTCAGTTTTTCCTTCATTCTCTCCCATGAAGTGATCTTTTTCTTTCCTTTTCTTTTCCTTTCATCTTGCAAAAAATTCCACCACAACAAAGCATGTCCTTTCAATTTAATTTTGGCATTCTTTACTTTGTGTTCTTCATCTATCTCTTTACTATCAAAGTAATTATCTATGCCTCCTATCTAATCCAAGAGCTCTTCACCATCTAACTTACCCCCATACATAGGCACATCCATTTTTCTATGTCCATCTTTCTTCACATCCTTCAAAAGATTCATCATTCTCACATCATCTGGATCTATCTCTTCTTCTTCTTCATTATTAGCTTCTTCCTCGGTATCATTGTCTTCCATGGTGACTCCACCTTTAGATTTCAATGTTGCAATATCCTTCTTCAAGGCTTCTATTTATTTTTATTGCTTGTCAACCTTTCTTGCAACTATAGTTTTATTTGGAGGCATTTTGATAGTATTGCCTCTTCACCTTCCAATCACAAACAACAAATTTCTTCGACAAAGATCTGGTACCTTCGCTCCGATACTACTTGATGCAAGCACAGGGGACTCCAAACAACTCAATATTTCAACATGCCTTCAAGATGCATCTAACAATATTAATATGGAAAATTTGACCAATCCAACTCACTCACAAAGTCTGAAACTAAATAGAGGTACAACTTCCCTTGTTCAACCACCTACTCTGCTAGCTAAGAAAACCTAGTTTCAGGGGCTTAACTCCAGAACTTTCCAAAAGACTTCACAAAAAAAAAAGGTTTTCAGATACTCTTTTCCCTATTACATAACATACTTCAAATTCAGTATCAAGTACTTTGGAACATATTACTAAAACTGAACCCTCTTCATAGGCCTAATTAGACCTAAAATGTCATTTTAACAAAGGAACACCCTTACCAAGACTTCATAGACTCTAAAAATCAATTGGGAATCAGTTCAAAGGTTATCAAAGCCCCAAAACCAATGCCAGACTTAAGGGAAACCCCCAACCATATACGAAACTTGACAACCCTTGTTTTTAGGAAAAAATAGGAGGGTTTATTGTACCTGCATACTCCACAACCTATCTAAACTTTCCACCAATTGTAACACCCTCAAAATCCCCTACAAAAACTTACCAAACCATCACACAAACCATTCCATACATATTTTGGCAAATTCACACTTTGGTTGCTCTTTTCTACATAGAAATCACCATGTACACAACCTAGGGCATCACCCCAATCACACAAACTCACTCTCCTAGGCCTCTAAAACATTTTAACACTTATATTATTCCTAGGAGGTTCATTCCACTGAGACACAAGTTTATACAGTAGGTGGAATGCCCATTTTCACATTTTAAACCCTCAAAACACTAGTTTTAACTATCAAAATGAGCAGTTTTAGAAAAAATGGATGGTTATCTCTCAATAATTAATGAAATTACCTCCCTAAAATTTAAATAAAAAAACTCTTAACTCACCCCTCTACATTAATCCAATAGCTTTCAATAAAATAAAATGTTGTACGGGTTGTACAAAACAAGAGAAGTTCTAAAACAATAGTGAAGACTATGAAAAAACATAGAACAACAATGTTATTGAGTTTCCAATTTGAAAAGTTTACAAAAATATCCTTCTTGAAATATATGCAATTTTATTTAATCTTGAATCAAGCCATTCAACTAATGGAAACCATCTTCTAACCTCCTAACTTCCCATGTGACTCTTCATCTCCCAATTTTCCCATTTTGACAACTTTTAAATTTTGCAAAATTGCAAATTTTACATTTTGTGCACTTTTGAAACCCAAACCATCTAAACAACTAAATGTCATTAAAATAACTTATTACAATATAAAATGGTCTCATAGACCTTATTTTAATGCAAAAACTCCTATTTCCTAAAGTCTAGACATGATCTTCATGATTTGACAATTTTGCTTTAATGATGCCCCTGCACCATGTAGGATAAAGGGAAATGTTGGTATGTGGTGACTGATCATTGTATATTGTACACTCTTCATGTGGCGAAATTACCGAAAAAGGGAAAAATCACAAAAAGGGAAAAAACCCTGATTTTGTATAACCCTAATTTATAAAGCGTTTGGGATAGAGTTACAGTATGATAAGAAACAAGCGATTATTCATGATATTGTAATAGGGTTTTGCACTGGTTAATAATATCATTGGATGGTTGTGGTTTGGTGGATGTAGCCTAGATTGGGTGAACCACGTTAAATTCTCTGTTATTTTTCTGTGTGTTTTATTTCTGGTTTATTTGATAAAATCTGCATTTAGCTTTTAGATATCTGCCTTTGAAAACCTAACAAGTGGTATCAGAGCAAGTTGTTTTCAATTATCATCTATAGGAAAGTCTCACGGTTAAGTGCGAGCAATGGCAGACAAGGGTAAGATGAAGGTTGATAAGTTCAATGGGTAGAACTATCAGTTATGGAAGATGCAGATGGAGGACTATCTCTATCAAAAGGATTTATGGCAGCCATTGGAAGGGAAAACCAAGAAACCCACAACAATGTCGGATGAGGACTGGGATATTTTGGATAGAAAGGCACTTGGCAGTATTTGCTTATGCCTGGCACAATCGGTGGCATTCAATATTACAACAGAAAAGACAAATCTAGAGTTGATGGAAACCCTAGCGAAGTTATATGAAAAGCCTTTCGCTTCGAATAAGGTATTTCTTATGAAGTGTTTATTTAATATGAAAATGGTAGAAGGTGGGTCAGTTACTGATCATTTAAATGAGTTCAATATAGTTACCAATCAATTAACTTCTATAAAAGTTAACTTTGGTGAAGAAGTTAGGGCTCTTTTGATTCTGTGTTCTTTGCCTGAAAGTTGGAATAGCTTGGTAATGGCTGTTAGCAATTCTATTTCTGGTTTGAATACATTGAATTTTGATGATGTTGTTGGTGTTATTTTGAGCGAGGAAATTCATAGGAAAAGCTTAGGTGGAACATCCACATCAGGCAGTGTTTTGAATGTAAAAAGCAGGGGTAGAAAAAAGGAGAGAAGAAACAATTTCGGAAGCCATGGGAATTCACGAGGAAAATCAAGTTACAGAAGGTCCCAATCTAGAGACAAGAGGGATTGCTAGTACTGTGGTAAGCCAGGTCATTTAAAGAAAGATTGTTGGTCTCGAAAAAATAAAGAAGGAGATGAAAAGGAATGAAATAAAGAAGCAAATGTGGTAAGTAATAAATCTGATGAGGATGCTTTGATTCTTTCTCTTGACAATGCTGATGATTCTTGGGTGTTAGATTCAGGGGCTTCATTTCATGCTATGCCCCATATAAATTATTTTCTTGATTATATCCAAGGGGATTTTGGGTTGGTTTATTTGGGAGATAATGAACCCTGTCAGATTGTTGGAAAGGGAAGCATCAAGATTAAGTTGCAGAATGGGAATCATTGGCTACTACATGAGGTAAGGCACGTTCCAAAGCTAAAAAGAAATTTAATTTCAGCAGGGCAACTAGATGATGAAGGTTGTGTTGTTACATTTAGTGATAAAAATTGGAAGGTTACAAAAGGTGTGAAAGTAGGCACCTTATATCTTTGTAAAGGTCATATTGTTCCTTCTACTTTACCTATTGCAGATAAAAATCAATGTTCAGGAATAGTTGTTGCAGTTCAGCAGGAAGAAAATCAGATAGATGCTACGAATTTTGAATTAGCACTATGGCATAACAGACTTGGGCACATGAGTGCAAAAGGTATGAAAGTACTTCATTCAAAGAATTCTTTACAAGGTCTAAAATGTCTTAATATGGATTTCTGTGAAAGTTGTGTGTATGGAAAACAAAAGAAAGTTAGTTTTCTCAAGGATGGGAAACAAAAGAAAAATGAGAAATTGGAGCTTGTGCATATGGATGTATGAGGACCAGCTCAGGTATCTTCTCTCGGTGGCTCTCATTATTATGTCACATTCATTGATGATGCAACTAGGAAGGTATGAATTTATTTCATTAGGCAGAAATCTGATGTATTTGAAACTTTTAAAAGATGGAGATGTTTGGTTGAGAATGAGAAAGGTAAAAAGTTAAAATGTCTTAGATCTGATAATGGTGGTGAGTATTGCAGTAAAGAGTTTGAAGATTATTGTTCCTTTAATGGTATTCGTAGGCAGAAAATGGTTCCAAGGACTCCACAAGAAAATGGAGTGGCTGAGCGCATGAATAGAACAATAATGGAGCATGCACAGACTATGAGATTGCATGTTGGGTTGCCTTTAAACATGTGGGCAGAGGTTGTAAACACTGTTATTTATTTAATTAATAGAGGTCCATCTAATCCTTTGGGTTGTGGTATTCCAAAGGAAGCATGGACAGGTAAGAAGGTGAGTTATTCTTTTCTGAAAACCTTCGGTTGTGAAGCATTTGCACATATAGATTATAAAAATAGAACCAAGCTTGATGCAAAATCAAGGAAATGTATATTTGTTGGATATGGCATTGATGAATTTGGTTATAGGATTTGGGATTTTGAAAATAAGAAAATTGTGAGAAGCAGGGATGTCATATTCAATGAGAAAGTGTTGTACAAAGATCAGTTGCAGCAGCATGAGAAGAAAGAAAATGATTATGCAGTGTTGGATGATACTCCAAACAATGAAGTTTTAGCGGATCCTCATGCTCCGCAACAATAGCAACAAGAAATACCACAAACTCCAGTGAATGTTAGACGATCTTCAAGGTTAAGTAGACCTCTAGATAGATTTTCTCCCTCTTTGTACTCTATTTTATTAACTGATGCTGGTGGATACCAAGGTTCAGTGGGAGCATGGAATGGAAGAAGAAATGGACTCCTTGCTGAAAAATCAGACTTGGGAATTATGCAAGTTGCCTGTAGGTAAAAAGGCTTTAGCAAACAAATGGGTTTATAGGATGAAAGAGGAGGATGGAGGTAAGAAAAGATTTAAATCCAGATTAGTTGTAAAGGGATTTGCACAGAAACAAGGTATTGATTTTGATGAAATATTTTCTCCAGTTGTTAAAATGACCTCTATTCGTACTGTGTTAAGTATTGTGGCTGTTGAAGATTTGCATGTAGAACAGCTTGATGTTAAAATTTCCTTTCTCCATGGTGATTTGGAAGAGGAAATTTATATGGAACAACCACAAGATTTGAGGTCAAAGGTAAGGAGAAACTAGTGTGCAGATTGAAGAAAAGCTTATATGGCTTGAAGCAAGCACCTCGACAATGGTATCTTAAATTTGATAGTTTTATGGCTGAGCAAGGCTACAACAGGTGTAATTCAGACCATTGTGTTTATTTTAAGATGCTAGGTGAAGATAGCTACATTATTTTATGTTTATATGTTGATGATATGCTTATAGCGGGGTCTAACATGGATCACATAAAGGAGTTAAAACAACAGTTAGCAAATTCATTTTCTATGAAGGATTTGGGGGCAGCAAAACAAATCCTTGGTATGAAGATTACAAGAGATAGGAAAAATAGGAAATTGTTTTTATCTCTGGCTGATTATGTTAAAAAGGTGTTGCAGAGATTTCATATGGAGAATACAAAAGCTAGCAGCACACCTTTGCCCAGTCATGTCAAGTTGACTAAGGATATGTGTCCAAAGACACAAGAGGGGGAAGAAAAAATGTCCAAGGTACCATATGCTTCAGCTGAAGGTAGTTTAATGTATTCCATGGTATTCATGAGACCAGATATTGCACATGATGTAGGAGTTGCTAGCAAGTATATGAGTAATCCAGGAATTGAGCATTGGAATGCAGTGAAATGGATTCTCAGGTATTTGAGAGGTACATCGAATAAATATTTATGTTTTGAGGGCTCTAATATAGATTTAAAAGGCTATGTTCACTCAGATTTTCCAGGGGATATCGATACCAGGAAGAGTACCACAGGTTATGTATTTACCGTTGGTGGGATAGCAGTAAGTTGGATTTCTCGATTGCAAAAGGTGGTTGCTTTATCCACCACAGAGGCAAAGTATGTAGCTACCATAGAGGCAGCAAAGGAGATGATATGGATGCAAATTTTTGTGGAAGAGTTGGGAAAACAACAGGCTGAAAATTACTTGTTCACAGATAGCCAGAGCGCTATAGATCTTGCAAAAAATTTTGCCTTGCACTCTAAAACCAAACACATACAGTTGAGGTATCATTTCATTCGGTTAGTGTTAGAGGATGGATAGGTAAAGCTAGAAAAGATACATACAGATGTAAATCTAGTGGATATGTTTACTAAGGTGGTGATAAGGGAGAAGCTGAGCTCCTCTTTATCTTCGATTGGCCTTCAAGGTTGAATTAAAGTATAACAAACCAGCAGGGTCCAAGGTGA
The DNA here is from genome assembly GCA_007115665.2 of Sequoiadendron giganteum. NCBI lineage: Eukaryota > Viridiplantae > Streptophyta > Pinopsida > Cupressales > Cupressaceae > Sequoiadendron > Sequoiadendron giganteum. The sequence goes on from CM021101.1 coordinate 600,689,158, forward strand.
TTATTTCCAGTGGGAGTTGTAAGTGCAACGGTGTCATCCAGGTTCAGTCTCCAAGTGGGAGATTGTTTTGGTGTGGAACCTGATCAGTCTCCAAGTGGGAGATTGTTGGTATGTGGTGACTGATCATTGTATATTGTACACTCTTCATGTGGCGAAATTATCAAAAAAGGGAAAAATCACAAAAAGGGAAAAAACCCTGATTTTGTATAACCCTAATTTATAAAGGGTTTGGGATAGAGTTACAGTATGATAAGAAACAGGCGATTATTCATGATATTGTAATAGGGTTTTGCACTAGTTAATAATATCATTGGATGGCTGCGGTTTGGTGGATGTAGCCCAGATTGGGTGAACCACATTAAATTCTCTATGTTATTTTTCTGTGTGTTTTATTTCTGGTTTATTTGATAAAATCTGCATTTAGCTTTTAGATATCTGCCTTTGAAAACCTAACAAGAAATCTAAGGTTACTAATGAGAAATAAAATGGGAAATCCCCCATGGTAGATGAGGAACCAAGTTTAAAAAGGAGTAAGAGCACAGTAAAAATGTAGCAAACACTTGCCACCCCTACTCTCTTAGAGGGGTCAAGGGCATCCTCACCTACACCACAATTTCCACCACTTTCACCTCCAAGATTAGCTTCACCTCAAGATGTTGAACTTGATTCTTCACCTAGAGAATCTCCACCACTAAGGCCACCTTCGCCAGAGAGAAGAAATGATGAAGAAACCAAGATTGTTTATTATTCCACTGATTCTGATGATGAGATAATTATAACTGAAGATGAAATGAGGTAGGGTATGCCCTCACCTCCAACAAAGATGATTCCATAAGAAATGAGACTGAGTTTGAGTAAGGTTGATTTAAGTGGAATTAATAATTTGGATGATGTCAGGGAGAAATCCTACAATGATTTCATGGATGATGTCTCTTTTATGAAATCAAAATCTTTTCAAGAATTTGTTTTGAAGGCCAAGAGAGATGAATATGATAAGAACATAAAAAAAGGATGATCAATAGCCCAGAGCTCCCAAGGGAAGTCATTGAATGAAAGGTTCTTGCAAAAATGAAGGAAAAGTACTAGGATATTACACTAGATGAGGGTAGGGAGTTAGTAAGAAAAAGTGGAGTACTCCTGCTACCAAAATGGGACTTAGCTTTGGCCATTTCTTTTGACACTGTAAGGAGGCATGAGACTCCATTTTTTTCCATGGAGGAAGAGGAAAAAATTTCCTTACAAGGATCATCATTTATCCCTCAATGGGAAACCTTGGAAATTTGGGCATTAGCACCTAATACAAAGAAGCCAGCAGTAGCAAATCCTGCATTTGACCTCAAGGGAGGATTAATAATAAAAAGAGTGTCAGACACTTCAGCTGTGGAGGCAGCCACATTAGCTATAAATGTTTCTTAATTTACCAAAGAAACTATAGAGTCTTTGCAAGATAATTTTGAGGCTAAGAATAAAGAATATAATTATTTGGCAAAAAATTATAATAAACATAAGCAAACAATTGCAGAAGTGCAACTTGAGAATTCACTATTGAAGGAGAAATTCCAAACATTCCAATCAAGGCCATCAATAGCTCAAGTGCAGAAGTCATTCCCACCAACCTCTCCAATTTAGTCACCACCTCTTGTTCATTCTCCACCTCCCCCTCAAACTTCTACAAAATTATTTGTATATAATCCAGATGATGTGCCCATTGCATATCTCACTCCTAGTACACCAATTGCATCTCAACCAAGGAAGAGATCCAGTAGAAGGGAGTTAATGGAGCAACTAGATTTCTATGATGAATTCCTTTAGCATGTGGATCAGACATTTTATATGAATAATTTGAAGATTATAACTGTGGTATTGGAGCATCTAAATAAAAATATTGAGAAGAAAATTCTTTGTGTTCATTTAAATTATTCTGTAAGGTTTGTTGCAATAAAAAAAATTGATAGGGATAGAGAAATTTCCATCCCATTGATGGATAAGTGGATCCCTAGGTTGGAAACATTAAAGCATATGGTTATTAGATCAACTTATGATGCCAATAAACCACTCAACATTTCTCCAACCCATAAAATTGTAAAAGGAATTGTAGAATATCAAGGGTTGGTAGATCCAATGGAATAGAAGATCAGTGAGTTGGTACATAAATCTGATTAGTGTGATTTTGGTCTACTACCTGATATATTGAATGATGTTGGTAATGTCAAGCCAATCCAACAGTGGAGATCAGGTGAGCAGTTCAGTTGCCACTCAAGTAGCACTAATTTGTGAAAGCGTAGATATTGATATGTTGAAAGATAAAATGGACAAGCTATCTTTTACAAGTGTCTTCCTTAAGGGTTTTGATAAGGAAGCAACTCAAAAATTAATTAAGTATGGCCCGTATAGGAAAAAATTGGATGAATTTATTTCATACACATGGCCATCTGATGATGATTTTGAACTCTTGAAAAGAAAGTATGTTGATAATCCTGACTTGTGAGTTGCTTTTGAGATAAAGTGGCAATGAATTTTGATCTTGGTACACTTAGAAAGTAAAAGAAGCCTTCAACAAGAATGGAAATAAATTTTTTGCACTTTTCACACATGAAATCTTGTCTCCACATGCCAACTCGGTTTCTATAGGAAGCCTTCAAAGATAAATGAAGAAAGGAGCGACAAAGTATCTCAAAGGGACAAAGGATTTCAAATTTAAATATAACGGTTTTGTCCTTGGAATATTCATATATTTTGAAATGTAATTATAATTCTCAAATGAAAATGTGACAAGTGTACATTGCCCCAAATCTTGTTTTGCTCCCTTGTTTCTATAAAAGAGAATTCAGGGCCAATTACACGGGTTGAGTGATCTAGAGAGAAATTTTGTAATACAAATTGTCGAGTCTATGTCTAGGTTTTAAGTCTTCATTTTATGAAAATTTAAATTTGTATGACAGTGCTAGCATTTGAATTATAAAATGCCATAATTCTTAAGCTAATTCTCTCCTCGTGTATTTGTTACATCAATTATTAATGAAATTGATCAAATATCTTTTTCAGTCATCTTCGTTGCTTTCAATTAATGTATGGTTGTATCTCTCTTCTAATTAAATGAATTATTTAAATCAAATTGATGAAATCATAAGTTCATGTAATTTGAGTACAAGGATGCGATAATGTTATGGTTTAGAGTATTTGAGTATAATGTTGTAATGCAGTATTGTAGAAGCTCTATGATGCTAGGTTTTAAGATTTTGTTGTCCATTATAATTTGTGTTAAATTGGAATCCTCACCCTAGGTTAAGGCGTCAGTCTAGGATCTGTATTCATATTGCATATTCATGATCATTCACAAACACTACTTTCAAAATCAATTAATCTTTACTTTTATGCTGAAATGTATGTGAAGTTCAATTTTACCATGCTCTATTGCTTTTGAAATGATTAATAAGTAAAGGGATTGGAAATTATTTAGGTACTTTGAATTGTTAAGAAATTGTTTGTAGATCATGTCTGTTATTTACAATGTTCATGGGTAAAATCATACAAGAGAGCTTAAGAAAATTATGTGTGATCACCCTCTTGGGTCTTGTAGAGCCTAAAGTGTAGAGGGAAAGTTTTTCAGACTTTCACCTGTCAAGTTGGCCAATCCCTCCTGATTACTAGCTATTTAATTAGGAAAATTCATAGGTAATTGGTGAGATCATCTTGGTTTATTTAAAATACCAAAACAACCTCTTGGATGTAGAAAATATGAGCAATAGTTGGATATAGTGTTTCATTGCAGATACAAGGATAGGTTGAGGAATAAAGAGGTTGTTCACAGGTGCACAAATTCTTCCATGTTGGAGGAAAAGATGAGAATGGAATTTATTTATTATAATCTCATTTTTTTGAAGATAATGCACACTTGGTCTCTCTTCTTGGTGGAGTTTTTTTCCTGCAAGGGTTTATCAATGTAAATCCTGTGTTATGTGATGATATTGTGTCACCAATTTGTGCCTCATTGCTACTATCTTATGGTGATGTTACTCTTTATATAATTTTGTTATAATATCAAATACAGTAGTGTTTATAAGCATGTTATGTTGACTGATTTTCAATATCATAAAGATGGTCTTTAATCATGTTATTTCCATATTAAGACAAGTTAATTTTTAAATTTCCATATAAGTTTCATATTTTCATGTTTCTATAGTCTAAGCCTTGTATCTCATCCATTGAAGTTATATATTTGGATAGAGATTGAATTTCCTAAAAATTGGTATAAGAATCTATTTGTTTCTCATTAGTTGGTATCAAATTTGATGGTTAGCTAGGTTTTGGGTATTCCTTTTTTAATTTCTTATCCTAGAAATCTTGTGGGAATTTTTCAAAAGGAATTTAAGGTTGTTGGAAGGCTTGTGAGCCTGAAATGAATGTTCCATGATTTAAATTTATTTTTCATATTTGTGAGATTGGAAGCCATCGATATTGTCAATGTGATCTATGTTGGGTATTGTAAGATCCTGTTTCTGGATATTTATGGAGCTAGATATGTTTTTGTAACTTTGAGCTCTTATTTGAAAAAATGTGTGTATCCTCTTGTTTGGTGGTTTTTTTCTTTTACCTTCTTATTCAAGTGTAGTGAGAAGGTGTTCATGTTGTATGGGTAGAGACATCCTATTCACATAGAGAAACATCCTTGATTTGGACTACATAATGCAGTGCTTATGTTAGCTTCATTGTTTTAGCCCTTGGTTACATGGAAGTAATGTAAGATAAGCCACTTGTTGCATCTTGACAAGCTTGGTTTTCATTGATGTCAAAAGTATGATTAAGATTATATATTCTCTGGAGATTGTTAGTGTTCAAATATATCTAATGGTGCAAGTCAGTATTGTAGAAATGTGGAAGGCTAGTCATCAGTTTGTTGCCTATGTATAATGTAGAAGTGGGTACACATGTTGATTTGTTTTTAAGTTTCCTACAATGATATTTTGATAATTTGATGTATTGCACTCAGTGACAAGTTGTAGAATTTATTTCTAAGGAATTCATAATATATACTCTAAGGTAGAGACATAGTATTTTGGTTTGCATCCTTCAGCAAAGCAATAATTTGTCTTGTGATTCATAAGTTAAGTTGATAGAGATATGAAGGTGTTATATCTAAAGTTGCATGCCAATATCCCTTCTGCAAATAAAGATAAAAGTGACAAATTTTTGGTATGTGCTATGGCAGAGCAAAGTGGTTCAAAAGGCTCATTGGAATGATCCACATTCCTCTAGATATGAAGATTTGGCCAAGCAGTTTTGAAGACATATTTAGTTTTTTCTAATGTATGCTATATTGAAGTTTCAAGTGATTTGGTGCTCTACAAGTTTAGTTTTCATAGTGATATATGGATACAGTTGGTTCTAGATGCTTAATCTTCATCAAAACATATGTTTGAATGCATGCACTAGTAGAAAATTGTGTATTTAATTTGTATGAGTTTGGGTGGACACTCCACATGTCTCATAGTGTCTAAGGTATGAAGCACATGAATATATTTCTTGTTTCTAGCACCACATATTTTTTTCAAGTTATTTTGTGAAGGTATTCTTTTGTTGAGGCCAATTAGGTATGTTGATAGTGTGTGCCACTAATTCAAGAGTGAGAAGAGTTTATAGATTATTTGAAGATATTGTATGGGTCATGCCAACTCATCTGGGATAAATGTAAATAATGTTTTATCATTTTTGTATATTTCCAATGGATATGTAGGCCGACATGCTACAATTTTCGTAATTTCTTGTTTATGGTCAACTTAATTTATATTTGCAAGTGTGTAGATGATATATATAGAAGATCAAATATGAGAAGAGAATTATGGAAGTTTGTGAAGATGTGTGAGTGCATGCATGATAAGATCCACCTCAGATTGAATGTGTATAAATGATGACTATTAGTGGGTTGAATTCATAAATTCGATCATATTTTAGTTGTTTTTAATCAAGGATTTATATCTTCCTTGGGTTGTAGCCCTAAAATAAAGTTGTATAAACAAGGCATTGTAGCTTCCTTGGGTCGGAGCCCTAAATCAAAGTTGTAACTATTATTTACTTGTGAGGTTGAATTAGGACAATATCTTCTAGCAACATTTCTTACCATGGTTTTCCCATGTGGGGTTTTCCACATAAATCTTGTGTCAATGGTGTTCTTGTGTGGATGCTTGTCTTCTTTCTTGTTTTGATTAAGTAGATGGATTCTTAATTGGTATAAATTATCATCAACATTTATTAATTGGGATTGAAATTTGAAGTATGTTCATTCCCCCCTTCTTAGTATTCCAGTGTGTCCAACACCACTAACCTCTTTGTCAGTTGTGGAGCTGATATGTTTCATATATTATAATCTCCTGGACAAATTGGTATTTAGTTGTAGTTTACTCTTGATTTCAATTGTATTTTATTGGATCTATGCTTATTTCACTATCTAGATGACATGTTTTATGTGAATGTCTATATTTTTAAATGGATTTAGTATTTACAAAGATAGTTTTGCATTTTTACATGTTAACTAAAATATGTGATATGTAGATCTGTAATAAGATTGTACTCAAGGTGTTTTAGAAGAAGACAATTATAGGTTTGCATGGTTTCTTAGAGGGTTCTTATTGATCTATGGTTACTCTTATGTGGGTTTCTTTGGAAAAATAGATCTAGCATTGATCTTAGTGTTTGAGTCTTGGAAATCTACATGTTATACCTGAATATCTTTGTTTTACATGATACTAATGCAAGGTTGAATCTATATTTTAGTTATTTTAGATTGAAGCACTGATTATGAATTTCTCCTTTGAGGTGTTGTATATGTGAAGGTATTGTAAAATTATATGATGTGGATTCTATTTGGTAGGGAATATTCTTGGTCACCATTATCAAATTGGTATGCTTATTATAGTGAGATATGGTTATTGGGAGTACCTAATATAGCTATTAGTTTGAATCTATAGTAGATATTTATGGTAAATGAGAGGCTATGTTTACTTTCAAATAGAGTTTTGGCAATGATATTGATCATGATTCCATGTATAACTTCCAATATTGCTTTGTTGGAAAAATGAGGATTCTATCATTGATGTTGTTGGAAACATGAACATGTGGGATAAACACAAGGTATACTGTTATGCATTACAGTGTTGTCATTGATTTCAAAATTGTATATTTCTTTGGATATCATGGTGTAGATCATTTTTGTTGGCTCTAAACATGTTTTAGGATGTTTTCATAAGGAAATTTTTCAAGAAGGTTTGATCATGTTGGAATCAAGCAACACTAAGAGGGGGGGGTGTGAATCAGTGTTCTACAATTTCTAACTTTATTGATCTTATCCTTCAATAATTTAAAACATTCATTCAAAGGAAATATGCATGAACTTAAAATAAACAATAACAACACCATAACATAGGAATTTTTACTTGGAAACCCTGTTAGGGGGAAAACCACAGTGGATGGCCAATCCACAATATGATCTGAGTATACTCAAATTAAGTTTACAACATGGGGAATGCACTTGCATTTAGGCGCACTGCCTAGAGATCACTGCTCAAAGAAGACTCAATATCTTACAAAGAAAGTCAGATTAAAACCATCTAATAACTTGAACTAAGAAAATGGCATCTACATATGCTTGATTACAGTTCTGGTTAGGCTCAACAATCGATCTTCTTTCCTTCAGACTGATTTTTGCACTTTTTCTTTGTTTTGCTCAGACTCGCAACACAAATCCTTTATGTACAAGTGGAACTGTGCATTATCACTCTTTTTCTTTTCTCTGATTCACAATTCACATCAACAGACTTCATACACACCTCAAAATGATATGAACGATCTCTTATATATATACGCGACCAATAATTTAATCGCAATATGTTGGCATCAATAGAACACAAAAATATTTACAACTGTCAGCCCTAAACATGAGTAATATATAATATGCATCCACAATGGTTGGCCAAGACTTAGTTAGGACCCAAACAAAAATTCTCGAACACAAAAACACTTGAATAATTACTCTTGGAATATCCACAATATGTTATATTCACAAAGTCGGCTTCAGTACTGATAAAGCAAAGAATTAGCCAACCGGATCTTCCAAGTCACACACGGATCAATACGAGGCACTCAGATTTAGGAATAACACAAATCATACATTGATCAACCTTCCCTGAGATACGCAACACAAGATATTAACATAAAATCTTCATGTGATTCAATGAACACAAAACTGTCAGATTCTTTGTTCTTCCTTAACTATTTGCAATCTGGTTTCCAATATGATTAGATGATGATGTGCGGATCCAATCATGGACTAGGGTTGCCATAAATGACAACACCAAATGATATTCATAGTGTCTCTTGCCAACAATCTCCCCCTTTGGCATTGATGGCAACACTTAGTGAAAAAATACTAAGTGTTGGATCAGTACCAACATCAATTACACTATCATTCTTAAAAATTTCAAAACCAAAACTCTCCCCCTGAGGTGATTATATATTTTCACTCTACTACTCTCCCCCTATGACATCAATGGAAAAGGAAAGACTTTGCATATCAAAAATAAAACAAAATTGCTATGAACAAATTGCTTATGTACAAACAAGCTTCTTCAACTTACATAAACTTGAAAATATCTTCAAAACTTTCTTCAACAGAGTCAAATTTGTGTCCCAAACCCTTTTGAGACTCTCCAAAATTGTTATGTGGCCACAAACCAAGTAGGATTGTGTCTCTGCAGACTCAAGTTTTGTTGGAACACCAACTGCCTTAGCATCTTCAAATTCCTTTAACACACTTGACATTATTTCTATCTTTGGACCAATTAGGCCTCTAAGTTCAAATGATCTTTCCATAATTATATCATTGTCATGCTTCAAGCTCCTTATCTTGGCAAGCATAAATATCACCTCACCTTCTAACTTTCCAACACTATCAGCTAAAGGATCAAAATCTTTAGAAATAACAACTAACTATTTTTCAAGATTCTTAGCCTTATTTTCATTGACCTCAATGAATTTAGACAAGAAACAACATGACTTATAGATCTTTCCAACTTTAGATAGAGCACTCTGACTATTCTTCACGTAGGTGGCTAACAGAGTTTTATCTTTAGCTATCATTTCTTTCAAACTGATGAACCTTTTGGCATCAAATTCCTTTTGAACTTTAACCATGGTAGACTTCTCAAGTGACTTGAAATGAGTACTTACAGAGTTTATGAGCTTCTTCAATTCATCAAAGGAGGAACTAGAAGGATCTTTGACATGAGTAGGAATTATCTTCTCCAGAACCCTAGATGCAAGATTTAGGAGTTCATTGTCCTTCAACAGTTCTTCTCTAGATTTTTCCTGGGAAAATGATATAACCTTCATTTTATGAATTGGAGACAAAGTGGATAGGTCGATGGGACCTTCAACCAATTTAGGGTCAAATTCTTCCTTTTTCTCTACCAGAAATTTCTTCACTGCCTCTCTAGTGTCTCTTGCTTTTACTAGAATTTCTTTCACATCAACTTTCTTTTTTTCAACAACTATTTCCTCAGCTGTAGGTTCTTTCTTATCTTCAGGAATCTCAACTTTCTCAACTGATACAATTTTAGGAGCATCAATATCCATAAGTATTTCTATATTATCCAAAATAGGAGGAATCTGAGTATCCTCAACCATATCATGATTTACCTCTTCATTCACCAGATCAGATGCAATACCTTCAACATTCACTTCTTCAGCGATGACATCAATTCTATAATTTAATAGAACTTTTCTCAAAATTTGTTCAGTTTCTTCTACAACTTCCTTAGTCTGACCAATGATGAGATTATTCACTCTTGTCTTTCTCTTGAATTCCCTTTTTTCTTTATTCAAGATTGCCTTCATTTCTTCCATAGATATCATTGGACATAACTCAGCAAGAATTATTTCTCTCATTTTCTCTTCTTTTGATCTAGCATTTACCCTTCTCATTTCCAAAATCTCATACAAGATTTTAGGTAAATTAGGAATTATTTCAATAATAAATTTATTGAAAATATTCAAATGCTTTATAGTTTCCTCCTCAAGAGTTCTTTGGCTAGATTTATCAAAGGTTTCATACCATTTACAAAGTGGCTTAAGATTTCCATCCTTAACCAAATATTTTTCAACTTCTTCAACTGACATACCTGATTTGTCAATTTTTGCCTTCTTCTTTGCTTTATATTCTCCACCAGAGGGCTTGATTTTAGTAACCTTTGTTGCCTGGGTGCCCCTATGATTTATTTCTCTCACATCTTCATCTAAATCAATTTCTTCATCTTCAAAGACTACCATATAAAATCTTTTTCTTTTATCCTTCTTTCTTTTTCCTTCCTTACTGGATGTCTTCACTTGAGTTTGCACAGGAATTGGCTTTGTTGTAGGGGTAGATAGAGATGCAAAGCTCCTTGTTGACCTAGCTCAGGTAGATGGTGTTGTTGGACTAGCAGATTTAGTTTTTACTGGCTCTTTTTCTGCTTCAACTTCTTCTCTTTTCATTCTTGCTTCTTTTAATTTTTTTACAAGTATGCCCATACTTTCTACAAGGATTTCCACTTCTTTTCCAACTCTTTTGACTATCATAGGTTTTTTGAGTTCATTGTGTACCTATATATTCTTTTATGCATAAGTACCAAATCTCTCTTTTGTCAGATCCAGAGGCTTGTTTTGTAAATGTTGTGCATACATTTCCATAATTTTCTCCTCAACTTCATAACCAATTGGCATGATCCAAAATATTATGGGATCAGTGGCTTCCATCATGCATTGATCAATATCTACCATAAAATAGATAGTATTCTTATATTTCTCCATAATAGAGGTAGAAATTATTTCTCTAGCATGCATCATATTCTGAAAATTCTTGAAGTATCCCCAGATTGTAATTCTTTTGGTTTGACTATTTTCAATTCCATACAAAATTTCTCTAATCTAAACAACTACAGGCTAACCACCTTGCCAATGTACTTTTCCAACACCCACAACTTCTTTCATGAAATAGAAGAATAAACATAACAAAAAGTTACCATACTTAAAGGATTTTTTCTTGTCCTTTTTTATCTTACCAAGATTTTCCATCAAATGACTCTTGAGAAATTCACAAAGATCATAGTCTGCATTCTCCTTTACCATTCGATAGGCTGCATAAATGGTTGTACCAGACACAGAATTGTCCTGCCTTGAGGGATATATCATGTAACCAATGATATTTGATACAAATTTCACATCCATTTCAATGATATCTTTGATTGTCATGGCTCTTTGATCATATTTTGAACCTGCTGCATCAGTCACCATTTGATTCTTTACAGACTTCAAAATAGGTAGTCCACCAGAAGAATTTAAACCTGTTACGACACTTATAGCCTCCTTCATAATCTTGAAGGGTATACTTAACCACATGAATTCATCATGAACTCAACTCAAGATGTAATGGACCCATTCACTCTCTTCAAACATGGGGAATTTAAAAATCTATGTAAATTTATTCTCTTCTAGGGTTTTCAATTCTGGCTTGAAACAACTTCTCCTATAATGTGATTGTTATACAGATTCAGCAATCGCGAGCTTCCTAGATCTTCAATGTTTGCATGAATATATGTCGTAATATCTTCAGTGTAAGATGTCATATGAAACAAATGAAAAATCACCTAACGGATCTATCTTGATAGACTTTAAGGGATTCCATTTGAATTTGGGATGGGATATGTCCTTGACTTCTACTACCAATGGAGTAGGCATATTCACCAATTCACAAATTTACAAGTTTTGTTGATAAATACTTTTACGTCGGATCATAGATTCATTGCTAAAAACTTCTTCACACTTGATTTTTGCCTCAATTTGCCAAGGTTCACCTTGGAGCACTCCAAACCTCTTGTCTCCAAAATGCAAAGTAAAAAATGAAAGATAAAGATGACCTTTTATCACTTGCACACTTAACCCTTTTAGACGCAATCAATGCTTTTACCCTAACTCATATGGTTACCCTATTTCCATATGCTATGACAAATAATTCTTCTGCAAACCTTCAATACTGCATAATACTCTCCCCAATAGGTTCAACCATATTTGTAGAACATCTATGCACTTACTGAACTTATCCACATCTCGGTGTCAATTATCAGAAGGGGGTTAGAATATTTTCTTGACAGCTCCCCCTAGGCCAAAGGCCTAAAACTAATTTTTGAAGGAATTACCAGAAGCATATTTTGGTACAAGCATATTTCCTTCACTAGAGTGACTTTTCTTCACTCATTTATTCTGCATTTTCTTCCTGATCACATTTGTAGTGAATTTTCCTTTTCCCTTAACATCCTTTTGCATTTTTCTCCTTTGATTTACCGGACCATTTTTGTTCCAACAGAATCTAGCAATGTGACCAAATTTGTTGCAGTTATAGCACACAATATTTTTCTATCTAGACCAGTTGTTCCACTGATTTTCTCTTGATCTACACTGGTTAGCAATATGGCCAAATCTATTGCATGTATAACATCTGACATTTCTATGAAGGTTTTTCATCACATTTATGCATTCATTTGACTTGTGACCAAACTTATTGCAATTAAAACACTGACCTGAGAATGATGGACCACTTGGATTCGTCCTGCTCCTACATTGGGTAGCCATGTGTCCAAATTTATTGCAACTAAAACAATATCCATTGAATGTTTGAGCATTAGGTTGTCTTACCAGTTTTCTTCTAGTTCTATTTATCTGACTTTCTTGCCAGGGTCTCCTTTGTTTGGATCTGGAAAATTCTCCTTTTTCATAACCAAGACCTTGCTTGTCACCATTTGTCCTCTGACTATTGGTCAGTTCATCAAGCTTGGTTGAGCTAACTTTGAAATTTTCTTTGAACTCATTTGCAGTAGTAAGTTCATCTCTGAGGTCATCAATTTATTTTTCAAGTACTTCCTCATTGTTTTTAGATTATTTCAATTCATTGTCCAAATGACTGCATACTTTAGATTTTTCTTTCAAGGACTGTGCTAGGTTCTCTTCATTCTTCTTTTTGTCTTCAATCTCCTTGGTCATCCTCATCATGATAGATTCCATTTCATGCTTTAGAACGGTATTATCTCTTGTAATATTTTCACATTCTTTTATCTTTTCCTTCAATGCTTGACTGAGTTTCTCATCTTCAATTCTTTCACTATCATTTTCCTTAATCTGGTCACAAAGTTCCTTTCTCTTCTCCCTGGACTTATTGATTTTTTCTTTTAATGATTGAATGAATTTTTTAGCATTCTCAAGACTTTCCTGTAATTCTCGGTTCTCAGATTTTGACTGGTCAAGATCATCTAAGGCCACCAAAATTTATTGTTGAAGACTGCTTGAATCCATTGAAGCACTTTCCAAGATCTCCTCAAGTTGTTAGACTTCTTCTTCTAAGGAACTATCTCTGATACCAATTATTGGAATCAAGCAACACTGAGAGGGGAGGTGAATCAGTGTTATGCAATTTCTAACTTTATTGATCTTATCCTTCAAGCATTTAAAATATTCATTCAAAGGAAATATGCATTAACTTAAAATAAACAACCACAACACCATAAAATAGGAATTTTTATGTGGAAACCCTATTAGGGGAAAAACCATGGTGGATGGCCAATCCATAATATGATCTAAGTATACTCAAATGAAGTTTACAATATGGGGAATGCACTTGCATTCAAGCACATTTCCTAGAGCTCACTACTCAAAGAAGACTCACTGTATTACAAAGAAAATCAAATTAAAACCATCTAAGAATTTGAACTGAGAAAATGGCATCTACATATGCTTGATTACAGTTTTGGTTAGGCTCAGCAATCGATCTTTTGTCCTTCAGACTAATTCTACACTTCTTCTTTGTTCTGCTCAGACTCACAACACAAATCCTTTATGCATAAGTGGAACTATGCATTATTTATCTTCTGCTCTACGCTGATTTGCAATTCGCATCAACACACTTCATACACACCTTAAAATGATATGAACGATCTCTTATATATATTTGTGACCAAGAATTTAATCACAATATGTCAAGATCAATAGAACACAAACATATTTACAACTATTGGCCCAAAACATGAGTAATATATAATATGCATCCACAACGGTCGGACAAGACTTAGTTAGGACCCAAACAAAAATGTTCGAACACAAAAACACTTGAATAATTAATCTTGGAATATCCACAATATGTTATATTCACAAAGTCTTCTTTAGTACTGATAAAGCAGAGAATTATCCAATCGGATCTTCCAACTTGTGCATGGATCAATACGAGGCGTTGAGATTCATAGATAACAAAAAGCATGCATCAATTAACCTTCCCTGAGATACACAACACAAGATATTAATAGAAAATCTTCATGTGATTCAATGAACACAAAACTGATGGATGCTCTGTTCTTCCTTAACTGTTTGCAATCTGACTGTCGGTATGAACAGATGATGATGTGTGGATCCAATCATGAACTAGGGTTTTCATCAATTCCAACACCAAATGATATTCGCAGTGTCTCTTGCCAACAGATCCGGTGTGATGAAAATTAATTAAGTATTAATACCAGTGTTTCCATATATAGAGCATTCGATTTTTGGTTCCACATCAGTATGTCATTTAGTGCTTTGATCTACATTTCTACCATATTTTTTTGGCTATTGGAAGCATCTAAAAAAAAATATTATCTCATTTTGGCTTTTAGTGTGAAAGTTATGAGTAATAGAAGTTTGGCTTGACAGTTACAAATGTTTTCTAGTTTTCTGCATATGAGTTGGAGAATTTGCACTTCTTCGTGGATTGGATTTTGACTTTACAAATTTGAGAATATTTTGATAGATGTCAATAGATTCTACATTCTAGTTGGAATGATGCTTTGAAGTACACATGTCCGAATATGGGTATATATTTGGAGAATTTTTATATTAGGTCATCTACGGTGCTGAGCTAATAGGTTTGAAGGTATGTAAAGCTTAATTAAGTATTGCAAAGTTATGTGGGGTCTATTATAGGTCCATTCCAACCTATTTCAAAGTTTTTTTAAATCTAAATCTTGGCATCAGTCATGTATGAAATGATTTTGATCCGACAAGTTATATTTTATATATTTTGAATGATACATTTAACTAGGCCAACCTAATTGATGTTATGGGTGAAGAGGATGGATAAGAAAGATTATTTTTAGTGTTTTGATATATGTCCTACATGAAAGTGATGTAAATGATGTGAATTGAGTAAATACAGTGTGAATCTAAGTTGTGAATGTTGAGCAAAATATTAGAGTGATGCGAATGCAGAGGAAGGTAGAGTGTTAGATTAGAATAAGATGAAGTGTGTAAAGTTAGTCTATTGAGATTCATTGGAACTATATTTCATGCATATGATAGATGCAATTGTAATAGTTCAATCTAGGCTATGAGCCAAAAATTTCTTCTATCTCTTTTCTTCTTTCAGTGGGGAGTGAGTCCACCTGCAATGAGAAATTTTATAATATACTATAACCGGTTATAATATATTGTGAGCTAGTCCTCATTGTGGTTTTTCCCATTTTGAGTTTTCCAAGTAAAAATCCTGGTGTTCATGTGTTATGTGATGTTGATTAGATTTTTCATGCTTTCTTTCATTACTGCAACTGAATATGCTTTGTAAGTTGGATGTTTAAATATTTGAATGGTTTAAAAATATATTGGTTCACCCCCCCTCTAAGTATTCCACGTGTTAAACAATTAGTATCAAAGCTTGGTTCTTTGGAAGGAGCTTAACCACTTGGGGAAGATCTTGTAGGTTGAACACATGACTATTAGAATATTACCTTTTCCTCTAGAAGATATTTCTATTGTTGGATCTACATAATAAGATTACATATTTGATATGAATGGAGAACTCAAAGTTGCTCTTGAAGATTGAGGGAGAAAATAAATAAATTTAGAGAAAGGAATAAGGAGGTCAGTGAGCAGTTGAAGCAAGCAAATAAAACCATTTCATGTCTAAAGGTGAAAGATGAAGAAATAAAGACAGTTGAAGAATGCTTTAATACAATGGTGAAAATCAAATTTGAAGAATGCACAAGGCTTGGACAAGAAGTTGTGAATATGAGATCAAATCTAGAGAAAGTAAGGAGTCATGAAGATAAATTCAAGATGAGTTCTACAAAGCTTGATGAAATGATTGCAAATCAGAAAGGATTTAAAGATAAAGAAGGTTTAGGATTTGAAAAGGGTGAAAGTTCAAAATCAAATCAAACATCAAATGTTGAAGACAATAAGAACAATGACAAGAAGATCTAGAGTCAAAGGAATGTAGCTAGAAGACCACCAGTAAGAAAACCAAATCCATAAAGGTACTCATATTTTAATAGTTTTTTATTCTTGCAATAAATTTGGACATAAGGCTATGGAATGTAGAAGACAAATGAATTAGAATATTCCACCTTTTTCTTGTCAATGTTTTACATGCAAGAAATTTGGTCATAGAGCTAGTGAGTGCAGAATCCAAATGATGTATGGCTATGACAATGGTAGAATGGTTCAATATTTTAAAGGCTATTGTTATACATGTTATGGATTTGGGTATAAAGCTAATGAATGGAGATCTAGAATGAATGTAAATAAGATTGGTCAAAAGAATGTCATATGCTACAATTGCAATAGGCTTGGACACACTTCTAAGTTTTGCATAAGCAGAAATATGAAGAAGGAACCAATACAAAAGATTGATCTAGTAGAAACAAATAAGAAGATGGATAAGATTTGGAGAAAGAAGGAAGAGACCAAGGTTAAGGATGGATATGTACCAACATCTGGTTTAGATGCTTCCTTCAAAAACTAAGTTGAGAGATTTGGCTTAGGGAGAGTTTTAATGAAATTATTTAGCCCCTGCCAAAGAAAATGGTTTTGATGCTTCAACATGAGGATATGTGGTGTAGGTCAACATACTTGATCTTTTGGAGAAAAATCCAATAGAAAATGTTGAAATGAAAATGATTGCAGAGCATTTGAAGGTAACTATGCACATAGTGAAGGCTTTAACAACTTTATTATTTAAAGAATTCACTGCAAAATTAGGTCAGTTTCAAGGGTTATAAGTGATTTTACTTAGAAAAAATCATTCACAACGAGCATTGAGAAGGAGCAGATTAGTGAAGAAAATATTTGGAGTGATCAAGGTGATTTATGATCTAGTGCATTCAAACCCTAATCGAAAAAGCAAAGGAAAAGGTATTTACAATCTTTGTTTGCCCTAGTTTCACAGAGAACTTTGTTGAAAGTTGTGACCAATGACATAGTATAGGTTAACTACACCCATCCATACAGATATGAGGCATATTTAACCCACTAAGAATCAATCCCAATAAGATCATTCATTGTAAACAAAGATAAAGAAGCCATTAAAAATAACATTCTAAATAATGAAATCTTGGAAAACCTCTAATATAAGACATTGAAACTTATCCTATTGGTGGAGTGGTGTTGCATTGATGTGGAATGGTGACCCTTTCCCAATCCCTTGGATAATGAGCTTGTTTCAATCAATTTTATTGAATAAAATTGATGGAACCATTGATAGATGTGTATGAAAACATGATTTAAAGCTAAATGAACATAATGCAATCTATTCTAACATGATTTATACTAGGATGATCAATATGGGTGTATGCAAATCTACTCTAAATGTATGAAATCTTCAAAATATTAAAATCTTAATTACAAAATATGCTAAATATATGCATCTAAGCTAGCATGGAAGCCATTAATGGAAGCTTATCTATTATGCAAGTAATTAAAACTAAAAAATATTCTAAATATGAGTTCAAGTGCAAGTGATTTTAATAGCATAAGTTTGATGTTAAAAGATGGATCCATTTGTCTCCAAATAGTGACCTATTTATAAGAGGACAAATGAGAAATTGAGGGTTGAGATAAAAATAGATAATCAATGGTCAAGGATGAAGGAAGTTGGAGGCATGGATCATGGATTCTCATCAATGGATGAGAATGAAAGATGAGATTTTAATCAAGGGTTAAAATTCCTTCAAACAAACACACTTTTGACCTGTACAAGAGGTCACAAGTTAACTTGCACAATAAGTTTTTAAAGTTAACTTGCACATGAAGCTTTGTAAGAATATTCCCTTTTTCAAATGAGTGAGAAAATAAAATATTCTTTGGAATATTCTCATGGGTAAGGGAAATTAGATATTTAGCAAATTAAAATAAAGTTTTAATGTGCAAAAGGGGAAGGAATATTCTATGGGAATATTCCTTTTTGGAAGAATGTGCAAAGAAGAAATATTCCTTTGCAAGTTGGGAGGATTAGATTTATTAGTAATTTGATAATTAAATAAAGTTTCAATTATGCAAATTAGGGAAAGAGAATATTCATTAAATAATTTATTTATTTAATGAAAAGGGGAATTACATGATATTCATTAAATAAATGATTTAATAAAAAGGGGGAAAGTACATCATGATATTTAATTAAAAAACTTAGGGTTATTTAATTAAATAAGAGGAATTAGGGTTTTGAATTAAATAACTTGATGCATTTAATTTAATAAGATGAAATGTTAGCATGAAAGGGGATGAATTTGTCGGCAAATGGTCAGTGCTCCCCTCGAGATTCATGACATGGACTAACTGCCTCTCATGGATTCATTAACTCTGGTAGTTCTATCAAGCATTAACAGGTCAATATTTTGGTGCAACGACAACTGTGTTTCCAACAATTGGTATCAGAGCCAAAGGTGTCAAGTTCAAATCCCCTCGAGTAATGCTGAGGGGGAGTTTGTTGGCAGATGGTCAGCGCTCCCCTCGGGATTCGTGACATGGACTAACTACCTCCCATGGATTTGTTAACTCTGGCAGTTCTATCAAGAATTAATAGATTGATCTTTTGGTGTAACGACAACTGTGTTTCCAACAGAATTAACCAAATTAAATTAATTAGATTAATAAATAAAAATAATATAATTAATTAAATAGCTAGGCTAATTTAACCAATTAAGAAAAAAGAGGATGGGTTTTAGGATGAAATGATGTTAGTTAGCCAGTGTGATCCACCGATACATTTTTAGGTGTCCACATTTTGCCCCTCTTTGAAGTAATGTACTCATTACATTGCTTCAAAGGCTGATACCGATTTTGATGTTGATGATGATACAAAATTAGATATCGATGATCTCTTTGAGATCTTGATAGCCAAGATAAAGTTCATTGATCTAATTGATGGAATTGTTGAGGATTCAAAACAATGCAAGGATTGTGTTGAATAACATGAGGATTGATAGGGAATGATATATCCCAATGATGGTTGATTTGATAGATTTGATCAATATTTTATAGCAAAGCTAGGATAAAAATTCATTAGATGATTTGATATCTACATAAAGATGGTTTTTTTCCCCCTCAAGAGATCAATCGAAGAATAAAGTGTTTTGATTAGGCTCACAATAGGTGAAAATATGACTTATGCTTGAGATTCCAATATTTCAGGTTGTTTTTGGATCAAGGAGTTGCAAATTTTTAGATTGTTGAGCTGAAGATGATATAGATGCCCCACTATGCCCCAATGGAAGAGGGGTTGTTGTTGTGCTAGCTTAGATATTGATGTAGGTGGATTTCATGATGTATAGACAGTCATCAGATATGGGTAGCCTCATTTATATTTTTATGTGGATCATATAGATTTGATGCTTCGATAGAAATGTTAGTAAAGATAGAAGAATAAGAAAAATAAGAAGGATGGGAGTAGAAGAATGAAAATGAATGAATTTTGACCATTTATTCTGAAGATTAATTCAAAATTCTAATAATTACACGAGTCTTCGATACTTTATTAGATATGGTGATGAGATGGAGATGGATGATTATTTGCTCAATTCTTGGGATTGGGATTTTCCACCATTCTTATTTATGATATAACACATAGACACGATGTATCAAGGTATTGATAATCAAGATGGCGTTGTATCTAGTGCAATGGATGTTGACTCTATAAACAGATAGGATAGTTCTTGTTCACACCTTGACATACAAGAACCTCATTGGAATGTAAGTTAGAAGCTTAGAATATATTGGACCAAAGCATACATAATAGTCAACAATGTACTCCAAATAAATTTCCTACACACAACTAAGAAAGTATGTGCCAAGATTATTTTACAAGAATACCCACAAGAACAAAAAATAAAAGATAATGACCGATGCCCCATTCCTTTCTCTCTAAATTTTTTTGATAGACATCATCGAGAGGACCTCGGAATGGGTCATTAAGATAAATCATAAGAAAATATCAAAGAAAAGAAGTCAGTGTTATCTATATCTCTTGCCAGTTTAACTTAGCTAAGGTGATTTCTAATACTAATTTCCATCGTAGGAAGGATACATCCTAGGGAATGTTGATCAAATGTTTTGATTAGGATGAGGTGTGTGATAAGTCATTGATACAAACTCCACTGACTCGTTTACCTATGATCTAGAATTTAGATTTTGACACTTAGGTTTTCAGTTTATGACTTTCAATACTTGTTTTCTATTTGTTTTGCAAAAGGTTCAAGGTGAAAATTGATTTATTACGAGTGAATTCTTATTGTGGGTGAAAGCGAAATGGGATGGATGATTTTGGGTTTTTTTGGAATATTTCTTTTTTTTTTTGGTATTTTGAAAAAAATTTGAAGTTTTTTAGTATTTTTGGACATTTATGTGAATGTTTTGGTTTTTATTATTTGAGTTTTTAGGATTTCCAAGGTTTTCCTAAAAAAAAATTTTTTTCCAAGTTTTCCAAATGTTTTGGGGTTTTCTGAGATTTTGAATGTTTAAGGATTTTTTGAGATATTTGCATGTTTTGGGACTTTTTGAGTTTAAGAACAAGAACCTAACCTAAAAGACCTATCTTAGGGGCCTCAAGGGTTGATCAAAGATGAACCTTACCTACGTTATACACACAGAGACCATGTAGTTTGACTGACTCGACTTATTGAAGATGAGATATGAACAGTTGATGGAATGCCAGTTTATTATGACAGACTCTTGAAGACTAACCTAGGGTGTCTCAAGGACACATCAATGATGCCCTTGCCTAAATTCAAGCTTAGAGACTCGTAGTTTGATAGGGTACCATTTTTGGAGTTTTGATGTTTTGACCTTTTTAGGGATTTTGATGTGTTTAGGATGTTTTAGATTTTTTGATTTTGCAAGTGTTTTTGGATTTTTGTATGGAAAATTTATAAAAAAATTTGGTATTTTCGATGAGATTTTGAGGCAAATGATACCTAGATCATGATGTTGATTTCACATTGTGAGATATAATACATGGATCAAGAGTTATTCAAAAATAGGAGTGCAATAACTTGCCCCCAATGTCTAGCAATGTTTTATAGATCAATGGATAAACCAAGATAGGAAATGTATATGTGAAGAGTTCAATAGAGTTTTAGCATGCTAGATATAGGCTATGTGACTTCATGAGATAAAATGGTAAAGATCCTGCCAAGAGTTTTCCATGAGTAGAGTTGAAGAATTTTTGTCAAGATCAAGACAAAGTGGAATATCTAGATAAATCTAGATTGGATGGATGGAGGGAACATTGGATTTATCATGACAAGGATGAGATGCTTTTTTCTAGGTTTTCATGATGTTACTTGCCCAAAGCACCATCATAGTGCTTTTCACTAGAGGATGACTTTTATTGTTACTATTTTCTCTATTGTTTTTTTTTTTTTTTAATTTACCCTCATGTTGAACCACCTAGTGGAACTGATGTAGAGGCCACTATCATAAACATTCCAATGGTATCCTTCTTGAAGAAGCTACTTTGCTAAGATACGAGAACTTGAATGCAACCTTGAAGAACTTTGATATGCCTTGTGGATACTAGAATTCACCTTTTCTATGTGCACACATCGTGATAAAGTTCCTTCAAAATCCTTATGATGAAGGTAGCTACCAACACACAGTCAATTCAAGATTTGGATATTGTGAATGGAGTTTATGGTTTCATGTATGAAGGAATATGAGATGGATTGGTCGATGGTTTGGAATATTTGACTCTCCAAACTTGGGAAGATGAGCAATGATGGGTGGGAATGAAGGTTTTCATGGAATTAGTACCAAACACTAGATATATTTTATTCCTTGTTTAAGAAGCCTACTTTTGTATTTGAGGACATTTTTGATTGATACATTTCCCTTTTTGATTTTTCATAGTTTCTTTAACTAATGGAGTTTCAAAGGGATGATTTTTGTTATTTTTCTTTGGTATCCATTTGTATTTTCTTTGTCCCTTTTCTATTACTGCTTCATTTTCTTTGATGATCTTCACCTTGCTTTGATAGGAATTCTTATTTTTATGTAGTTCCCAATTTGTGTATGATATGATGGGTGAATGCCAACTCATGATATGGCTAGTTGTAGTGTTGACTATATTTTCACCATAAGGATTCTTCGGGCCCCATATGTTGATGTTTGTTGTAGAAAATATTTCCCTCGTCATTGTGAAGGTATTATCAATACTTAATCCTTTACCCTAATAATGTATCCTTTGATCCATAGCCACTTCATATGACTTGTCATGAACACATGATGTTGCTATCGATTCCTACTGTTTATTTATATGAATTTTTTTCTTTAATGTTATGACATCATTATTTGTTGATATTGCTTCAAAAGATTTCGATGATGCACAATCCTATTCAAGAATATGAACTATTTGCTTGGATTCTATGACATCATTAATCTATTGATGTTGTTTCAAAATATGTTGATGAGGCATAATCATTGTAAGAATCAAGAATCTCGACCATTTTTTTCTCTTGTGTAGGAATAGCATGAGTGGGAAACTCTTGTTTTGGATGAAGAACATTTATATGTCCATCAAAAAGAAACATCTTAGGAGTGATATCGAGGACATATTTGGAGTTTAAAATGGTTTTGAAGATGTCCCTCATTTATTGGTGAAACTTTGGACATAGGGGTTCTTGATCCTAACTTGATTTAGAGTAACTTTTGTTATCCTCAAGAGCTTTTTTTGACATGATCCTTGGGTAGATGATATATCATCGGTGTAAGACTCTTTGCAATCTTTTGTGGGTATGGGTGCAATAAGGGATATTTATTACTTGTTTATAACTTCTTCAACATGCTCAATCATTGATTCATATGTGGGAGAGATATCGCAAAATGATATCCACTTGATGTCATTACGGTATAAAAAATTGATAAACACTGTTGATGGTTTTTGACTTTGTTTTAAAATAGTATCTTGGTAAGAGTGTGATTCCTCATGTTTTGATAAATAAATATGTCCCACTGTGGTATCATGGGTATGGTTTAAATTTTTTGAGGTTGAATCCTTTCCTGAATATTTTGCTTTTGTATGATCAAGCATAGGGTTTGTGTAAATTTTCATATTTTCATTCCCAATTTTTTTATCAACATCAATGTCTTGTCATTCAATAAGATCTTCTATTAGATGTTTGATTCTAAAAAAAAAATATTATGTTGTGACCTTTGTATCGGTGAAATTCACAAAAATGATCATCTCCATAGCTATGAGGTTTGACTTGTGGCTCTTGATAGTTCGAGAAATCTAGGAGCATGATAAGGTTATACTATATCAACCTTTTCAGCATATCCTCCATAGCTTCCCCCAAGTGAGTGAATTATTATTTAGGAGCATTGTTTGTTCTTTCTGGCATATTTTGAGTGTTTTTAGCATTGATTGTTGTTTGATTATTTGATGATTCTATGTATGGTTGTTGTGTGTTCATTTTTTTGGTGTTTTCTTGCCTAGGATAAGTTAATACCACCTTTGCATCAACAACACCATCAGTAGTAATGTTCTTGTTGTTCGCCCAAAAGTGGAGTTTGTTGTTAGAACTAGTGGATGGGTGGTTGTCTCTATACACTTGTGTGTTCCCCTGTGATATTAGGGCTCACTCGATGTTAAGAGATCTAGGGACAAGCTCATCATAAGTGGTAATGCACTACATCTTTAAGTGGAAGGATAAATCAGGATCAAGATTTTCTATGATAATCCCCACTTGTTGTTCGTTGAGAAGGTGCCACTTGCTTTTACTAGCTCTTAGACTCCATTGTTGTAAAAATTTGGAAAAAGATTCTCCTTTTTTTTGTTTGAGAGTATACAACTCTTTTAAGCTTAAGTCCATGTCAATATTGAGGGAGAAGTGATCTATGAATTTTTCAACAATTTCTTGGAAAGTTTTGATTCTTGGAGGCAATTGAGAAAACCAATCCATAGCAGGACCTGTTAAACTTTACGGGAAAAAGTGCATCAAATAGGACTCATTATAGGTGACCTCCATACACATGATTTTAAACTCTTTGATATGGTCCATAAGACTTCCTCTCCCTTTGTATATCAAATTTGGGGATTTCAAAATCGGGAGGGAATGGTACCATTGTGATGTTTTGATCAAATGGATATGGACATAAGTTATGTGTATGAGGATTCTTTGTCTTTCTCATCCAGATCTCCTACATTTCTTATGATAACGCCTTAAGTTGTGATCCTAGATCATCTTGTGGGTTTGGTGAAGGAACATACATTTTGTATTGTGGGATGGTATATGGGTTGTACATGGGATTCTGATATGATAAGGTTTTGTATGGTGTGTATGGATATTGTGAAGGTGATAGTGGTGGAGGTGTATGCATTCCCAACATGTTTGTACTGGTGATGTTTTGTTGAGGGTTATAGTACAAAGCCTACTATTGTTGTTGTTGTACGAGAAATTGTTGTTGTTGCGCATAATGTTGGACTTGTTGTTGTTGTTGTTGTGCCACGAGGGCTACTTGTTGGGCTTGTTATTGTGTTGCTGCTAAGGCTACTTGATGGGCCTGATATTTTTGTTTTACTAGTAAGACCTGTTGTTTTTTTTGTGCTACTAAGGCTGCTTGATGGGACTGATGTTGTTGTTGTGCTACTAAGCCTTTTTTTTGGGCTTCTTGTTGTTGTTGTGTGACTAATGCTGCTTGATGGACTGCTAAGGCTAGTTTTTGTTGTTGTTGTTGTTGGACGTATTGTTGATAAGACTGTTGTGCTCGCTATAAAGCTAAGGCATGTGCTTGCCATGTAGGATAAATTCATTGTTGGGATATCTGCAACAATTTTTGGGTGTTTATGTTTTGCATGGGTTACGGGTTGTTGATGAGAGGTTGGGGGTTCCCTTGGTTTAACATTCCTTGGAAGATGGTAGATTGAGATGGAGGAATGTAAGTTTGAGGTCCCATTTGATTTTGCATGGTAAAAGAGACCATGGGAAAAGATGAGGATAGTGCCATTAGAGTTTGCGATGGTAATGACATACCGGGACCTTCAGTTCATTGATTAAAAAGGTTCCCTTGGCTGATGTCTTGAGGATTTCCTTGCATGATCGATGTGGACAATGTATTACCTAGGTTAATGGGATTCATGACCAAGGGATTTTTTTGATTCAAGTTGATGATGGATGGGATGGATGTGTTTTGTGGAACCAATGGTGTGGATGAACCAGTTAGGGGATTGGATAGAGGTGTCCCTATTTGTGTTAAAGGTTGACTTTTCATTGGGGTTTTGGCATGTCGTTGTTGGTCGATTTGAGACACTTGGCCTACACTTCCTTGTGGGATGTTGGGCACACTTGTGGTACTTATGGTGATGGATGAAGATGGTTGCACTCAAAATTTTGAGGTTTTTGTGGTGCCATGGAAAGTAAGTGTTTTTCCATGTTGTTGTCCAAATTTTGTTTTGGGGAAGGTTGGCAGTTAATGGAATGGTCGTGTTGTGAATACCCATAGTTGTGTTTGTTCTTAGACATGAAGTGAGGCTAAATTTGGTTCCTAGCCTAGTTGCAAGACTAGATGTTAAGGGTTGACTTGGCACAAGGGATGGAGTTGGTTGAATCATAGATTGGGTTAACCCTAGTGTCAAATTTTGTGCAAGAAAATTTGGATGATTTTTTGTATACTCAAAGAGTTCTTCTTTAGTAAGTTGAAGTGGGTTGTTGGTGATATCTTCTACCTCATATGGTTTTGATGGATTATGTGATGGTTGTTGTGAGAGGGTAGAATGGATTCTTGGATCAAATTCTAGGGGATTAGGATTACTTGTGGTGGATGTAACTTTGGTTTCTTCCATGATTCTCTTGTGTTATGATCTTGTTGTTACCATAAATTGTGGGTCACCTATGGGAGAGTTGTTTTGAGATTTGTAATGTTTGAACTCTCTAGTTGACTCAAATTTAGGTAGAAGGGATGTTCTAAGTTGTTTTGGAGAAATGATGAATATGGGAGATGAAAAGGATGGATGGTGTGGAGTGTGATCTTTGTAAACATTTTAGGACAACACTTTTGACTTAGAAGGTTTGATTGTTTGATATTTGGATAGAATCGTGACCTTCAAGATAAACTATTCCAAAGATGATAACTAACTTAACTAGGTGCATGGAAAAGGATTCATTTCACATACAAAGTAGCTAAGTTAGGGGTGGTTTGATAGATGTATAAGTCCAAAAGTGTTGGTATATTTGAATTTTTTGTAAATTTTGGTGAAGTGAAGGATGATGTATGATGAAGGATGGATGAAATGTTTGACCCAATGTTGACCTAGAGTGAACCTTTATTTTGAAAGACAAAGGTAGTGAGAAAAATGCTATACCTCTGAAGTGATAATACTCCAAGAACTCAATGATTTTGGAAAAATAGAACTCAAATGATTTTGGAAATAGGACCCAATGATTTTGACAATAGAATTTGGACTCAATGTTTTGAAATTTTTTCCTTATATGATAGTGGGCATAAGGTTTGGTTGTTCTACCAGAGAGATCAGACACCAAATGGTCATGCGGGGTTCAATTTGTCTGGTTATCTTGCTTAAATGAGTTTATTTTTACCAAAAAACACTTGTTTTTCTTAAGTCCAAACTAAATGTCTATGTCAAAAACATCATCAATTCCACAAGGTCCATTTTGTGAAAATCATGAGGTTGAAGCCATACTTGCCTATGTTAACTTTTGGAAGTTTGGATTGAGATATAAGTCAAGATATTTAGAAATATCCAAGGATAGAAATCCTTAGGACAAGCATCAATATCAAGGCTATTTCAAATGGTATCCATCCTTAGACCAAAAGGTTTGAGATTTTAAAGAAGATTGTGAATGTTTGTTTGCAATGTTTTGGAACCAAGAAAAGTATTAAACTGACTCACAATCATTTACCACCTTAGGTTCAGAAGATACTACTCACTGAATCCCCACTTGGATTTATCCAAACACTAATACAATGCGAACAGCTAGATATTTGGCAACACTGGCTCCCCTCCATGGCATACACTTCTTGGGACCACCAAATCTCAAATCTTGAAGATTTGAAGATCCTAAGGATTTTCCTGTTTTGATAATGAATAGTAAAATGTGGGGCAGCTTTAGAATGACCATTCCTGCACCAACAAGCATAAAGGTTTTTGGATTCTAAATAATGGGTTCGTAGTAAGGGCTTTCGTTCAAGGTGGCCACACATGTTTCAATATTAGCTCAAGATTATTTCAATCAAGAGGCCTCCTAGTCCTTTCTTAGGAAGATATTTTGATGTATCACATAGATACTAAGGGTGAAACTTGTCGGTATGACACATCCACACCTATTTTTATGACTTTCATTACAAACACATTTTTATATACCGATTTGTAAGAGCTTGGCTTTAGCTTGTTACCACTTGGGTTGTTCCCTCCTTCCAAAGTGGGGAGGTATTCCCTCTAAAGATAAACAAAAGAAAGGAAGTAAATTTGTAGTTTGATCCCTCAATTTTCATGAAACAAGGAGAGAGCACACACAATATCTTTTCCCTACACTAGCATGGGGCTCATTTTTAATCCAAATTGAAAGATGGTGATTATACAAAATGTCAAGAAATGTTTTTGATTCTCTAGATCACCGATTGGCGTGAGAGAATTGCATACGCATTAATGACAAAAATATAAATCACAAAACATAGCAAACACTTGTTAATTTTCACCCAGTAAGAAAAAATGATGTGGGTTCAATTTTAACTGATTTGTGTGTTCATTTTAAAACCCAATTAAAAGCTAGTGTGGTCCTAAAGTGTGAAATAAAAGAGCATTGCAAATAAGTTATAATTGCCCCAAAAGTGTTGAAACACTTTTTACAATTATAGTTCAAATGATAATAGTATGCTTCTTTTCTTCAAGTTGTATTGTCCAAACCTACAAAACCCAGTTAGTCTAAAAACCAAAACAAGAAGTTAGAGACATGTTAGAAATCAGATGAAATCAAAAGTTTAAAGCACATGTCAAAATTTAAAGCAAATGTGAGGTTGTTTGGTTTAATTTTATCCAACTTTGAAAGCTAATTCATTTTATCCTTTCAAGTGTTTAAGAAACATTTTTAAAAAATTGGATTATAACAACTTGAAAAAATGACAACTTTCTCAAATCTTGATCAATTTAAAATTGTAATTTTTTTTGGAAAGCTAAACATGAGATCTTCAAAACCCAACAACCTTTTTGGAATATTAGTCATATAGAATTCATTAAAAATTAAGGAAAATCGTGCATTTTAGTGGTTAAACCCAGAATTAAAAAAAAAGTAGAAAAATTAATTATGGATAGCAACTTGAGATAACGACAGTTTCCTCAAATCTTGATCAATTTTGAAATCGTAATGTTTTGGAAAGCTAAACATGAGATCTTCAAAACCCAGCAACCTTTTTGTAAGATTAGTCATATAGAATTCATCAAAAATTAAGGAAAATCATGCATTTTAGATATTAAACCTAGAATTTAAAAAAAACATAGCAAATTAATGGACAGGAACTTGAGATAATGACAACTTCCTCAAATCTTGATCAATTTTGAAATCGTAAATTGTTTTGGAAAGCTAAACATGAGATCTTCAAAACCAACAACCTTTCTGCAAGATTTCTCCAAAAATCACTCAAAAAATTAAAGTTTGTCCTCCTTTTAGCACCACAATGTGACCAATGACATAGTATAGGTTAAATACACCCGATCCATATGAATCTGAGGCATATTTAACCCACTAAGCATCAATCCCAATAAGATCATTCATTGTAAACTAACACAAAGAAGCCATTAAAACTAATTCTAAATCATGAAATCTTGAAAAACCTCTAATATAAGAAATTGAAACTTATCCTATTGGGGGAGTGGTGTTGCATTGATGTGGAATGGTGACTCTTTCCCAATCCCTTGGATAATGAGCTTGTTTCAATCTGTTTTATTAAATAAAATTGATGAAACCATTGATATGTGTGTATGAAAACGTGATTTAAAGCTAAATGAACATAATGCAAGCTATTCTAACATAATTTATGCTAAGATGATTGATATGGGTGTAAGAAAATCTAGTCTAAATGTATCCAAGCTTCAAAAGATTAAAATCCTAATTACAAAATATGCTAAATGTGTGCATCCAAGTTACCATGGAAGCTATTAATGAAAGCTAAGCTATTATGCAAGTAATTAAAACTAAAAAAGATGTTAAATATGTGCTAAATATGAGTGCAAGTGCAAATGATTTTAACAGCATAAGTTTTATGTTAAAAGATGTATCCATTTGTCTCCAAATAGTGACCTATTTATAGGGGAAAAATGAGAAATGGACGGTTGAGATCAAAAAAATTAATCAATGGTCAAGGATGAAGGAAGTTGGAGGCGTGGATCATGGATTCTCATCAACGAATGAGAATGAAAGATGATATTTTAATCAAGGGTTAATATTCCTTCAAACAAACTCACTTTTGACTTGTACAAAAGGTCACAAGTTAACTTGCACAAGAAGTTTTAAGTTAACTTGCACATGAAGCTTTGTAAGAATCTTCTCTTTTTAAAATGAGTGAGAAAAAAGAATACTCTTTGGAATATTTTCATGGGTGAAGGAAATTAGATATTTAGCAAATTAAAATAATTTTTTAATGTGCAAAAGGGGAAGAAATATTCCATGGGAATATTCCTTTTGGAAGAATGTGCAAAGGAGGAATATTCCCTTGAAATATTCCTTTGCAAGTGGGGGGATTAGATTTATTAGTAATTTCAGAATTAAATAAAGTTCCAATTATGCAAATTAGGGAAAGAGGATATTCATTAAATAATTAATTTATTTAATGAAAAGGGGAATTACATGATATTTATTAAATAAATTATTTAATGAAAAGGGGGAAAGTGAGATTATATTAAATTAAATAACTTAGGGTTATTTAATTAAATAAGAGGACTTAGGGATTTAAACTAAATAACTTGATGTATTTAACTTAATAAAATGAAATGTTAGCATGAAAGGGGATGAATTAACCTAATTAAATTAATTATATTAATAGATGAAAATGACATAGTTAATTAAATAGCTAGGCTAGTTTAGGTGTCTACAAAAGCAGTTTGAATTCATTTTGAAATCGCTACACCGAGGGTTGTTGAAGTTACTAATAGGCCATGACCCAAGTTTAAGAAACATCCTATTAAATCAACAGAGGTTGATCTAACAGGTGCATTTTTGTGTGTTCCATATAGTGTTTTACATACAAAGGATATAAGGATTTATATTCATAGCAAGTTAGAGGAGCATAATCATTATAAGCTAGGAGAAGTATGGGTGACTAAACTTACTAGAGATAAATTTTCCTTGAAACTAGAATACCAAAACCTAGTCATTAAGAAACTCGATATGTGGGAAGGGTTTCCAAATTTTCACATTGATGACAAATGGGTTATAATTGCATTGAGAATAATTCATGATATATTTATCTATACTGATAAGCTTGGTTTGATAACTAAGGAGGTGATAAGGGAAGTAATTGGATTGTGCTCCACTAGACCTATCCCAATCCTCAAATCAGTGAAAAATGAAGTGGTCGCATATTTAACCAGTTCTACATATGACAAGAGGGCCTTGATGGTGAATAAGATAAGAAATCCAGTTGTGAAATATGTTGCCATGATGATAGGATACAAGGTCTAATACTCTAATAGATAAAATTTTGTATCTTCCACCACAATAAATATTGTGTATGAGATGGTGGAGAAAGGAGTTGGCCATGATCTTTGTGAGTTCTTTAGATAGAAACTAATGGACAATTTGGAGAAGCCTAGGGAAAAGAAATACCCATTCAAGTATGGTACTTTGGTTGTATGCTTATTGTTGAATGCACAAGACAATTGAGAGAGGGGTGAATAAGTTGTACCTTAAGACTTCAAAGCCCTCATAAATAATCAAATTCACTTTTATTCAATTAACCCTTAATCTATTATAATGATTTAGCATGAAAATAAAATAACAAAAACTGGAACAAATCAACACCATACATAAGAAAATACCAAATTTACGTGGAAAACTCATGGTGAGGATCATCTCACAATATAAAGTAATATCAACACTGAATACAATAGGGCTCACTACCCAAAGAAAGAAAGGTTCATTTCCAAAGGCTTACTATCTAAATAGAAAATAAGATAGAGAAGAATGTTACATAGATAAATTCATCTCAATGCAAAAAAGAATCCACCACAATATCACCAACACCTTCGTAGCTTGACTGAAGAATTGTAGACACTTTTTGCTCACTACATCCAATAATCTAACACATGAAATCTCACATTGTACTTCTCAAATTTGCACTCTAATACTCTACAATTCACATCATCCTCATTATACTTATCTATCCTTGCATCCCTCAATAACTCAATTCATATTTATATCATCTTCAACCTTGAAAACATTCTCCAATACTGGCTATATACCTCAACCATACAAATTCAAATTAGGTTGGCACCAAAACATTCCCACGCTGGAAAGCAATGAAGGAACACCACAACACACCTTGTCTAGGACCTAAATCCATTCATACATGCCACGCCACACTTCCATAAATTTTACTATTGTAATCACATAAGGTCAGCCATTACCCTGTAAACACCATTAAAATTTTAATTACAAGCTTCCTTTGATCCAAAAAAAACTCACAAACAAAAAATGTCATCTACACACAATCTAGAATATTCCAAAAACAACATAAAATCCAATAGAATCCTTTGTAACAACTTTAACCTAAAGAATGTACACACCCAGTACACTCAGACAAATCTACCATACACTATAACTTAAGAAATTGAATTCCAATGCACCAAACCATGAAAAACTTCAACTAAAGAAAGATACCAACACAATCAGAACACCTTTAGATCTATAAGACCTTAAACCAAATTGTGGAGAAATTTAGAGAAAAAACATTTCTCCCAAACACCTCCGTAATACACAAATCACACATGGGTGAACACAAATTCTAGATACAACACTTATGAATGCCTCTAACCAACATATTCTAAATGAACAAACATATCTTTAACCTTGAAGAATTGTGGAGCAAAACCAGAACACTACTCTGCAACCCATCACAACACTATAACTATTGGATGTTGTGGTTGTGTTGCTGATATGTGGTTTTCATTGATGTCAACACTATTAGCATTGATGTTTTAAAAGGTTGTATATGTCAAGGATATTGATAAAATTATAATAAATATGTTGAAGGCTACCTGTGAAACTGTGAATGTTGTGAAGTTCAATGTGGTGTAAAATTTGGTATGTTGCTATTTAGATGTTGTGCTTTAAATGGTTTGTTGCTGAGCCTATCTAGTTTATACTTCAGAAGTTTCAGAGGTGTGCATCAAGATTTGTGCAAGTTGTGTGTTGTTGTGTTCCTATAGTTATTATGTTACTGTAGCTGGTGTTTCTTGAAGAAGAGAATGTAATTATGGTAATTCTAGTTGTTATGTATGTTCGTGCGATGTTTTTTGATGTTTCTAGATTGTTCTCTATCCTTGTTGCACATATGTGTTGATCAGTGTGATCGTGATCAGAGATTTTTCAGTTGTGTGTTTGGGTTTTCATGTTCTTGGCTGGCATGGTGGTTGTAGCATGTTGCAAATCCTTGTGGATTAATGTTTTAATGTTTGGAATTTTTGAGGAGGTTGATTTAGGTCTTCATTATCTTGTGATTGACTTCGGTTGGTTTGCATTAATATTTTTTCATGAATTGGACCAATAGTTTGTAATTTATTCTTTTATTTTTGGCCGATAGAGTTGATGAAATTCCATGTAGCGGATATATAAGAGTGATTGTTTTCTTCATTTGTGATATGTGAGCATGAAGTGTGTATTTGAAATGCATGAATAAATATCAGATCATTCGATTGCAGAGAAGAGTGTGAAGAAGTATTTTTTGTGCATAACTGGAACTATCATCAGGCTTTTGCATAAGCTAATTTATTAGTTCATATTCTTTAGATGGTTTTAATTTGAATTTTTTTGTAAGGCAGTGAGCCCTAGGTAGTGTTCCTGAATGCATGTGCATTCCTGATTTATTTTTTATTATACTTCTAAGAGGGTATAGTCTTGTGGACTAACATCCACCATGGTTTTCCCCCTAATACGGTTTCCAAGTATAAAATATTGGTGTTTTTGTGTTTATGATGTGTTGTTGATTCATGCTTTCACTATTAATTATCATATATGAGATTAAAGGTTAATAAGGTTGAATAAGTTTTAAAATTTCGTGACAACTTATTCACCCCCCCTCTCAGTTGTCTATTCTTGTTTTTCCAACAATTGGTATCAGAACAGGTTCCTCTAAAGAATTTTAATAGCTTGAGGTGATATGAGATGGCATCATACAAGAAGGATAGTCCTAGATTCGATGGAACAAACTAATCTCTATGGAAATTCAGAATGGAGTGTCATTTGAAGTGCATTGGTGATCTCTTTTGGAAGATCACAAAGAATGGATATCTTATTCCTCAAAATGGTCCCTCTACTCTTGATGAGATCAAAGAAGCTAAAACAAATACTAGGGCTATAGAATCATTATTGAGTACTCTGAAAAATTCAGAGATGACAAATGTGATAGGTCTGAGAAGAGCACATGAGATCTAGAAGAAGCTGGAGACATTGTATGAAGGAGATGCACAAGTTAATGTTGCTAAGCTACAAAGTCTGAAAGGTAAGTGGGAAAACTTGAAAATGAGTGAAGATGAGAACATTATTTATTTCATGCAAAAAGTGAATGAACTAGTGATGGGTATGAGATGTGCCAGTGGAATCTTGGATGAAGAAGATATTGTGGCTAAAGTGCTCAGATCATTTCCTACTTCTTACAAAATGAAAGCTCATTCTATTGAAGAACTCAGGATAGTAACAAATGTGACACGAGATATGCTAATTAGAAAACTTGTTTCCTTTGAACTAAGTGAATTTGGTGAATCTAATCCTGAGATAGAATCTCCATTCAAGTCTATTGTATCCAGAAGAAACCAATAGAGATATGATTCGGGAGAAATTTCTAGAAAGACATTCAAGTATGAAGATGAGATGAAATGGATTGAAGATGAAGAAAGAGAGTTAGAAGAGCTGAAAGCATTTATTTTGAAAAGAGAAACCAGAGGTCAACGTAAGTATAAAGTAAAATTTCCTATTAAATGTTTCTCTTGTAGTAAGATAGGTCATTTTTCATCAAGGTGTCCTAAAAGAGTTCCTAGGTTCAAACATGGAAAGCCTATATTTAAAAAGAAATGTTATTATGCTGAAGGTGTTACTGATGATGAATCTGATAAAGAAAATACAAATGAAGATGGATGGGTATTCATTGCTATGAAGGAAAATGGTATGGTGTCCATTGAATCTGCTAGTGATAAGAATAAGAGGAATCTCTTGCAGCCAAAATTGAAGAAAAGGATGAGTGGGTGATTGATAGAGGATGCTCACATCATATGACTAGTGTAAAAAACAATTTTATAAGCTTGGAGAAATATGACGGTGGTGTTGTAAGATTTGGAGATAACAATGCCAGTGCGATTTGTGACACGGGCACTATTTCTCTTGGTGGTAAATATAATACTGATGATTTCCTATATGTTGAAGGATTGAAGCATAACCTATTTAGTGTTGGGAAGATGGTATACAAAGGATACAATATTCAGTTCAAGGATGGTAAGTGTAGGATATTGGAAAATTTTGAAAATATAATTGCTTAAGGTACAAAGACAAGAGGTAATATTTTTCACCTAGGTGCTGCTAGTGAAAGTTGTTTAATTGCTCAAGTTTTTGTAAGCTGTTTATGGCATAGGAGGTTGTGTCATGTGAATTTTGATAATATTGTCAGAGTAAGCTCTACTCAAGCAGTTAGAGATCTTCCTAAGTTAGTGAAGCCTACTAACACCATATGCAAGGAATGTCAGATGGGAAAGCAGACAATAATTTATTTTCAAAACAAACAACATCATTCTAATGGAGTACTGGAGCTGGTGCATACTGATCTATGTGGTCCCTCCAGAATCAGAAGTCTACAAGGAGAAAGGTACTTTATGTTTCTTATTGATGATTAATCTAGGATGATATGGGTTCTTTCTTGAGAGAAAAACATGAAGCATTAGAAAATTTCAAAAGTTTCAAAGCTATGGCCAAGAATGAGACAGGTTTAAATATCAAATGCCTAAGGTTAGACAGAGGTGGTGAATTCACTTCCTAGGAGTTCAATTCATTCTATGAAGAGCATGGAATCAAAAGATAGTTATCTGCTCCCCAGACCCCGCAATAGAATGAAGTTGTTGAGAGAAAGAACAAAACAATTCTAGATGTTGCTAGAACTATGATGTTGGAAGGTAATGTACCTCATATCTATTGGAGAGAAGTTGTAAGTACTGTTGTATATACTATTAACCAAGTAAATGTCAATGGTAATTCTGGTAGAACTCCTTTTGAGTTGTGGTTTGGTTATAAGCCTATTGTTAAATATTTCAAAATCTTTGGAAGTAGATTTTATATCAAGAGAGATGAATATATTGGAAAGTTTGATGCTAGGAGTGATGAAGGAATCTTTCTAGGTTACTCTACTAAGAGAAAGGCCTACCGATGCTATAATAGAAGACTGAAGAAAATGGTTGAAAGTGAGAATGTCAAGGTTGATGAAGACACTTCTAGATCATCTAGATACTATGGATATGATTCAAATGACCAACATGATAGTACTGATAATGGAAAGAATGCACAGACACAAAATCAAGTTCAAATTATTCTGGTGAATCAAGAGAATCGAGAAGGAGAAGTTAGTGGAAGTGCAGAAGAAAGAATAGAAGAACTAGAAGTTTGAGAGAATCCTAAAGTTCCAAAGTATGTAAAGCTAAATCATTTTGAAAATTAGATTATAGGAGATAAGAATAAAGGTGTGCAGACTAGAAGAATAATTTTAGAAGAGTATTGTCTGATTTCCAAGACTGAGCCCAACAATGTCTATAAATCATGTAAGGATGAATATTGGATGGAAGCAATGAACGAAGAACTAATGCAGATAGATGAAAATGATACATGGATTCTTGTTCCTAGACCTCAGGATAAAAATGTAATTGAAACCAAATGGGTCTTTCAGAATAAGCTGAATGAATAAGGTGAAGTGGTCAAGAATAAAGAAAGACTGGTATGTAAAGGGTACTCACAGATGGAAGGTATTTATTTTGAAGAAACCTTCATCCATGTTGCTATAATTGAAGCTGTAAGATTATTTTTTGCTTATTCTTCTTTTAAGAACTACAAATTTTATCAAATGGATGTAAAGTCAGCATTTCTGAATGGTGAGCTAAAAGAAGTATATATTGAGAAATCGGATGGATTTCAACTAACTGATAAAGAAGATATGGTTTATCAATTGAAGAAAGCACTGTATGGACTCAAACAAGCCCCTAGAGCCTGGTATGCTAGACTAGACAAATACTTTTTGAAGCTTCGATTCAATAAAGGTATTGTTGATAGTAATCTTTATTTCAAAATGGGTCAGGATAAAGAGTTGATTATTAAAGTCTTTGTTGATGACATCATTTTTTAATGTGATGATGACTTATGTATGAATTTTTCTGATGAAATGAAAAGTGAATTTGATATGTCAATGATCAGAGAGCTGAAATTATTTTTAGGATTGAAAATTACTCAATTAGACAATGGAATCTTTATATCTCAGTCCAAATATGTAAGAGAGTTACTGAAATTTTTTGACATGGAAGACTCAAAGCCAGTTGGTACACCCATGATAACCAAATGAAAGCTAACATAGAATGATGATTCTCCTAAATTAAATCAAACACGATATAGGTCAATGATCGGTGGATTACTTTATTTGACTCAGACTAGACCAGACATCATGAATGTTGTATGCATGGTTTCCAGATATCAAGCTTATCCAAAGGAATTTCATGTGACTGTTGTGAAGAGAATTTTTAGATACTTGAAAGGGACAGGTGACTTTGGTCTTTGGTATCCTAAAGATGATGATCTCACTTTGAGTGCCTTTATTGATGTTGATTGGGTAGGAGATATGGATGATAGAAAAAGTACTAGTGGTGGTGCATTCTTCTTCAGGAAGAAGTTGGTATCTTGGTTAAGTAAAAAGTAGAATTCCATTTCCTTATCTACTACTGAGGTAGAATGTATTGTTGCTACAAAAAATTGTACTCAAGTAATATGGATGAAGCAGATGCTGAGAGATATCAGAATTGAGTATAATGAGTCGGTTGCTATATTTTGTGAAAATTCCAATGCCATAAACATTTCTAAGAATTTGGTGTTGCATTCAAAGAAAAAACATATAGCTATCAAATATCACTTTTTGAGACATAGTGAGTGATAAAGAAGCTATACTGGAGTATGTGTCTACAAAAGAATAGATTGAAGACATCTTTACTAAGCCATTGCCTAAGGATATTTTTGAGTATCTCAAAGGAAAATTAGGGGTGATTTCCCCTCCTAATCTGAACTAAGATGCAAGTCTTTGCATCAATCTATGCACTCATACTCATATCTTGTTTTGGATTGATATTGTGGTGGATGCTACTTAGGGGGAGTAGTTAGATGATTCAGATATGTGGTTCAGAGCATGTGTACCTTTTCCATTGATGTCAAAGGGGGAGAAGAGTAATGTGAAAAAAAAATTTAGAAAAAAGGGGGAGAAGAGTAATCAGAACTAAAGGGGAGAAGATGGAAGAGTAATGTAAGGAGGAGAAGAACAGTTTGAAAAGAGTTAGTTGTGTTGATGGTACTTTTCACATCATGTGTTTCCATCAATTTGAAAGGGGGATATTGTTGGATGTTGTGGTTGTGTTTCTGATATGTGGTTGTCATTGATGTCAACACTATTAGCATTGATGTTTTTGAAGGCTGCATATGTCAAGGATATTGAGAAAACTATAATAAATATGTTTAAGAGTGTCTATGAAACTGTGAAGTGTTGTGAAGTTTAGTGTGGTGTAAAATTTAGTATGTTTCTATTCAGATGTTGCGCTTTAAAGGGTTTTTTGTTGAGCCTATCTAGTTTATACTCTAAATTTTTTAGAGTTGTGCATCAATATTTGTGCAAGTTGTGTGTTGTTGGGTTCCTACAATTATTCTATTGTTGTAGTTGGTGTTTCTGGAAGAAGAGAATGTAATTCTCGTAGTTCTATTTGTTGCATATGCTCATGCAATATTTTTTTATGTTTCTAGATTGTGCTCTATCCTTGTTGCACATACATGTTGATCGGTGTGATCGTGATCAAATATTTTTTAGTTGTGTGTTCGGGTTTTCATGTTCTTGGATGACATGGTGGTTGTAGCATTTTGTGGATCCTCATGGATTAATCTTTTAATGTTTGGTGTGTTTGAGGAGGTTGATTTAGGTCTTCATTATCCTATGAGTGACTTCGGTTGGTACGCATTATATTTTGTTTGTGAATTCGGCCGACAATTTTTAATTTATTCTTTTATTTTTGGCCGACATAAATGTTGATGAAATTCCATGTAGTGGATATATAAGAGCGATTATTTTCTTCATTTGTGATATGCGAGCATGAAGTGTGTATGAAAAATATGTGAATAAAGATCAGATCATTCGATTGCGGAGTAGAGTGTGAAGAAGTATAATTTGTGCCTAACCGGAACTATCATCAGGCTTTTGCAAAAGCTAATTTATCAGTTCATATTCTTCAGATGGTTTTAATCTGAACTTTTTTATAAGGCAATGAGCCTTTCCATTTGAGCAGTGAGCTCTAATCAGTGTTCCTGAATGCATGTGCATTCCTTATTCATTTTTCATTATACTTCTAATAGGGTATAATCTTGTGGACTAACATCCACCATTGTTTTTCCCTTAACAAGGTTTCCACATATAAAATCGTGGTGTTCTTGTGTTTTTGATGTGTTGTTGATTCATGCTTTCATTGTTAATTATCAGATCTGAGATTAAAGGTTAATAAGGTTGAATAATTTTTAAAATTCTATGACAAATGATTCACCCCCCTCTCAGTTGTCTATTCTTGTTTTGCCAACAGTAACTCACTATTTCTTCTTTTTATCAAATTTTCTCAAAAGAACTAGGAAATCGAGCACCAAAAACACATCCTTATCATCTTCACCACTTCCTCAAACATATATCCATAGATAGAAGCTTATTAAAGAAAAACTAGATGTTGACACCAGTAGCTTACTAATGACCACATATTATAACTAATCAAAGCATCCTCAATGCAACAACATGCAACCGCATAGACAAAACCAAAAACTACACATAATCTTGCAACAATATTCCTCATATAGTTGACACTAATGACAACACAATATTGTTGACATAAATGACAACACCAACTACCCATACTTGCAATAATCTCACCCCTTGTCGTTGATGGCAACAAATTATTTGAAAAACCCTCAACAACAATATCTCAGCTCCATACCTATTTCCTTTTTCTCTTTTCTCTCACATGATTTTATCACTCTCCCCCTTTCAACTTTTTTT
Source organism: Sequoiadendron giganteum (assembly GCA_007115665.2). Taxonomy (NCBI): domain Eukaryota; kingdom Viridiplantae; phylum Streptophyta; class Pinopsida; order Cupressales; family Cupressaceae; genus Sequoiadendron; species Sequoiadendron giganteum. The sequence continues at coordinate 600,729,010 of CM021101.1, forward strand.
TGTGACATTATTCTCTCCCCCTTTGACATCAATGGAAAAGGAAAAAATATTTTTATTACTTATGTTTCTCCTTTGACATAAATCAACCTTCTCACAATTGTTCTACAATTTTCTTTCCTTCACTATTTAGTATACTCCCCTTAGGAGCATTCACCATACTACACTAATTAGCAACCACTGCATAATGACAACAATTACTCTTTCTGATTGTGCATAATGACAACAATTACTCTTTCTGATTGTAATAGATAATATTGTCACTACCTACTCCCCCTGAGAGGTAGCCACCAACACAAATCTAGATCAAAGAATGAATCTTCAAATCCATTGGACTGATGCATATCCTTATGCATCTAGTTCAAAGGAGGGGAAATAACTCCCAACTTCTCCCAGAGATACTCAAATGTATCCTTAGGAAGATCCTTAGTAAATATATCAGCAACCTAATCCTTTTTAGGCACATACTCAAGCTTCACTCCATTCTCTATAACCATCTCTCTTAGGAAGTGATACTGGATTGAGATAATTTTTTCCTTGAATGCATTACCAGATTCTTTGAAATATTGATAGCACTTGTATTATCACAAAAGATAGAGATTGGTTCATCATATACCACCCTGATATCCTTCAATTTTTGCCTCATCCACAACACTTATGTGAAGAAAGATGCTATTACAATGTGATCTACCTCTGCAATAGATAAAGACACTAAATCTTGTTTCTTTCTTAGCCAAGACACCAATCTACATCTAAGAAAGAATGTGCCACCACTTGTACTTTTTTTGTCATCCACACAACCAGCCCAATATACATTTGTGTAAGAACTCGATGTAAAATTAGTATCCTTTGGATACCATAGGCCATAATCTGAAGTTCCCTTCAAGTATCTGAATATCCTTTTCACTACTACAACATGTGACTCTTTAGGATCTTCTTGAAATCTAGCCACAAGAAAAATTGCATGCATGATATCCAGTCTAGTAGTAGTTAGATATAACAGTCCTCCAATCATTGATCTATACTTGCTCTGACCAACCTTTGGAGATTCATCATTCTTACTTAGTTTGCAACCAGTAACCATAGGGGTGCATACCAGTTTAGAATCTTCCATTCCAAACTTCTTCAACATTTCCTTGACATACTTTGTGAAATTAAAATACCTTTATCTATCTAATTTATTTGTAGTCCAAGGAATAAATTCATCTACTCAAACATGGACATTTCAAACTCTTTCTGGATTTCTTCTACAAACTTCTTACACATAGCTTCATTTCCTCTAAAAATTATGTCATCAACATATACAACCACAATCAAGATTTAATATTTTTCAACTTTAAAGTAAATAATTCTATCTATGGTACCTTTATTGAATTATTGTTGTATCAAATACCTGTCCAACCTTGCATACCAAGTTGTAGGATCTTACTTCAATCCATACAATTCCTTCTTCAATATGTAGACCATATCTAGTTTTTTTGATAACTAAAATCCTTTTGGTTGTTCTAAATATACCTCTTCTTCCAATTCCCCATTCAAGAAAGCAAACTTCACATCCATTTGATAAACTTTGAAATTTGTGTGTTGAAAAAGCTAAAAAAATTCTAATAGCTTCCATTCATGCCACAGAATCAAATTTATCATCAACTTTATTCCTTCAACTTGTGATTAGACCATACACACAAGCCTTGACTTGTTCCTTACCACTTATCCATTCGCATTTAGTTTGTTTCTAAATACCCACTTAGTTCCAATCACTTTTTTGTTTGTTGGTCTTGGAACAAGTTCCCAAGTTTGATTCTTCTCAATATGCAACAGTTCTTCTTCTATAGCCTTGATCCAATTTACATATTTGCATGCCTCAATCACTATTTTAGGTTCAACTTCATAAAGTAAAAATAGATTTATTTTTTCTTCGATAGCTTTCCTTCTTGTCAGTATACCTCTGCTCTTATCTCTAATGATTTGTTCTTTAGAATGATTTTTTAGCACATACATAGGAGTCTTATAAATATTTTATCAACACTAAATTATTTTATAAATATTCATCAATCTTGACACTTTCACTCTCAACAATCTTTCTCAATCTCTTGTTGTAGCATTGGTAAGCTTTGTTTCTTGTAGAATATCCAAGGAAGATACCTTCATAAAACCTTGCATCAAACTTTCCTAAGTTATCTTCAGCTCTTCTGATATAACACTTGCTTCAAAACACTCAGAAGTACTTGATAGTAGGCATCCTTCCATACCATAGCTCATAGGGAGCCTTTGTGGCATTTGATCTTTCTTGGAATTTGTTAAGTATATAAACAATAGTATGAATTCCTTCTCTCCAATATACTTATGGTAGATTTACTTATTTCATCATTGTCCTTGCAGGTTCTTGCATAGTCCTATTCTTTATTTCAACCATTAAATTTTGTTGAGGAGTCTTAGGGATAGATAAGTTCCTCTTTATGCCATGATTCTCACAAAAGATGTTAAACTCATTAGAGGTGAACTCTCCACCTCTGTCAAGCCTCAAATATTTTATTTTCATATCCATTTCATTCTCAACCATCACTTTAAATGCTTCGAACTTATCTAGTGCTTCAATTTTTTCTTTGAGAAAAGTAACCCATGTCATTCTAGAGTAATCATCAATTAATAGCATGAAATACCTATCACCTTGAAGACTTATTTCTCTTATAAGACCAAAAAGATGTATATGCACAAATTCCAATAGTTCGGTAGTAGATTTCTCTTTGAATTTGAAGCTTCTTATTGCTTTATTTCCAATTTTACTCCTTATAAACAATATTGATAGGCTTTGTAATCTTTGGAAAATCTCTTACAGCTTAAAATGAACTGATTCTTACTAGGTTATAAAAATTGATGTGACACGTCCTCCTGTGCAATAAATAGTTTTCATTAATTTGAGTCATCTAAAGCAGTGACCATCAACACCCTTAAGTTGATAAACATTTCCATTTGTCCTTCTTCCAACAGCAACCATATATTTGGAGCCTTTTATGATCTCACATCCATCATACTAAAATATAAGATTGTATCCTTTGCTACACGTTTGTCCAAAACTCAAGAGGCTATGCCTTAAACCCTTAACATAGTAAACATCATCAGTATTATGATTTCCTTCAAAACTGATAGAACCTTTTCCACATATCTTAGCAAATATATCATCACCAAATGTAACACATCCTCCTTCATATTTTCCAAGTTTAACAAACCTACTCTTGTCACTGGTCATATCATTAGAGAAATCACTATCAATGATCCAGTAGTTCTTCTCCTTTCTAGCATGAAAAGTAGATACCAAAGTACCTTTAGTCTTATCCTTTGTCTCTAGAGGTCTTTCCTTCACATACCTCTCAAAGTTAGCACAAACATATTCATCTTTTAAAGCCATGAACAATAGTTCACCATCATCTTCATCTCCATAATCAGATTCAACATCAGAAATACTTGCATATTATCTAATATAATAACATTTCTTAATCATCTTACCTTTGTTCTCCTTATTTTTGTTATTCAAAGCTATTTTTGGAAATCTTGAAGCATAATGACCTATATTTCCACAACTAAAACATGTCAAATGAAAATCACCATTTTACTTACCAATACCCTTCTTCATTCTCCTTACAAAGTTATGTTCTACATCATCAAGATCCTTGATTTGATTCCTTGATCTCCTCTAATTTTTCAAACTTAAAAATAGTCTCAACTTTTGTACCACTATTTGTAGCAAATTCTCTCATCTCAAAAGCAGTTAAAGAACCATACAACTAATCTCTAGTATATTGATTTAATTTTTCAAATTCCTTAATAGAAGAAACTTTATGACTATAATATTTCATTGTCAGTTTAACTCTGCATTCTCTGCTAATGTCATTTTGTGTGCTACTTTTTTTGGAAAACTCGCTCCTAGTATAAGATCTATATGATGACTGATACTCTGGATTGGTGACAGTCCCTATGGTACATTATCTGACATGATGTCTTCATACTTTCTCAACAATTCTACAACTTATTCACTCTTTGTGGTAGGATTCTCTCCCTTTAAACCACTTCTTTTCTTTGGAATCAGTACAAAACACATATTCTCATTCTTCAAACCATCTATAAATTTCCTTTCATCTACCAAACATAGTCTAGCAATGCCACAAAACTCAGTCTTGTCTTCTTCTTCCTAAGGTATCAACCTGATTCCTCTTCCATTTGATGTCGCAGTATAAGTATTCCTCCTTCCATCATGAATTGCTTTCTTATCATATTTCCATGTTCTTCCTAATAGTAAATGGTATGCATCCATAGGTATAATATCACACAACACTTCATTCCTATATGATCAAATCTGAAATTCACCAAACATTGTTCATACACCAATTTTTTATGATCATTTTGAATCCATGCTATTCTATAAGGGTTTGGATGTTTCAATCTCTTCAAATTCAACTTCGTTACTATGAACCCCAATCCTATACCTGCACAAATACAAGAAACAAACACATAATTAGATCAATATGCAAGTAAGAACAAGGATTCCCCATGAAATCCATTTACAATGCTTAATAATAGGAAAAATAAAGAAAAAACATAAAAGATAAATGAAATCCTAATTAAGAAATACAAACTCTTGATCCCATGGGGGAATTGGTGCGTCGAAATTGGCCCTTTCCCAAATCCTTTGTAAGCTTTTATGATTTGATGGAGATTGTAGCTCCTTGATGAGATTTTGGCATAACCTAGTTTTGAAACCATAAAAAATGATGAACACTTGTTATGAAGTAGACAAAATTAGCTCTCAATGTGAAGAGAGTAACTTTGCTCAAATTTTGGATGAAGAATGAGAGGAAGAGTCTCTCATTTATAGATTTTCAAATTGGAAGAGTGGGAAAGATTGAGCAATGCGGGATCATTCAACATCTAATGGCCAAGTTCCACTTGTCAAGATGTCAATGGTTGAAGGTTAAGCACATTTTGATCAATGTGCATGATAAATGCTATGAGATTTAAATTCGAAATTTGAAAGTGACATGTTGGAGGGAGAGAAGAATGGAGTTAATGTCACTTGGCTCAAGGCTAAGGACATGTAAGAGGCATTAAATGCCTTGTTGGAAGTACCCACCCCCTTTTCGATGGATTTTTGAATTAGAAGGATATTCCACAAAAGATGCCCTTTTGAATGGAAATTGATGTTCATTAATAAATCAAATAAATTGATTTATTGTGAAAGTTACAAAATCTAGAGGATTGGAGTGATTTGGATTAAATTAATCAATGTTTGATCAATTTAATATAGGAAATTAAATGATGTGAAAAATTTGATTCATATTTTATGATTTATTTAAATCAAAGTTGAGAGGAATAATTATTTAGACTTAATTAAATAAGAATTGATTTATTTAACTAAGGAGCATGATGTTAGATTAAATCAAATAAGGTTTAATTTATTCAATTTAATAAGAGGACTTTAGAGACTTAATTTAAATAAAATAAATTATTTAAATGAACAAGGATAGAGGGTTAATTAAATTAAATTGATTAATTTAATCAGTAGAGGAGAAAGACCTAATTAAATAAATAATGATTTATTTAATTAAGGGATGAAAGGTGTTGATAAGTTGAGATTATGATTCAGGGTGAAACGATGTTAGTAGAATCAGGATCAGGTGCATGTATATTTAACGTGGCTACATTTTGCCCCTCTTTGAAGCAGTGCACTTGTTGTATTGGTTCAAAGAATAAACTGTTGTGATCAAAGTTCAAAAAAATTTTGATTTTCCGAATGCCCCACTGTTGCCCCAACAAAAGGATTATGTTGGTATATTTCCCCCTCGATAGATCAAGCGGAAATGTTTGATTTTCCGATCGAGATCATGATAAAATGTGAGAGGAGTGGTTCTATTGATCAAAGGATGAAAGATAATTCTTTAGAAAGATTAGATATTTGACATAGACAACTTTGATGATGTATAGACAGTCATTAGCCATGGGTATCCTCATGTATATTTTGATACAACACACCAATTTTAGATAGAAATGTTAGTAAAGATAGAAGAATAAGAAGAATAAGATGGATGGAAGGATGATCCACACAAGTTCACATTATTAACAATGATGATGATGATGATGTATTTCTTACCAGGAGTTGGGATTTTGGAAGGGCCAATTACTTTATGTTTGATAACACACATAGGTATGATGCATCAAGGTATAAAGAACCAGGATGGCATTCTACCTAGTGTGATGGAATTTGAATCTACAATCAAATAGGAGTATTCGTGTTCACACTTGTCATACAGAAACCTTGCTAAGATGGACCTAGCAAAGCAAGTATTTGCCCAGTTAATTTACATGAGTATTGTTGTGCAGTTTTGCACACACGCTCCTTTGAAAGTGGGGGACCCTCTCTTGGCCTATTTTCTTGGCTTGCCCCCTCTTTTGTGCTTATCTTTGAAAATCTTGGGGTTTTTGGTCTTTGGTGCTTTCCTTGGGTGTGAGTGCCTTTGTGTTGAGTTCTTGGTGGTTTTGGGGTCTTGTGGATGTCCTCTCTGGGGTGGTCTTCTTTAGCCTTTTGTTTTCTCCCTTGGTGTTTTTGTTTGGGTCCTAAGGGTTGGTTTTCTACCTTAGCTTTCCCTTGTTTTCCTTGTTTCCTTTTTTCTTCTGGAGGCAGAACCGGGATGAGATTGAACTTTGAAATTTGGCTAAGTTCTCGATTTCGTCTTTGTTCTCGTTCCGACTCCACTTCCTTCCCGCTCTCCGCTTCCTTCTTCGTTTTGTTTGTTTCTGTCCAAAGGGTTGGTTTTCCTCCTTTAGTTTTTCTTCGCTTCACTTTTTCCTTCACTTGTCAGAGGGGGAACCGAGATGAGACTGAACTTTGAACTTTGTCTAAGTTCTTGGTTCTATTTTTGTTCCCATTCCAGCTCTGCCTCCCAGGTTCTTGTTTTTCCCACTGTTTTGTTTGTCTTCGATCTTGGTTTTGGTTTTCCTCCCTTGGGTTTTCTTCGTCTTGCTCTTTGTCATTTTTTCAGAGTCGGGACCGAGATGGAGCATGGTTTTGAACTTTGGCAAAGTTCACGGTTCCTTTCCCGTTCCCATTCCACCTCCGCTTCCACTGGGGTTGGTTTTGTTTTTGCCTCCGCTTGTTTTCCTTTGGTTCCCGTTTTGGTCCCCGTTCCACCTCCATCTCTATCGGGGTTGGTTTTGGTTCCATTCTCGCCTTTTTCCCTTTCCTCTTCGTTCCCGTTTTGCCTCCGCATCCACTAGGGTGGGTTTTGCTTCTACCTCCACCTGGTTTCCCTTTGCTATAATTCCTCGTTCTCGTTCCACCTTTGCTTCCGCTGAGGTGGGTTTTCTTTCGCCTATTTCCCTTCCTTTCCCTCTTCATCTCCACCTCCGCGTGTCTTAGCTCTTTGTTCCTATTCTTCTCGTGGCTCCGCCTCCACTTGGGTTTTTTGCTTGATTCTCTTTCCTTCAGAACTCTTTTGGATCTACTTGGATTATGATGGTGTATTTGGCGTTAATGGTGTCCTGTTTCAATGCAGGTTGGATCAGGCTAGTATTTGCAGGATGTACTTTGAAGATTTGGGTGTGATTTGAGGGTGCAGTCGGGTACACTGTGGCTGTTGGCATGAGACCCACTCCTACATGCAAGGTTGGCATGTTTAGTGCTCATTAATGGCAGGTGGATCTGGGTCGTCTGTTTTCCCACTCAGTTTTGATTAGTGGTTCGTGTTCCTACTAGTGTTTTCATGCATGTTGTTGTTCACACGGGTTCGGTCTTCTAGTGGGTGTGGCTCAAGGATCCGTTCCCCTGACCTTGTGCAATCCCAGTTTGATTTGATGGTGGTCCTTTTTACATTCAATGCTTGATGGTGGGTTATTACTGGTTGTCAGGGCCGATTTGATGTGTGGTCGGGCTTCCTTGTAACCCTAGCTCTGTTTCACGCGGGCCTAGTTTTTTCTTATAAGTATGCCACTCTGCCTCTTTTTTGAGGGTTCGACTAGGTTCTGTACAGATTGGAAGACTAAGTCAGAAGACTTGTAATCATTTAAAGGTTTAGCAGTAGAGTACCATGTTAGAAGATTAGAAGTTAGTTTTACATTTCAAGCAAGTGTTGTAACAGACTAGAATTGTTGCAAATGTGATGATTTAATACAAAGTGCAGACATTGTGTTATGACTGGTGCCTTCTCTTGCATTGAGTAATCTTGCATGGTTCTTGTTCTATCTTTCAAATCACTTGGAAATTTTTGAATACATCTTAGATTTAGTTACTAATGTTTGTGGTTTAATTCTTGGAGTGGTGTAGCAATCCCTAGTTCATACTTTGGGCAGCTTCTTGATTGTGGGAATGTTGTGCAAGGTCAACCTATGCCTCATATTCATGTGCTTAGTTCAACTATATATATTCATTCAGTCTTATTGAATGAATTCCTACAGCCTAAAAATCTTAACACCTTAGAAGATTGCAGGTATAGCCTGAGTCGACCAGAAACTAGTTTAAGGGATTGGTCCATTCCAGGTATTTCATCATTTGCATGGTTAATCTTAGGAGTAGTGTTAACATTAGAACTTATGAAACCCTCACCTTTTTATTGTTTCTTTTATTAAATGGTTAGAACTCAAAGTTAAAGCATCACCATATCTTAAAATCTGATGAGTTTAGAGCTTCCAGGATTTGTACGTAAGACCCCTTGTGATTACCAGCATATTCACATTTTATCACTGAGTTTGTTCTATTGTATTGTCATGACTTGACACCTATGAGACCTTGGGGTTATCTCTTTGTTCATAGAGATCAACCTTTCAAGAAAGATAGGATAAATTTTATTCTGTCTGAGTTGTTGATGTGCAGAAACACCAAACAATAAGTATCCAACAAGCACAATAGACAAAAATATAATGATCGTTACCCCATTCCTTTCTCTATAAACCTATTTTGTTTAGGCATCATCGAGAGGTCCTTGGAATGAGCACAAAATAAGATAAGTCAAAAAGACCAGATAAAGTAAACAAACAAGCTAATGTTCTTTGTATCGCTAGCAAAGGCTAAACTAAGGTGATACCTAATGTTGATGTCTAGTGTAGGAAGGATGCATCCTAGGACATGTTGTGATCAGGGTTTTGGTGAGATTGATTGGATGATAAGTTATTGATACTCTGAGTTGATCAACTTACTTTCTTATTGACCGAGACTTGAGACTTTGACGATTAGGGTGTTCACATTTGAACCTACTAGGCTTGCTTTTGATTGCTTCACTAGAGGATGAAGGTGATGATTGATTTATTAGGAATGAGACAATCACGGGTGAAAGCAAGATGAGACAGGTGCACCATTTTGGGCTTTTCAAATGTTTGGATGTTTTTATTATTTTGAAAATGGTTTGAGGTTGTTTTGATTTTTTGGATTTTTCAGTTTTTTGGATTTTGTGTCTCGGGGGCCGATCAAGGATGGCCTTGCCTATGTTTAAGCTCAGAGACGACGTAGTTCGGATGAAAATTGACTTGACTATTCATGAGATAGATGGTAAAATGGATTGACATTGTGGTGGACACCTAAAAGACTGACCTAAACTTGAAATAGATTGGCAAACAGATTGCCATTGCGACAGGCGCCTAAAGGATTGACCTAAAATGTGAAATATATGGGAAAACAGTTTTCCATTGCAATAGACACCTAAAGGACTGACCTTAATGTGAAATAGATGGGAAAATAGATTGTCATTGTGACGAACACCTAAAGGACTGACCTAAATGTGAAATAGATGGGTAAACGGACTGCAATTGCGATAGACACCTAAAGAACTGACCTAAATGTGAAAGATGGCAAAATGGATTGCCATTACGATGGACACCTAAAGGATTGGCCTAAAATGTCTCGGTGGATGATCAAAGATCAACCTTTCCTACGTTCAATCTCAGAGATGACATAGTTTGGTTGGCTGCCCCCATTTTTTATTTTTTTAGATTTTGACATGTTTTGGATTTTGAATGATTTTGGATGTGGATATGGATATGTGATGATATCAATGCTCTGTTTTGGGATTTTGAGGGAATCCAGACTAATTTTGATTGATCAGATGAATGGATTGATGATGATAACATTTTTGAGGATACATAACAATGCAAGGATAGTGTTTAATCAACATTAGGATGATGATGAATTCATGATGATAACATTGTTGAGGATACACAACAATGAAAGGATAGTGTTAAGCAAGACAGGGATGATGATGAATTCATGATGATAACATTGTTGAGGATACACAAAAATGCAAGGATAGTGTTAAACAACACAAGGATTGGGAAGGATATCCCAAGATGATGATGGATTGGCTGGATTTGATTGATTAGGATTTTGAAGCTTGATTTGGAACAAAATTGTTTTGATGATCTTATGTGACCTTGAAGTACACATTAGATGCAACTGATATCGATTGTTTGGATTGATGTTCTATGAAAGATAAAGCTTGATAAGGAACATCTTTTCATCAAAGTATGGCATGGGATAGTGATTTGGATTCCTGCTCACAAATGCTTCACCAATTTGATTTTATGTTTTCCAATGTTCGTATCACCACATAAGTTGGAGGATATATATCAAGATTTATTCCCGAAGAAAGATGCAAATATCTACCCCCAGTGTCTAGCAATGTTTGAAAGGCCATGCGTGGATTCTTGGATAGATGTATGGATAGATATGGTAAGCATGCAAAGGATTCCAAGGATTATCTTGTGATAAGGTAAGGTGTTTGAGCAGAGGATGCTCATTTGGATAGTGATTCATGGGTCAGATAATGTTGGATTGGATAGGATCAATGAAAATGACCCATGTAAAGATGACTACCATAAGCAAGTGTAAAGTGTGCACCAAAATTTGTCAACATCAAGATAATTTGGAAGATGGATGCAGATATATGAACATGGATTGGATAAATGGTTCATGGATGAATGGATTTACTATGGGTAAGATGGAGGGAATGCTAGATTTATTATGGATGGGATGAGATGCTTTCACCTAAACTGGTGCATGTAGATGCTCGATTCTACGCATAATTCCTATTTTCAAGGTTTTCATCATGGTACCTTCCCAAAGTGCCACCCATGCAGTTTTCACTAAAGGATGACTTTTTCCTTTACTGTTTTCATTCCTTTTTTTGATTTTTTTGGATTTTTTTGTATTTTCAATGAAATATTTCAAGCTCATGTTGAGCCACCTGGTGGTGTCGATGTATATTATTCTATCATAATGTTCCATCGGTATCCTACTTGAAGAATCTTCTTTGCCAAGATACATGCACTTGAATGCAACTTTTGAGAATCTTGATCTACTTTGTTGATACTGGACTTAACTATGTCTTTGTGTGCACATTGCAATAGAGTGCCTTATAAATCCTTATGATGAAGGGTTGTTGCCAACACAAGGTCAATGTGAGAATTGGATATCATGCATGGAGGTGTGGATGGCGGAGTGTGTTTAGAAATAAAATATGGATTGGTTAATAGTTTGGAACCTTTGACTCTCCAAACTTGGGAAGATGAGCAATGATGAGTGGATACAGAAGTGTGCATGGAATTAGAACCAATGGTTTGATTTACTTTGTACGTTGCTTGAGGATCCTTCTTTTGCCTTTGTGGAAATATTTGATGGATACTTTCCCCCTTTTTATTTTTCCCCATAGTTTCTTTAACTAATGGAGTATGATAGGGATCATCTTTCTTTGTATTTTTTGGTATCCACTTGTATTTGATTTGTTTGATATGTTTCTTAGCTTCTTTTTCTTTGATATCATTTTTCATGCTTTGATTCAAATATCCCCTTTGATGTTGGTGCCAATTCGTGGATGGGGTGATGGGTGGATGAAGATTCGTGACATGGTGGGTTGTAGTATTGGCATTGGTTTCACCATAAGGATTCTATGTGCCCCCTATGTTGGCCCTTACTTGAGATGAAGTTGGCCCCAATTTTACAAAGGTATCACTAATATGTTTAGATCTCTTAATTACCAAATAACCAAGACCTTGATGCCTAGGAGTGCCAATAATCTACACTAATTCCAAGATACCCTGTTCATGTAGGCCTAATCCTTTGCCTTGATAATTCATCCGTTGAAACATTTTATTTGTAATAGAATATGATTTACCTTGGAAAAAAGGTGCTACTCCTTCTCTACTCTGTGGTGGATCTTCAAAGGTGACGGCTTCTTTACTCATGAGATAGCTTACCCTAAAAAAGATAAGTGATCCAAGTTTATAGGTGATAGGATCCTCCATCTATGGGATAAATTCTTGATTGATATCTTTGGTTTGAGCTTGTGAAATATCAAATTTTAATGCTTCTTGAAGAAGTATCGATGATTCAATATCCACATAAAAGTCTTCCTCATGATTCATTTCACAGGATGTTTCTAATTCATGACTTCTGTAGGAGCCTTCTTCATGATCTATTTCTAATTCACCACTTCTATAGAATCCTTCTTCATGATCCACTTTTGGTATGTCTATAGATTTTTCTATACCTTGATCATGTGTACAAATGTTAAGAGTAGGAGACTCTTGTACCTTCGTAATGATGTCAAGAGTATGAGACTCTTGTTTTGAATGAATATCATCTATGTGTCCATCCAAAGAAATCATCTCATGGGTAGATGGAGTATATGCTATATGGATGTGATTATCTTGTATAGATAGGAGAGTGTCAATTAGATCATTGTAGTATCTCAGAGATACAAATTATCGATCTTGAGTGATTTCAGAATTGCTTTCGACATGCTTTGGATCAACTTCTTGACATGGGTCGATTTCAAAGGATGGATTGCTTACAAAGGGTTCTTGGACATCATCATAAGGCATGGGAAGTGGATCAATATCCTCTTGATCTTTGAGTGGATTTGGATCAAATGTTGAGTTGAGGATTCCTTCACTATCTGTAACCATGAGGTCAAAAGATGTCAATGTTTCTTGGGAAGGACCATTGCTAGACCTTGGTGATATATGTTGATCATGCTTTGGAATAAATTATTGAGATATGCCCTCTGACTCGTTAGGTGATCTAGAGACGTCAACACAATCATTGGTGGATGGATCTTGGATTATGTCAATAGGATCAAATAACATCAACACTCCTTGAAATATATCTTTGTAGGAGGGGTCTTGATTATGACTAAAAAATGGCTCTTGATGTATGTTGATTTGATCATTGGATGAGGTGGAAACATCTTCAAGGTGTTCATCGATGGATAGATCTTTATCATTATTTTCAACAATTTTGGTGGGAATTTGTTGCGAGCTTTGCTGAGGGAGTAATGCTTCTGTTTGTTGCTGAGCCAACACTTGTTGTTGGTTGTGTTGTTGTTGTGCCCACAAAGCTTGTTGTTGGGCTAGTAATTGGGTTGCTTCCTATTGCACTTGATAATGTTGTAGGCCTTGTTGAAATTTCTTTTGTCAATATGCTTGCAATTGTGCATGGTATTGAGCATGGGCTTGAGCATGCATTTGTTAGAGTGCTTGCAATGTGATGCTGAATGAATTTTCCATTTTGTGTTTTGGCCTTGTTGCAAAAGTGAACCTCTAAGGTGTTTAGGACCAATTATGAGATGAAGGATGAAAGGGTGAGGGGTATGGGTGTTTAAACTTTTAGGAACTTTAGATCAATGCTAGACTTTAGGACTTGTTTTGATTTTTATTTTTATTTTTATTGAGGATAGTTTGACTAAATGTGTTAAGTCAAACAAAGTGATAATGCACTTGTAAACTCTAGAAGTTGTGTTATCCTAGAGTAAACTTGTACACAAGAGGATAGTTTAACTAAGTGTGTTAATTCAAACAAAGTAATAATGGATTGGATAATGAAATTGTAAATTCTAGGAAGTTGTGTTATCCTAGAGTAAACTCGTACACAAGAGGATAGTTTGACTAAGTGTGTTAAGCCAAACAAAAGTGATAATGGATTGGATAATGAACTTGCAAATTCTAGGAAGTTGTGTTATCCTAGAGTAAACTCATACACAAGAGGATAATTTGACTAAGTGTGTTAAGCCAAACAAGGTGATTATGGATTGGATAATGAACTTGTAAATTCTAGGAAGTTGTGTTATCCTAGAGTAAACTCGTACACAAGAGGATAATTTGGCTAGATGTGTTAAGACAAATAAGGTGATAATAATTTTTCCTATAATTTTAGCATGAGTGATGTTTTCCAAGGTTCCAAAAGTTGGTGAAATGGGATTTTGATAAATGTTTGGATGGATGAAGTGTTTGACTTGATCCTAGATGAACCTGAGAGGACTTATTTACTAGACCAATATTTTGAAGAACATGCTTTTCCCTAAGAGTATTTTGAACCAAAAGATCAATGTTCACATCAAAAACCATAAGATAGAAGATTGAAAGCACATGTGTGGGGTTCAATTGGGGTTAATCTTGATTAATGACTTTTCTTTTTACCACAATAACCTCTTGCTTATTTTTTTCAAATTGAATGTCCAATGTCCTAATTTTCTTTCATCCCACAAAGTGCATTATGTGGAAATCAAGGCAAAGGTTTCCTAGTATTGACTTTTGGAGAAAAAAATGATGATTAAACCCAAGAACTTAGAAACCTCTAAGGATAGAATCCCTAGGGTAAGCAAGAGAACTTACATTTGTCAAAGGATATTTGTTTCCTCCAAAGGGTTTGAAATTTTGAAGACCTTTGTGAATGTTTTTTTTCAGGTGTTTTGAGACTCAAGCAAATTATTTTCATTCCATTGACATGCACAACCCTAGGCTGAAAAGAAAATATTTGTTGGGTCCCACTTGGATAAATCCAGTTGCGTAGATTCAGTGTGGATGATTAGATACTTGACCACACAGGCTCCCCTTACAATGCACTCACTTCTCGAGTCAATCAAGCATCAGTACCCATGAATCTCCCATGTCATACTTTTCATCTCTACAACAGAACCACATGTATATGTGGGGTGACTTCAAAGGACATGACCTTTTGCACCAACAAATAGTTAAGTATTTTGGCCTTTGCTAAACAACGGTTTTAATTCAGGCATTCCATTTGTGGGGGACCATCCATGCGGTGAAAGATCACTGCTACCCTTCTCATCAGAATAATCCTCATGATATTGGCCTTTGTTCCAATATCCACACTTATATCCTGGGTGGAAGTCGCTTGGCTTTAGCGTGTTCCCGGTTGGGTCATTCCCTTGGGTGATTACTTTTTCTCACAAGGCAGGCCCGCTAAGATAAACAAAATAAAGCAAGCATATCCCGTAGTTCAATCGACCTTTGTTGAAAAACAAAGGGAGAACACTCGCAATATACCACACTCACACTTGCAAGATTTGTTCAATTGTAATCCCAAAATGAAATGTGGAGGCAATTAGTTTACTCAGCTTAATATCACCAAAAGAGTTTTTGATTCTCAAGATCTTCGTGAGGTGCGAGATAATCACATATGTCCTTTTGATGATATTACTTTGAGTGAAAAATTACAAAACAAAACAATACCTGTTCATTTTAAGTCCGCAAAGCAAAAGTGAATTCTTTTTATAGCACCAAATCAAATGTGGGGTTTTCCTTGTTCAATTGTTAAACCTTAAACCAAATCTAGTAAATTGTTCTAAAGTTCTTTTTAAGCCCATTGTTTGCAAAATTTGAAAAAAAATTGTATTTTTTTTTTATGGCCCAAAAGGAAATTTAGTGTGTCCTAAGGGCATGAAAGTAATCAAATCCTTAGAAAGGGATTATAAATTCTCCCTAAATTGTTTAAAAACACTTAATACAATGAGATGATAAAATCATACAGAACCCTTGTCCTTCGTTTTCCTTCCTTCACTTTTGATCAAGAAAATTCATTTTTTGGCAGATTTCAACAATTGTTAGATTTTTCCATTTTTGGTAATTTTGCATTCATGACTTTGAGAGTCCTATTTTTTTCGAAAAACTTTCTAAAACTAAGATAGAATGAATTGTCAACTAACATCCTAAATTCAAAACATGAACTTCGAGTTATTAACAAAAACAACTTTTAAAAAACTAGAAAAAAACACTAAATTGCCATTTTGAGGGTCAAGATGAAAGTTTCAAGCCCCGAAAATGTGGCAAAATGGCCACCAACCCACCTATGGTGGTTGGCAATCCATATTCCACCTCATAATAATACCGCCTTAAATTTTTTTACCAAAACCCACATCTGAGTCAAAAGTTATGACCTCAGGAAGTTCCTGCATCAAAAAAATGTTAAAAAAAATCAAAAATATTTCTTTTACTCAACTCGAGCGGTGCAATCCATGGGTCCAGTAGAGTTTAGAAATACAATGACACAATATAGCACTACATGTGACTAAGAGCGGCGCTTTGCAACAGGATAGAGAGCGCAAATGCGGCGCTATTTTTCTCCTACGACACAGTTTAGAGTTTGGAGACTGGTGACATAGTTTGGAAATTTGAAATTTCTAGGTGGGAAGACAGATGCGGCAGAGTTTGGAGTTTTGCATAGTGCAATATGGCGCCATGGGACTATGAGGGGTGCAATTTCCTGTAGGAACAAAAAATGTCAAAAAAACACAAAATTTTAGAAAAACGTGATGAATTTCTCCAACTCAACCCTCCTTCTAGTGCCAAAACGTGAACCCCAATCCTATACCTACACAAATACAAGAAACAAACACATAATCAGATCAATATGCAAGTAAGAACAAGGATTCCCCATGAAATCCATTTACAATGCTTAATAATAGGAAAAATGAAGAACAAACATAAAAGATAAATGAAATCCTAATTAAGCAATGCAAACTCTTGATCCCATGGGGGAATTAGTGCCAATTGGTGTGTCGAAATTGACCCTTTCCCAACTCCTTTGTAAGATTTGATGATTTTATGGAGATTGTAGCTCCTTGATGAGATTTTGGCATAACTTAGTTATGAAACCATAAAAATGATGAACACTTCCTATGAAGTGGACAAAATTATCTCTCAATGTGAAGAGAGTAACTTTGCTCAAATTTTGGATGAAGAATGAGAGGAAGAGTGAGCAAGATTGAGAAATGTGGGATCATTCAACATCCAATGGCCAAGTGCCACTTGTCAAGATGTGAATGGTTGAAGGTTGAACACATTTTGATCAATGTGCATGATAAATGCTATGAGATTCAAATTTGAAATTTGAAAGTGACATGTTGGAGGGAGAGAAGAATGGAGTTAATATCACTTGGCTCAAGGCTAAAGACATGTAAGAGGCATTAAATGGCTTGTTGGAAGTACCCATCCCCTTTTAGAGGGATTTTTGACGTGGAAGAATATTCCACAAAAGATGCCCTTTTGAATGGAAATTGATGAATTAATAAATCAAATAAATTGATTTATTGTGCAAGTTACAAAATCTAGAGGATTGGAGTGATTTGGATTAAATTAATCAAGTTTTGATCAATTTAATAGGAAATTAGATGATGTGACAAATATTATTCACATTTTATGATTTCTTTAAATCAAAGTTGAGAGGAATAATGATTTAGAATTAATTAAATGAGAAATGATTTATTTAACTAAGGAGCATGATGTTAGATTAAATCAAATAAGGTTTAATTTATTCAATTTAGCAAGAGGACTTTAGAGACTTAATTTAAATAAAATGAATTATTTAAATGAACAGGGATAGAGGGTTAATTAATTTAAATTGATTAATTTAATTAGTAGAGGAGAAAGACCTAATTAAATAAATAATGATTTATTTAATTAAGGGATAAAAGGTGTTGATAAGTTGAGAGTATGATTCAGGATGAAACGATGTTAGTCGGATCAGGATCAGGTACATGTATATTTTACGTGTCTATAGTTATTTTACGTGTCTATAGTTACCATCTCTTATGAAACCAAATTATCACTACTACCACTATCAATGATAAATTGGCATACCTTTCCTCTGGACTTACATCTGGCTCTAAATAGACTTTTCCTTTGCGGTGGTTCTTCAGTTACTTCTTCATGCATCAAATCTCTCCTCATCACCAATTATTCACCTTTCCCAGGTTTTCCACATGAATTAGGGGGTCCAACATGTTCTTCCTCCACATAATCTATTCTCCTTGTATGCTCAAGTTTCTTTCTAGTACTTCCTTGATGACATTCAAATGCTCTATGTCTTTCATCTCCACACTTGAAACAGGTTCCTCTGAATGGTCATATCTTCCTTCCACTCTCTGGTATCCATCATTGCAGTAAGTATTATGACCTCCTCTATTATTGTGGTAGAAATTTTTGTCTTATATTCCTTTGTAGTATGATTTAGCATTCTTTTCTTCACTTCGATATAATTTTACATCTTTGTTTTGTTCCCCATATGGTCTTCTTTCTCAGGACTAGGATCCACTCTTCTGAAATCTTCCTCTTGCACTTCTCTTCCTTTGTTCAAATCTCTTGTTCATCTTCTGTTCAAACTTTAATGCAAACTGATATGCTTCTTCAATAGATTTTATCTTCAATAGGCTCAAATCTTCTTGAATGTTTGTTCTTAGTCCATTGATATATCTCACAAAATTTTCTTTACTTGCTTCACTATGACTGGTCTTGACTATCATCTTGTAGAATTCTTCAATGTATTCCTTCACAAATCTTTCTTTTTGCCTCAAGTTCGGCAATCTCTTCAACAATTCAAGTTCATAATCTGATGGTATGAATTGATTCTTCAAATTTGTCACCATTTTATCCCATTTGATGATGCTTCCTTTGCCTCTTCTATTTCAGTCTAATTGAACTTCTTTCCACCATAATGCAACATGACCTTTCAACTTTGTTTTCACAAATAAGACTCTTTCTGGATCTTCAATTTCTTCATATTCAAAGTATTCTTCCATTTCATTGATCCAATCAATCAACTCTTTAGGATTCAAATTTCTTGTGTAATTTTGAATTTCAACTCTAGGTTGCTTGCCAATCTTTAAGATAGCTTTCAACATCTTGAACTGACCAGATTCTTCTTCATCATCATCAAGGGTATCTATAATTTGATTCACATGTTTTTCTTCATCATCCCTTTCATCATTCTACCTAGGGTTTAGGCCTCACCTTTGATCTTCCTCAAAGCATCTAACCTAACTTTAATCTCACACATAATCTCTAGCATTTCATCCATTCTTTCATAAACATTCACCATAGCAGGCACTCTCCTTAGCAGCATATCTTCCCTCAAATTGGTAGAACTACCTCAATTTGGCGATCTAGCTACAAGGGTTTCAATTGCCTCACAATCAGTGTTAGTTGAAAATGAGTGCAATTTTCCCTAGTTTGGAGATCTTTTTACCTCAAGGAATTCCTTTAGGAATCAAAAACTCGCTTTGATACCACTTGGTGTAGTCACAATAGGAGGGTTCTAGAAGTAATAGTTTAAAGTATGGAGCAGTGATTCAACACAACAATAATAACACATAATACTGATATGTGAACATGAATCTTCATTAATATGGAATTCTTACATGTAAAATTTTCCACAAGGGTGAATTAAAAAATATCACAGGCCTTGCCATAAAGGCTTCAACGATGGAATTGGCCAGCAGGCCTTATTGCATGCCCTTAAAGGGTTTATGCAAAAATGTAATGAATCTAAATATTATCTTGAAACTACTAATCTACTAATGATCTACCATGAATTATAATACCTATGAATATGCTTCTCAAGTTCCAACATAGGTTCGTGTCATCCATAAGGGTTAACATCTTGATGAATGATCACATATGAATGTCAGCCTCAAGGTATGAAGAATTAGCTCCACGAGCAATGAATTGACTTATGAATCTTCAAGAAAGGTCCCAATTGACCCAAGATGCTTTTGTGATGTTCAATTAAGTTTCGCATGATCTAGAATAGGTCAACAATAAGTATTCTAGACCAGGTCAGCCCCAAATGCTCTGACTGGTAACATAATGAAATTCTGAGAGTAATAACTTTTAATAAACAAATACAAATAACGTGAAATTTGGATATGTGATAGATGTCAATGTGTAGATGCTATATCATGATTTGTGATCTGAGAAACAATGATGTGGTAAAATTTTGAATGAAGTTTTGAAACTTATATTGAATGCATTACATGAAAAGAACTATTTTTGGTTGTTACAAGATTTCTTTACAACTAGGGATGCTCCTGCACCAACTAGAGGTTGACATCAATAACTTACTAATGACAACATAATGTAACTAATCAAAGCATCATAAATGTAACAATATGCAACCACATATACAACAACAAAAAACTACACATACTCTTGCAATAATATTCTTCTCATATAGTTGACACCAATTACAACATAATCATGTTTACATCAATGACAACACCAACTGCTCATACTTGCGACACTTACTTTTCTACTTCTTGAGAGAACTTTCTGGTACTAAAAGTGTTGTATCGTTAAAAGGAATTCAAGTTGCACATAAAATTAGAGATTTTCTAAGAGGTCTTGGTGATGCAAAGGCACAATATGAAGCTCTTGAATATTTCTTTGCATTTTTATTGAAGAAGATGCATGGAAGAGAAAGAATCCCTAAGAAAATGGTAAAAAATACAAGGATAAAATCATATTCATGGTATCAACAAATGAGTGCATTGTTCAAGTAGTTGAACTAAGGAGAATATGGTTCCCAACAATGGGATATGAGAATCTTGAACAAGAGATTATTTCCTTAGTTGATTTTATGCTTAGCAAGCCTAAGGACACCGTAGAAAGAAGATGTGGCACCTATGAAGAAAAATATATGGAGGCGCATATGGAGCAAAAGAAACCAATAATATAGAAGGGTTGAAAAGATGGTTGAAAAGTTACCAACCCACATACTATTCAAAAGTCCTCTAGGATAATCCCCTATAGGAGAAAAGAGAAAACCAACTAAAAGTCCTTCGATAAAGGAGAAGTCCCCTCTAGTTGTTCAGAATACAAGGCCTGAGAAGAAGAAGGCTACTTCAGTAACACCACCTATAGCCCCTACCAAGAAGAGAATAAAATAGAAAGAAGTAAGAGAAAATAACATAAGTGTAAATGTTTAAGCGGAAGGATATGAAGAAGAATAAGGACCTTGATTGGTCTAGAAGAGAAAAGATGAAGCTTCACAAAGTGAAGAAAGTTCCAAGAAATAGAGAGTGGATGTTGTGGACATCAATGAAGAAGAAGAAATAGAAAAAGAAAAGAAGGCATTTATCGTCCACATGGAAGAGAAGAAGAAAGAAGCCACCAAGAAGGTGTCTCTAGAGAAGAAGAAAGAAAAAAAAAGTTAGAAGAAGACATTAGATGAAAGGAAAAATAAAAATCAAACACCTTTGGTAAGCACACACACTCCCATGAAGTTATAAGCATTGTTCAATAAAATTTTGCAACATGAAATGTTAGCAAAAATTGCAGCCATGTACAATGAAGCAAATGTGAATAAGGCCACCATTGTAGAATCTATCATTAAGTTCATTACTGTTTTAGAATTTGATATGAGGAACATTGAAAACCAAATTCCTATGGAGTTGTGAATTTTTTTGCTAAAGAGAAGGCCAGAAGCAATAGAAGAAGAGGAATAAATAAAATAATATGCATTGAAGAATATTGGTGCTCCCCTCTCAGAGGAAAATAAAGCCACATTGGCTGATTTGTATTGCACAAAATTTAGGACAAAGCAAAGAGTGACTACCCTTATGGGAAGAGAAAAAATTGAAGTTGAAAGGCTTTCAAAGGAGACAGTTGACAAGATTATAGACATAGCGTAGAGGTATGGAATAACTTAGGAATGCACAAAAAAGCATGCTCTAAAGGTCAATATAGGAGATGAAGCACAATACATTTATGCTCAACATGAGCATGCAAAAAATAAAGGATAAACTCAAGATAATTTTCTTCTAGAAGTGGAAGAGGTGACAAAGGAAGACGAAGAGGTAGAGAAGAATGTTGAAAAAGAGACCACCACTAGTGAAGATACAACAAAGGGGGATACCTCTCCTCCTCTGATATCTTAAGAGAATGTTGAAGATACACAAGGAAAACTAGAAACATATCCTTCAGATACCATAAACTATTTTTCTTGTGAATAGAATGTAAACAAGGATGAAGAAAAGGAGAGTGGTGACCAAGAAAATAATGAGAAGGATGGTGAGGAAAAGAATGAATATGCATATAGAGATGTAAAAATAGAAGCAAAAAGACTAGTCAGCTCTAGAAATAATGGGGAAAATAAGTTGAAGGAAAAGACTATGGAGAAAATAAAGGCTTCTGGTGAATTTTATAGCTCATCTAAAGATTCATTGAAGAACTTACTAAGCATGCAACCCAATTTCCAGCTTTTTGTATTAGTACAACTAATGCAATTACCTATGCAACAGGGGAATGTGGACCTTGAAAAGATTTACCCACTCCAAAATCTTTATTTGGGAGATGTATTAAATTCATTGGCCCAGAAGGAGATTCTAGAGACCCATCAAAAGAGTCGAGAGCTAATGGATGAAGTTGTAAAGTTTCTTCAAGAATTTGTACCTGGTGCAAGCATTGACACCTCACTCTCTGGTATGGATAATTTGAAGTTATTAATTGATTATTTATAATAATATGTTGTTGGTCTTAAGGGACAAGTTGAGAATGAGGTTGAGAAGAAGATAAATGACAAGAAGATGATGGATATTACTGAGAAGTGTACCCTCACACACAAAAAAATTCAATAAAACCTCAAAGGTGCACAAGATTGTGTGGATAAGGCAAAGGCTTTATTCTAGTAATGTATTAAGTGATCTAGAGCCACATAGAGCATCAAGAGTGAAATGGACTCAATTAAGTCTTGAATAAACAATGCTTCTAGTGCCTATGATTTGGCATGTGACCTGATTGGAAATACAAGAACAACAATAGAAGATTTACATGAGAGATTCTTCCAGCTGCATGCCCAAAAGTATAAAATCATTTTGCAGTTTGGAAATCTCAGGGACTTGGTAATTCCAAATTCATATATGTTTTGAGTGCTAACAAGCATACATAGATCAATATAGTACCTAACACTCTGAAAGAAGGAGAAGAAATTATAATGGATCTAGAGACACAATGCAATATTCTTGGGACAACAAAGAATATTTGCGAAGAAGGTAAATAGGCTTGGTAGACACATGTGTAGAAGCTTCAAGAGTCAACTTCCTTCAGTTGAAAACATTATTTATGCATCTCCATTTTTTAGTTTCATATTCTTTGTACATTCTTGATTATATAGAGTGGTTTCCAATACAAGTTTTTAGTTTTACTCTGGTACATAACTTAGGGGGAGTCAATTCAATTTTTCAATATGTACATACATATATTTCTCAGGGGAAGATCTGATATGTGTTAGAAAAGTTGTTGTATGCACCCTTTGCCCTTGATGTCAAAGGGGGAGAACATTTTGGAGATGTTTAGGCATGTTGCCATCAATGACAAAGGGGGATATTGTTGGAAACATGAGCATGTGGGATAAGAAAAAGGTATATTGTTATGCACTACAATGTTGTCATTGATTTCAACATTGTATCTTGCTTTGGAGATCATGGCACAAATCATTTTGGTTGGCTCTAAACATGTTTTAGGATTTTTTCATAAGGAAAATTTTCAAGAAGGTTTTATGTGTTATGATGAAAATTGACCAAGTATTAATAGCAATGTTTCAGTATACAGAGCATCCAGTTTTTGGGTCCACATAGGTTTGTCATTTAGTGATTTTCTCTACAGTTATAGTATATCTTTGTTGGCTAGTAGAAGCATCTAATTCTATAATTTTATCTTGTTTTGGCTTTTGGTGTGAAATTTACGAGTAATAGAAGTTTGGCTTGACAATTATAGGTGTTTTCCAATTTTGTTCATATGAGTTGGAGAATTTTCACTTCTTTGTGGATTGGATTTTGACTTTATGGATTTGAGGATATGTTGATAGATGTCAATAGATTGTACATTCCATTTGGCATGATTCTTTGAGGTACATTTGTCCAAATATGGGTATACAATTGGAGAATTTATTATTAGGTATTTTGTGATGTCGACCTAATAGGTTTGAAGTATGTGAAGCTTAATTAAGTATGGTGAAGTTATGTGGGATCTATTATAGGTCCATGTCGACCTATTTCAAAGTGTTCTGAGATTTTAATCTTGGTGTGAGGCATGTGTGGAAGGATTTTGAGATGACAAGTTATATTTTGTAAATTTTGAATTATACATCTAATTAGGCTAACCTAATTGATGTTATGGATGAAGTAGATATATAAGCTAGATCATTTTCGATCTTTTGATATATGTCCGACATGAAAGTGATGTGAATGATGTGAATTGAGTGAATACAATGTGAATGTTGAGAAGAATATTAGAGTAATTTGAATGTAGAGGAAGGAAAAGTGTTAGATCAAAATCAGATGAAGTGTGAAAATTCAGTCTATTGAGCTTCATTGGAACTTTATTCATGTATATGGTAGATGCAATTGTAACACTTCAATCTAGGCTATAAGCCACAAACTTTCTTATATCTCTTTTCTTATTTTAGTGGTAAATGAGTCCTCTATAGTGAGCACTTCTATAATATACTATAACCAATTATAATATATTTTAAGCTAATCCTCATTGTGGTTTTTTCTATTTTGGGTTTTCTATGTAAAAATCCTAGTGTTCATGTGTTATGTGATATTGATTGGATGCTTCATGCTTTCTTTCATTACTGCAACGAAATATGATTTGTAAGTTGGATGTTTAAATATTTGAATGGTTTAAAAGAATACTGATTCACCCCCTCTCAGTATTCTAGGTGTTCAACATACTCTCAATGGGAGATTTATGCAATTAAATAATTTGTTCTATCTTCTTTATTTCAAGATTTTGGTTCTAAGTTTTTGTTATAGTGTGTAGTGAGAAATGGATAATATTTGAGTAGAAGATGGATGGTCTTTTGCAATAGTTGTTGGTGTCATAACGATTTCTTGGATTGTGTATTTAGATAGTAGTAAGAGTTTAATGAAATCTTTGGTTCTATTGATAAAGGATATATCTTCTTGGTTTGGAGATTGTAGTTGTACTTTAACTTTTGGGAGCTCATGGTGTTGAGTTCTTTGATTGTGTTGGGGTCATGGAAGATCTTCAATTAAGGAGATGGTTATCATGTTTTTAGTAGAGCTTGGTTACATAGTTCAATGGGAGGTTTGGTAGTGATGTTCATTATTAATTTGATGATGAATGGTTATTTTCATTTGATCTCCTAGAAGGTGATGTTAGATCATGATGTCATGATATGTTTTTGATTCTATAGTTAGAATTTTGACAATGGTTTTGTTTGGTTCTCTTTGTTTTTATTATTAATCATTTTCTTGGAGCTTCATTATTTTACAAGGTATCATTTGAAGTTGGCATGGATTGATGGGTGGATGGTCAAAGATATTAGAGAGAATTGGGTGAGGTTAATATATCTCTTATTTATGGGATCATTTGTTGAGATGGTTACTCTTTGATGAGGATTTCAGTAGAAAGATCGAGGATCCTACACCTAGTTATGGATGAACCCATTATGGACCTAAAGAGAATATTGTCATTTCTTGGTGTTGTGTGCACACGAAAATCTTGTATCCCAGTCTTGTTTTAATCAATAGGTGACTTATTTGAGAGGTATTTCCCACTTGAATATCAAGTTCATTATTTATTTTGTATCGTGACTTCTCATATGAGATAGTCTTGAATTTAAACATTATAAATACTTGTTTTAAGAAGAATATGAATGGTTTGTGAATTTATGTTGTCATCATTGTTTTTGTCTTGAGCTATGGATCTAGTTCTAAGGACTTATTTGGAGAGGCAAAAGAAATGGTTTTTGGAATTGGACATATTCCCTTTGTTGTAGAAATGATTGATTGGTTTGATCTACCTTTTTTATGAGAGGTTTACATCTATTGTCATCATGTTTTCACTTGATTTGAATGTTAGATGTTGATATCCTTTTAGTTTGGGAATGGTGAAGGAGATCTTACATTACACAACTTGGTACATGTTAGTGTGGAACAAGGATAAGGTGTTATTTGTAGTTTCTCTCTTTGGTCTTGTTCTTCTTTTTGGATGTTTTTATTCACATGATTGAGTGTGAAGAACTTGGGAGAGCTATGGAGACTAGTGGTGAGAGACGTATTACATCATATTTATTTGTAGGACTTGAATATTATTGTATGTTTCCTTAACACTATATAATAGAGGAACTAGCCACATCCTTTATATGAAGTACTATAGGTAGAATTGGTATGCCTTGATCTATTTTCATATTTGGCATTACTCATGTAGTGGGAGTTTCTAGATATATGTTTTGTTTATCCTATTTTATATCTTGGTTTGTTGATTACTAATGCCATAATTATTTGGCATGCTTCATTGGATTAGGATCTACAAGTTATTAGATGTGTTCAACCTATTGTTGTAGTTGGATGACTTGGACGTGGAATGTCTATATCCATCATACTATTTTAGTGTTTATGAAAAATTTGTTAATTGGTTGTGTCTGTGGTTAGTTGTGTATTGGTATGTTGCATTGAGATAAGAGGATGGATATACAAAGACTTGATTACATATTTTATGTTGGTATGTTGATGGCATGAAGTTGTATCTATGTTTTGTATACACTAGTTTGAGGTATGGTTAGCTTGGATGAGTTGTAATTTTTTGTGGCTTCTATTCTAGGTGGTATGAGTAAGGTATCCACTTAGAGCCATTGTTTTCATTAAAATTTTATGCTTGTGTTTATGTAAATATTGGTTTATGTTTCAATGATAGTTGATATGTTTCACCTCGGCATGTTCCTTTTTATTCTATATGTGGAATGTTGGAGGATGTGAAGATTTTTTTTTTGATGATTGTTATCATGGTTTCTTTTGTGGGTATCTTGATGGATCATAAGAGCATGGTGAAATTTTATATGGTACATGATTGACTAAGGGATGTTTTTTCCCTTATTTGTGATTCTTATGGATGTATTTACAATGTTGATGTCAAGTGGGAGTATGTTTGGATTAAGGTGTTATCCACCTTGTAAATCCTATGTCATGGTTTTAACATCCTTATAAAGTTTCTCTAGGCACTTAGGGTGTATTCGGAAAACATTTTATAATATTAATTCTCACCATTGTTTGTAACATATTCATAAAGGGTAATGGGTCCACTAGCAGTGGTAAAGGTGAGTTGTGGACATAAATATTTAATATTACTTTCCCCACATGTGGATGTGTAGAATGGGATAATAAAATATAAAGAAATGATAAATGAGTGACTATTGGGATTCTCCAAGTGGGTGCTTGGAAAGAGGCAATAGGTGTCCTTTCTTATTCCATCATTTATTTTATTTTATTTAATGTTTATCTTCCATGTTTGGGTGCCTAAGTTGGAGGGAAAGTATTGGAGTCAAATCCAATGTAATTTTTCATTTAGAGGAGGTATTCCAAGGGTTAGGGATGTTTGGAATGAAGTCATATTTGGGATCCTTGTTTTGGGCTTAAGAAGTATTCACAAGTCCATAAATTTAGCCTCTTGGATGTAGAAAATATGAGCAACAGTTGGATGTAGAGTTTCATTGCAAGTATAACGATAGGTTGAGGCATAAGAAGGTTGTTCATAGGTACAAAAGTGCTGAAATTTTGAAGGAAAAGAGGAGAATAGAAGTGATTGTATTGTAATTTCACTTTTTTGAAGATAATGCATACTTGGTCTCTCTTCATGGTAGTTTTTTCCTGCAAGGGTTTATCCACATAAATCCTATGCTATGTAATGATCTTGTGTTGTTGATTTGTGCCTCACTGCTACTATCTTATGGTGATGGTATTATTTATATATTGTTGTTAGAAGATCACATAAAGTGGTATTTATAAGCATGTTATGCTGGTTGGCTTTTGGCATCATAAAGAAGATGGATTTAATCATGGTATTTCCATATTAATGCAGTTTAATTTTTAGATTTTCATATAGGTTTCAAATTTTCATATTGTTGTAGTCTAAGTGCTATATCTCATCCAATAAAGTTATAACTGGATAGAGATTGAATTTCCTAAAAATTGTTATAAGTACCTATTTATTTCTTATCAAAAAAGAGGGTCTAAGTCATCTAAATTCACCACTAATTTATACTTCATTTGTTTTGTCACCTTAGTTAGAATTTTCCAGACAAATTTATCTACGTTACTGACCACTTTGTTTCCTCTATATTTCTAAACACTATTTCATTAAAGGAATTATTTAACATAGTTCCCACAAGATTTTCCATAATAATATCCATCCTAGTGTACTCATTGTTTGATTTATTATCATTGATGTCAAAGGGCCAATCAAGAGAAAGACAATTTATTGCACAAGCATTTAATGATGACATTCTTGCTTAAAAAATTAAATAAAAATGCAAAAAAAAATTATATTGTATTTTGGAACATCCCCCTTATAGGAGTTGACCCTTGTGAGAAGGTTTTAATTTTTTTAAATAGTCCCTAAGAGGGACAACCTCCTTGGGTTGAGCACCCAACTTTGGCAAAGGATTTAAAACAATAAAAATAAATAGTACTTTGTTGTTGGCCAACCTCTTTGGAAGGAAATGACCATTGGATGAAGAGGCATAATATGGGGTATAAATTGAAGTCTTTTGGTAGACAAAAATGAATATCATTCAAGAATATTTTTTCAAATGTATGGAAGGAAGAATTAAGAGGATACTGCAACATATCTATATCATTTATGTGAGCAGATTTATGAGATTAAACTAGTCTCATTTTTGTAAAGATTCTATGGTGAAATTATCCATAATTTGTAAGTGCATGTTGTGAAGGTTTTGATAAGATATAGTGCATAATTTTATGGAGATATATTTCAAATTTGAGAGCCATCATTGAAGATCATATTAAAGACCTGATTTAAGGTTAGAGAGCAGAAATCCAAGGCGGATTTGTGAAGGGGTGAGTAGATTTTATTGAAGGCCTTGAAGGGATCTAGGTCAAATCCAACATCTTATTATTATTTCAAAGGTTGGTTCATCTCATCCTAAGATATTGGTGTATCTAGTTGAGGTGGTGTGCAGTGAAGGGGATTAGTGTCTTCTATGGGTTGGTGCCTATGAAGTAAGAATATTTCTATAAAAGCAATATTTTGTCATGATTTTCTCCCACAATGGTTTCCATGTAAAATCATGTGTGCATCTTGTGTTCTAATTTGTTGGATCTTACTTGTGTGGATGTTTTGATTATTATTATGATTGCCAAATTTATAAATTAATTTTTTTTCTTATAATTATTCACCCCCCTCTCAATATAAGTGTGTGTGTGTTTCTTCAATTAGTATCAGAGTGGGTTCCTTTGAAAAATCCTAACCGCTTGAAGGAAAGATCTCAAGAATGCACATGGAGAGTCAAAAAGGGTTTTCCTCAAGCCGAGAACCATTGTTCGATGGGAACAACTATGCTTTTTGGAGTATGAGGATGCAAATTTATTTGATGACTCGTGAATTTAATATATGGATTTTTTTTGTGGATAGCTATGTGTCACCATCTACTCTTCCAACAGATCAAGATGGAAAAAGGGAAAGTGAGAACAATGCTAAAGCTATGAATGCAATTCTAAGTGGTCTAATTGAATCCAAAATTGTCAAATTCATGCTTTACACCTTGATGAAAGAGATGTCAAATAAGCTTCAAAGGACTTATGAAGGAGATGACGAAGTGGAAAAAACAAAGCTCTAAACCAACAAGAGACAATTCAAAATTTTGAAGACAAAGGATGAAGAGAATGTTCTCGCCTACTTCCTGTAGACACATAAAAAATGACCAAAGCCTACAAGCAATATTTTACCACCTTTTTTCCTAGCATAATTATGACATTTTAATTATGTTTCTAACTCACATTCAACTATTAATTAAATAATTCATGATTTTCCATTCTTCATGATTATTAAATAAATAAATCTTATTTATTTATTTAATGTGTCACTAATTATCAAAGTTGTCTCATAATTAAATAAAGTCTCATTTATTTAATTAATCCTTATCATTAATGTCCTCCTGATTATTAAATAAATATATTTTAAATATATTCATTTAACACGTCACTAATTCCTAAATCCTCTCTTAATTAAATAGATTCATTAATTTATTTAATTAATTAACTACTTCTTCTAAAATTAAATAATTATTCTTAATTATTTAATTGTTGTATGTGACACTTCTTTATTTTTAAATAAAACAATTTATTTAAAAATGTCTCACATAGTTAACTAATTCTTCTTTTAGTAATTAATTTCAAAAATCAATTACTTATTATCCCAAAAAATCCATATTTTGAATTAATTTAATTCAAAATGGAAAGATTCTTCTACAAATCAAGTAATTTCTAAAATTACTGATTTGCTAAAATCTCATCTCCTTATCTTTTGATATTTACTAATTTCATCTCAATGTCACATTTATTCTCCACCACTGATTCAATTTCCTAAATTAAATCTCATCCACACATTTGGGGATTCTACCCTAACCCTAATTGAGAGTTGTCATTTTGAATCTTAACCATTGATTCTAGGGCATTTCTCAATCTCTCATCTCGTCCGTCCGTTCAAGATTGCATTTTCTATAAAATGACAATCTTTATCTCATTTTCGACATCTCTTATTAATATCTAAAATCTCTTAGTTTTATCTCTTACTATTGCATTTTATTTTATTGTCTTCTTGCATACTCATTTGTCATCTTAGATACTTGCATTTTAGAATTATTTTTCTAATGCAACATTAACTTAAAGAAATCCTTCAAAGTCTTGTTTAAATCTAGGCATTTTAGAGTTTTTCTCATACAAAATCTAAGGGCACTCTTCATCACAGCAAGCCAAGGAGGTACAATGGAAATCAGCCATGGAGGAGAGAAATGGGTGAGATTGTTCTAGTTTCATTCCTTTTCTCATTATTTGTCCTTTGCATTCGATTCTTTGAGGATTTTATTAATATGCATGTGTTACTAACCAAGTTATACCTTGCAAGAAAATATCCATCATTACATTGGTGAACCCGACCCGTTAACACGTTTTTACAGGTTCTCGTACAACCTCAGTTTTTGTTTTGCAGGTACAGGAGTACAAAACGACGCAACTGCTAGCCTCCACAATGCAAATGCTCTGTTGCACCACATTTGCACTCGTGAACAACCCATTCAACCTGTAAGCACCGCATTCGATCTCGCGAATGATGCATTCGACCTATCGCAATGCACTTGACTCCCTGAGCAACGCAATCAACCTGTTGTGCCACATTTGACATTCTACGACCCAAGCGATTGGTAAACTTTTTTTTTCGATTTTCCTTCATATTATGTTTTTTGTTCTCTTTCCTTTTTGTTTCTAGATTAGTGATTTCTCGTGTTACTAATCTTTTTGTTGACAGCATGTGTCTAGCTGGATTAAATTAGTTTTCTTTGTTGTTTCAAACAATTTGCATTTTTCACGCATTGGTTAAAAAGAACATACATGCAAATGCATATTGGTTAAAAAGAATAGCTCACTTTGTTTCTCATTGGGTTTAAAATGAACTTCTAGATTAGAAAATACTACAAATAGTTAAAATGAACCCTCTTGTTTGACAAACACTACAAATGGATAAAATGAACCTTGTGCTTTCTCTGTTTGTTCACATTTCCATTTTGGTTTAAAAAAACACCATGCGAGTGTGATCCGAAATATTCTTGTGCTCTCTCTTTGTTTTTAAACAAAGATCGATCAAACTATGAATATTTTTGGTCACTTTTGTTGAGCTTTAGAAATTGGGTCTGCTTTGGTGGGAAAAATTACTCACCCCAAAGCGACTCAAACCGGGAACGCGCTAAAGCAAAGAGACACCGAACCGGTACATAAATTCGAATGTTAAGGAACACTTAGCATTATAGAACTTCCTGCGGACTAGCAATTGACTCCCCAAGTACCCTTGTGGTGTGTCAAAACCTGCAGAATGTAACCTCTATAGACTGGGATGATAATTCATCTCGCATGTCCTTCTGAACAAGTGCCAGAATTAAATCCTTTGTGTTAGAAATCCAAAAACCTTCTATTCTTTGGTGCAGCAACGGTCATTGCCAAGGCACCCGCATCTGCGCAGTTCATAGTAGAAATGATCAATCTGCCATGGGAGTTTCATGGATATTAGAAGCTTGGTTTCCTTGAGAAGTGAGTGCACTATAAGGGGGAGCCTGTGGGGCCAAGCTTTTGAATTCATTCGCTACGCATATGCAGTTAGTGGGATCCAAAAGAATACTGTCTTTGCAGCCTTAGGATTTTTTTATTTTTTTTATCCTTTCAACACCAAGTGTTTTCCAAAAATGTTTTCAGAAAACATCAACAAACTTCAACAAGCTGAACATCAAAAATCTGAGTCAAAACTGGTCAAATCTGCAAAACTTCTTGTTTTTTCCAAAAAATTGCTTACCACGATGCAAACGCTCTGTCAAACCGCAATCGCTATATTTTGAGCCACATTTGATGCATTAAGAGTCGCAATCGCTCTGATGCACCGCATTTGAAACATCTCGCACCACATTTGCCATATTAAGCCGCACTTGCCAAGTATCAAACCGCATTCACCATTTTGATTCACAATCACCAGTTTCTGAACCACATTTGCTACTCTAAGCTGCATTCGCTCTGTCGTACTGCATTCATTGCGATGCATTTGCTAAAACTTTATATCCATCTTCTCACTGCCAAAACCAAAAGTCCACAACTTTTCTTTTCCAGAATTCAATCAAGTCTTCCTTCACTGTTGTTGTTCAAACCAAACACTGATTTTCTCAACTTCCCTTAAACATTGCATTATAGGTATCATTTTTAGGATCACAATAGGGTTCCATTTCCATGCCACTAGTTGCAAGGGTAACTTCACCATCTCCTTAGACACTTAATTTTGTGTATTTTAGGAGTAGACTCTTACCATTCATTGTCAAAACTTTGCATTCAATAGTAGGTTATCATTGGACCCAATTACCTTTTGTCATTTAGTCAAAAAAATTGTGAATTATTTCCCACTCAATAGTCTAGAGTGAAAAGTTCACTTTGTCCTCTTTTAGTCCTTTAATGGTCCATTGGTATTCCAAACTTGAATCATTGCAAAAACTTTGTTTGCTCAAGTTGTCCTCCTTAGATCCCTCAATAGTGAGTACATCTCAGGCTCCTTCTAGTTGCATACCATTTAGCATCTCCATTTTAGAGTCACACCATTTGCATTCACAAACCTTTGGTCTTCTTTAGGTCTCATTTACATCTCATAAAACATTCCTAAAGTTCCAAAAAAACAAAAAAATATAGTGTCATATTTAGATCATTTTCCCAAATCATCCCAAGTTGAGCAAAAAACTTTTATGGTTGAAACTAGACTACAGAAAAAGAAAAGACTCATGGATTCCTTTGGGAAAGACACCAACTTTCTTGGTTTCACAACTGGCATGGATTATTTCCCTAATGAAATGAACAATCATTCTTATAATATGGGAAATTCCATCATCAATCCTTTTAGTGAGATGAACATCACACCCGCTCTACAAGACCTTTTTGAACAATTTATCCACAGAGACTCAAATGGGGAAGTCTTTGAAGAAGACATATTAGCTGCTTCCCAACACCCAGAAGTTGCTACTTTTGTGGAATAAGTAGTCTTAAATGACTCTTCTAGATTCCTAGCTATACTCCTTGACCAAGGGGCTAAGTTACCAAAGGGATTTGATCTTAACACTCTTAGAGAAACTTCTCCCAATCCACCATCACACAATCCTTCCATGGGAGTGTCTTCACAAAATGTCATCAACACCATCAATGCTACCTCCCTTGGTCATACTAACACCACAACCAACACAAAATCTATTAAGGGATCGTATTCCCAGCCCAACACCACATCACAATCCATCCCCCAACAAACATCCACCATCCCTTCACAAACAATGGGTGTAGCCACCTCAAATATCTTTGGAACTTCATCTTCCATAGGTGCATCAGCAAACCTATTATTAGGTTCTTCAAATTCTATGGAAACCAACTCATCCAACCCTTTTGGGAGAAATAAATGAAGAGCTGTCATACAAGGCACCCAGCCTAGTTCCTCACAAGTTAATACCAGCATTCCTATGACCCAAAACACCAACATTCCTCATGGCCACAATCTCTTATTTGGGAAAGGCAATCAAGGCGCTCAATCCTTCACTCCATTTGGGCATCAACAAGCTCAACATCAACAAGGCCCTCAATCCTTCACTCCATTTGGACATCAACAAAATCAAAACCAATAAGGTCCTCAAATTCAGTCCAACATGGCAGGATCTCACATCCCCATTTATGCCTCTCAAGTCCATACACAGTAGCACATCCCTAATCAAAACACTCATTTTTTTCACCAACAACCAATTCCAAATCAATACATCTCATCACAATAGGTGGGCACTCAAGCCATCCCTATCACCAACATGTGTGATGCTACCAACAACCCAATTGTGGAAGCACTCACACTCTGACTCGTTGCTCTTCAAATGCAAGTGGAGACCTTGCAATAATCCAATAAAAATTCTTACATGTCACATGACTTTTGTCCATACCCATTCGACACAACCTTGTATATGCCACCCTTTCCTCATGGATAGGTGGTACCTCATTTTCCTAAATACAAAGGAAAAATGAACCCTATTGAACATATAAGAGAATTCACCACTAGTTGCATGGACATTGCATATGAGAAAACATATCTCATGAGAATTTTTTCTAGAAGTCTCACCAATCATGCACTGGAATGGCTCTCCTTATTGCCTAAAGGAATCAAAACATGGGATGAACTAGCAAACAAGTTTGTTGAGAACTATGCCTATAAGATTAACATGGATATCAACATTGCCTCCTTCTGCAGACTTACCCAAGAGGATGCAGGAGAGACTTTTATCCCATTTTTTCAAAGATGGAGAACCTTAGCAAGTAGATGTCTGGTAGAAATACCTGAAAAGGAGAAAGTCACCATGTTTGTACAAACTCTCCTAGGACCACTTAGGTATGGCTTACAAGTCCATTGTTGCACCACCTTTGTTGACCTTGTTGAAAAGGGTGTTCAACTTGAGAAATCCTTGATCGCAAAAGGCGAATTAAAATATGGTGGAAAAACCATCAATACCACCACAAATAATAACCCAAGTAGCTCAAATGACAAAACCAAATACTGAGTTAAGAACAAACACATCACCAATGATGGTGTGGTCGATGCAAAAACCCTCAATGCAATAGGTCATGTACTCACAATCAAAGGAGTACAAAATCAAAATGCACCTGTAACTACACCGACACCAACTACCAATGCAAACATGCGCTAACTAATCAAAGGCAGCTGTGTCAACCCTGACAATTCCAAAAACACACAAACACCTCTTTGGGTGAACCTATTGAAATTGTCTTGAAGAAAATTCTACAAAATGGCGTCATAATGTTGGAAGAGCCAAAACCGTATGACCCTGGTCAGTTCAAGCCGTCATGGTGGGATGAAAACACATTTTGTGATTACCATTGTGCCAAAGGGCATAAAACCTCCTCTTGTCATCAATTGTGAAATCCGGTACAAGACCTCATTGAGAACCACACCATTGAGTTAGGTGGTCAATCATTTACGTCTAATGCGGATCATACTATCCACAAAAACCCACTGTAGGATCATCGTAAAGCTTCCTCATCTGGTACAAAGAATACCATAATCAAGCCAATCACATCCGTTCGGCCTAAAATATTCTTCATCTGCATATAATTATCTCGATGGTACCATCATTAACAATCTTTGCACTGCTGATGAAGATAAATGTTTTAATACCATTACCATTAAAAAGGCCCCAAAATGCAATGTCACCATGCGTAAAGGAAAGGTCACTATCCCAGGTCCTTCTGCATGTCAACCTAAGATCACCATACTTGGTTCATCCGCCAGACAGTCAACCCCTAAACCAGATTTCAACCTCATTGAGCAATTGAATAAAACACCTGCTCAAATATCCATTCTTGAACTGATCTATATCTCACCCGCACATAAGGCCATCTTGGATAAATTTTTGCAAGAGTCATCCATCCCAACCAACATTGATGTCAACCACTTTGAGACTATGGTCGGATATCTGACTTCGCCTCATCACATCACCTTTTTGGATAGTGACTATTCCTTGCCCAAACCATCTCATAATGATGCCCTTCACATCGAGGTTTTTGTCCACAAGCATAAGGTTAGACGAGTCTTAGTAGATGGTGGAGCAGGATTGAACATCTGCTCTTTAAAATTGGTTAAAGTTCTTGGTTTCTCTGATGCATGTTTAGATACTAGCAAGAGCATTGTCATCAAGGCATACGATGATGAAGAGTGCACTTCTAAAGGCATCATTACAATTCCACTTCGGGTGGGACCAGTTATCATAGATACAAGATGTCAGTTCTTGGATCGTGACATACATTATAATATCTTACTTGGTCACCCATGGATTCATGCTCTAAAGGCCATTCCATCCACATACCACCAATGCCTAAAATTCCCTTTTGATGGTACTAAAATCACTATCCCAGGAGATCCTGATCCATTTCAATACTATACCAATCTGTGAGCCACCTTTGAGCACCAGGTACCCATCAATCGGGAAGCCTCAGCTTCCACTTCATCCAAGTATATTGACCCATCTGCACTCACCAAATCATCCATTCCATCAAATTCTACCACACCATCTTCTCGGCCTCCATCCCAAGTACAGACCTTCAAATCTAGGACCTTGGCCGTGGAGAATTAAAATTGAATACAGATTATGGTATCACCACAATACCCAAGCCGCCTAAAGTCTATGGTAGACCATGTTTAGCATTCGAGCCCAAGACAACTTTCAAGGTTCCACCAAAAAGTGTTTTCACACTATGGGGCGATATGGGTAATGAATTCATCGATGACATAGCTAACTGGATCTACAAAGACCCAGAGGAGTTACCTCCGCTACCAGTGCATCTCTATGGAAAAGGCTATGAGATTTGAAAAGCACTATGTTTTAATGGCACAAGTGGTCTTGGAAAGGCCAGCAATGGAAGGAGGGAACCTATTATCATTTCTTCAAGACCAAGGTACATAGGGCTAGGGTTCGACCAACTCAAAACTGACGATCGACGTACCTATGAACTTTCAAGTGAGGGTGTAACGGCTATAGAAAGTGTCGAGACATGCGAATAATACCTTACCAAAATTGACTCAAACGAATGGGAATGGGGATCTGAAAAAACCCTAAGTGACTATGATATTGATGAACTATTCCTGGATCGTGGTTAACTCCCTTTTGAAGAATGATTCCGCCAAGAATATAACATTGACCCTATTGACCGACGTTCCAAAAAAAGGAATGGGTAAGCATTCCTTGGAATCTAGAAGAACATAAGGTGTCATCGGCAACACCTGAATCATCCCACCCCATTCCTGAGCCCACCGATGAGCCTAACTTATCTGATCCCACTATTCATACATCTAAAATGCCAACCACTAGTCATGATGTTCATAATTTTCTCCCATATTATGATTTTGAATTTGACTCATCTGACTCGAAGTACGGTCCATCTATTGTATCTGACACAAAAGTTGAAATTGACAACTTTCCCTTTACACTTGAGGCTTTAATTTGCACACTTTCCACATCTTCCCCATCCTTTACCAACACTAACAATGGGATTCCCCTTGTTTACCCACAACTGATTAACTAGGACCAACAAGATCCACCAGTGATGGAAATCTTTCAGAATGATGAGGCAATTGCAGAATTCATGGGGCTCCGAGAAGGTATTCCATGGGGTGATCACAAAATAGGGTTTTCCATTGATCTAGATTTTGTAGCTTATTTCAAGGAGACTATGCAATCCTCCAGTCTCAAAAATGCAAAGAATAAAACAAAAAAAGAAATGTCTTTAGGTTAAAACCGCAAGGCACCTTCTGACAGCAAAATAGTAAAAACAAAGGACGTATCTGAAGGTGAAAACCTCTCTGAGGCGCCTAAGGATGGAGGATTGGAATTTATTCCCGTGACATAAGAAAAATCAGCTATGCTCATTGAAGACACAATGGAAGTTAACATAGCCACACCACAGAATCACAAAATGATTCTCTTGGCTGCATCATTGTCAGAGGAAGAAAAACCCGAATTTCAACAATTCTTCACCGGCAGGAAAGTTAACTTCGCATGGTCATATGCTAACATGCCAGACCTTGATCTGGAATTGGTTTTACATCATCTTCCTCTAATCCCAGGAATCAAGCCAGTCAAACAAAAGTTGCGCAAAATGCATCTATAGATTGCACTACTTGTCAAGGCTAAAATAAAGAAGTTACTAGATGTTGGGTTCATAAGGCCAATAGATTATGCTGACTGGATATCCAACATTGTTCCTATCACAAAGCCAAATGGACAAATCTCTATCTGCACAGATTTATGAGATTTGAATAAGGCTTTCCCAAAGGATAATTTCCCCCTACCAAACATATACATGATTATTGATCTCACAGCAGGGTACGAGATGCTATCTCTCATGGATGGTTACTCGGGCTATAACCAAATCCGAATTGCAACAAAAGATCAACACAAAATGAAATTCACCTGCCCATGGGGAACATACTATTGGAATGTCATGCCTTTTGGATTAAACAATGCAGGCGCAACATACCAAAGAGCTATGACAACAATCTTTCATCACATGATGCATATCATAATGGAAGATTATGTAGATGACCTATTGGAAAAATCTTTGACAAGAAAAGATCATCTCAAAGTCCTGGAAATTTTTTTTAGATGGCTAGAGGATTACAAGGTTCACTTCAATCCAAAGAAATGTGTCTTTGGAGGCACTTCAGGTAAGCTATTGGGATACATAGTTTCATGACGAGGCATTGAGGTTGATCCAAAAAAATTAAAATCCATTCTGGACATGCCTCCGCCAAAAGGAATCAGCGAGTTGCAAACACTTCATGGCAGACTACAGTCTATCTGTCGCTTCATCGCATAGTTGGCAGACAAGTGTCAACCATTTCAATATCTATTACGCAAAAGCATTCCTTTTGTATGGACAGATAAATGTCACATAGTCTTCCAACAAATTAAGGAATATTTATTGACACCACCAATCCTAATGTCACATATTGAAGGCAAGCCATTGATTCTATATGTCTCCACAACTACAAATGCACTGGGGGCATTGTTGGCACAAAATGACTATGAGGAAAAAGAAAGAGCCATATACTACATCGGTCGCACATTGATAGGATATGAATTAAACTATACAACCATTGAACGTGCATGCCTTGCAGTTGTCTTTGCGGTGCAAAAATTAAGACATTACATGTTGAGCCACCAAATACATTTGGTAGCAAAGATTGACCCATTAAAGTATCTTCTAAGTTGGGCGGCAATGACAGGTCGTTTGGCGAAGTGGGTCATGATACTAAGCGAGTATGACATACAGTAAATGGATCGCAAGGTAATAAAAGGTCAAGTAATAGAAGATCAACTTGCAGATGCACTAATCCAAGCCACCATCCGCTGATAACTGATTTTCTTGATGATTCCATCTTTCATGCAGAACCAACCTTACCATGGAAACTATACTTTGATGGGTCCCACACTAGTCACAGCTCAAGAGTTGGCATCTTATTTATCATGCCACAAGGGGATTCAATCCCTAAATCATTTTGGATCACCTTCCCTTGTACAAATAACATTGCAAAATACGAGGCATTGGTCACAGGTCTCAAGATAGAAATTAAATGGAAAATCCAGACATTGCTCGTATTCGGGGATTCTCAGTTAGTCATCAACCAAGTGAATGATGATTATAACACAAAGGATGAAAATTTGTTTCCTTAAAAATGAATGGTGGATAGTTTCCTGATGTATTTCAAAATGATTGCATTTGAAAAAATCCCAAGGACACAAAATAAGGTAGCCGATGCAATGGCTACCATTCGATCTCTCTTAGACATGCCTAAGAATGTGTCACAGTTTGAATTCCTAGTGGAACAGTTGTTGATGCCTGCATATGATATTCCAGAGTCAAAAATGGTGTGTGAGATTTTTGATCCCAGTTTGCCTTGGTATCAAGACATATATGACTATGTTAAGTCCCAAACCCTCCCACCCAACCTGTCCAACAACCAAAGAAAGTTCGTTATCTGAAAAGCGGCTAGACACACCATCGTCAGTGACACCTTATACCGCTGCAGCTTTGATAACCCCCTTCTTCAATGTCTCAACACTGATGAAGCCCAAACAACTTTATGAGAAGTGCATGAGGGTATATGCGAATCTCATTTGAGTGGTCCAATGTTAACTCAAAACGTCACTAGACTAGGATACTATTGGCCGACATTAGAGAAAGATGCTCTTCAGTTTGTTAGAACATGTCAAAAATGCCAGGTGCATAGTGACCTCATTCACGCACCTGCACAGGAGCTCAGACCGATCGCTTCTCCATGGCCTTTCGCACAATGGGGACTTGACCTCATGGGTAAGATCCATCCATCCTCCTCTAACGACCATAAATTCACAATCACCGCCACTAATTACTTCACTAAGTGGATTGAAGCCATCCCTCTCACTTACATCACCAGTAAGAAAATATCCAATTTTATCCTAAATTACATCATCTACCAGTATGGTGTCCCACAATCCATCATCATAGATAATGGCATTCCTTTCAAAAATCAAGATGTTCATGAGCTCTGTGAGTGATTCCAACTCCAACATCATTTCTCCACGCCATATTATCCTCAAGGTAACGGCCAAGCTGAGGTGTCAAATAAAACAATTCTTTGCATACTCAAGAAGACCGTCAATGACACTAGTCGAGATTGGCACCTACTACTTAATCCTACTTTATGGGCCTATCATACCAGCATTCGTACTCCCACTGGAGCAACTCCATTTTCCCTGGTCTACAAATCTAAGGCCATATTTCCCATCGAGGTCAAAATTCCTTCTCTTTGAGTCTCCTTGAAAGGAATGATTGATGATGAAGAGTACAAACATACTTGCCTACATGAGCTAGAAATGTTACAAGAAAGATGACAAAATGCCTTAGATCATCTACAGGCATATCAAAATCATCTTTGTCGGAGCTATATCAAAATATTAATGGTGAGAAAATTTGAAATCGGCAACTTGGTTCTCATGCAAAAACCAAGAAATCAGGCGGACCATGAAAATCCTAGCAAGTTTGAGGCTAATTCACTTGGTCCTTATATCCTTACTGCCGCATTCGGTTCTGGAGCTTATCAGTTGGCCACACCTGATAGAGAACAGTTGATAGAACCCATCAACAACTTACATCTAAGAAAGTTCTACACATAGCATCAGAGAGTTGGGCTAAAAACCTAAAAATACAAATAAATTGAAAACTAGAAAAAATCATCCCTTGATGAAAACATGGCAAATAGGAGTCTTAAAAAACTTGGAAAACTACAGTGGGTGTCACACATGATCTCGCATTCTGAAAAAGTT
This sequence comes from Sequoiadendron giganteum, assembly GCA_007115665.2. NCBI lineage: Eukaryota > Viridiplantae > Streptophyta > Pinopsida > Cupressales > Cupressaceae > Sequoiadendron > Sequoiadendron giganteum. The sequence goes on from CM021101.1 coordinate 600,770,519, forward strand.
CTAAAAAAATCCTAAAAATCTGAAAAAGTCCTGAAAAAATCCTAAAAATTTGAAAAAGTCCTGAAAAAAGTCTTAAAATTTTGAAAATGTCTTGAGAAAATCCAAAAATAGAGTCAATCTCAATCTTTGTCTGGTTAGTCCAGTCAATCATGTTAGTCAATCTTTTGTCCATGTCTGAACTACGTTGTCTCTGCGCATTTGCTACGTAGGAAAGATTCATCTTTGAATCCCTGAGACATTAGGTCAGTCTTTCTAGGTTTGTCAAAATAAAATCATGATTCAAAATTTTGTCCTTTGGACAAGGTCATTGGTTGTGTTGAACTATGAGGTCTCTAAGTGCATGACGTAGGCAAGGCCATCAATCAATGAGCCCTCGAGGCCGCACTAGGTCAGTCCATTAGGGTTCATGGCACTACACATTCACACATGTCAAACTCTCTTCAAATCAAGGAAACCTTCTATCGAATCTCAAGAAAACATTCTATCAGAAAATCTATTTCATCATCATTTTAAGTCAATTCAGCATGTCAGCAATGACATGTAATCAAATTCTATCAAGACAACTTACCCTGGAAAAATTTTGGGTTCTTCTTCAGCTGTGTCCTTCTGAAAAGCAACTCTCATCATTTCTTTATGTTGTTGGATGTGTCCTTCCTAAGCATCATCATCATCATCTGGAATCTTGATGGATTCTCCTATCTCCGAGAATCGATCTCCTGGATATCAATGTCATTCAGGATGCGTCCTTCCTGAATTTGATATCGCTCGATATTTGGAAGCACTTGACATTAAAACACTTGGAAAACACTTGGAAAACCTTTTCTATCTTTTTGATGGTTATCATGATATTAGTTCCTTATGTCTTAGGAACCATGACATATCATGATGATTATCCTTGTCTTCTTCTAATCACCTCGCTAATAGTTTCTCAAGGATGTCCTGATTTCAGGATTTAGAGAAGCAACGACTTAGCATGATGATTTTCTTGTCTGGTTTTTACTATCATGAGGCTAGTTTCTCAAGGATGTCCTAACATCAGGATTTAGAGAAACAATGACGTCTCGTGATTGGTCAGCTTTTTTGACAATTGATCTTGATAAAATGACTAGGAGAAATTATGTTCCTCGTATGAGTCATGATCATCTTTGTCTACAACTGTTGATCTACATGATGGTTCGACCTTGCACACTATTGATCTACGTCATATCATAGTGATTGTCGGCCATCATGAATTTTTTTCCCAATGATGATTTAAGAGCAACAACTAGGATAACACTATAGAAAAGCTTTGAAGGATTTTAATTTCTGCCCTAACATCAATCATCGCCTTCACTTCTCTCGGTCTCTAATAATATCCTATGACATACACACAAAAAAAAAAGTTGCATACATGCTTGCACGAGCATTTCATATTCACATCTCACATCTACATAAATCGAATACCATAATTCACATCCATCCATAAAACCATTATTTGCATCCACATATAGGCATCATAAATAACATTTTCATTAGCATATGAGAATCACATCATCATCACATCCATAATTGCATTCATAAGCATAAACATAACATCCATGCATCTCATAGCATCATAAAAGCATCACATAGGATTTGATAAAGCATAAAATACCATAACACATACAATCATGTAGACCACATCAAAACTACATCGCATATATATAATCTTAAAAATGTAATGTCACAGGATAGATTCATATGATATCCCAAAAATGGAGCTCACAAGCTCAAATATCAAAATATAAAAGTGTCTAGAAATAAGTCCTATGATGTCCCTCCTCCGTCTCATGGAAGTGAGCTACGAGGTAGTTGTGGCTAACCAACCACATGAAAGGTGACCTGGATGGGCATGTTGTCCTGAGTCTGACTCTGAGAGCCCGAGGCCTCGACAACATGAGGTTGGCTCTGCTCTATCTGGTGTCCTAATGACACTGACCTGTGACCATGCTCTGACCTATGGTTATGTCTTGATGAGTTCATGTGAGAGCTGTGTGACCTGTGGCCTGATGACTGACCTGATGCAGTGGACCCCCAAGTACTGGTATGACTACTACTGTGTGACCTGCTGTTGTTGTGTGTCCTGGTGCCATTGCCTATCCTATTGTAGGATCGGGACAATCCTGGGTCTCGTCTCTCTGAGGGAATCGCCTACTCATATAGCAACCTATACCACCCCCTCCTCTCTGCCATCCTGGCCAGCTCTCTGGCCATGTCCCCTGTCTACCCCGTGCACAACTCGGATAACTCTTTCACCCACCGATCTAACTCCTATCATCAAAGGATGGCCTAATCCCTCTCCACCTTGGTAACCTCTGACTTTGTTGCCAAGGCCTTATTATGAGAAAAGGCCGCATCGAGTTTGCTCTAAAGATCGGTGATCCTCTGGTCAATGGTAGCATCAGCAGGAAAAATTGATGATCTGTCACCCTCCTCATCCCCAAAAATCATCCACTCCTATATTCTCTGGTCTGCCTCCTCCTGCTCATCTCTCTTCTCATCCCTCTCCTCCTCTGCCCATATCTCCTCCACATCTATATCAAGAGGTTGTCCTCTAACGAATGGATCCTCCTCGCGGGCATCTCCACCTCCTCTCCACCCCTGACTACCTCCTCAACCCTCACCTTCGCCTCCTCCTCACCCCCTCTGACCTCCTTTCCCACCTCCTGCTCAACTGGAATCTCTCTCTCCTCACCCTCCTCACGAATGGGTGACAATGGTGGACCACCCACCCTCTGCCTAACTCTCCTGGGTTGTCTTTGCCCTTTGTCATCCCTCCTCCTCCTGGCACCTCTCCCACCTCCTCCATCTCCTCCTCCCTCGCCACCCCCATCATCCCCATATCCTTTGCCTCCACCCCCTACCTCCATCTCTACCTCCATCACCCTTGCTGCCAACTCTCCCTCTGAAACCTTTTCCATCTTTGTGTCCATCCCTGCCACCCCGACCTCTCCTCGGTACCCATGGGATAACTGAACTTCAATCTATAGGTGACAGACCATCTGATCTATCAAGGGGATAGGCTAGTGAATCTGCCACCAGGTGTCGAACTCGATAGATGTACCTGCATCAGCTGGACCTCCCCTCCACATCCATGAAACTATAACTAGGCCATCTACCTACTGCTTGGCCACTGTCACTAACATGGGCGGCCCCCATAGGTCTCTCTGGAAGACCATGCATACTCTATCGTGCCTACTAACACATCCTATTGCTCTCCAAACTGTCGTAGTAACCATTGGGGTAGGTACATCTCTATAATATGCTAACTCTGCAATGTACGGCCGATCAGGTATCTAAATTGTCTGCACAATGATAAATGGCCATCCTCATCTGGCCACTAATCACAATCTTTGTAAGGCCTCCAAACAAAACTAATCATGTGACACTAGTATCTGGTATCTCGAACATGAGTCTAACTGAATGAACCCGCATACAGGTATGCATACGGCATCCCATCGCCCAAATTTTGCATCTGTATTGGTGACCGAAAGATGGGAATACGCTCCCATGCAAGGATCATGAGAAGGGTAGTCCCACAACTGATACTATGGCCCTGGTGATAAACGACCTCATGCAACTGATGATATAGCATGGCCAACAAACATGGTCCTCTATCCTTACATACAAACTAATACATCCCCCCATCCAATGGGAAATCCATGACCATGGCAATTTGGAATCAGTAATCCAGCAATCAGTGTCATCAACATAGTATCCCACCTGGGAAACCGGTCGGTGACAACATCCCAACCAATCTCATAACCATCCATACCCAAACGGGCACCATCGCCATCCTTGTACATATCTAATAGGGCCTGTCGCCCTCGATGTGGGTCATATACAACCCTCTCGACGGATTAGTATGCAAAGAATGCGATACATATCCTCTAAGGTGACCATCGCCTCTCCTATAGGCAAATGAAAAGAGCAGGTCTTTGAGTGCCACCTCTCGCAAAGAGTTGTTAGCAAACCCCTGTTTTGCCTAAATAATGGGCATATATGCAATGTAGTATAAACCTAATGACATTAGGCATTGTCTCTCCCTGTCGCTCAAATGGTCTCTAAAGGCGTATGTCGCCAGCCTGAACTCTCAGGTATAGATCGGCACTATTCGACTCTGCACACGAAAAGATAAGAGTTAGCACACATGGGTCAGCATTAATGAAGTCAAAATGCAACTAAAACTAAGGTCAACACAAGTCAACTTTGGTCAACTGCAATTGCATTAAGTTGACCAAAAATACGTCACAATTAGTCAATTGCTGCTTGACACATGGCATTTGTGTCACAATTTATCAAATGTGTCATTTTATCTAGCAATTGTGCAACCTAACAATGATTGTTTCATTCCATGTGCAATGGCATCGCGGTTTGTGCAATTGCGTTGTTTGACACGGTAATTGCGTCGCAACAATGCAAATGTGTCATGGATTTCCTCAATTGCGTTGCAATCTAGCGATTGCATCATTTCCCCTCACGTTTGCGCACTCAAACAAAATAGCCTAGCTACCCATGGCACTTGTGTTGTGACGCAAAAAAATGCGGAAAACATGAAGGCAATTGCGGCTTATGCGACAACATTTGCGTCGCAATGCATTTGTTCAACCCCCCTTAAACCCTCATAAATGCATTACATTTAAAAATTGACAAGTTGGATAGGGTACTTACGAGTGCCTCTGCTCCCTTGAGTCATCAAAAAGTTCGCATGTAGTATCCATGGTGGGTAGTCACTGGAATCACCATCGTCTCTCTGAGCTCTGATCTTTGAAATTTCTATATAGAAAATGAGCAAATGACACTTGTTTTTGCCTTTTCAACCTATTTATAGGCTGAAAATTAGGGTTTTGACCTAGTAGGTTTGTACTCGATGCTCATTTGACTACCTTTGACTAGCATTTTCACTGACTCAATGTCCTCCATTCTTGGAACTGATCACGTTGTTATTTGCCTGGTCATTAATTTGATTCATCGGGACACTTTCCAAATTTTTCTGACCTCAGGTCAAAATTCAAAAAATTTCCTGAGGGGGAATAGGCACTCCATACCTTCGCTGGGGCATATTCTAGACTTGTTTTCTACCACAATGCGACAAACTGCATTATGACAAAGAGGGGAAAATGTAGACACATAAAAATGACCAAAGTCTTCAAGCAATATTTTACCACCTTTCGTCCTAGCATAATTATGACATTTTAATTATGTTTCTAACTCACATTCAACTATTAATTAAATAATTCATAAGTATTTAATGAATTCATGATTTTTCATTCTTCATGATTATTAAATAAATAAATCTTATTTATTTATTTAATGTGTCACTAATTATCAAAGTCGTCTCGTAATTAAATAAAGTCTCATTTATTTAATTAATCCTTATCATTAATGTCCTCCTGATTATTAAATAAATATATTTTAAATATATTCATTTAACACGTCACTTATTCCTAAATCCTCTCTTAATTAAATAGATTCATTAATTTATTTAATTAATTAACTACTTCTTCTAAAATTAAATAATTATTCTTAATTATTTAATTGTTGTATGTGACACTTCTTTATTTTTAAATAAAATAATTTATTTAAAAATGTCTCACATAGTTAACTAATTCTTCTTTTAGTAATTAATTTCAAAAATCAATTACTTATTATCCCACAAAATCCATATTTTGAATTAATTTAATTCAAAATGGAAAGATTCTTCTACAAATCAAGTAATTTCTAAAATTATTGATTTGCTAAAATCTCATCTCCTTATCTTCTGATATTTACTAATTGCATCTCAATGTCACATTTATTCTCCACCATTGATTTAATTTCCTAAATTAAATCTCGTCCACACATTTGGGGATTCTACCCTAACCCTAATTGAGAGTTGCCATTTTGAATCTTCACCATTGATTCTAGGGAATTTCTCAATCTCTCATCTCGTCTGTCCGTTCAAGATTGCATTTTCTATAAAATGACAATCTTTATCTCATTTTCGACATCTCTTATTAATATCTAAAATCTCTTAGTTTTATCTCTTACTATTGCATTTTATTTTATTGTCTTCTTGCATACTCATTTGTCATCTTAGATACTTGCATTTTAGAATTATTTTTTCTTATGCAAAATTAACTTAAAGAAATCCTTCAAAGTCTTGTTTAAATCTAGGCATTTTAGAGTTTTGCTCATACAAAATCTGAGGGCACTCTTCATCATAGCAAGCCAAGGAGATACAATGGAAATCAGCCATGGAGAAGAGAAATGGGTGAGACTGTTCTAGTTTCATTCATTTTCTCATTATTTCTCCTTTGCATTCGATTGTTTGAGGATTTTATTAATATGCATGTGTTACTAACCAAGTTATACCTTGCAGGAAAATATCCATCATTACATTTCCTCCACATTGATGAAATCATAAATACAATTTGTGGTCTTGGAGAAAAGATTGAGGATGAGATTTTAGTGATTTTTTTTTAAAGATATCTACCCATGATATTTCATGTGAAATTTTCTACCATTGAAGAAATGAAGGATATAAGCACTTTGAAGATGGATGAGTTACATGGCATACTTATTGCTTACCAAATGAGAATTAAGAAAGGGACATCATAAAAATGTGAATCCACCTTTAGAGCATCAATAAGGATGAAGAAAAAAGGAATCATATCAAGTGAAAGTTCAAGTTATGAGGAAGATGCTAACTTTGTGAAGAAATTCAATAAAGGAACTATCAAGAGAAAAGGTAAGTATACTCTTAAACTCTTTAATTGTGGTGTATAGGTCATTTTTCTACTAAATTTCCATAGGTTGGAAGTGATAGCAGCAAATAAGAAGTATATTATGAAAAGGGAAAAAGAAATAAAATTCATTATAACAATAAGTCCACTTAAAGGAAATCTAAAAAGATGATTTTGTAAAGACATAAGAAGAGCCTATATGTTCAAGAAAGCAATAGTTCATTCGAAGAAAGTAATGAAAGTTTCTCTGAAAGTGATAGAGAATAAATTCTCTAAATTTCCATGGAAACAAAAGAATAAGAAGATCCAAAGTGTGAATATAAAGTAAATTAAGAGATAAAAAGTGAGAGAGATACTATAGACAATATTGATGAAGAACTTACTATTTCCATACATGAAATCAAAAGGCTCAAGAAGAAAAATTCAAAGTTGACAGACCAAATTCAAGAAGATGGTGAAAAGTTTGAAAAGATAATTTTTTATTTTAAGACTCAATTTGAAGAAGCCAAATGCATTGAAGATGTCTTAAAAGATCGATTAATGGAAAAAGAATCAGAGCGTGAGAAGCTTGAATTTGAAATTGTTTCCTTGAGAAAGGAGATAGAAAAGACTAAAGATCGGTTCAGTAGAAACATAAAGTTTGATAAAATTTCAAAAATATTATAGGACCTTATCAACTCACAAATATCATCATTCATCAAAAGTGGTCTTGGTTTTGATGGTGAAATTTCATAAACTACAAATAATTTAGAAAGAAAGAGTTATGTTGCAGCCCTAAAATTATCCAACAAAGAAGAGAACAAAAGGGAAGAAAGAAAAATAAATAAGACAAAGACAAGAGAAAGAAGGAAGATAAAGCTTCACAATTTCAAATAACTAACAAGGACAACCTCAAATGGTCCTTTCCCAAAAGAAAGCCACATACTGCCAAGTTCAACTATTCTTTTCATGGCTATTATTTTGCATGCAATCAATATGGTCATAAAGCAATAGATTGTAGAGTTTTTACAAGGAATGATTTTGAATTTATGAAGAGGAACTACAATCCATTTTCACCTCTTATGGATCACAACATCATATGCTATAAATGTAACAATTTTGGGCACATAGAAATTTTTTGTAGAAGTACTTTTGTTGAGCCCTAAAGATAGAATAAAGAAGATGTTTGTGACAAGAGAAAGGATGAGTCAAAGAAGTTTTCTAAAAAGAAGAAGGGGTCAAAAATGACTTAAAAATTCATTCTTGTATAATTTTATTTACATGATCAAGATTAGAAAGACCAATTGTATGTTTAAAGTGGTTTCTCAACTCATATGACTGGTGATAAAATAAACTTTCTCTTTGAAGAAAGTGAATGAAGAAATAGTGAAATTTGGGCACAATGCTATGGAAAACATAATAGGTAAATGACACTTAGTCTGGATAATGGAAGAACCAAAACTAAATATTTCCTATATGTTGAAGGGTTGAAGCATAATCTCCTAAATGTGAGAAAAATTTGTGACCAAGGGAACACTATCATGTTTCATTCCAAAAGATTCAAAATCATGAAAAATGGAAAATTGATAGTTGATGCTTATACAAAAGATGGAAATCTCTACATTCTTAATGAGGTTAAAAATGAAAATTTATTTATGGGGCAAGAAGATGAGAGTTGGTTGTGGCACAGAAGGATGGGGCACTTGAATTTTGACAACATTGTAAATATCAACAAAAAGAAAGCAGTAAAGGACATCCCAAAGATAGAAAATCCTTTAAATATTATTTGCAATAGTGTTGATATGGGAATAAAACAAGGAAAATCTTCAAATCCAAGGATTATTCTTCATCAAAGCCTTTGGAACTTGTTCATACTAATTTATGTGGGCCAACCAGGATGAAAAGCTTACAAGGTGAGAGCTACTTTATGTTACTAATTGATGATTATTCTAGGATGACTTGGGTAACATTCCTTAAATAAAAATTTTAAGCCTTTGAAAATATCAAGGCATTCAAAGCCTTATTTAATAATTCAATAGGGTTTAAGATAAAATTAATTAGATATAATAGAGGAGGATAATTCACCTCAAATGAATTTAAAGAATATCATGAACGACATGGGATAAAGAGGCAATATTCAGTTGTAAGAACTCCACAACAAAATGGAGTTGTTGAGAGAAAGAATAGAACCATTCAAGGTATGGCAAGAGCTATGCTCAATGAATCCAAGATAGTTGATAATTTTTGGAAATAACTGGTTCATACAATTGTATACATTTCAAAATGAACACAAATCAAGGTGAACATCAATAAAACTCCATATGAACTTTGGAAAGGAAGGTCTGCATTAGTAAAGTGTTTCAAAAAATTGGAAGCAAGTGTTATATAAGAAGAGATGATGAAGATATGGGAAAGTTTGATTCTAGGAGTAATGAAGGTATTTTCCTTGGATACTCCACAAGGATAAAAGCTTACAAATGTTATAGCAAGATATTGCACAAATTTTTTGAAAGTGTGAATGTGAGAGTTGATGAAGAAAGACATCAAAAGGAGATAGTACAAGAAATTGATTATCAGAAGGAAGAAAGTTGTGAAGAAGAAGAAATTGAGGAAGAAAATAAAATTGGGGAATTTGAGCATAGGAATCCAAATACTCCATCAAAATCACCACCAAAGACACCATCCGGATTTGTTCAAAAGAACCATCCTGAAGATTTTAGTACTGGAGACAAAGGCACAAAAATTCAAACAAGGAGACTTTCCAACACAATAGAACATGCAAATCTATGTTTTCCATCCAAAGTAGAACCAAAAAAAATTTTAAAAGTAATTGAAGAAAAGCATTGAATCAAGGCTATGGAGGAATAATTGGGTAAAATAGAGAAGAATGAAACTTGGGAGCTTGTCCCAAGACCTAAAGACAAGAACATCATTGGAACCAAGTGGGTGTTCAGAAACAAACTCAATGAAGATGGCTAAGTTGTAAATAATTAGGCTAGGTTGGTATGCAAAGGATATGCTTAAGTTGAAGGAGTTCACTTTGAAGAAATATTTATTCCCACTACATGTATGGAAGTGATAAGGATATTCTTAAATCTTGCAATTTTCAATAATTTCAAAGTTTATCAAATGGATGTAAAATCAGCTTTTCTAAATGGAAATCTGGAAGAGGAAGTGTACATTGAATAACCTGAAGGATTCATTCTATCAAAGAATGATGATTATTTTTGTAGACTAAATAAGGATCTTTATAGACTGAAGCAAGCCCTAAGGGCTTGGTATTCAAGGTTAGAAAATTATCTTCAAGAGCAAGATTTTGAAAGAGTAATTGCGGATAGCAATTTATATATCAAGAAAGAAGGAGAAAATTTGTTTATTGTTATCATCTATGTGGATGATATCATTTTTGTAGGAGATAATGAGGGAATATTCCAAGGCTTTTCCTCAAACATTCAAAAGGAATTTTAAATATGTATGCTAGGTGAGCTATCTTTATTTCTTGGTTTGCAAGTCTCTCAGCCAGATAAAGGAATCTTCTCAAACCAAGTATGTTAAAGAGATGTTAAATAAATTTAGGATGGAAGATTGTAATCTAGTAAGTACTCCTATGGTTACTAGTTGTACAATGAGCAAAGATGATGAATTTTCTATAAAAAATAATACTATGGATAGATCTATCTTTGGTAGTTTGCTATACCTCACAACTACAAGACCTGATATTATGCAAGTTATTAGTTTGGTAGCAAGGTTTCAAGAAGCTCCAAAGGAAACCCATGCCAATGCAATCAAAATAATATTGAAATATTTGAAGAGGACTATGGATTTTGGATTGTGGTATCCAAGAGGTGATGATTTCACCCTTATACCATATATGTATGTCGATTGGGCAAGAAGTGTTGATGATAGAAAGAGCACCGTTGGAGGAGCGTTCTTTCTTTAAAATTACCTTGTATCTTGGTTAAGTAAGAAGCAAGTATTAGTTTCTCTATCTACAACAGAGGTGGAATATATTATAGTAGAAACATGTTTCACATAGGTCCTATGGATGAAACAAACTTTGAAAGATATTAAAGTTGAGTATGAACATTCCATTCCCATACTCTGTGATAATACAAGTGCCATCAACATATCAAATAATCTAGTTATACAGTCTAGGAAAAATCATATCCCAATTAAGTATCATTTCTTGAGGGAGCAAGTACTTGATAAGCAAGTAAAGTTGGAGTATGTTGCCACAAAGGACCAGATTGTGGACATTTTTACAAATCCTCTTTTGAAAAGGACTTTTGAGTACTTAAGGGACAATTTGGGAGTGATGTCACACTCATCCATTTGCTAAGTTTTTCAAGGGAAGCATATGTTCAGGGGGATCCATTTATTATCTTATTAAGTTATCCCTGATTACCCTTTTCCATTTATGTCAAAGGGGGAGAAGTAGAGTCAGGGGGAGCATTTCATTCAAGGGGAGTTGTATGACCCAATTGCATTCAGAAGATCATTTCTTTATAGGGTTTTCATTAATGAAAAAGGGGGAGATTTTTGGATTTATTGTCATTGATGTCAAAGGGACAATCAAGAGAAAGGAAATGTATTGCATAAGTATTTAATGATGGTGTCCTTGCTTAAAAAATTAAATAAAATATAGAAAAAATATATATTGTATTTTGGGACGTCTCCTTATAGGAGCCAACCCTTGTGAGAGGGTTTTAATTTTTTTTAAATAGTCCCTAAGAGGGACGAACTCCTTGGGCTGAGCTTCCACTTTTGGCAAAGGATTTAAAACAATAAAATAAATAGTAAATTATTATTGGCTTACCTTTTTGGAAGGACATGAACATTGGATGAAGAGGCATAATATGAGGTATAAATAGAGTTCTTTTGGTGGACAAAAAGGAATATCATTCAAGCATATTTTTTTAAATGTATGAAAGGAAAAATTAAGAGGATGTTATAGTAGATCTATATCATCTATGTGAGTAGATTTTTGAGATTAAATTAGTCTCATGTTTTTAAATATTCTATGGTAAAATTGTGCACAATTTGTAAGTGCATGTTGTGAAGGTTTTGAACAGATGTAGTGTAGACTTTTGTGGAGTGGTCAAATTTTATTGAAGGCCTTGAAGGGATCTAGGGAAGATCCAACATCTTATTATTATTTTGAAGTTTGGGTCTTCTACTTTACAAGATTGGGAGGTTGGCGCCTCTCATCCTTTGAGACTAGTGCCTCTTATTGAGGTTATGCTCGGTGAAGGGGATCGGTGTGTCCTTTGAGTTGGTGCCTACCAAGTTGTAAGAAGATTTCTATAAAAGAAATATTTTTTCGTGCTTTTCTCCCGCAAGGGTTTCCATGTAAAATTGCGTGTCCATCTTATGTTCTAATTTTCTAGATCTTACTTGTGTGGATGTTTTTATTATTAATTATGATTGCCAAAGTTGTAAATTGAAAAATTTATTCTTATACTGATTTTACCCCCCTCTTAGTATAAGTGTGTGTGTGTTTCTTCACTCATTTGATGCTTCATACACCTTTTCTATCCTCACCCAATATCATCTTCCCTTTCTTGGTTTTTTTTCCTTCTTTCCTCCTCTCTCTTCTTATTATTCTTGATAATATTTTGATGAGAAATATTAGACTCTAATATCAAATTTTTTCCAATTTTAATCTCTATCCAAATAATCAAGTTATGAATTCAATGGATGAGATATAAGGCTTGGAATATTATAATATTAAATTATAAAGCTTATATTCAAATCTAAAATTAAGTGACCTTAATATATAATTATTATGATTAGATCCATTTTCTTTATGCTAACAAAAAATACTCAACATAGCAAGCTTAATAACACTACCTTATGTGAGCTCGTAAGAAAAATAAATAAAGCATAACATCACCATAAGATAGCAACAAAGAGGCACAAATCAAAAACATAAAATACATCACACAACACAAGAATTATATGGAGAAATCCTAACGAGGAAAACTCCACCAAGAAGAGAGGCCAAGTATGCATTATCCTCAAATAAATGAGATTACAACATATTCAATTTTATTCTCCTCTTTTCCCCCAATATGGAAACACCTAGGTACCTATGAATGACCTCCTTCTGCTCCAACATTTCCTTGTTCCTACAGAGTAATTACAAAGTAACTCTACATTCAACTCTTCCTCTAAATTTCTACATCCAAGGAGCTGATTTTATAGATATGTGATGAGGTCTTAAGCCCAAAACATGGTGCCAAAAGATCACCTTCATTCCAAATTTCTTGACCTATGGATTACCTCCTTGGAATACAAAAGGATATTGATTTTGGCTCCAATAATTTCCCTCCAACATGGGCATCCAAACTTGGAAATTAAAGAATACATTAAATGTAATAAATGATGGAATACCAAGAGACACGTGTTGCCTCTTTCCAATCTCCCACTCGGAGAAGCCCAATAGTCACTCATTTATCCACTTTATTATATTTTACCATCTCATTCTTGTCATACACATGTGGGTAAAACAATTTTAAATATTCATGTCCATAAGTTACCTTTATTGTGCTACTAGTGGAACCCATCATCCCTTATGAATGTATTACAAATAATGGTGATAATAAATATTACAAAATATTTTCCCAATACACCCTAAGTGCCTAGGAAAATTTTACAAGGATTTTAGAACCTTGGAACATGAAATAAAAGGTAGATAGCACCTTAATCCTAATATTTTTCCACTTAATACCATACATTGTAAATGCACCAATAGGAATCACGGACAAGGGAAAAAATTCCCTTATCTGATCTTGTACAAATTGAATCTTCACCATGATCTCATGATCCAACAAGATACCTAAAAAATAAAACATGATAACCTCTATCAAGAAATAAAAATTCTCATATCCTCCAACATGCCACCTATGGAAGAAAAAGGAACATGCCAAGGTGAATCATACGATTTGTCACTAAAACTTGCACCAATATTTACATGAATTCAAGCATCAAATTTAAATGGTAAAATATTATTTGAGTAGCTACCTTACTTGTACCAAATAGAATAGAAAGCACAACAAATTGCAACTCATCCAAGTTTACCATATCTCATACCAGGGTATACAAATCATAGATAAAATTCATGCCATCAACATACCAACCCAAAATATTCAATCAAGTCTCTACATATCCATCCTCCTATCTCAAATGAAACATACCAATGTACAAATAATCACAAATAAAGCCAACTAAAAATTTCTACATTAGCATTAAAATAATATTATGGATATAAATAGTCCACATCTGAGTCATCCCACTACAACCAAATAGGTGTCCAACCCACCTAACTACATAACTCATAGATCCTAATCCAATGAAACATGCAAACTTATCATCACATCAGTAATTAGAAAACCAAGATATCAAATAGGATAACCAGACATATATCTCCAGAAACTCCCACTGCATAAGTAATGTCAAAACTGAAAATAGATCAAGGCATACCAAGTCTACTTATAGTGTTAACATACAATGATATGCAAATATTGAAAATAAATACACTACAATACCTCTCTCACCACTGGTATCCATAGCTTTCCCAAGTTCTTCACACTAAACGATTTGAATACAAATTTCTTGGGAGAAGAACAAGACCAAAGAGAAAACATGCAAATAAAACCATATATTTATTCTACAGTAGCATGTACCAAGTTGTGTAAAATAAGATCTTCTTCACTATTACCATATTAGAAGGATATCAACATAAACATTCAAAATAAAATGAAAACATGATAGAAATATTTTTAAACCTCTCATATAGAAGGTAGATCAAACCAACCAATCATTCACACAACAAAGAGAATATGCCCAAAGCCACAAACCATTTCCTATACCTCTCCAAAAAATCCTTAGAACTAGATCCATAGCTCATGACCAAAACAATGATGACAACATAAATCCATAAACTATGCATATTCTTCTTAAAAAAAGTCTTTAGAATGTTTATATTCAAGACTAACTCATATGAGAAGACAAAATAGAAAATAAATAATTCATTTGATATTCAGGAAAGCAATATCTCTTAGATCGTTCACCTACCAATTATACTAAGAGTGGGATACAATATTGTCCTATGCACACAACACTAAAAAATAGAAGCTTATAATAAAGTATAGTATTCTATTTAGGTCCATAATGGACTCACTTCCATAGCCAGATATAGGATCCTTGTTTTTTCTACTAAAATCTTCATCAAAGAGTAGCCATATCAACATACGATCTTCATAAATAAGAGATATTTTAACCTCACACAAGTCTTCCTAGTCCCCATGAGCATCCATCAATAATTCTTTCCAACTTCAAATTCCACCCTAAAAAATCATCAAGCTTCAATAAAATGATTAATAAATTCACAACCAAAGAGAATATTAAATAAGATATCCATCATGCCGGTGTTGGCATGGTGTGATGGTTTATAGATGGCATTGTTGTTCTTGCCACCAAGGTTCAAACCCCATTGGGATGGTATTGTTGAATGGTTGTATTATGGTTCATAGCTCCGGTCAAAAGCGTTTACCCCTTGAATAATTTAAAATAAGATATCCTTCCATCATCAAATGATGAATCCAAATCACTACCAAATATCCTATTGAACCGTGTAACCAAGCTCTCCAACCATCATGATAACCATGTCCTAATTGAATATCCTCCATGTCCCCAACACAATTAAATTAACTAAACACCATGAGCTCCCAAAAATGTGAAGTCAAACCAAGAAGACTCAATTATTACACATATTTTATCAATAGAACCACATATATCATTAAAATCTCACCACAATCGAAAGGTAGAATCCAAGAGCTCCTTATGACACCAAAAACCATTGCAAAAGACCATCCATATTCTAATAAAAGATTATCCATGACTCACTACACATTACAACAATAATTTAGAACCAAAATCTTGAAACAAAGAATATGGAAACACATTATGTAACTACATAAAGCTCCCACTAAAAATAATACCAGGTTATACATGGTATCATGACCAATATCATTGCCAAAACTCTACTGAAAGTGAAAAAACCTTCTCATGCACCATAAAATACTATTATAGATTCAAATGAATAATTATATCAGGTACTCCCATTAACCTTTTCTCACTACAATAAACATTTCAATGTAATAATAGTGACCAAGAATAAGGCCTACCAAATAGAATCTACATCAAAAAAATTATAAGATCTATACATATGCAACATCTCAAATAAGAAATACATAATTAGTGCTTTAATCTCAAATAATTATAACATAGATTCAACCCCACATCAGTAACATGCAAAATAGAGATATTAAAGTATATCATGCAAATTTCCAAGACTCAAACACTAGGATAAATGCTAGACCTAATTTTCCAAACAAACCCACATATGAGTAAGCATAGATCAATAATAACCCTCTAAGCAACAATTCAAACCTATAATTGTCTTCATCCAAAACACTATGAATATAATCTTATCACAAATCTACATACCACAAATTTTTTAACATGTAAAACCTACAAAATAATCTCTATAAATTTGAAATCCATTTAAACATCTAGACATATCATTTGAATAATGGAATAAGAAAAAGTGTAAAAACCCATATCTAAAAATAAGATGAAGCTTCAACCCAATATCAAAATAAATTTTTCTAGGATCTTATAACATATGAAACATATCAGCTCCACAAACCACAAAGGTGTCAATGGCTTATCTTCTAGTGCTTTCATGTAACCAAGGGCTAAAACCATGAATCCAACATAAGCACTTAATTCCATAGTCCAAATATTGGGTGTTTCTCTATGTGACCAGCATGAACACGTTTCCACTGCACATGAGCACAAGGTAAATGAACAAAACCACCAAACAAGCGGATACTCACATATTATCAAACAAAAGCTCCAAGTTACCAAAACATAACCAACTCCATAAAGATCCATAATCATGAGCTTCCAATGAATAACATAGATCGCATTGACAATTTCCATGCCTTCCAATCTCACATAACTACAAAACAAAGTTAACTCACAAAGCATTCATTATAGTCCCACAAGCCTCTAACATACTTGAATTTTGTAATGCCAAACCCTATACAATTTCTCATTCCATAAACCTCCCCTTTAGATTAATTAAAATCAATAATGCAGTACCTCTTTTCTCCAACCTTAATTTTGTCTTTAACCCTTTCATTATCAATCATTAAAGTGAGTTTTTTTCATAGACGATTGCACATTGTGTAGATATCTATGCACCACATGGATGTCCCAATTGAGTAGCCATTTGGATGTTACACTTCCCACTTGCTCACGAAGTGTAACAACTTTGTAGCTTGTAGATGTTCCTAGAACATCCCTTTGCATGCCTATACCTCTTTCAAACCTACCATTTCTTCATGGATTTACTATTTCCCACTTTATCTTGATCATTTTCTCTCATTCTTCTCCATTATCAAACATTATTTCACTCTCATTCTCTCATTCTCTCAATTTCTTGCACATCAACTCTTTGCATCAATGCTTTGAAAGGCACACAATCTACTAAGGGGGGTGAATCAGTAGATCTAAACAATTCTAGAATTCTTAACTTTTGTCACAATTATCAACATATATGATTCTTCACAAAAAACCCCACATAAACAAACAAAACATAACAACATAAAGCACACAAGAGAACACCAAATATATGTGGAAAACCCAATATGGGAAAAACATAGTTATAATAGCTACTTGGATCTAATACCCAAATCCAACCTCATAATGTAGAAATATACAAGAAAATTTTACACATTGAAGTAGGCACCAACCTCCCAAAGATATCAATCCCCTATTATGTTCATAGGCACCGACCTTTTAGAGAAACTAATCCCCAAATGAAACAATATAGCAAGTAGAACACTAGTCCTACCGAAATACAATGATAAAGCTTGAAAATCTTCAATACAACACATACATGTTCTAGAATCACTTTTGACACTCTTCCTCACTCAAAATGATCTTCTAATACTAGTGCACATCTTCTCTTTAGTTTACACCCTTTGGAAAAGTTTTATTCACACGGGTGTAATTATGCTTCACATATTGTACTCAATTCACATCACATGCATTTGAACATTTGAAATATATACATTAAATTATAGTAACACTCTTCTATGTCGACCAGGTATCCTCAAATAGCCAAGAAAACATAAGGTAGACCCAAATTCAATTTACATGAAGTGTGTAATAGGTCAATCCAATTTTAATTTTCATGTTGCCAAAAGAGCATGATGTTGTGTGCTACCACAATGATCTTAACTAGGTCTTGTATGAACACCACATGGAATATTTGAATTCCACACACTACTAGCCATTACCGCACATTCCTTGAACTCGAACAAGTTGACAGACAGGAAAAAAGAACCTTTTTTCACTTCAAAATTCATGCACACTGAACATATCCTCTAAAAACTAAAGAAACTAATAGGAGTAGTGTATACATACTTTCCTTCCAAACCACAAAGAAAAATTTCATTTCTAAAATAAATTCCAATCATATTTATATTTCCAATTAAATCTCTTTGCCTAAAAGATATCCTTGTGCATACTTCTGAACCACCACAGTCATATCGGTTGCATACTTTGTATGGTATATTAAGCATCCAGTACACACCAACTCCTAGAAGGAATTAACTCCTCAATAAAACTTGATTTAGTGATATGATTAATGAGACAACTTCTTTATGATTAACACCCTCAGATACATAGCATGCTACTATAAATATAGCATATATTTTTGCAACTTTCTTACAACACAACATGACAAGCCCAAGGTAATATGATGATAATCCAAGTACTCCTACAATATTTTTCATTCATGACAACCTTGACATCAAAGAAATTTTTGACAAGCTTGACACCCTTTGACATCAATAACAAGCTATTTTCAACAATCTCCCCCTTTGTCATTGATGGTAAACAACAAAATTTTGGGCCACAAAACTAGCCAGCAATACACAAAGATATTTACTCCCACTTAGAATGATTTCTTCTCTATAGAATTTTGAGTTCGCTCCCTCCCTCTTTGGAAGATGTAGTATTTTGAGTCCACTATTCTTTCTAAGCAATTCAGCATTTTGAGTTCACTTTTTTATTCCACTATTCTTTCTAAGCAATTCAATATTTTGAGTTCACTTTTTTAGTCCACTATTCTTTCTAAGAAATTCAGCATTTTGAGTTCACTATCTCCCCCTTTGACATCAATGGAAAAGGTTGCACACTCTCTCCCTTACTGATATTGACTTTTGCAAACACATCCTTCAAAATTCAAGACAAAAACTTCAAATGTGGAGAAATGTGAAGCATTTCATTGAACCTTCCTTACTGTAGTAACACTTCTTTCTCCTCCTTTCTTCATTCTCGTTACCTTGCATAATATAGAAACTTGATTCCCAGATAGATCCCCCTTGGATCCATGCTTCACTACCTTTGAAAATACTCTACAAGACCATCCATCCTTCTTGTGTAAAGGAAACCAAGCTCCCCCTCAACCTGTTCTTCCTCTTTATTCAATAGGAGGGAGAAACAACTCCCAACTTCTACCAAAGAAATTCAAATGTCTCCTTATGAATTGAATTTTTGAGTATATTTTCTACTTTCTCCTTTCAATACAAGCTTCTTCCTTAAGAAACAATACTTGATTGCAATGTGCTTTTTCCTTGAATGCATCATGTTGGTGTAAATAAAGTCTTGTACCTAGTTAATTCATTACTAGGGGACATAAGGGACTTATTTACATGTTAAGTTTACTTAGGTCCTAGGAAGGAATCTTTCTAGAAGGTGTTAGTTGTCATTAGTTATCTTATCCTTTGACTTGTAACACATGTGACCTAGGTAATTGTGGTTAGTTGTCTCATGTCATATGATTACGACACTTGTTATAATCTTATGACATCTTATGTCTCACCTTGGCTATATAACCAAGGGGTATCTCATACATTTTACACACATCAATTGAATCATATTTGTATAATTGATAGGAATACAGTTTATTCTTGTCATATTGGTCTTCTCTCTTTGTGCTTTCCATTTGGCCTCTAGATCTTGGTAGGCTATCTCCATAGCCAATTCTAACATGGTATCAAAGTGGTTTGGGTGTCATTGGATAGCCATTTTTAGAGAGATCTTGATAAATCTTGAATAGTTGGGTATTCTCTTCTCTTGTGCATTGTATGATTATCTAGAGAATCAAAAAAAAATGATAGAAATACCATATTTTGGAGGGGTTCCTCTTTTTGGCTCTTTATTGTAGGTCCAAATCAAAGCTTCTTGGCGA
This sequence comes from Sequoiadendron giganteum, assembly GCA_007115665.2. Classification (NCBI taxonomy): domain Eukaryota; kingdom Viridiplantae; phylum Streptophyta; class Pinopsida; order Cupressales; family Cupressaceae; genus Sequoiadendron; species Sequoiadendron giganteum. The sequence goes on from CM021101.1 coordinate 600,790,571, forward strand.
AAACTTTATCTCACCATTGAGTTCACAAGGTTCAAGAAAGTTGGTTTTTCCTTTTTTTCATCCAAATCAGACATATGAGGCCAAATATATGAGGGTTTGAAGCTAAAGAGTGGTTGTCAGATCCGAAAGGTAGCAGCAATTTTGGAGTATTTTGGGTCAAATATGACCTTGCCATCATGCCCAAAAGGGCCAAAAACCCTAAGATCAACTGTCAATTCATCCAAATCAAAGAAGTTGTCCATTAAGGGAAAACAAAAATCATATGGAGCCGTACGGCCCCCCAAGTCTCCATCATTACCCATCGATATGATTTGCAGAAGAAATAATATTATTTAAATTGGTTTTTTTTTTTGAATTTTTTTTAGAAAAAAACATCAATTTAAAAGGTTTCTATAAAATTTTATTTAAAAAAAAATTGTAATTAAAAATTAGAAAAAAACAGAAAGGAATTTTCTACAGCTTTATTTGTCACAGAAGTACCTGTGACAAGGTACGACATACCCACCGCAGGGTACTTTCAACAAACCCCTACCACCACAGAGGTATGATTGTACCCCCATGGCCCCCATACAGCTTACCCCATTCCATGTGGATTACCACGGGCTATCACATCTACGGGCCAAAAAAAAATCTTCATACTAGAGAATTTCAAAACAAACCAGCAACTTCTTTGTAAATTCGGCACCTAAAAAGCAGAAGATTTTGAAGCATATTCTTGGAAGATTCTAGAATATGCGCCAACTATCAATGTCCTAGAAGACATCAAATTCAATTCAGGGCACAGTGAATATTCCGCAGCCAGAGGAGAATACTCTTTTTTGATGGCCCCCTGATCGTCAATTTTAAGCTAGTCGACTGCTAACATCAGCCTACATCATCAGTGATGTCAATATCCTTTTGAGAATTTTTCACTCCCTCTTATTTGCATTTTTATTTTGATAGTTGATTTTCAAACAGCCATAACTTGCTCATTTTGACTCTTTTTTTCAAGCAATTTGTTTTATTTGGGCTAATTTTTTGCGCTCTTCATAGTGGTGTAGATGGATTTTGGTTTTGGTGTCTAGATTTTACATAATTGTAGATTCTCATAGGTTTTTCTAGATCGTTCTCATTTTGGGAACTTCAAGGGATCATATCTTGCTCCTATGGTAACATTTTTGGTGTAGTTTTTTTTGGAAGTGCATAATTTTTCATGTAATTTTTTGTGGTATGATCAAATTAATCTCATTTTGTACCAAAAATTATACGTGATTTTGTGGCCATTTTTGGAATTTGCATGTACCAAGATCAAGTCCACTTCATTATTTTTAGCAAGTGGCATCAATAAACACACTAAATATAAAGTGCCAAATCATATTGGAGGGTTTCCTAATTGAGTGATTTGGGGGGGTCTCTTGGTGCATTCTTTTGATTTGCTTGCTTGTACTCTCTCATTTTCATAGATCATTCTAAGGTTCCTTTGCTCACATCATATAATTATTAAACATGGAATCAAAATGAATAAAGTATTCTAATGACTAAAGGTCACTCTCTATATGTTGAAAATAAGGTACCTAAACCTACAAATGTAGATAAAATGGATGATTGAAAATACCAAAGCTTGTGGATGTCTTCTAAACTAGTTTCTCAAGATTTTTTGTTTCAAATTGAATCATGTGAAAATTCTCATGAAGCTTGGGACAAATTGAAATCATTGTATGGTACTACAGATGAAGTAGAGGCTATCAAATTGATAATGAACTAATGATCCTTGATCCTAAGAACTTTGACAACATCCAAGACTAAATCACTAAGGTTAATGATCTAAAAGAGAAATGTAAAGCATGTGGAATTGATAAGAATGGCATTCAGTTGGTCTAGATTAGTCTATAATACAATGAATAAACTTGGTCCTGATTATGATTCTTTTGTTTCTAGATTTCATACTCATAGATTGACTATGGGGTCTACATATACTACGCCTTCATTTGCATCATTTTCTAAGATTTTGATACATGAGCAACAAAATCTTAACTCATTGGGTTTCATGAAGACTTATAAATCTCAAGAATTTTTGGTTAGTCAGGTGAAACAATCAGAATTAGATCTAAGAAATAGAAGAAATCAAATAATAATCAACATTCCGATCAAGAAAAGAAAAAAATCCTCTTCCAAAGATAATTCATCTAAGAAAGAGAAGAAAACTTGTGCATATTGCAAGAAGGATGGACATGAAGAACACTGTTGTTATAAGAATGAAATTGATGAGTTGAAACATCTTCTGAAAAACAATCACATTGATTTTCCTTCTAGAATATCCGAATCACCTCCTTCTTCTTCAAAATAGTATGAAAATGACAAAGGTCAAGCTTCTACATCAAGATATAAAGGACATGCTCTTTGTGCTTTTCCAAGTCATGGATTATGGAGATGGCTTCTATATTCAAGAGCATCTCACCATATGGAATCTTCAAAATCTATACTCTCTTCTTTTTAGCCTTGTACTATGTCTCCTATTTTAATGGGAAACAATGCATACATGAGTGATTGGAAAGGGGTCTATTAGTTTTTGGGACAACACTTTTCAAGATTTTTTATCTGTTCCTCATTTGATGAACAATCTTCTTTCCATATATCATATTACACATGGTGGAGATGGGAGGATTGTGGAGTTCACACCTAATTCACTTATCATTCGAGACTTGGAGAGTAGATAGATCATTGCTACTGGGATGGTTGATCATTCATATCAGTTGTACACCTTTGCAAATTTTTCTTTTGTTGTGATATTGTTCCTTTGACTGTTGATCACACTTCTAGTTTGAACCATGATTAACACGAGACATTTGGCTTCTTGAACTTGGGAGTTCTCACATCGGATCGAGTTCTTGAGCCATACATTTCATTTCCTCCATCTAATGTTGTAGTTGTTGATGATTCTCTTTTAGATATGACTACTTTGGATGGCTTCTTGACAGGTATTATAGACTTGTTTGTGGAGTCTCATATTGCAAATTTGGGAGACATCATTGATGGCATTCATCTTCTCTTTGATGGAGAATATCCTTCTTTAGATGTTGCACGGGAAAACTTTGACCCTCTTGTTCATTCTCTACATGATCATTCTTTACAGTTTGACGTGAGTGTGGATACTTTTGGAAAAAAATTGGAGGAGGCTTCTTTATCTTTAGAGGATTCATACTTGTATTTGGACTATGTTCTACATTCATCTCTACTAGATTCTAGATTGTCCTCTTCAACATTGTGACCTAGAATTCCTATTTGGAGTGTGTCAGCTTTCGGTATCGATATGGAGACACTTGAGAATGCTTCAGAGACATAATACATCATATATCTTCCTTCATCATTAGGAAGAACTCTTGCATACATTCATGGTTTTTTCCTTCCTAAGGGGAGGAACATTGTTCGATGAGATTGGATCATCTTCAGCATTCAATTTCAAGCTTCTATCATCATTGTAGGAGACTCAACATTGAGGGGGGTTGCATCATTTCTCCACCTCTTCTCTCTTATGGGCGGGTCTTTTTCCTCACATGGGGTTTTTGCCTTCTCATTGTTCATTGAGATCATTTATTTTTTGTAATTCATCTCTTTTGGGGAGGATTTTTATCCCACTAGGTTTTCTCCTTTTCTCTATTTGTAAAATATTTCATTTGCATATGTACATGGGTACCTAACATGGCCTCATATTTAGGACCGATCTTTGTTTCATTTGCATAATAATCTACTCCCTAAGTTGCACTTAAGGGGGATTGTTGGTGTAAATAAATTATTGTACCGAGTTCATTCATTACTAGGGGACATAAGGGACTTATTTACATGTTAAGTTTACTTAGGTCCTAGGAATTAATCTTTCTAGAAGGTGTTAGTTGTCATTAGTGTTTATATTATCCTTTGACTTGTAACACTTGTGACCTAGGTAGTTGTGATTATTTTTCTCATGTCATATTATTAAGACACTTATCATAATCTTATGAAATCTTATGTCTCACCTTGGCTATATAACCAAGGGGTCTCGTATACATTGTACACACATCAATTGAATCATATTTACATAATTGATAGGAATATAGTTTATTCTTTTCATATTGATCTTCTCTCTTTGTTCTTTCCATTTGGCCTCTATATTTTGGTAGGCTATCTCCATATCTAATTCTATCACATCACTAGATTCTTTAAAATGTTTATAACCCTGGTGTTATAACAAAGAATAGAGATAGGTTCATCAAATTTAATCTTCATTTACTTCAAATTTTACTTCACCTAAAGCACTTGAGTGCAACATGATGTTGCAATAATATATTCTACTTTTATTGTAGATGAATAAATTGATTCTTGTTTCTTGCTCAACTAGGACACCAAACTATCACCAAGAAAGAATTCTCCCCCACTTGCGCTCTTTTGACCATCAATATATTCTGCCCAATCTACATTTGTGTATGTAGTCAAAGTGAAATTCTAACTCTTTGGATACCATAGTCCAAAATATTTAGTAGCCTTCAAATACCTAAATATCCTCTTCATTACTTTAGCATTAGTTTCTTTAGGTTTTTCCTAAAATTTGGCAACAATTCCAACTACTTGCATTATATATAGTTTGTCTGCTATCATGTACAACAAACTGCCAATCATGGATCTATAGAAGGTTCAATCTACCAGAGTAGATTTGTCATATTTACTTAACTTGCATCTTGTAACCATAGGTCCTCCAATAGGTTTGCAATATTCCATCCTAAACTTACTTAGCATTTCCTTAATGCACTTGTGTTGTGAAATAAAAATGCCTTTGTTCAATTATAAAATTTGTAACCCAAGAAAGAAGGATAATTATCCTAGCATAGACATTTTAAATTTATTCTGCATTTCCCTTTGAAATTCCTTGTATATGCCATCACTTTTACTACCAAAAATGACATCATCTACATAGAACACAACTATCAATAGTTGATCTCCTTCCATTTTTATGTACAAATTACAATCTCTACACTTCCTCTCCAGAATCGTTGTTGCTACAAGTATCCATCCAACCTTGAATACCAAGCTCTGGGAACATCTTTGAGTCCATACACAACCTTCTTCAATCTGTAAACATAAGCCATATTGTTAGAACATTTAAATCCTTCTAGTTGTTCATTCAATAATGTTGACTTCACATCCATTTGGTATACATTGAAGTTCTTGAAAGTTGAAAGAGATGAAAAAATTTTGATTTCCTCTAGTTTTGCTATTGAAGAAAATGTCTCTTCAAAATCTATGCCTTCAACCTAAGCATACCCTTTACACACAAGTCTCACCTTATTCTAAATCACTTCACCTTATTCATTTAGCTTATTTTTGAAAACCTACTTGGTTTCAATCAAATCCTTACCTTTAGGTCTTGGGACAAGTTCACAAGTTTCATTCTTCATGATCTGATTTAGTTCTTCCTCCATAGCTTCTATCCAGCCTTTCTCTTTGCTTTATTCTTTGTATGACTTAAGCTTTATCTTTAACACTAATGCAAAGTGTTCTTTCTCACTTTCTCTCTCAAGTCTCTTTCGCATATGAACCTCATTATCTTTGTCTCCTATAATCTGTTCTATAAAGTGATTTTTTTTAACATAATTTGTTGGATTTTATATAAAATATTTTAAATCTTCAATACTGTTGTGAATTGGTTCTTCATCATCTTCTACTTTTGGAATACTAGTAGACTAAATTGTTTCATCCATTCTCACATTTTCACTTTCTACTATCGTCTTCAAAAAAAAATTATAACATCTATAAGCTTTATTTCTTAAAGAATAACCAACAAAAATTCTTTCATTAGATCTAGAATCAAACTTACCCAAATTCTCTTCATCTCTTTTTATGTAGCACTTGCTTCCAAATATTTTGAGATCTGACTAATGTCGATCTTCCTCTCCATAGCTCATATGGTGTCTTATCAATTCTATGTCTAATCTAAACTCTTCAAAATGTACACAATAGTATATGTATCTATTCTCTATTATAGATTTGATAGATTTTCTTGACATGATATAGTTCTTGACATCTTCTATATAGTTTGGTTCTTCCTTTTTGCAACTCCATTTTGTTGCAAATTTTTAGGGGCTAAAAACTACCTCGAGATCTCATGCTCTTCACATAATCTATCATACTTCTTAGAAGTGAATACTCCACCTCTATCAAATCTCAAGACCTTGAATGTCCTTTTGGTTTCATTCTCTACTAATGCCTTGAATTCCTTAAAATTCTCAAATAATTTTGACTTATCTTTCAAAAATGTAATCCAAGTCATCCTAGTGTAATCATCAATGAAAATCATGAAATACCTATCACCTTGTAGAATTTTAGTCCTCATAGGTCCGCACAGATATGTAAGAACCAGATCTAATGGTTTTGATGTGGAATACTCCTTAGGAGGATATTTGCTTCTTGTCTACTTCCCTTCATGGAATGGATTTTAGTTGCTTGATTGAGGCTTCTTAATCTTTGGCATATCCTGGACCAATCCTCTTGAACTAGTCTTTACAATTTCATCAAAATTCATGTTTCCTAACCTTCTATTCCAAATCCATATTTCTTCTTTCTACATAATAAGACAAATTTGTTCGTTCAACTCACTTATATGATATATATCATTGTATGTTCTGCTTCCTTCCATATCAATTCACCGGTGCTTGATTCCTTGATTTCACAACCTTCAACACTAAAAGATAGCTTATAACCCTAATCATACATTTGATTGACACTCAAAATATTATGCTTTAAACCTTCAACATACAAAACATCATGTGTCTTTGTTCTACCACCATAAATATGTAAAGTACCCTTACTATAAATTTTGGAAATTGAATTATTTCCAAGAGTAACATAACCACCTTCAAATTTCTTAGAATTCATGAAATTACTTTTATCTCCAGTCATGTGGCTTGAGAAACCAATATTTATGATCTGTAGATTCATCTCCCTTTGAGCATGTAATGTAGTTTGAGAAATCATTCTAATTTATGACTTATTTTCTTCAGGAACCTTCTTCCATACTTTTTCTGATTCATGACTTCTACTTTCTAATCCTTTTATTCCACTTTCCAATAAAGGAGGAATCAAAAAATTGCTTCTGCAATTCCTTGTAATTTTTCCAAGTATTTGAAAAAAATACTATTAAAATTGTAGAGAGGTTTAAATGCATTATTGTTGACAAGGTTATTTCTTCTTACTAAAGATTTTCTACAATCCACAACCTTATGTCAAAAAATATTGCAATTAAAATAAAACCAGAGAAATAAAAATTCAACCTGGTGTCATATACCTATTTTCCAGATCTTCCTCTCTTGTTATGCACTTGAATAAATCCATAATTCAATGTTATTCTTTCATTACTAGCCATTATTCTTTCGAACCTTGAACCTCTAGAGTTGGTCACTTTTGAACTTGCCTTAGCAGACTTTATAGATTGTTTTGTCACCTTGTTCTTCTGATCATCAAAACCTATTCTTGTTTTGATAGGTGGAGCTCTTTGAATTCCTAATATTTGGTCTAGGTTTTCAATACTATTCCCAAACTTCATATGCAATTGTTGATTCACTTTCTCAAGCTCTTTTCTCATTGTCACAATTTTAACTTCTAGTTTCTCATAGTATTTATCTCTTGATAGAAACTTTTTTGTCAAAACTTCTTTAATCTATTTTTCTTCTTCTATCGGGGTCTTCAGATCAACAATCATCTTCTCTGCTTTCTTCAAATCTTCAGATACCTTTTCTTTATCCATCACTTCTTATACAATTTTGCTCTTCAACCTTTTGATTTATTTTCTAGCACACGTCAATTCTTCCACAAGATCTACTTCATCTTCATTATTTTTAGAATCCATTTTAGCATCTTCTTCAATAGTCTCAAAATCCATGAACACATCTTTATATTTTGCATCTCTAAAGATATCCTCATCTTCTTCTTCATTGAAGTAGTCTTCTTCCTTATTAGTGTAGAAAATATTATGTTTCCTCTTACCTTTTATACCTTCTCTGAAATGATTTATTTCCATTCTTTTTCTCAGCATTGTTAGAATCCTTATGGGGACACTTAGCCATGAAATTTGCTGCTTTACAACAATTGAAACACTTAAAAAGGTAACTTTCCTTTGTACTTACTAAAACATATTTGTACTTCTTGAAAAAATTGCTTCTTCTAGATCTAATCCAACATTAGAATCTTGATCAACCTACTTCTTAGATACTCAAAATGTAGCCTCTTTCCTCATAGAATCTTCACTTTCAAATATAATCTCAAATGTAGTTAGAACTCCATGCAGTTTAGTCAACTTTAAATCATATAGATCTGTAGCTTCTTCAATAGTAGAGACTTTAGAATCAAACCTTATAAGGAGAGATTTGAGTACCTTTTTTACAACATTCTTCTCTTTCAAAATCTCACCAAGACCTTAGATAAATTTTACAACTTCATCAACCCTAAGCAAGAATGTAGTAATATTCTCATCTTCTCTCATCTTCTCTCATCTTCAGACCAAAATGATCTCTATAGGTTTGCAGCTATGCCTCTTTGAATTTTTCATCACCTTCATAAATTTTCTACAATTTATCACATATATCCTTTACTGTTTTGCACTGTATCACTTTTTAAAAAAATAGAATTATTCAATCCACATAAAATAGCATTCCTTGCCTTGGAATTGAGTTCACAAGCCCTCTTTCCAACTTCATCCCTAGGATGGTTTTCAATAATTTCATATCCATCTACTAGTGACATCTAGATGTCCATTCTTAAAGCCATCAAATAACACTCCATCATAACTTTCTAAAATTCAAAATTTGATCCATCAAAGAGTGGTGCTTTATTTCTAAAGAATCCTTCATGCTTAATTTTTTAGGCTTCTACAAAGGAACTTGGCTATGGTACCAATTTAAGGGAACACAGTCTATTGAGAGGTAGGTGAATTAGTAGATATAAACAATTCCATAATTCTTAACTTTTTTCATGTTTATCAGTATATATGATTCTTCACAATAAACACCACATAAACAAATAAAACATAACAACATAAATCACACAAGGGAACACTAGATATATGTGGAAAACCCAAGATGGGAAAAACCACAATAAGAATAGTTGCTTGGATCTACTACCCAAATATAGCCTCACTATATAAATATACAAGTGAATTTACACATTGAAGTAGGCACCAACTTACTGAAGACAATAATCCCCTATTATTTTTGTAGGCACCAACCTACTAGAGACACCAATCCCCAAATGAAACAATACACCAAGTAGAACACCAATCATATCAGAATACAATGATAAATCTTTTAGATCTTCAATACAACACATATGTGTGCTAGAATCATTGCTAACACTATTCCTCACTCAAAATTATCTTCTGATACTGACGCACATCTTCTCTTCAATTTACACCCTTCAAACAATTTTTCTTCACATGGGTGTAATTATGATTCATCTACTATACTCAAGTCACATCAAATGCATCTAAATATTTAAAACATATACATTACATTACATTAATAGTCTTCTATATTGGTCAGGGATCCGCCAATAGCTAGGACAACATAAGGTGGACCTAAATTCAATTTACATGAAACGTGTAATAGGTCGGTCCAATTTCAATTTTCTTGCTACCAAAAGAAAATGATGTTGTGCACTACCACAATAACCTTAACTAGGTATTATCCTAACACCACATGCAAGATTTGAATTCCACACACTACTAGCCATTACCGCACTTGCCTTGAACTTGAATAGGTTGGCATACATGAACAAAGAACCTTTTGTCACTTCAAACTTCTTCCACACTAAACATACCCTCCAAAAACTCAATAAATTGATAGGACTAGTGTAGACATACTCTCCTTCCAAACCACAGAGAAAAACTATATTTCTAAAAGAAATGCTAATCATATTTGTATTTCTAGAGAAATCGCTCTGCCTAAAAGATATCCGTGTGCATACTTTTGGACCATCATTGTCATAATGACTGCATACTCTACATGGTATATTAAGCATACAATATAGACCAATATCAAAAATAATTCACTCCTAATAAAACTTGATTGAGTGATGATTAATGAGACAAATTCTTCATGATTAACACATTCGAATACATGGCATGCTACCAAAAATATAGCATATACTATTGTAACTTTCTTCCAACACATGGCAAGCCCAGGGGAATATGGTGATAATTCAATTACTCCCACAATATTTTCATTCGTGACAACCTTGAAATCAAATATATTTCTAACAGCCTTGACACCCTTTGACATCAATGACAACCTATGTTCAACGCAATTTGATACTCTTGGTCATCTTGGAGGTTGAATTCTCTTCCTTTTAGCATTCTCGTTTGCCAAATGAGGGTAATTATAATCTCTTTATTGTATTATTGTTTTGATTTTATTAGCATATTGATATTTTAGCACATCTATTATTTTTATCGTATCTATTTTCTTTTATCTTTATCTATCTAGTTGTTTGTGGATGTGGGAACACCTATGCAGGGGTTTGATTGAGACAAGCCCCTAAAACAACCCCAATCATTTTCTCATTTCTATGTGTGCAAGTGTTGAAGTTGTAGCTTTGTAGAAGGCTTCATTTATGGACCTCTTGTGATTCTCTCCATTCTTATTTTTCGTCTTATCATTTCCTTTCCATTTCATTTTAGAGTATGTTTTCTATTTCTATTTTGTTTATTTTTGTTATCATGTTATTTTAAGTACACATTCTTGAGATTTTTGTTACCAAACAGTTTGTAGTTTCTTAGTTGTTTTTGTAGTAAACTCTCTTTTAGTTCATACGAGACTATATCATGTCGTTCTATTGTCCTTGGCTAAGAGCTTTCTAGTTTACTTAGGAAACCTTTTCACCTAGTATTTTGATCTCTTAAACTATCATTCTTTGATTTTGTATAAGAGATAAAATATAAATAAACTCCTTTGTCTTCTAATCTCGTCACTTGAGCTTTGATCACTAAGGTATTCAAGGAGCATTTTCCATTTGAGATCACATCATTTTGGGGTGTCAAATTTCCTCTACATTTTGGTGAACCCGACGTGAAACTATCCTTACCTTAATCTTTTGTTGAATATTTATTCTCTCTTATTTGGATGTTGTTGGAATGAGTGTTGTGATACTTTTATGAGTTTCACAAACCAATCTACAACTTTAGAGCACATAGTTAGAAGAATTTTTTGATACTTAGATATGGGTTCAAGACAACAATTCAGTCCTACCTACTAGTGTCCTGATTTTGAGTACTTCACTACAGGATTGTCACTTGGTTATACACCTCCTCGTGATTTTGTTCATTCATCTATTAAAATTAAAATTAGTTCTCAACCAAGTACTCCTTCTAGGTCTTCTTCCCCTATAGATCATGAAGATTCTCTCAAAATTCCCTTTGAGCGGGTTAAGAATTTGGAAGAGAAACTTAAATATTTTGATGAATCTTTAAATATCCTATTTGGTTTGAGGAATCTAATTATCTCATACTATAAGGGTCTTGAGTTACTCTGTGAGATAACTAATCTTGCAAAGACTCATGTACCTTTGTACATGTTAGTCTTGGGCCACCTTAGGATACCCAATCAGAGATCATTGGTACACAATTGTATCTTCTAATGCTAGAGGTGTTCATGCACATGGTAGAAATTAATCCTTTTATACCTTCTTTCACTTCCATCGATAATACAAACATTGTGCCCCTTAATATTCTTGCAGTTAGACTGAATCATGTCCCTTTGGGGTACGAGATCCCTATATCCAAATCCTAAACGTTCGTTGTTATGACTAGTCAAGCTCTACCATCAGATCTCGTCCTAAATTTATTGAAAAATATGGGATGATTGCAATCATTGTAGACACTAAAAATTGTCCTAGGCCTGCGACCCTTAACTTCTTCATAATTCTTTCATCTTCATTTCTCATAGTTAAATAATGTTAATTATTTAATTATTTTCTAAAGTCGTATGTCCTCTATTAATTAAATAACTTTAATTATTTAATTAATTCATTCTTATCTTTATTCTTCTTTGATTAATTAATTAAATATTATTTATTTAATTACATCGCTAATTAAATCTATCTTCTATTAAATAATCATTTTAAATTATTTAATTAATTCATGTCACACTTTCAACTATAATTAAATAATCAATTTAATTATTTAATTATTCCTTAGTCTTTTCTCCGTTTAATTAAATAAATCTTTATTTATTTAATTTAATCCCAAAATATTGAATGTTGAATTAAATCATTATTTAATTCATAAAAAGATTTATCCATAGCATATTCCTTTATAATTAGATAACCTCTTTGTTATCTAATTAGTCATTTATCACTTATGTCTAGATCTAATTTGATCATTCAATTATCTGGTGAGATAATATCTTATTGTTTCTAACGAACAGTCTTTTCTCATGCAATCTTTATTATTTTATATCTCAACTAGTTTCCACTAGTGATTATTTAATTTAATCCCCACCATTTATGCTTTATCACTTACACTAATTTAACACTAATCCTATTGCATGTCATATCTTTTAATCTTAATCATCGATTTATCTTTTAATCTGAGTTTTTCATTCGAAAATCATATTTTCTATAAATTGGCTTTACCTCTATCATTATTACTCCTCCCGAAATCTTATGAGTTTTGGAAGCAACTTTAGAATCTTCAATTTTTTTCTATTATAATTTGTCATGAGGCCACACTTGCATGCTTAATTAAAACCTAAGGGAAAGTATCATACTACAGTGAAATGGAGAAGAGTAATGGAGGTGATTCATGGAATTACATGGATGTTTGGTAAAATTGTTTATTTATGCATTGTTTATACAGTTTTCCATTGTTCTCGATTATTAGCTTAGGTTTAGTTTTGAGTTATGCTTGTATTGCTAATTTATGAATTTTCCCTGTGCTAGATCTAGTGAACCTGACGTTAAGGACAAATTTTCTGCAAATTTTGTATGATTTTTGTGTTTTACAGGTTTTCTGTATGATTTGATGCAATCACCAAGACAAATTAATGTATCCACTAGTTATTTCGCTGCAACCACCAAAAACACAAGTCGCATTTGTTATATCGCACCACAACTATCATCCCATAAGCTACAATTGATTTTCTTGCAATGCATCTGATCCATCCCGTGCACCACATCTGTCATCCTGCAATGCAACCGCTTGGTTTTGGGTTTGTTTTTAAATTTTTGCAAGTAATTCAATTTTTTGTATTTTTGGTTCAGTAGGTTAGGATTTTCTAGTTACTGATAATCTATTGACAGCATGTGGAAAAATAAATTTAATGTTTATTTTGCAGTTTTGTTTTAGCCAAGATATAAAAGTTACATGTAATACCCCTTTGTTTTGCTTCTTGTTCGGTTTGTTTTATGCTATGTTTGGTTGCAGTTACTTTGATACTGGATACATTTTGTTATGATGTTTTGATCGCTACTATTGAGCGACAACTATTATTGTGGGATGTGGTTATCTGATTATTGTTTCACATGCATTATGGATTAATGATGTTGTAGAGTTAGCATGAGATGTTATTATGAGATTATTGGAATTATGATGGAAGTGTCAGTTTCGATGAGTGTATTGGTGAAGAAGACGGGTTCACATCACTCGCTTGCGAGCGCCCTGCGAATCCATAATTCCTTCTTCACGGTGTGTATTATATGTTGAATATATTGTATGATGTTGTTTACTTGGTTGCAGGATTGCAGGTACATGACATCGACTCCACCTGGTTTCATAGGTTTGAGTGTGTCGATCCAACGGTTAAATTGAACGGGAGATAGTAGCTAGGTAACATGTGTCAAGTTTACACCCTAGCCTTAGTGTGTCGTCAGTTGTGTGTGTTGAGTCATTGTCTGTCTTGCTTTAATGTTATTTAATTCTGAAGGATTCTTGATTTGGAAACAGATATTTAAAATAATTGCATTTAAATCATGTTGATGGTTATTTAATTTAAATAATGCAATGTGGATAAAAGTTTATATTTAAATTAATTAATTATATTTAGTTTATTTAATTAATTAAATTTGATCCAAGGGGTTGAATTTAGTTATTAAATAATTTAATTAATTAATTAAATGTGATGCAAGAGAATGAAAGGAAATAAAAGAATTAAAATTAATTTTGGAATCTAATTTCAATTTGTGGGAATTAAATTAGAAATTGTAATTAAATGTTTACTTGGGAAATGAGTTTCAACTTTGGAAATTAATTTATTATTTCAAATTGCATTTTAAATTGAAAGTGGGTTTTCAAAAAAATAGAATTGAAATTGAAATTGAAATTAATATCTAATTTGCAAGCAATGTGAATTAGGGTTGTAAAAATTGAAATTGAAATTAATATCTAATTTGCATGTAATGTGAATTAGGGTTATATTAGGTATTTTTGATTTATAAGGAATGCATGTTTTAATTTTAGGGCAGAGAAAGTTTTTAGAAAAATTCATTTTTACAGCAGAGAAGAAATTTTGGAAAAATTTGCACAAAGAAGGGTTTGAAGAAAGTTTTGATTATTGAATTGACTGGAGGAAAGATTGTTTGCATTTGTTGAGTTTTGGATTGGATTCATTGGAGGATTGAAGAAAATTCAGGAAATCTTTGGAGGAGGCTTGCATCAGAAATTAATCTTCTCCTGTAGCTTCTTGAACCAGGTTTTCCTCTTTGTGTTTTATTGTTCTTGGTTAGTTTTAAATAGTAATGATTAAAGATTTGTTTGTTAAATCTATTTTAGAAAATAGATTTATTATTAGAAGAAAAGAATCAAATAAATTTACAGCTTTTGCTTCGTGAAAATTCTTGAGTGAAAATTGTGAAAACCTTAGTTGAATTTAAATTATTTGAGGAAATCGATTATTTTCTTATTGGAATCAAACATAGAGATTGAACGAAGCATTTAGAATGTTTTTTTTTTTTTAAATGAAACCCTTTGTTTATTATTAAAAAACGGATTTTAAAATCCGCAGGGTAGTTATATTTTTCATGGTAAAATGGTCTGGTTGCGTCACATATAACTCCACTTACACAAACTAGGTTGTCAGGAAATTTAAAGGGTTTCTGCACCTTGAAATTTTCTTATCCTTGTCAAAAAATCACAAATACCCAGATCGTAGTTTTTGAGTTATGCTTGAAACACAAGACTGCTGTTAAGTTATTTTCTCATGGATGCTCTGATAATAAAATAATAATAAATTGATATTTATAAATATTAATATTTTATGTATTGTTATTATAATATTAAAATATTATTTAATAATATTTTATATTATAATTTATAATATTAAAATATTATATTTATTTATATTATTTTAAATAAAATTTGTATATTAGATTAGTGGAATTAAAATTATAAATGTATGGGAAAATTATTGTTTATTTTAAAATGGCATGTTAAAGTTTAATTGAAGGAGCTAAATATTTGATTTAAAGAATGCATAATTTAAAATTTAATTGTGCAATTTAAATTCATGTGTAAAAGGTCCAATTATTTATTTGATTTAATTGGAAAAATATATATATGATATTGGGTTATAGTCCAAATATTGATCTTATTTTAACACAATAAGTTATGGAAGAGACCAAATGTTAATTTGATTAATTTTATAATGATTTAATTTGCCAGGGCAATTGGTTATTGAATTTAAAGCGAAATGTTTTGAGTTATAGTTGAAAATACTTATTTTGTTAAGAGCAATTAGAGAATAAAATATTAGTGTAATTTCTCCCTTATCTAAAAAGATGAATTCTTAATTCAGTTTTATCGATATAATGAATTACGTAATGAAATTAGAAATAGATTTAGAGTATCCAAATGTAGTTTCTTCTATTGCCTTCAATGATTATGTCTTTCGTGTTTATGCTTTGAGAATGGGTTGAATACCTGTTAGTTTATAAGTCTTTCAGATGGTCTATTGTTTGTGAGGGTTGTCGTTGTGATGTCAATCTATTGTGAATTTTCTAGGTAGTGCATGGGATCGTGTTGTTTTAAAAGTAAATTCTGGAATTGATTATTATGAAGAGACAATTAATTATTTTAATTTAATCATTTTCTATTTGAACAATTTATTTGTTGAGAATGTATATTTTTTGGTTAGAATAAATGGATGTATGTAATAAAAGTTTGTAAAGGGAAACTTTTAGATGAGATTAACATAGGGTGTTATTGGAAAACTAGAAGAAATATAAGGTTTGGGTTAGGAAATTGAAAAGAATTATTGTAGAAGATTTATGTTAGTTTTAAAGGAAAACAATGGATTCGACTTAAATTATTTGAACTAGTCAATCCTTTATTATAAAGGCACTTATTTAATTTTTTTTTTTATTAATTTTGAAAGGGCAATAGTTATTATGTTTTATTTCCATAGAGCAAATTAATCGTTGTGATTGGAATATTAAAGAATCTATATAATTGAGTTTATTAATATATATGTTTGGTGTATATATAATATGGAGCATATAAAAATATGTTAAGGGTAAATTCATTATTGTATTTCATTTTAATAAGATGTATGCAATATATATTGAATAGAGATTTAAAATGGATTGATTAGTGTATATGGGTAAATGGGTAGAGAAACGATATTTTATTATATTAAAGTGATTGCATGTTCTAAAGAGGAAATTGAATGAAATGTAAGATTTGGTTAGGAAATGGAAAGAATTTACTTGCATGGATTTGTGTCGATTTTAAAGTAAATTAAGAAATTGTTTATATTGATGAGGCAAATAGTTATTTTAGTTTATTATATTTCAATTAGAGCAATTAATTTATTGTGAATGAAATATGAAAGAGATATGGATTTAGTATATCCAAAAATAGTAATTTTCTCGTGATTGTCTTAAATGTTTTAGTTTCTTTGTACTTCGTAAAGGGATGTAAGTTAAATTGTTTGAGACTTCCTATAATAGAAATAGAAATATGGGTATATGATTATTTGAGTTAACCCTGTAAGTGTGTCTTTGACCTTGTTAACGTTACCTATTGAATGAATATGGATTTAGGAAATCCAAATATTAGATTTGATTAATGACTTAAATGCTTTTGTTACCATGTCATCAAGTTGCATTGTGAATTTTGGGATTTAGTGTTAGTCCTAAATTATAAGTCTTCCAGAAGAACTTAGAAGATAAGAGTGGTTGAATCTTTATGCCATCCAGTTGTTTCCTTGGGTAGTGCATGGCGTCTTTTCAGTTTTACCCGGTTTCATGAACGGGGATGTTTTGTACCTCCTGTGAAAGGAGTGGACTATGTATTTGTTGCCTCCAAGATGTTTGGAGTGAGTTCTATCATTTGTATCCTCCTTGTGTTGGAGTGGTTTTGATGCCTAGTTTGTATGCACTTGTGTTTCCCTTGGTGGATTGTTTGGGTGTGCATTATCGAATAGAAGAGTGGATTTTGTTAGGGGCCGGAGCCCAAAGTGGTAAACCGAGTAACCTTCAGAAGTGAGTTAATCAAGTGATAATTAAATTAATGTACTTATATGATTTGGATGTATTCACACTAATCAAGATAATTTAATCCTCACTCATAGACACAAGGGCTCGTTTAGACTTGGGATGAGTGAGAAGGCCTGGAATGACATAGTCATTTATCTCGTCAGTATGAGAGGTATTTGATGTCACATGAGTGAGTATGAGTGCTGAGATTTGGTTGAGCCCACCAGGATTACCGAAGCCTATGAAGGATGCCCAGAGGAGATCTCATAACTACTATGCGATGACACTCTATCTAGGACAACTGTTGTTAATTATTTTATGTGTATGGTTCTCTGAACATACTTCATTATTATTATGTCTGGAAGCAATGTGACTTATGTCAGTGATGTTTGATTTGTACTTGTGTTGTACTTGAGTTGAACTGGATTTTTATTTATTGATGGCATTTATTTGGTTATGTCAGTTTGAGTCAGTATGAGTCTGCCTTTGGTTAGTGGATTGTAGATCTTTTTCCATGTTACTTTGTTACTATCTCCTAGCATGGGGGGTGGGCCTTCGGGTACCACTTGGTTGGGTGGAACATGCACCAAAACCGTTGGTTCCCCATCTATCTTCAGTACTTGGTGGCGAGACATCCAGATGGACAGCTCGCGGTTCTTTTTGTAATTTCTTGCATTGTAATATTTCAATTTATATAAGTTATTTTATCCCTCTTGTGTTTATGAGGTGGAATTCTGTAATTGTAATCTTATGTACTATTGTCTCATTCTGGGAATGAGTGATATAACTATTGGATAAAGATAATGATTATGAGATTGTATCTTGGTTGATTATCTTATTATGTTATGTGGTATTCTTATGACGTATGATGTTTATTTCATAAAATTTATAATGCTATGGTTATATGTAATATGTATGTGTGGGTTTAAGTAATCCTAACCTTGTAGCCTTAGAGGTTGTTGTTAATTAGTAAGTGAATGTGTATGTTAAATGCACTTTATAAAAAAAAATTGGTTCGCTTAAGACATTAATTGCAACTTCCTTTAAGGTTACTTGGTGGGGCATTACATTACAACTCTCATTTGTTGAAGGCTGAAATTGAAACTACTAATGAAATCTGATGTAGGATGTTTGTTGAAGAATTGATTTTGAAACTGATTGTCTGATTATCTTAGATCATACTTCATTTGGTGCTTAAAATAAACAACTTTCTACTATTCTTGGTCCCTTTTCACACTTTATTTAGATTAAAAACCTAATTTAATAATAAAAGTATCTTCTCCCCTTGCGCACTTGTGTGATCCTGGGTGTAAGAGAAATTGTTATTAACTCTAGATCTGGGCCTACCTTGGTTGGAAAAATTACTCACCTGGGGGTGACGCAAACTGACAATGAGCTAAAGGCAAGCTACTCCTAACCGGTATATAAATGTGAATGCTACTACAAAACTTAGCATTGCAGGTGAAAATGTGTTATACAGACAAGTTAATCTTGCCTCATCTATAGCCACCTAAACAGGTGCCCTTATTAAAAGCCATCTATTTTTGGATTACCAAAATCCCTCTATTTGTCGGTACAAGACTTTGGACCTCTGAAGCCATCCCACATACTTGTGGTTCTTAGTAGAAATGAAGAGTTTGTCATGGGATATTCATGAGAACTCGAAGCTTGGTTGACCTGAGAAGTGAGTGCATTGTAAGGGGGATCCAGTGTGGTCAAACTTCTAATCATCCACTCTAAATAAGCACAGCTAGAGAAATCCAAGTGGGAACTCAGTAGATATTTCCCTGGCCAACAATAGGATTATAATTGTTTGTTTGAATTTAAACATTTTCACATCGAAACCAAACCAAAACAAAGTGTTTTCTGACTATCTTTTATTTTTCCAAAATTTGATTAGAATTAGACTGAAACAAACCTACAAACTTTGCCAAAAATTACACAAAAATCACATCTTATTTATAGAAAACGGTATCTGCTATTATAAACCACATTTTCTAGTGAAACCCGCATCTATTATTGAGAACCACACCTGCTACTATAAACCGCATCTAATACCAAAAATTGTAACCAAATGTCAAATGACACATCTGTTAAATCTGATCCGCAATTTCTTGACAATCAGAGAAACAAATTCACTATCACAGTCTAAGGTCACATAGTCAAAACCTGACTTTGATTATCCTTCCACAGTGATCTCTAAACAAAAACCAGAAAGATTTTCTCACACTTTTCATCATTGCATATTTTAGTATTAGTTAGCCATAGTAGTAGACGTACCAGTTGCAAACACTAGTTGCATCTTAGAGTTCTCATTACCTTCAAATTAATCATACTTTTTTAGGACTGTCACCTTTGTAGATTTTAAAATAGTCTAAATTTCCATGCTTTGGATAAACCTTTCCTTCAATGAAAATTGTCATAGAACCAAGTCATTTATCACACTAGTTATCTTTTGTCATTTTGGTGAGTCTTTTCCATCTTTTCAATCCAATTTAGGAACTCACTATGTCTCTTACAAAAGTTCCTTTGACAAACTAAATTGAAGCCTTGGCTAAACTTTGCATGGTTGGTAACCTCTTCTCAAATTTTCCCAAAATTGAAAGCTTGCCTACACTTTAGCATACTTAGACATAGTAATTTTAGAACAGCATCATTTTAGACATTAATCAAGCATTTAGCATCCCTTATTTTCCAAAAAAAAAAAATACCAAAAACATAGTTGCATTAGCATTCATTTCTTATATCCAAAAAAAAAAATCCAAAAACATAGACTAAAATCATATCATTCATAGACATAGTTATGCATCATCCCAATTTTGAGAATATCTTACATGGTCAAAACAAGGTCCAAAAAGAAACACAGAGAAATGGTTGATCCATAAGATTATATCAATCCATTTTCAAATCCCCCATCAGGGACATCAAGACCTCACAAAACCTTATTGAAAAAATTTGTCACTAGAGACCCATAATGATGCATTTTAGTTGAAGACATAGACGTTGTTGTCCAAGATCTAGAATATGCCTCTTTTGTAGATGAATTCTTGGAAAATGATCCTCAATGATATCTAGCAAAAAAATTCGTAGAAGGTGCCACATTACCTCTTGGATTTGACATTCACGCTTTGAAAAATTCATCTACCCACAGAAACAACACGATGACATATAGTGCCTTTATTCCTCAAATAACTGCAACTATACCATTTGGAGTACCTACCCAAAGTGCCACTAGAGTACATACATTTGTTGACTTCTCTATTGTCTTTGGTTGTCCTTGATGACAAAATCAGTTTGGTATCTCAGATAATCTTTCAGAGGCTTTATTTTTGGTATTCATGTTCATGTTGATTACTCATGTGGCTTCTAGTTCAAATTTATGAATGTTATTCATTTGTAAATGGTTATGACTATATTGGAATAACAGTGCTGATGAGGCTTGGTACAGGTTATTCAGATGGTGTTCATTGTGACAGGGCATTCATCATATTTTGTGATAAATGATATTGTTATCTTGATAGGACTCAAGTTGATCATGGAACAGTTGGTTTCATTTTGATAGGTTGGCCCTTCTTTATTGCACGATAGGTATATTGTTTCAATTTCTCATTATCAAGTTGATCATGGCATCATTGACAAGATTCATTTGATTATTTCTTCATGGTATATCTTCATTCTATTGATCTGCATGGTTGTGTCATAATTCTTTGGTGTCAATGGTTATGATACATTATTTGATACATGGAATATTGGGTTGGAATTATATTGATTGTCTCTATGGAACTTTGGTCTTGGCATATTCATTGGTTTAGTTATGGCACTTTGGTATTATGACTCATGGAATTTTGGCATTGACATTGTGATACTTAATTCAGTCGTGTATTACTCTTGGTCTATTCATGTTTTGGCATTCAGTACTTTGGCTATGGATAGTATTATGACTTTGGTTTACATTCAAATTTTTTATATCTTGTGGTACTGATCAAGTTGAACTTCATGTGAAGATAAAGGTTATCTTGCTTATACAGGTGTTGGCTTATGGTATTGGCATGTTCATATTTCAGTGGTTACATGGTATTGATAAGGTATTGGACAACATCATAGTTGTGACTTTTAGCCTCATACAGGCATATATTCTTAAAAATTTATATGGTCATTAAAAATAGACTCTATTACAGGAGCCTAGACATCAATATCGACATCTAAAGGTGATCATTTTTTTAAATGGGCAACTTGGTTTTGGAATCATATATGAGTTGGCATTTAATATTAAGAAAACCCTATCAGTTTTCCTTAAGCATTTGATAGATTTGATATTACTCTTATCGGGTTTCCTTCGGGCATTATGGTTAGTGTCTTACAATACTTTAAATCTCAAGGTCATCGGCATTTTATGCATCTTGAAAAAAAATTATGTGACAAGACTTTTGGGCAGTCATTATTTTGGCTCATTCATTATCGATTTCGGTATTTTAAGGTCTTTTATTTGGAATACTTTTCAAGGTAATGATGCTTTGATCTTTATAAGGTTATCGGGCTCCATTTTTATCAAAAGTGCATATTCCACCTAACACTTATAGCCGACCACATTTTCATTGGTATTGGGTTTTACATGAACTTTGGCAGTGACATAGACATTGTGTGACTTGGACAGTCAAATGTTAGAATGATGATTACATGGGCACTATGTGTGGGCAGTGATTTGGCAATTGATTATTTCATTATGGTGTCAGTGTTTGATGGAACTCAAAAATGATTGTAATTTAGTTTGTGGATTTCAAATGATTATTGTCTTTCATTGAGGACTCGATGGTAAAGAATAATAGGGAAAAGTATTATTATGTTTTCATTTCGCATTGCAAGATCAAACCCTAGCCGCCATTGCAATTAACAGTTACATATTTTTGTCACCGTGGCTTTGAATCTTTGCTCGAACTTGAGGTATCATGGATAGTAAAAGATGAGAAATGTGTTGGTGGACTTCGCCTGAGCTAGAAGTGGAGGTAAATTTGGAGGATTTCATGGGATTTTGTTTTGGTTTCAGGTCACCATGAAGGTAATATCTGAACATTCTTCTTTTTTCTTCATAGTAGATAAGGTGAAAATGTGTTACTTGTTAGAAGATAATGCATTCATTTCGGTTAAACTACATTTCTCATTATGGGTAGTCTGAAAACATTGTTTATTTTTTATTATGAGGTTCATCATGATATGGGTATGGTTACAAATTCTTGCAGTGATATTCTTTTGTGTTTTCAGCTTGAGAAAGGTTACCTGAAACATATTATTGTATCTTTGATTTTATTCTTCCTCCACCTGTTACTAAACCTATTGGAGATGATTTTGAACAATTGAATAAGGGTATTATTCATCTTTCAAAGTGGTGCATACGTTTTGTATTTTGGCAACAGATGAGATTTCTGGTACAGTCTGTTGAAGGGGTTTTTGAATCATTTCCTTAAAATGCAGTTCTATCATATCACTTCATCATTGTTAGAAGAATCATTTTTCCTTGGTGCATACTGGGCTGAACTCTGTTATTCTAATAAAATAACTGACAGAGTATTTTTCTTATCTCAAAATCTTCGTTGAAGGTTCTAAAAATAAGAATATTCATTTTGTAAAAGAGGGATATAAAGTGAGTGATCACTGTTGTTGTAAAAATGGTTCTTGAAAGAGAGAAGTAATAACTTTTGTAAATGAAAATCTAAAAAGAGATAGTGAAAAAGCTTTGTAATAAAAGTTTGAAAACATGATGCAGAGTATGATCATAAAAAACCTTTTTTATTTAATATTTTAAGGATTCATGTTGAATCTTTAGGGTATTAGATAGAGATGTATGGGTGAGAAAAAATGAAATAGAGATATCCTTTGTATTATTGTAATTGTGAAAACTGAAAAGGAGTTGGTGCTCCTTGAAATTGCTGTTTCAAAATAAGGGGTTGTTGCTCCTTGATATTGGTGTCTCTAAATGAGGGGTTGGTGCTCCTTGAGTTGCTGCTCAGAAATTAGCCTATAAGGAATTGTTAACAGTGGTTTTTCAAATAAGAGCCTGAAAGGTAGCAATTTAGGAGTGGTTTTTCTACCCTGGGAGGGTTTTCCACTTGGTATATCTTGTGTCTCTTTGCTCATTTGTGGTTTCACTGCTTTATTGTGAGAATGCTTTACTATGCATTGTTTTATTGTCATACTTATTATTTTAGTTTTCAATGGTTGCATTCAATTTATGGATGATGTAATCATTGAAATAGTGAGACAATAATTCAGTTTTGTTTCTTTTTAAAAAAAGAAAAAAAATTAGTTCAATACACTGATTCACCCCCCCACCTTGTAGTGTCATTTTCACTCCAACATCACCATTTGGTACATCAAGCATGACACAAGGCCTTAATTTTACCATAGGAGAATCATCATCAAATCCCTTTGACACAAATACTAGAAGAAAAAGGCCTAGAGTTAGCATAAACATGACAAATTCTATACCACACATGAACACCACTAGTGCCATTCCTTCACAAAATGTTCTCATTCCTAATCAACCAACATCAAACCAAAACTTGTTCTCTCACATTCCAAATCAAAATCCACCCTTCATTCCTACACTGAATCAATATCCGTCACAAAATATTAGGTTTCAAAACACTTACATAGACCCCAACAATGCAACCAACACATCATTGACACAAGTGAATATTCTACAAACACAAATGTAAGCCCTTCAACAATAAAATGGATAGCATGGCAATGTCTAGCAAAAAGACTTTTTCAGCAAAAGACTTATTTCCATTTCCCTTTGATAAAGCTTTATACATGACACCCTTCCCACATGGATATGTTATACCAAACTTTCTTAAGTATAACGGGAAGCGTAATCCTCTTGAACATATAAGGGAATTTTCCAAAATGTGCATAGACGTCGCATATGACCCCACATATCTCATGAGACTTTTTATGTGAAGCCTTGTTGGAATAGCACTTGAATGGTTTTCTAAACTTCCATATGGCATAAGGTCATGGGGTGAACTTTTTGAAAAATTTATTGAACATTTCACCTTTAACATTGACAACAAAATCACAATAGAATCCTTATGTCACACTACACAAGATGAACGAGAGAACTTTATCACCTTCTTCTAGAGATGGAGGAGTCTAGCTAGTCGATGCCCTGTTGAAATACCTGAAAACCAAAAGGTCACCACATTCCTAGAAAACATTAATTAAAAATTGAGAAGTGACCTAAGATTACATTGTTGCACTTCTTTTGTGGAACTAGTAAAAAATGGCATCATACTTGAAAAGGCTCTCATTAACAAAGGTGAAATCTAGATGTCAAATAGGAATCCAAATGTTCAAAACACCCCTAATGGTAGGAAAAAAATTTTGGTCCCAAAACAAGAACGTAACTAATGATGGCATTATTGATGCTAAAACCCTACACGTAGGACCAGTCATTACATTTAGAGGACACAGCCCCTCTACTGACACACCCAAAAGTATCGACCAAACTGCTAGTTTTGTCCAAAACACACAACAACCATGACTGCAAAGGAAGTTTCCAAAAAGGGAATTCACTCCCCCAGGGGAACTGATTGAATCATTCTTCAAAGAACTGATAAAACACAAAATCATACAAATTCCTGAGCCAAAATAATATGATCCTAGACAATTTAAACCCTCTTGGTGGGATGACAACACTTTTTGTGATTTCCTCTTAACTAAGGGATATAGTCTACCACAATGTCGACAGTTGAAGAACATTACACAAGATCTCATTGAAAATGAAACTATTGAAGTTAATGGACAGAAACAGACATCCTCAAACAGTGACCACAAGGTCTTTACTGATCCATTACATTACCATGGAAACAAAAATCCTACATTTTAGGAAATAAGACAAATAATTCAACCAACTATGCTAATATCAAGTATGACTATAACCAAGACCCAATCATAAATAACATTTGAGTCGTTGATGGGCATATCAACACTGTTACCATAAAGAAATCTCTCGAATGTATTGTCAATACTCGTCGAACTAAGATAATCATCTAAGGTCCTCTATCATAGCAACAACCACAGTCCTCCAAGTCTTCATACAATTTTCTTGACCAGTTGGGGAAGACCACAACACAAATTTCTATCTTGGAACAATTGAGTATATCACCTGATCATCGAGCTATTTTAGACAAAGCTTTACAAATCACTACCATCCCCACCAACCTAGATGTCAATCATTTCCAAGAGATGGTATGCTACCTGACCAACTCTCATCATGCTACCTCCTTTGAATAAGATTACTCAACTAAGAAGACAGACCACAATGACCCATTGCACCTTAAAGTTCTTGTTCATAAAAAAAATTAGATGAGTCTTGGTAGATGGAGCAGCAGGGTTGAATCTTTGCACCTTGAAACTGGTTAAGGCATTAGGCTTCTTAGGGGGGGTTTGGATACTACTAAGAGAATTGTCATTAAGGAATATTATGATGAAGAATGATCATCTAAAGGAGTTGTAATCCTCCCCATCAGAATTGGTCCTTCGGTTATGGATACTAGTTTCCAAGTCTTGGATCTTGTCTTTCCACATAATCTTTTATTGGTAATACCATGGATACATGTTATGAAGGTCATCCCACCCACTTCCCATCAACGCCTTAAATTCCCATACAATGGCACTAAGATCACAATAGATGGTGATCATGATCCTTTCTAGTATTGCACTAACCTATGTGGAATACCCCAACAATAGGTGCCTATTAATCAGGAGGCTTCATCATCCAAATCATCCTAGTATCTCGATCCATCCACTCTTTCCAAAGAATCTACATCCCAAACACCATCTTCCACTCCTAAGGTTGAGATCCAAGATAGGGGTTGTGGAGAGTATCATATGAAAGCATCTTATTGTATCAGCCAGTTGGTTCCTCCTAAATAATACGGTCTACCAATGACATATAGGAGACAATCCATTGTCACATTACATGTCCCTCCCACAATGAATTTTAAAAAATGAGGGGAATTAAGTAGAGAGCTATAAATCAAGAAGATGTGACCTCTTGGTTATACAAAGAAGACAATGAAGAACCTCCTCTGCCCACTCAAATATCTACAGATCAATATGGAAAAGGTTGTATGATAATGCAAAACAAATGATATGATAGACATAGTGGACTAGGACTACATCATAATGGAAGGATTGAACCCATCATTGTCTTTAAGTGAACAAAAGGACTAGGGTTGGGGTTTCAACTGATTAAGAGTGGTGTTTCTAGTACCTTGACACCATCACAAGAGAAAGTAAGTGCTTTTGGAGATATCAAGACATCCAATGAGCCATCTAACACATGCTACTACAATTCCCCTTACTCTAATGAATATGAGATGGATTCCCTCTCCTCTACCACTTTCATGGACCTGAATAAACTATTTGGGGAGCTTGACCAAATGCTAAATCTCTCACAAAATCCACAAAATTCCTATCTTCAAATGACTTTGACAAAAGAAGAATGGATTAAACATTAATTGTGGGAATCACTTGATCCTTCCACTTGGGAATGTGATGAACCCACGTCTGATAACCAAACCTTTACAATGGGTCCACCTCAAAATCTACCTGTTGCCAAGAAAAAGAATAAGGAGGATTTGATAATAAACTTTTGTGACCATGTCAATAGGTCTATCCTAACCCTATTGGCCTCTACCTTTTATAATTTCGATGATGACCTACCCCTGGTATATCCCCAGGTTATTTATTGGGATCAACAAGACATCCCCATCTTAGATACCTTTGAGAATGATGAAGCAATAGTCGAGTTAATGGGACTGCGAGAAGGCATACCTACTGGTGACCATAAGGCTAGATTTACCATAGACTTGGATAACATGGCTTATTTTGGGGATTCAATTCACCCCTATAGTCGCAAAAGTAGAAACAATAAGAAAAACAATGAAAATAATAAAAATGATGAGTCCCTAGGTGAAAATCGAAAGGTGCCTTTGGATGATGAAAAAGTAAAAATAAAGGATGCATCCAAGGGTGAAAACCCCTCTGAGGCACCCAAGGATGGAAGGTTGAACATTATCCCCATTGCTCAATAAAAGTCACCAATGTTAGTTGCAGAATCTATGGAGATCAACATAGGCATTGAAGGTAATCCTCGGCTAATCTATTTTGCGGCATCTTTGACAAAAACAGAGCAACTTGAATTTCATAACTTCTTCATAGAAAGACAGATCAACTTTGCATGGTCATATGTCGACATGCCTAGACTGGATCCTGACCTAGTGTTACATCATTTTCCATTACAACTAGGTGTTTAACCTGTGAAGCAAAAATTAAGGAAAATGCACCCACAAATTGCTTTATTAGTCAAAGGTAAACTGAAGAAATTGTTGGATGTCGGCTTTATTATATCAATTGACTATGCAGAATGGATTTCTAATCTTGTACCAATAATGAAACTAATAGGGGGAATCCATATATTTATAGACTTCTGAGATATAAACAAAGCATGTCCTAAGGATGACTTTCCTCTACCAAATATTGACATGATTGTGGACCTAACAACAAGATATGAAATGTTATCCCTCATGGATGGTTTCTCGGGATACAATTAAATCAGAATCACACCTAAAGACCAACATAAGACAAATTTTACTTGTCCATGGGGAACTTATTGTTGGAATGTCATGCCTTTTGGACTTAAAAATGTTGGAGCCACATACCAATGCGCCATGATAGCCATTTTCCATGATCTCATACACACCCTCATGGAAGACTATGCGGATGATCTGATAGCTAAATCATTGATAAGGGTTGATCACTTGTAGGTCCTAGATAAGATTTTTCAAAGAATAGAAGAATACAAAGTGAGGATAAATCCAAAAAATGTGTATTTGGCGTACAATCGGGAAAACTTCTAGGATACATTATTTCTAGATGAGGCATTGAAATGGACCGAGAAAAAGTGAAAGCTATAATGGATATGCCTCCACCAACCAATATAAGTCAACTACAGACACTACAAGGGAGAGTGCAATCTATTAGATGATTCATAGTGAAGTTAGTAGATAAAATACATCCCTTCCAACATCTACTTAGAAAAGGCATACCATTTGTATGGATAGGTAAATGTCAAGAATATTTCCAACAGATCAAGGATTACCTACTTACACCACCAATGCTAATTCCACCTACTTAGGGATGACCTTTGATCCTCTACATTTCAGCAACCACATCAGTGCTAGGAGCCTTACTTGCACAAAATGATAATAAGGGCAATGTATTATATCAACCGTACTTTGGTGGGATATGAGCTAAATTATAGTCCCATAGAATGCACTTGTCTTGCAATAGTTTTTGCTACTCAAAACTTAGGCACTACATGTTAAACCACCAAACAATATTGATCACAAAGATAGATCCTTTGAAGTATCTCCTTAGTAAATCAACATTAACAGGATGACTCGCTAAATGGGTAATGGTACTCAGTGAATATGATATCCAATATGTAGAAAGAAAAGCTATAAAAGGAAAAGTTATTACTAACTAGCGAGAAGACACACTAATTAAGGTGGATAATCCTCTAGTTGCATATTTTCCTGATGAATTCATCTTCACCCTTAACATAGGAGTGACATGGAGGTTATACTTTGATGGGTCCCACGCAAATCATGGTTCAGGGTTAGGCATATTATTTATCACACCACAAGGCGACACTATTCCTAAGTCATTCAGAATTTCTTTTCCATGCACCAATAATATAGAAAAATATGATGCTCTTGTAATAGGATTACGAATGGCAATCGAATTGAAGATTAAGCACCTACAAGTTTATGGAGACTCTCAGCTAGTAGTCTGATAAGTTAATGATGACTATGAAACCAAAGATGAAAAACTTACCCCATACAAGCGGATGATAGATAGTTTCAAGCAATATTTTAAAAACATCAACTTTCATCAAATACCCCACATTCAAAATAGGGTAGCAGATTCCATAGCAACCATTGGTTCACTCTTAGACATACCTAGCAATATGCCTAAATTCAAGTTTTTGCTAGAAAATATTTTGGTCCCTACCTTTGACATCCCAAATTCTTAGATGGTGTGTGAACTTGTTGGTCCCAATTCCCTATGGTACAAAGACATATATGACTACCTCCATTCCAAAATCCTACCCATAAACCTCTCGAACAACCAATGTAGGACATTTATCCATAAGTCTTCCAAGTATACCATCATCGGAGATACCCTTTATAGATGTTCCCTAGACAACACCTTGTTGAGATGTCTTGATACAGAAGAAGTACAAGTGACCTTACATGGGGTACATGAGGTTATATGTGGATCCCACTCTAGCGGTACCACCTTAGCTAAAAATATTATGAGACTGGGCTATTATTGGCCTATAATGGAAAAGGACTCATATGTCTGTCAAGAAATGCCGACGGTGCCAAATTCACGGAGACTTGATACATGCACCAGCACAAAAGATCCATCCAATAACTTCACCATGTCTCTTTTCCCAATGGGGACTTGATCTCATCAATAATATACATCCTACATCCTCCAATGGTCATAAATTCATCATTACTGTGATTGATAATTTAACAAGTGGATTGAATCCATTCCTATGACCTACATAACCGACATACAAATTTATAAGTTCATCCTTAACTACATCATTTTTTGGTATGGTGTTCCTCAATCCATAATCACAAATAATGGCCGCCCATTTAAAAACCAAGAATTCTACCATCTTTGTGAGAAATTCCATATCCAGCACCACTTTTCTAAACCATGTTACCTATGGGGTAATGACCAAGCTAAGGCATCTAACAAAACAATCCTTAGAATCCTTAAAAATATTGTCAATGATGTTGGTCGTGACTATCATTTAAATCTTAACCCTACCCTATGGGCTTACTGCACAAGCATTCGCAATCCCACCGGAGCCACTCCATATTCCTTGGTATTTGGTTTTGAATCCATCTTGCCTATAGAGGTCAAAATTCCTTCCTTAAGAGTATCTTTTAAAGGGCATATTGATGATGATGAAGAGTACTGTGTGTCAAGACTGCATGAGCTAGAGTTCCTGGATGAATGAAGACAAAAGGAACTAGATCACCTTCAAGAATATCAAAATCGTCTTCATCACAACTATAACAAGAAATTCTTGAATCAAAATTTTGACATTGGTGACCTAGTCTTAATGGAAAATCCAAAGAATCAAGCAGAAATAGAAAAACCGAGAAATTTTGAACCAAACTGGTTAGGGCCTTACATTGTTATAGAAGCCTATGGATCAGGAGCATACCATCTCTCTAACCCTGAAGGAGAACCACTATCAGTTCCAATCAACAACCTTCATCTGAAGAGGTTTACACATAGCTTCTGAGAACCTTGTCTTAATCATGAAAAATAGAAAAAAAAATGTTACCTTGATGAAAGCTTGGCAAACAGGCCTCTTCGTAACACCAAAAAAATAGAAAAATCAAAAAAATAGTAAAGAAATAAGTCATCCAATAGTGAAAACCACTTTGTTGGTGCTTTGGATAAGTACCATGGTGAAAACCTGACAAACAAGTGCCATGTGTAGTCAACTTTACTCCTTCGTCTATCATTATTGCAATCTGATGGCCCTTTCACATCCTTCATATCATCGACAATAAATGGTTTTCCTTTCCATAATTTGGAACAATTGACATCAAGCACACTCGACATCCCCACTCCATCCTATTGGTCTTATACCCGATTGGGGGAAAATACTCAACCTACGCCATTTGGATCTTGCACTTGCTGTTATGAGGTCGTAAAATGTCCTGAAAAAAATTCAAAAACATTGTAAAATGTCCTGAAAAAAATCCAAAAACATCATAAAATGTCTTGAAAAATCCAAAAATATCATAAAACCTCAAAAAGACAAAAAAATCAACAAAACATGTCAAAAGCCAAAAACATTCAAATATCTTTCAAAAATCCCAAAACAAAGTCGAGGTCATTTAAGTCAGTCAGATGTCTATCATTGTCAAACTATGTTGCCTCTGTGACTAGACATAGGCAAGGCCATCTCTTTATGTGCCCCTGAGGAATAAAGTCAGTCTTTCTAGGTTTTTCAAGTATCACACAATAAAACCACTTTGCTGGTGCTTTGGATAAGTACCATGGTGAAAACCTGACAAACAGGCGCCAGGTGTAGTCAACTTTACTCCTTTGTCTATCATTATTGTAATCTGATGGCCCTTTCACATCCTTCATATCATCGACAATAAATGGTTGTCCTTTCCATAACTTGGAACAATTGACATCAAGTACACTCGACATCCCCACTCCATCCTATTGGTCTTATACCTGATTGGGGGAAAATACTCAACCTACGCCATTTGGATCTTGCACTTGCTGTTATGAGGTCGTAAAATGTCCTGAAAAAAATCCAAAAACATTGTAAAATGTCCTAAAAAAAATCCAAAAACACCATAAAATGTCTTGAAAAATCCAAAAATATCATAAAACCTCAAAAAGACAAAAAAATCAAAACATGTCAAAAGCCAAAAACATTCAGATATCTTTCAAAAATCCCAAAACAAAGTCGGGGTCATTTAAGTTAGTCAGTCGCCTATCATTGTCAAACTATGTTGCCTCTGCGACTAGACATAGGCAAGGCCATCTCTTTATGTGCCCCTGAGGAATAAAATTAGTCTTTCTAGGTTTTTCAAGTATCACACAATAAAACCACTTTGTTGGTGCTTTGGATAAGTACCATGGTGAAAACCTGACAAATAGGTGCCATGTGTAGTCAACTTTACTCCTTCGTCTATCATTATTGCAATCTAATGGCCCTTTCACATCCTTCATATCATCAACAATAAATGGTTGTCCTTTCCATAACCTGGAACAATTGACATCAAGTACACTCGACATCCCCACTCCATCCTATTGGTCTTATACCCGATTGGGGGAAAATACTCAACCTACGCCATTTGGATCTTGCACTTGCTGTTATGAGGTCGTAAAATGTCCTAAAAAAAATTCAAAAACATTATAAAATGTCCTGAAAAAAATCCAAAAACACCATAAAATGTCTTGAAAAATCCAAAAATATCATAAAACCTCAAAAAGACAAAAAAATCAAAACATGTCAAAAGCCAAAAACATTCAGATATCTTTCAAAAATCCCAAAACAAAGTTGGGGTCATTTAAGTGAGTCAGTCGTCTATCATTGTCAAGCTATGTTGCCTCTGCGACTAGACATAGGCAAGGCCATCTCTTTATGTGTCCCTAAGGAATAAAGTCAATCTTTCTATGTTTTTCAATTATCACACAATAAAATCATGGCTCATTTCTTTGTCCATTAAACAAATTCAATGGTCGTGTCGAACTATGAGGTCTCTATGTGTATAATGTAGGCAAGGCCATCAATTGATGAGCCCCCGAGGTTGCACTAGGTCAATCTTTTAGGGTTCATCACATTCACTATCACACACGTAAAATATCCTCAAATAAAGAAAATATTTTTCAGTCAGTCATGTCAATCAAGGTCATGTCAAACTACGAGGTCTCTGCATGTATAATGTAGGCAAGTCCATCTATCGATGAGCCCCTGAGGCTGCACTAGGTCAATCCTTTAGGGTTTGTCGTGTCAGTCAAAATAAGTCAACAAAGTCATCAAGCCAAACCAAACAAATTTCCAAAACACTCAAATAACCAAAACAATCAACCTATGTCTTATACAGGATGTGTCCTTGAAATCAGACATTATCAATTAGTTAAGCATTATCATTGCCTTATATAGATGGTCACATGCTTGAAACCAGACTTGATGTCTTATAGGATATGTGTCTTTCTAAATAAAAAGCTTAATAATTGCCTTATACAGGTGGTCACATGATTGAAACCAGACTCGATGTATTACACGATATGTGTCATTCCCAAAATCAGGCTTTATCAAACAAAAAATATCCCATGAAGATCAAATTTTTCAACAATTAAACAACAAACAGATCAAATTTTGGCAAATATTCTTACTGGATGTTGACATTATGGCTTGTTTTGTCTTATCTTTTCATTTGTATTTGGCTTTGAGTCTGGTTACTAGCTTTCTTGAGGATGTCCCATGAAGGATTTAGAGAATCAAGGATGTCTCAAGACTCTTTTTCTTTGACTGTTGTTTGTCTATTGTCTTTTGTATTTGTCTTTAAGTCAGGTTACTAGCTTCCTCGAGGATATCCCATGAAGGATTTAGAGGAGCGATGATGTCTCATGACTCATCTTTTATTTGATTGTTGTCTATGCATTGTCTTGACAAAAATATTGGGGCAATTTTTCCCTTCGTATGAGTTATCCTTGTCTACGACTATCTGTTTTTAGCAGGTAGATGACCTTGCACACCTTGGTCTATCTCATATAATTGTGTTTGTTATCCATTTGTATCATTTAATGTCTAATGATGATTAATGCAAGGCATCTTATGTTTCGGAAAAATATTGAAGATTTCTAATACTAACATCCATTATTTTTGCACTAACATTTCTTCTTTCCTACATTATGATGGAGTCATGTAGCACACAAAAAAAATTAATAAATATAAAGTATCTTGCATATGCACTCATGCTACAAACATCATTTAGAAATTTCCATACATATGTTCATATTAAATCATACATATATGTTGCATTTGTAAAACCACAAAAAAATATACATCTATCGCATCTAGGAATCCATGGCATAATATGCATTCACCATCATAAATTGT
The DNA here is from genome assembly GCA_007115665.2 of Sequoiadendron giganteum. Lineage (NCBI taxonomy): Eukaryota > Viridiplantae > Streptophyta > Pinopsida > Cupressales > Cupressaceae > Sequoiadendron > Sequoiadendron giganteum. The sequence goes on from CM021101.1 coordinate 600,824,787, forward strand.
ATAGCATATTATAACAACAAATACATTCACATGGCATTGCACATATTAAAATCACGTTGCATCTCATAGTGATAAACATAGCATCCATACATGACACCCATAATACCATAAAATTAAATGCATACACCATCATATAGAATTAACACATCATCATCGACTGCATAAATATCATAAAGTAAATATCACCATCCACAACACATGCATAAATACAAAACTGCATAACATATAAATCAACACCAAAAATGATATATATATATATCACTCAAAAAGTGTCATAGTACAATTTCATAATGTATCTAAAAATAAGAGTTTGTAGGCTCGATGGACATAAAACACCAGTGTCAAAATATCAGAGTCAAAATAAACCTATCCTATACTCCCATGCAACCTAGAGCTCGTGTTGTTGCTCTCACCTCGGCTAGATCTGTTGTGAGACCGAGATCGACCACTACTCAATTCCGTTGAGGAATTGGGTGCCCTACGCTTAGGTGGGACTACTGACTCATACAGATCTCTATAATACTTCTTTCGCCTCCTTTCTCTAAGGAGTATTTGCATTGTGTCAACAGTTGTGCCTGTACATCTGATAACAAGGTCAGTGACCCTCTGATTTTCCTGCTAAGCTCAAATCACTTCATTTTCCCTCTCTAACTGCAGGGTATCTCTCTCCATCTGTATCCCATCTCTCTTCTCTCATAGAGACTGTACCTCAACCTCCAATTCCTACACTTTGGCTTGTAATTTGGAAAACTCCTCATCTCTGTCCTTAGAACCGCCCCTAATGGGCACATCCTCATAACCCTCCTCTCTATATATGATCCTCTCATGGAGGATGCACTACTTCTCACCCATCTCCTCATCCTTCACCTTATTCTCATGTCCTCCCACATCTATATCCATGGTAGTTATAGCTACTAATACCTCAAGCTCCTCTCTCGCCCTCCTTTACCTCAGCCTCTACATCAAGCATATCCTCCTCCTGTCGACCCTCCTCCTATCAAACATCCTCCTATCTCCCCTCCTCTCTCTCCTCCTCATGTCTCTCCTCCTCCTCTCCCTCCCCTCAGATGGGAGAAAGTTATCTCTTCCTCCTCCTCAATCTCCAATGAACTCTTCGCCCATCACCCCCTCTCCCACCCCTGCCACCATCACCACAATCTCCACCCTCTCCTCCATCATCATCTTGACCTCCACCTCCACAGCCTCCATCTCCTCTACCTCTATCTCCACCTCTCCTACCTCGAGGACCCCATCCTTGTCTCACTACTAGGGAAGGATTATCAGGATTCGTCAATGGAATAGGCCTATGTGTCCTCTACCAAACATCATACTCGGGAGTGGTCCCAACATCTATTTCTCCTCCTCTCCACACCCACTACTATGCCTATAACCTATCAATGGCCTGCTCTATTGTACCCACTACAATCATCGGCCCCCATGGCATAACCTCCTTGGATGATCGCGCAAATACTATTAACCCACAAGGCTCTCCCTACTACTCTCCAAACTGTCTGAGCACTCAATCTAGCAAATACATCTCAATAATGTGAGCTGAATGAATATTCCTCCCATTCAAGTAACTCTCCTACCGACACCATGGTAGATTCTCATGCTCATTTGGCCACCAATGACAATCCTATATGGCTTCCAGATAAAGTTGACCAGTGTCTCAAGACCATGTCTCTAGTAACTGATATCGCCCACATGTGTTTATGTCACTAACTCTGCATCCATATAAATATATGGTTTTGTGGTCTCCATATGTCGATCAACTAGTGGATGGAACACTGCAATGTGCTCCCAAGTCCAAACCATCAAGAGAGTCACATCACATCTCATCACATGTCCACGTCTATAGACTATTTCATGTAACTGAAAATAAACCATTGCCAATAAACATGGCCCACATGCATACACTGTCTCCCTGACCAACATACCAACAAGCATCTCCCCCCATCCAAATGGAAATTTGTGTCCTGAACAATTTGGGATCACTATCTCGGTTATGTAGTGTATAGAATACAGTCGAATTTCTCATACCAAGCAGCCAATGTCTCCCATTTGATCTCATATCTATCGATACCCAGCTGAGCTATATCATCATATACATAAAAAAAATTAAGTGCCCAATATCCTCCTCTAGGATCATATCTAACTCTCTCTCCCTGGATCAGTAATTGAAAAATCTGGTAGACATCCTCCAAAATAATGGTCACCTCCCCTGTAGGAAGATGAAAGGAACATGTCTCTAAATGCCAATGCTCAGCTAGTGCAGTTAGCATCCCCCTATTTTCCCTAATGATGGTCATGGACACCACATGTTATAAGTCAAGTCGCCACAACCAACGTCTCTCGCTGCTAGACATCGGATCCCTTAATCGATAGGTCTCAGACAGGCGGGACTCTCTATTATAAATTAGATCTAAATGAACCTATGATCAACATCACAACCATTGTGTCAATAAATTTTGCATATGTCATAAAAATAGGTCAAATCAAACCTAGGTCAAAAATGTCAACAGTCAATTGTGCTGCTTAAATTCAAATGCGTCATTATTTCTGTAATTGCGGTGCACATTTTCACATGCATTGCAAAACATCACTTGTGTTGAACCCCCAATTCAATTCTGGGTCCCTATAACAATTGTGTCACTCATAAGAAATTGTGGCTCATAATTATGTGATTGCGCACAATTACAATCAACTGTGTTACGCATTCATGGATGTGGTTAACCAACCCATGGATGCATCACATTTTAACAATTGTGTCTCAAAATTAAAAACACCCACCCTACCCTAGGTGAGTTGAAAAAAATTGTGTCATTTTGCATACAAATGCGTACAATGCGATGACAATTGTGGCTTTTCTCGTGTGATGCAACTGACTATTAAAATAAAATCCTACCTAAAAATGCGTGAAAATAAAATTTGACCAAGTGGGTTCATAGTGACTTATCAGATCTCCTAAGCCCTCTAGTTGCATAAAAGTATGATCTCTATAAGACTTGTGCTCACGGTAAGGAACTCGCTCCATCTTCAGTCAGAGCTCCAAATCTCTAAGGTTCAAAATCCAAAAATGAAGTCAAATTTGCCAAATTCCTATTTATACCATCACAATTAGGGTTTTGACCTAGGTTTATAACTGGACAGAATTTTTGTCATGTTTAAAATAACTTTAGATGCTATAAACTTAATGAAATTTGAAACCAACTTCGCCATTGCTTTTCTAGCTATCAAATTGACTTTTCAGAACTAATTTTGAATTTTTTTTGAAAAAATTGTAAATTTCTTCTGAGGAGGAACTACCCTATCGTACTATCATTGGGGCATGTTTTGACTGATTTTCTTTGACACAATGTGATAGACAGCACCATATCAAAGAGGGGCAAACTGTAGACACTAAAAATTGTCCTAGGCTTGCGACCCTTAACTTCTTCATAATTCTTTCATCTCCATTTCTCATAATTAAATAATGTTAATTATTTAATTATTTTATAAAGTCATATGTCCCCTATTAATTAACTTTAATTATTTAATTGATCCATTCTTATCTTTATTCTTCTTTGATTAATTTATTTATTTACATCGCTAACTAAAGCTATCTTCTATTAAATAATCATTTTAAATTATTTAATTAATTCCTATCACACTTTCAACTATAATTAAATAATCACTTTAATTATTTAATTATTCCTTAACCTTTTCTCCATTTAATTAAATAAATATTTATTTATTTAATTTAATCCCAAAATCTTGAAAGTTGAATTCAATCATTATTTAATTCATAAAAAGATTTATCCATGGAATATTCCTCTATAATTAGATAATCTCTTTGTTATCTAATTAGTCATTTATCACTTATGTCTAGATCTAATTTGATCATTCAGTTATCTGGTGAGATAATATCTTATTGTTTCTAATGAACAGTCTTTTCTCATGCAATCTTTATTCTTTTGTATCTCAACTAGTTTCCACTAGTGATTAAATTATTATTTTATTTAATCCCCACCATTTATGCTTTATCACTTACACTAATTTAACCCTAATCCTATTTCATGTCATATATTTTAATCTTAATCATCGATTTATCTTTTAATCTGAGCTTGTCATTCAAAAATCATATTTTCTATAAATTGGCTTTACCTCTATCATTATTACTCCTCTCGAAATCATATGAGTTTTAGAAGCAACTTTAGAATCTTCAATGTTTTGCTATTATCATTTCTCATTAGATCACACTCGCATGCTTAATTAAAATCTGAGGGCAAGTATCATACTACAGTGAAACAGAGAAGAGTAATGGAGGTGATTCATGGAATTACATGGATGTTTGGTAAAATCATTCATTTATGCATTGTTTATATAGTTTTCCATTGTTCTTGATTATTAGCTTAGGTTTAGTTTTGAGGTACGCTTGTATTCCTAATTCGTGAATTTTCCCTATGCTAAAATCACAATTGGCTAGGCTGACCAGTGCTACTTCTCAGTCCACATTGTAACCCTATTACTATTGCAATCCCTTAGCCCTCAAGATCTTAAATTTTTTCGTTCCCCAAGGGGTAGAAATTCCAAATTTTGATAAGTACAATGGCAGGGGTGATCCATAAACCCGTACCTCATCATTTATTGCCATCTGTAGTGACTTTCTCTATCATGATGCTTTGTTAGCCAAAATAATCTTGTGATCCCTCAAGGATGTTATGCTAGAGTGTGTTTTCTCACTTCTTGATAATTCTATCTTCTCCTTCAATCAATTAATTAATCAATTCTTTCAGTTGTTCCAAGAAAACATTGGGCCAAAGGTCACCTTTATTGATCTTTTCCATTATAAGCAAGGGGCTTATGAGAGGGTGACTAATTTTATCGCTTGCTACCAATCTTTGTTTTCCCAAATCTCATATGCCCTACCTAATTTTGATGTCCAAAGTGTGTTCATGGGGAATCTGTAGTCTGGTGGAAACAAGTAACGCTGAGTGGGAGGGTGAATCAATGTTCTATAATTTTTAACTTTATTAATTTGACCCTTCAAGCATTTATAACATTCAGTCAAAATAAATATGCATGAACATAAAAAAAACAACCATAACATCATAACATAAGGATTTTTACGTGGAAACCCTATTAGGGGAAAACCACGGTGGATGGCCAATTCACAATATGATATGAGTATACTCAAAATGAATTTTACAATATGGGGAATGCAGTTGCATTTAGGCACACTGCCTAGAGCTCACTTCTCAAAGAAGACTAATTGTCTTACAAAGATAATCAGATTAAATCCATCTGAGAAATTGAATTAAGATATTACCATCTACAAATGCTTGATTATAGTTTCAGTTAGGCTCAACAATCGATCGTCTGTCCTGCTGACTGATTCTGCTCTTCTGCTCTGCTCTGCTCAAACTCGCATCACAAAATCCTTAATTCACAAGTGAAACTATGCATAATCGCTCTTTTGCACTTCTGATATTCACAACTTTCATTGACACACCTTGTTCACATCCAAAAATGATATGAACGATCACTTATATATATCCACGACTAAGAATTTAATCACAAAATGTCAGCTTCAACAAGATATAAAAACATTTGCAAATTTTTGGCTCAATCCATGGATAATCCTTAATGCGCACCAACCAAAGTCGGCTATAGAATAGAAATGATCAACATCAGCATGTATGAACACAAAAATACTTAAAAAATTACTTCTCAAGTATCTGCAACATGTTACATTCACCAGGTCGGCTTTTGTACTGATAAACAGAGAATTAATCAACTGAATCTTCTAACTCGCACAAAAATCAATACAAGCCACTAAGATTCAATAGCAACAGAGATCATATACCAAAAAACATTCCCTGAGATACGCAACACAAAATAATAACAGAAAATCTTCATGTGAATCGATGAACACAAAACTACTAGATGTTTTTTTCTTCCTTAACTGTCTTTAATCTGACTGCCAGTATCATCAAATGATGACGTGTGGATCCAATCACTGACTAGGGTTGTCAATGACAACACCAAATGATATTTGTAGTGTATCTTCCAAAAAATCTCCCCCTTTGGCATTGATGGAAACACTTAGTGAAAAATGACTAAGTGTCGGATCAGTATCAACATCAATACACTGACACTCTTCAAAATTCAAAAACACAACTCTCCCCCTGAGATGATTATGCATTTTTCACTCTACTAATCTCCCCCTTTGACATCAATGGAAAAGGAAGGAATCCACATACAAAAAATCAAACAAAATCTTCAAATTGTACAAGCATGCTTCTGCAACTTACACAAACTTGAAAACATCTGCAAAATCTTTCTTCAACATGATCAAATTTGTGTCCCAGAACCTTTTTAAGACTCTCCAGAATTGTTATGTGACCACAAAATAAGTAAGATTGTGTCTCTGCAAACTCAAGGTTCACTAGATCACCAACTTCCTTAGCATCTTCAGCTTCCCTTAATGCACTCAACATTATTTCTATTTTCAGACCAATTAGGCCTCTAAGCTCACATGCTCTTTCCATAATTATTTTATTGTCATGCTTCAAGATCCTTATCTTGTTAAGCAGAGATATCACCTAACCTTCTTGATTTCCAACACCACCAGCTAAAGGATCAAAAGCTTTAGAAATAGCAGCTAACTATTTTTCAAGATCCTTAACCTTCTTCTCATTGACCTCAATAAATTTTGACAAAGAAAAACATGAATTATAGATCTTTGCACCTTCTGATAGAGCACTCCGAATATTATTCACACAGGTGGCTAAAATATTTTTATCATTACTTATCATTCCTTTCAACCTACTTAACCTTTTATCATCAAACTCCTTTGAAACTTTATCCATGGCTGACTTCTCAAGAGACTCGAAATGAGTACTTACAATGTTTATGAGCTTCTTCAATTCACCGGAGGAGGAACTAGATGGATCCTTGATATGAGTAGGAATTATTTTCTCCAGAACTCCAGATGCAAGATTTAAGAGTTCATTATCCTCAATGTGAGACTTCAACAATTCTTCTCTAGCCTTCGCCTAGGAAAATGATGCAACCTTCATTTTCTGAATTGGGGACAGAGTAGATACGTCGATAGGACCTTCAGCCAATTCAGCGTCAAATTCTTCCTATTTCTCTACCAGAAATTTCTTGACTGCCTCTGCAGTGTCTCTTTCTTCCACTGGAGCTTCATTTACATCAACTTTATTTTCTTCAACCACTCTTTCCTCAGCTGCAAATTTTTGCTTATCTTCAGGAACCTCCACTTTCTCAACTTTATCAATCAATACAATTTCAAGAGCTTCAATCTCCATAGGTATTCATTGTATTAGCCACATCAAGAGGAATCTGAGTATCTTCAACTGTACCTTTTTTTTATTCTTCTTCTGTTGGACTACATGAGACATCATTATCATGTGTTTCTTCAAAGACAACATCAACTCTATTTCTTAACAAAACTTTTCTCAAAAAAAATCAGTTTATTTTGCAACTTCTTTAGTCTGACCAATCATGAGCTTGTTCACTCTTGTCTTGCTCTGGAATTCTTTTTAATCTTTATTTAGGATTTCCTTCATTTGTTCCATAGAAATCACTGGACATAACTCTGTAATAATTCTCTCTCATTTTCTCTTCTTCTAATCTAGCATTTACTCTTCTCATTTCCAAAGTCTCATACAGGCTCTTAGGTAAATCAGGCATTATTTCAATAAGAACATTATTTAAAAAATTTAAATGCTTTATTGTAGCCTCGTCAAGAGTTCTTTGGCCAAATTTATCAAAGGTTTCATACCATTTACAAAGCATTTTAAGATTTCCATCTTTGACCAAAGCTTTCTCAACCTCTTCTACTGACATACCGGGTTTGTCAATTTTTACCTTCTTCTTTGGTTTGTCTTCTTCACCAGAGGGCTTTCTTTTAGTAACCTTTGTTTCCTGGGTGCCCATATGCTTTATTTCTCAAAAATTCTCATCAGACTCAATCTCTTCATCTTCTTAGATAGCTTCATAGACTCTTGTGCTCTTATTCTTCTTCCTCTTATCAGATGCCTTGGTTTGAGTTTTCACAGGACTTGGCTTTGCTACAAGGGCAGATAGGGATGTAGGGCTACTTGTTGACCTAGTTTAGGCAGAGGATGTTTTCAGACTAGTAGATTCAGTTCTTACTGGCTCTTTTTTTGCTTCATCTTTTTCTCTCCGCTTTCTAACTTCTCTTACTGCTTCTGTAGATATACCCATGCTTTCTACAAATATTTCCACTTATTTTCTTAGTCTTCTAACTATCACAGGTTTTCTTAGTTCATTGTGCACCTATATATCCTTTTCTACATAAGTTCCAAACCTCTCTTCTGTCAGATCTTGAGGTTTATTTAGTAAATGTTGTGCATACATTTCTAGAATGTTCTCTTCAACTTCATAACCCATTGGCATAATTCACACTATTCTAGGATCAATAGCTTCCATCATGCATTGATCAATGTCTACCATAAAAAAAATTATGTCCTTATACTTCTCCACAATAGAAGTAGGAATTCCTTCTCTCGCATGTATCATACTCTAAAAGTTTTTGAAATATCCCCAGATTGTAGTTTTTCTAGCTTGACTATTTCCAATTCCATACATCTCTCTAATCTGAACAACTACAGGCTGACCAACTTCCCAATGTACTTTCCCAACACTCAGAACTTCATCCACGAAGTAAAAGAAAAAACACAGCAACATATTTCCATACTTAAAGGAATTTTTCTTGTCTTTCTTGATCTTACCAAAATTCTCCATCAGCTGACTTCTTAGCAACTCACATAGATCATAGTTTGCATTCTCCTTTACCATCTGATACACTGCATAAATGGTTGTGTCAGATGCAAAATTGTCCCAAACTGAGTGATATATCCTGTAACCAATGATCATCGAGGAAAATTTCACATCAACTTCAATGATATCTTCAATTGTCATGGCTCTTCTATCATACTTTGAACCTATTGCATTAGTAATTGTTTGATTCTTTACGGACTTCAAAATCGGCAATCCACTAGAGGAATTTAAACCTATAATAGCACTTATGGCCTCCTTTGTAATCTTAAAGGGTATATTCAACCACATAAATTCATCATGAACTCAACTCAAGATATATCAAACCCATTCGCTCTCTTCAAACATGAGAAATTTAACAATCTATGTAAATTTATTCTCTTCTATGGTTTTGAATTCTGGTTTGACATAGAAATCCTCTCTAATTATATGATTGTTGTACAAATTCAATAGTTGCAAGCTTCCTAACTCTTTAATGTTTGCATGGATATATTCCCTCGTATCTTCAGTATGCAAGACATCGTACAAAACATATGAAAATGCACCTAATGGGTCTATCTCGATAGACTTGAAAGGATGCCACTTGAATTTGGGATGGGTTATATCCTTAACTTAAACTACCAATGGAGTAGCCATTTTCACCAATTCACAAATTCATAGGTTTTTTTGATAAATACCTTTTCGTCGGATCGAAGTTTGGTACTTGAATTTCACCTCAATTTACCAAAGTTCACTTCAGAGCTCTCTAAACTTCTTTTCTTCAAAATGCAAAGTGGAAAATGAAAGATAAAAATGACCTTTTATCACTCGTACACTTAACCCTTTTTGTTGCAATAAATGATTTTTACCCTAACTCATTTGGTTACACTGTTTACATGTGCTATGAAAGATAATTCTTCTGGGGACCTCCAATACTACATAATACTCTTTCCAAGAGGTTCAATAACATTTGTAGAGAATCTATGTGCTTACTATACTTATCCACATCCCGATGTGAGTTACCGGAAGGGAGTTAAGAGATTTTCTTGGCAACTCCCCCTAGGCCAAAGGCCTAAAACTAATTCCCAGGGGATTACCAGAAGTAGGTTTTGGTGTTGGTGCATTTCCTTCAATAGAGGGACCTTTCTTCACCCATTTCTTTTGCATTTGCTTCCTGATCACATCTCTACTGACTTTTCCTCTTCCCTTAACATCCTTCTACATGTTTTGATTTACCAGACCTTTTTTGTTCCAATAGAATCTAGCAATGTGACCAATTTTGTTGCAGTTATAGCACACAACATTTCTTTATCCAGCCCAGTTGTTCCATTGATTTTCTTTTGATCTGCACTGGTTAACAATATGGCCAAATCTATTGCATGTATAATAGCTAACATCTCTATGAAAGTTGTTCATTGTATTTCTGAATTCATTTGACTTATGACCAAACTTATTACAATTAAAGCACTAACCTGTGAATGATGGACCACTTGGATTCATCCTGCTTCTACACTGAGAAGCCATATGACCAAATTTATTGCAAGTAAAATAGTAACCATTGAATCTTTGAGCATTAGCTTGTCTTACCAGATTCCTTCCAGCTCTATTTATCTGATTTCCTTGCCTAAATCTCCTTTGTTCGGATCTAGAACTTTCTCCTTTATAACCAAGACCTCGCTTGTCACAATTAGTCCTCTGACTTTTGATTAGTTCATCATGCTTGGCTGAGCTAACTTTAAACTTCTATTTGTACTCATTTGTAGTATCAAATTCATCTTTGAGATCATCAAAAAAAATTTCAAGCACTTCCTCATTGTTTTTAGATTGTTCCAATTCATTGTCCAATGATTGTATTCTTCATATTTTTCTTTCAAGGACTATGCAAGCTTCTCTTCATTCTTCTTTATGTCTTCAATCTCCTTGGTCATTCTCATCATGATAGATTTCATCTCATGCTTTAGGACTATATTATCTCTGGTAAGCTTTTCACATTCTTCTATCTTTTCCTTCAGGGCTTGATTGAGTTGTTCATATTCAATGATTTTATTTGTCATTCTACTTAATATTATCACAGAGTTCCTTTATTTTCTCCCTGGACTTATTGATTTTATCTTTTAAAGACTCAATGGACTTCTTAGCATCCATGAGGTTTGCTTGTAATTTCTGAACTTCAGATTTTGACTGATCAAGATCATCTAGGGCCACCAAAAGTTGTTGTTGAAGACTACTTGAATCCATTAAAACACTTTCCAAGATCTCCCCAAGTTGTTAGACTTCTTCCGAGGAACTTAGCTCTGATACCAATTGTTGGAAACAAGCAACACTAAGAGGGGGGGTGAATTAGTGTTCTGCAATTTTTAACTTTATTAATCTGACCCCTCAAACATTTATAATATTTAGTCAAAATAAATATGCATGAACATAAAAAAAAAAACCATAAAACCATAACACAAGGATTTTTATGTGGAAACCTGTTAGGAGAAAAACCATGATGGATGGCCAATCCATAATATGATCTGAGTATACTCAAAATGAAGTTTACAATATGGGGAATGCACTTGCATTCAGGCACACTGCCTAGAGCTCACTACTCAAAGAAGACTCGTCATATTACAAAGATAATTAGATTAAATCCATCTGAGAAATTGAAATAAGAGATTAGCATCTACATATGCTTGATTATTGTTCTGGTTAGGCTTAACAATCGATCTTCTATCCTTCTAACTGATTCTGCACTTCTACTCTGCTCTGCTCAAACTTGCATCACAAAATCCTTAATGCACAAGTGAAATTGTGCATAATCGCTCTTTTTCACTTCTAATATTCCCAACTTGCATTGACACACCTTTTTCGCATCCAAAGATGATATGAACGATCACTTATATATATCTGTGACTAAGAATTTAATCGCAACATGTCAGCTTCAACAAGATATGAAAACATTTGCAAACTGTTGGCTCAATCCATGGATAATCCTTAATGCTCACCAACCAAAGTCCGCTATAGCATAACAATGATCAACATCAACATGTATGAACACAAAAATACTTAAACAATTACTTCTCAAGTATCTGCAACATGTTACATTCACCAAGTCAGCTTCTGTACTGATAAATAGAGAATTAATCAACTGGATCTTCTAACTCACACATGGATCAATACGAGCCACTAAGATTCAATAGCAACAGATATCATATCCTAAAAAATATTCCCTAAGATATGTAACACAAAATAATAAGAGAAAATATTCATGTGAATCGATGAACACATAACTATCAGATGCTCTATTCTTCCTTGACTTTCTTCAATCTGACTATCGATATGATCAAATGATGACATACAGATCCAATCACCGACTAGGGTTGCCACCAATGACAACACCAAATGATATTTGCAGTGTCTCTTGCCAACATAGTCGATATTAAGATAAAAAATCCTCATAATGAAGTATCCCTCTTTTGCACATCCATGTTCAATGCTTCAATACTACTAGCAGACAGTGACAAAATATGGGGGTTCCTCATCCTCTCATCTTGATAATAATCTATTTGTGTTTATTTCTAGGTATCCTAGAAAGAACAAGGCAATAGAGAATATGGTTTTTGTTCCTACTGAAAAGAACACCACAAGACACAACAGGGTTTTCATAAATCTATTTGAATCCTATGTAAGTGTTCTTTAAAAGCTATTAAAATATGGTTTAATAACTCTCCCAAAAATCAGACCGCTGCCTGATGAAAAACCTTACCCCAGCTGGTATGATACACAATTTTTTTGTCAATACCACCATGTCCTAGGTCATGATACTAAATATTGTGTGTGTTTTCAACATGTAGTCTAAGACCACATAGATAGTGGTACCATCTTGCTCAATGGTAGAAAACAAAACTCAAATAAATATGTAGTCAAGCCTAACAACCAACTACATATCTACATAGATCCATTTCATTCTCATTCTACCAATATAATAACATATTCTTCTTAATCTTCTACTCCAAGTCCTTGTAAGTACATGAACATGGTCTCCTTCACTCTTATTCATCCTCTAAGTCATGTGTAAAAGATTCATGATATAACCTTTACACCACATGACTTTTCCCTTAACATGGAACCTTCTCATCTCTATATCTTTGCTCAGGTCAATGGTAACATTGTGACTGTTGTTATGGTCAACCCTACTAGTTGGGCCAATGTTATTACAAAGAAGACACCTTTTATTAATAATTTACATCAGGATAAATATTAAGGATTGAAGGCCATGATCTATACTCATGATGGCTTCTCTATACCTCATGTTGGTTCTATTTCTTTGTCAGCCCTTGTTGGGCCCAAATTTGTTGATGTCCCATTTGTCATGATTCTTGAATCTGACATGTTCATGGTAAGACTAGGCATTCCATGGTTGGTCTCCATGAATGTAGTTTCTTCCATAGTCCATAAATGTTTAAAATTCCCCAGTTATGACATTATGTATACTCTTCATGATACTGGATATAAATCGCTTATGTCAGATGGGGGCTTCTCCTTGGATCATTTTTGGCCCACTCTTATTAGACCCCTACTACCCCATGGAAAAAATTTCTATAGGGCCTACTTCAAGTACAAGGTAGGAGTCATAACCCCTAATGCCACCTTTCTACCTTTTTCTCATGTCATTTTTATGAAGGCCTCTATGCATACGTAGTAGTGTGCCTTGTCCTTAACCCCTTCCTCCTTGAAGGCTATAGACAAGCATGATCCCACACATAGACCTTCCCTGAATTTGATTTCACAACCTTTATTGGTGTCCTTGGTTCCTTCTATTATGCCTAGCACAAGAAAAGGAAAGGCACCAATGTTGCTGAAATCTAAGCCTCAAGTCTTCCAACTCCTAATTTTTCCCACACTTCCTTGACCCACTATATATGGTTAGGGAAACAATACAACTATAGTTGTCTCTTCTTTTGTTTCTCTTGCATCTTGGCCTCCAATGCCTCCTCCCATTCCTCCACCTAATCCCAAAGTAGCAAAAGGAACAATCCTTTGGTCGATATCTCAATATTTGTTCCTATAGCTCCTCATGTCCCTCCTTAAAAGCCTCCTCTTCCACTACTTATGGCTAAGAAGACTACTCCTCTAGTGGAATAGGATATGCCAAAGTCCTCTCAAGCATCTATTCTTGGTAGTCACAACCGTTGAAAGTAACTTGCATGTAATCATAAGCATTTTTTATAGGAATTGGCCCAAGAGCATGAGTCCTTGTAGAAGACCGAGGCTGAGCCTTTTGCTTCTATCTTTATTCTTGTTTCTATTTCTACTTCTATTCCTAATTTTGTTCCCATCACCTCAGTTCTACTTTTGCATTCCTTGATAGGTCTTGATGAACCTCACCCTAAGTGGTGTAAGTGTTCATTACTCCTTTGGAGCCTCTCTTGATCACTTCTTTACCTAATCTTACTCCTTTTCCTAAGCCCGTGGATATGCCTCAAACAAATATCATGTCTATTGTGGATCCTTCTCCTTATTTCACTTCTAATTTAAGGGTTCAATATCCTCCTCTTAATTAAAAATTAGAGCATATCCTTTCTCTGAAGGACAGTTGTAAGAAATCTTCTTTTTCTTCTTCTTATTCTAGTTTGGTCTATTCCATTTTTATGATGAAATAATCTATTTCTTCCCCAAAGTTTTTCATCACCCCTCTTTTGGATGTCAAAAATGACTCCCCAGTTTATCCACCTCATTTAGCATAGTCACTGCACTCCCTTGATAAGTGCATGTTTGACTCAGTGTAGGATATCTCGAGTCTCTCCTTCATCTTTGTTAAGTCAATGATGTTAGCCTCACAAGAGACTATAGATGAGGATATCCAAGTAGCCTCCTCCTTATATCTTATTGGAGGTGAGATGCTTGACACTTCTCTTGTTTTCCCTCCCCTACAATCTCATCTCCCCTCCGCTTATAATGATCTAGATTAGGAGAAAGATGACTTGTTGGAGGTGTTGGACTAGAGCAGTACCTCTTCTTATCTTTATATTAGCATTGTGTTCCCCCGTGCTTGTTTCTTTATATTTTGTGCTCTCCCCTAGAGGACCCTTGATACCATTGAAGGTACTTGGATATGAGAGAGATTTTTTTTTGTAAAACTTCTATATGTTTCATCATTCTTCTATGCATCATAAAAATTTCTTTTCACATTGAGAACGATGTAAAGTGTTGGGGAATTTAGGCATCTTACATGTTGACCTAACTTTTTATTTGTCTTCATGTGCTCTTCTTCTCATTCCAATATATTTGGGGGTGATGATAGTGCATATAATTTTCATTGTCTATATATCTACATTTATGATTAGTTTTGACCCTAAATATTTGGATTGCCATGTTCTCTTGATCTCTCTATCTCTAATAATTTTCTCGATGTTGTGGATTATATGTGTTATCCCTCATGCAATAACATTCCATGAATACATCTTTCCATGTATGTCATGAAACAACATATTTTTTTCTTTCTTCTCCTTAGAATAACTTGTTCTCCTTTGTGTATCACACATCATTCTAGGGGGGCTATCATATCTATTTTTTATTTTTTTTCAAAAATGTATATCTTAAAATCTATCTTATGATCTCATCATCTAGCTTAGGGGCAACCTGAATAGACTTTTCCTTTTTGTGACTGTCCTACAACACAATTTTCAATAGCCACGAGCCTATTCACTTGTCATATGGTCTCTATTTGTATAGGCATGAATTTTCACCCCTCTCACAAATTTCCCTTTTACACCCTCTACTTTAGGAAATTCCAACCTGAATAAGAAATTCCACATCACCTATCTACAATGCATCCACTTTGTACTTTTCCTTTGTGTCAATGGGGGAATTTCTATCGGGGATGTGCATGCAATACACAAACATCTAAGCTACATGTTGTTGTCCCTGACAAATTCCTGCCTCTGAAATTTGGATAGACATTATGTTCTCCATTGGTGATGAAGCATAATGCCTCTATGTCTTCCTACCGACCCAATAATGGCTCTTTCCCTCCCTTTTCACCTTCAAATGGATTTGTTTCACTAGTACTTCATATTCTTGGAAATTATTCATCTCTTGAGCAATCTTCTTCATGATTCTACACACGCATTCAACCTTGCCATACAATGCTTGAGCTTCTACACATCTTCTTTACGTCTTGTTGCACTTTTTGCACCATTAAAATTGTGACTTGGTATCTCGAGGGACTACTTCTTCGTTGTTGCAGAAGCATGGACCTTACCAATCTTGCATCCTCCTCTATGTGCTTGAGGGAACCTTGATTGAGAAGGTGATATTGTTTCTTCATTTATGTAGCATAGTGTTATTGTTATTGTTCAGTTTTCTTTCCATTATTATCTTTATCACATTTTATATCTTGTGGCATTTTTGGCTATCTATGGAGGTGCAAACACCAAAGTAGGGGTTTGACTATGGAAAACCCCTATACAACTTCAACATTGTTTACTCTCTTGGCTATGTGTAGGTACACTTTTGGGAGGAGCTTGCTGGAGAACTAGACTCTTCATGAGTAGATCTTCACCACCTTTGTTTTCATCATCTCCTCTATTATCTTTCTAGTTATTTTTTTCATTTTGTTATTTATCATTTGTTTAGCACTTTAAGCTTCACTTGCTAGACTGTTAGTAGGTTTTCATATTTAGTTCTATATTTTTTCACTTTCTAGTCATATAGATGCCAGCACCCCAAAGAGATGCCAATCCATCGTGTTGTCATCCCCGACCCGTGTTGTTGTCCTTGGGCGAAGAGTTGTCTAAGGTACGGTTTGGGTTCCAAAAATCAGCTCGTATAGCCCCATCAACCCTCCCCAATTAGTAGGGTTACGGTAGCACTTGAGATTTCTCTTCATTCTCTATCCATGACCTCAAATTCTTATCCAACTTGAGGTAGATTAGGGAAACCCTCTGCTCTCGACTCTCCATGACCTGGAGCCTTGGTGTGGTTGGTTCCCATCTTCTACATTTTGGTGAACCCAACGTGAAGCATTTTTGGTTTCGTTTAGCAATGTTGAAAGACCCTTTCCTCATATCCTAGGAGTGTTGTGGGTGTGATTGTTGTGAGGAACCTAGCCTTGCAACCCAACCTATGACCCCTATTGGCATAGTCAGAAGGTTTTGTAAGCATCACGAAATGAAACCTTAGGTGGGTCACTATCTAGTTACAAAACCCTTGGGGGCTCTATGAAAGTCATGTCTAGTATATGTAATGGCCTCATTTTTACATCTACCCATTCCATCTACACTTGTGAGTGGATCCACCAATTTAAATTTCACCTTGCAGGACTTGCTGATGAACTATAATAGAGAGCCATCTCCCTTATACATCCCCGAGTGAATTAATGAAAATACTATAACAACTGTTCTTGTTGACCCAACGTGTTAGGTGAATTTCATCACTGAGGAGATTCTGTTGATTAAATTCCCACACAAAGATGAATATGATGAATCTAGGAGTACCATTTGTACACATGATGGACTTTTTGTACCTCCCATCGATTGCATCACCTTGTCAGTCTTAGTTGGAACTAAGTTCGTAAATTTTCTCTTTGACATAATATCGAGGTTTGAATTCTTTAGGGTGAAACTAGGTATCCCATGGTTAGTTTCTATGAATGTAGTTCCCTTAGTGGTAAATAAGTGTCTGAAGTTTATCCATGAGGGTATAGTGCATGTATTCCACGATGCCAACTATAAGTCATTGACTGCACGTGGTAGCTACTCATTGGATCAATTTTGGTCTGCACCCATTGGTCTGCCTCCTCTAAGGATGAATCTCTTGTACCAAACCTATGTGAAGTACAATATTTGGGAAATAATGCCTAAGGTGGGGTTTTGTCCTCCCTATGCCATTTCTCATAGGGCCTATCTCAAGGTGGAGTGTGAAAATGCCTTGGCTCAAAAAGGGAAGAAGAGAAGCATGCCCACAGCCCTTCTCCTTCTTCTATTGTTCCACCTATCGCTTCCTCTCTCCCTACTATGATCTCATATTCTTCCACTCCTAGGTAGTTTTTGGAGAGCCAGATGGTGCCTGCTTGGTGAAAACCCAGGAATCTGGCATTCAAACTTCTCGTCTCACCCATAGTTCCTTGGCCCGATCGATATGGTAAGGGGAAGGGTCCTTGTAGGGAGTCCTCTATGTCTTGGCCTCTACGGCCTCCTACTGCTCCTACCTATAAGGTAGTGAATGGGAAAAAGGCCCACCACTGAGGCATTAGAGCCTTCTCCCCCTGACGGCATTCCATCCTCTCAACCTCTCCCTCCTATTCCAGTCCAACACCCTCTTTGTCCATCGAAAATGACCGTAATGGACACTCTAATGGTCAAACAAGAGTCTTCCATTCTTTCTCAGCTTCCAGCCTCTAACTCCCAAATTCATATGAACCACCTTATGTGTGAGTGAAAACATAAAAAAAAGACTATGGCCGTTAAGAAGGCTGCCCTACAGAGGAAGGAAGGTGAGTTGATAGCTCCTATCTTGGCATCTACTATTGCATCCTCCTATTTTGTCCCATCTACTTTAGTTCCTTCAGCTTCAATGTTTCTCCCCTCTCTTTATGCAAGTATAAACGACCCTCACCTAAAGAGGGTGTAGATGTTTATTGTTCCTTCAGTCAAGCAGCCTCTTCTAATATCTCTCTCAGGCATCCCACCATTCTCAAATCCCATGGACATGTCGAATACATCGGTTGTGTCTGTCATGGTTTTCTCCTCTTCCTATGTGCCTTCTACCTTGTTTGTGGGGATCTCGCATCTTCTGAAAAATCGAAAGATGGAGGACGACCCTTCTAGCAATGGGGGCTGAAAGAGGGCTTCACCTTCTTTGGAAGGTGGTTCTGCATTAGCTTGTGCCATCCTTGTGATGGAGGAGGTTTCGACATCCCCAAATTTTGTCACTACTTTCGAGTCTCTTGGTGAGCCTAGCAATGAATCTTAGGCACCACCTCCCTCACCCATTAAGTTATCAAATGGAACTCCTATGAATTGCATGTTTAATTCTCTAGACAAGGTCTCTGCCTTATCAGTGATTTTGACAAAGTCGTTGAATTTTACCCCACAATAACTAAGTAAAGAATATCTTGAGGGGTCTCATTCCTTGGCCCTTTTTGTGGGGGGGTCACAAGGTTCCCCCTTTGATATTCTGCCCTTGTAGGCTCTTCCACCTTCCCCTTATGATGATTTAGATTGGGAGACTGATGACCTCTTGGTTGATGAGGACTAGGGGGCACCTCTTCTTTATCTATAGAGTAGATTATGTGTGTGTTTGTGTTCCCTCATGCTTGGGTTGTGTGTTCCTGGATGACCCTTGTCACCCTCATAGGTGCTTGGATACATGTGTGTTTATGTGTCGTAAAACTTCCTCTATAATTTTTTACATAATTCTTCCTCTATTGTGTATTGATTTTTGACAATTGGAGATGATACAAAGTGTTGGTTCATTTAGGCCTCCCTTCCATGTTGACCCAATTTTTTATTTTATTTTTTATTCTCGTGCATTCTCCATATGGTTTGATATAGTAGGGGGTTGATGATAGTTCATTTATATAGATTATTATACTTACTTATCTATATTTATGAATAGCTCTGACCCTAAAATATCAAATCACCCTTGTGTCCCTTGTTCATAATTTTTTTGTTCCTTCTTGCATTTCTTGATGTTTGCTTCATGATGTTGTGGTGCTCATGTGTTTTCCCTCGTGTGCATGACAATATTACCATAGTTACATCTCACTATGTTTCATGGGCCACAACATCACTTTTTCATTCTTTCTTTTCTCTCCTTAGAATTCCATGTGCCTCTAAATTCAACACACACCATCCTAAGGGGAGGCTATCATGTTTCTTTGATTTTTAGAAAACACATTCGGTGGTGTAAGAGAGGGGGACCAACCACTGCAAGGCCCCAGGTCACGAAAGGCCAAGAGAATTATGTTTGCCCTAACTTACCTTAGTTTAAAGGAGTGTTAGGACTGATAGGATGAGAATGATGAGGACTATAAGGTCCTTCAATCACTTTGCAAACTCAAGAGTTGAAAGGAGACTAGGCGAGTCAGTTTTTAGGGCCAAATCTATACTTGGATAGCTCTCTATCAGAGGATAGAAGAGTGGCTCTGGGATGTCAAGACAGTGTACTGGCATCTCTTAGATGCACTGGCATTTGTACAGATAGAAAACCAAGGAGACAAGGTCTAACCTCTAAAAAAGTTGACTAACAACCTAGTTTAAGAGTTTCTAAAGGTGGAAAATGAGACAATGAAATATGAAACATAAAGACGAATGCAATAAAGAAAGTAGGTTACCGCAAGGGTGACGAAGATGATCTCATACAATAATCCTTTCGCGAGCTTGCTCCAAGATCTCTCCACCTACATAGAAAAAAAGAGGGACAATATTGGGGGACTATTTAGGGGTCTACCTCAATCAAACCCCCATTTTGGTGATTCCACCTCCACGGACAGCCAAGTTTGCAATGATACAGAAATAAAGTGATAAAGAAGGAACACAAGCAAAGTACACCAAAAACACTACAAAATAGTACATGCTAACTTAACCAAACAATAGATAAGATGGGAGGAGCTTACCACCTCTACCCAAAGTGCTCAAAGCTAGTGGAGGAGAAATATGAGAGGAACTCAAGCCTCTGCTATAATGGATTCACCATACGCTTGCTCTATCAAAGTGGTGAAGTGATAGATTGCTGCTATGCAGTGTGAAATGTTGCAACAAAGCTTGTGGATGAATGCTATAATGTTGAGATATTCTCAAAAGATCTTGTAAACTTGAAAATGGATGAATGAAATGAGAATATGAAGGAAGAATGGAAGAAAACAACCATATTCAGGTCGGCCAGTGGAAGGGAGGCATTACACCTCAACTTCCAATAGGAAGTGTAACGTCTTTGTTGCTTTAGCTATGGGAATCTGCCAAGGAAATAAGATTTTCATGTGGATGTTTGCACACCACGTGGGCATCCTCGATAGAAATTCCTCCACCGACACTCAAAATAGGCACCAAGTGTGATGGCAATAGTGGTCTTATGTGTAATTATGCCTCTAAGTTTGGTTTTCTCAAGTGGAGAGGGGTAGAAGAGGAATTTTTGTTAAGGGTGCAAATTCACTCCTATACATTTTGCCCCCACTTTAACGAGCACGAGCACTAATGAGTGTTTTGGTAAAATAGGTCGAAGAAGTAGTAGAGTTAGAGATGTATACCTAAACCGTTGAGGAAGCAGAACACGGTCTAGCGAACTTGAAAGTGCGGGATCAAAAAAGGTCTTCATAGCTTTGTAGAACTATAAAGTTGAAGAATGAAAATGCCTTACAGGCTCATGGACTTGCAAGGGGGGTATCTTCCAAGAACTCTCACATGAAGGAAACTAGGAAAGTGCCTTGCAGACCCATAGACCTACAAGGGAGGTATCCCCCAAGAACTCTCTCATGAGGGAGACTGAGCAAAGGGGACTTCGCAGAGTCATAAACAACGACATGTTTATTTGGAGATAGAACACGTCGGGAAGTGATCACACAGGCTAGTGAACAGACAATCATGTAGACAATCACCAAGTTGGAAGACCTTCAAAGGGGTCCTTCAAGAACCCTTCAAAAGGAAGAGGGGTCCACTCAAGGGATGCATTGTTTGAAAAGTGAAGTCTAGTCGAGCTTCCCCCAAGCTAGACACAAGGACATGAAGTAGGTCTAGTTAGGTTGTCCCCAGGCTAGATACAAAGATAAGAAATAGGTTAGGGTCCCTTGGGAACCTGATGCAAAAATAAAAGGTCCACTCAAGGGATACATTGTTCAAAAGCCAATGCCTTCTTTCTCGAATCAATTCATCATCAAGGAATCCTTTTGAAATATTTTCACTCCATTAAGGAATTCAAAAGGAAGGATATTACCCCACATGAGGGGAAGATCAAAGGTGTTCCCACTTCGGAGGAACGCTTCCAAGTCCTTCCTTTATGAACTCATGATGAAGGAAACATGTTTTTTTTAGGGTTTCAAGTCAAGAATGCAATTCTAACAAAGAAGTGTGTCTCTTTGAGAAAAGATTCATGGGAAACAAATCCATTTTCTAAAGACCAAGTTCATCAGCTTCCCTCTCTAGATCATCATAGGGGGAAGGATGTTGAGCTTGTAATGGTGTAATGTTAAGGGGGGGTGCTTCTGATCCTCCCGCAACAAGGGCCAAGGAAGATAGACCTATGAGGTCTCTGTCACTCAACTCTTGTGGGTCTAAGGTCAACAACTTTGTGAAGATCACTAACAAGGTTAGAAATTCATCCACTGAGTTAAACATACACTTAATAGGAGTGCCATGTTTCACTTCGCCAGATGGGGGGGTTTGCACTCGAGGTTCACCACTAGGCTCACTAAAAGATTTGGGAGTGGTGATGAACTTAGGAGAGGCTGGGAACGGTTCCATCACTAGGAAAGAACAAGTCAGCACGGAACCACCTTTTTGGGAAGGTGGGCTCCTCTTACATCCTCCATTTTTGGATGGACCACTTTCTACCTTTTTCTTCGTCAGAGGAGGTGAAATCCCCACAAACAAATCAAGAAATGTAGAGGGAGAGTAGGAAAGAACCACAACAGATACAACCGAAGTGTTAATCATATCTACAGGTTTCATAAAAGGTGAGACATACAGAATGGATGTTAGCAGAGGTAGCTTCACCAAAGGACTTGTTGGCACTCTCAAATTTTGCAAATTTGAAGTGCCCATATTGAAAATTTTGCTTCTACACTCTCAAAAGTGCACTTGAAAGTCTTCCTAAATGACCTACTTTGGAGGGTCATATTTCAAAACCTGTTGATTTTCAATCCAAACCCCTTGGGGACCCACTCATGTGACATATGTGAACATGTATGTAAATTTTCAGCTTCTCGCATTAAGTTTTGTTAGGGTTTTGAAAAGCGAAGCTGAAGGGTTTTGGCACTTTTCTATTGTTTGCAAACTTTTAGTTTTGCAAAGTAGCCCCTGTTTGAGCTTGCATTTTGCAACTAGTTGATCCTCAAGAGAAAAGGATTATTTCTCTCCATTCTCCCCACATAAATGTACTCCCCAGTCAAGTTGTAGAGAATCGTGACAAGATTTGATATTTTTACTAGGCCAAAAGCAAACACAATTTGTTCAGTTTTGCACCTACATTTTTTGTAACCTTTCAGGATGGTCAACTTTGACCTTCAATATATTTTGATGGATGATTATTCAAGAAAATCCCTATTGTACATGTGTTCACTATACCTAAATGAGCATATATTCCCAATGATAGACTCTCAAGGGTTGATTTGATATTTTTTCAACGAGGTGATTTTGTGAGTTTCAATTTGTTCTGAACAGATGCAGATGCAGAAAAGTTCAATTGGGAAACTTTGGAAATTAATATCTTTCACCTCAAGATTCCTTTTGTTGAACCATGTTTTGAACTCCATTCTCGAATCAAATTTCTACATGCCTGTAAGTTTTCATGGCTCCAAGAGGTTGTTTGACTGATTTCCCAGGGCAACTCCAAAGCCCACCTAGCCAATTTTGACCATTCTGCAAAAATACCTAAAAGCATATTTTAATGATAACTCAGTTCATGTTTTCAATTCTGAAGCATTCAAAAGTTGTCTCAAACCAATTTCAAGATGAAACTTGTTTGAAAATGAATTTTTTTTAGTCAGGCCCACATAGGGGCCCGACCTACTTTACACAATTATGAATGTGTAAGTGTTGCATTGCATCCATGTTGGAGGATACTTTGGTTTTGAAAGCCATGTCTCAATTTTGTAATGGATCCAGTTAAATATAGATTTGATTAAGGATGCACTCAATATGGAAAATCACTCATCAAATGCTTTGTTATGCTTGGAAACATAAGGAAAAAGGAAATAATTAAAACTACATTAATTAAATCAGATGTAAGGAACTCTTAGTTGATAATTCCATTTGGAAATTGAGGTTATTTTGATTTGTCTCGCCATGGGAGAAAGGGAATTGAATACAATGTTTCTTTGAAAATTGACTGTCTTGTGGAGTAGGAGAGTTCTAGGCTTTTAATGCACAATTCATTACTCTGCATTTCTTAAGATGGATTCCTCACTCTCCTTTGGGCTACAGTTTGTAATAGGGGTAAACTTGGGTATAATGTAATATGTCTCATAAAAGTGGAGGGATATGAACTCAATCTACAAACATAAATTATGTATTACATGTTTGAGTCCACCAAAGTCTATTATGAGGCCTATATACACACCCTTGAGGTTCTACATAGGTCAAAGATGGAGAACATTCTTTTCAAAAAATAGTTAGTTTATCTTGGTTCTAATTTGCATAAAGAAATACTCAATATTGATTGGAAGAAGATCTGTAAGTGCCCTTCTCTTGATGATATCCATAAAGAGCGTATGCACAAGGGCTCACAAAGAAATTAGGAATGGAGCAGCTGCCATTACCAAACAAACAGGGCACATCTAAAGCAAAAGAGTTAGGGCTAAAACAAGGTCAATGGCAAGGATAGAGGGGCCACGTGGTGGAGTCTCGCGCACCGTGCGGGGCTGAGCAGGACATCACATGAATATTTTTGTGGTGTGCACAATCTTAACATGTGGCAAGTGGAACCACAAGCAACCTATAGGAATGGGTAATGATTTTTTTTAAATAGGCCCGATAAAATTTTCTCGCAATAGGTTTTAAAATGGTTAAGTGTGTTGGGAGGGTAAGATGTGGCTTGATAGATTTTAGTGAAATCTTTACCCAAATAAAATACCAATAATGATGTGGAGGGAAAACAAGTGGTGGGTCTCGGGAAAATTTTTTAAAGGCTTTCATTTTATTTAATGAGCAAAGTTTTAAAGTGTAACGTGAAATACCAAGAAGGTAAAAGCTTTTAAATGTAAAATGTGCAGCCTGGGAAAATATTTTATATTACCCAATGGCAATTTTTAAAAGCCTTTATTTTATAAAATCAACAGCTAACTGCAGCAAATGAAGGCAAGGTAAAATATTTTCAAGAGGCCTTCAAGCTAAGTAAAATGAAAGCATGAAGACATAGGGTAAATTTTTTGCCTGATAAAATGCAAATTTTAAATGGCACGTGAAATGGAACGATGGAAATTTTGACAAAGTGAATAAAATATTCACTAAAGTTTTCATTTGTTGGAAATGTTAAAAGTAAAGTCTAGCATAACAAAGGGAGAGTAAAGAGGAGTTCTCACAGGAAGATTTCCTTCCAATTGGAGGGTGAATATTTTTCACTAAGGAGTGATTTGTTGCTGCAAAGGAAAAGGTAAAGTTTGTTGTTGCAAGTTTGTTGAGAGAAGGGAGAATTTTTTTTAAATATTTTGTTGTGCAGATTAACGGAGGATCAAGCTGCCAATTGTCAACTGTGGATGCATTTTAGGGATTCTTTTGTTTCTTCTTCCTTCTATATTTTCTCTTCTTCTCTCATTGTAAAGGGCTCTAAATTTCTATATGGGGTTGGGGTAGAATAGTGTTGAGTCTAAGTCATGTATTGAATATGCAGTTGTATTGTTTCAATTTTATGAGTAAAATTCAACCAGTTTGTGCAAGTAAAGCATAATTGTTAGCAAAATTGTTTGCAATTTTGTAAACTTTTAGTCATATAAGTTTGATAATACAAAGTATGTTGAATTTATCATCTCAATTTCCTTGAGACTGTATTGTTTGTTCATGGTTCTATTTCAATTGAATGATTAAATTACTTTGAGTAGATAATTGTGATTGTAAGTGTGCAGGGTGGATTTGTAAGAAGAATTTTGATGATAATAAGAGTGGATCTATTGGTGTAATACATTAGCAGTTTGAATCCACTGGTTGTAGTTTGTTTGTTGATGGAATTGTCCTTATGATTCTGTATTTGACTCTATGGCCCAGAGTTAGGCACTGATCTATTATTTACCTTGATGGATTCTCAAAAACATTTTAAATTTAAAATCATTAAATCTTTCAACTATGATGTATGTGCTTGAAAGTATCATTCAATTCCTATCATTAGGTGATTATTTTCTCAGAGGTTTTCCAAGCCTTCAGTGAATAATATCTATTTGCATTTAGTAGGAATATATATGTGTATTGAAGTGTTCTTGTGATAGAGAGTATCAAATGAACACAAATAGGAACACCCTCCTTGGTATCACAAAGCCTAAAGAGTAGGGGCAAGGCCCTGAGAAGCTTTACTTGTCATTTGGCCACTAACCTTGATAATTTTTGAACATAGAGGTTGGCTACCTCTTAGAGAGTTTCAAAGCTTAGCTGGAAAAAACACCAACAAGACATGCACCTTTCCGAGCGCGCGTGTGCTCGTAGCGGTAGCTGAGACCGATACAGAGCTAGTTTGGATAGAAGCGGAAGGGAAGAGAGAGGAGGACACAGAAGGAGTTCCTAATACAGGAGTGTTCATCTCCTCTTCCTTCTTTTTTAAGGCAGCTTGCTCAGCCAGAAGGGCCCTTCGTTGGAGCTTGCGCTCCCACACAAGGTAGTTTTTTCAACTCTTTGAACTAGAAGCCGGAGGTTGTGAAGGAGCATAGGGCTCCTGATCATCCATGGGAGTGTCATCCACAATTTTTCCTAGCAAAGGGATGGGATCCTAGATGGGAGCAGGAGGAGAAATCAAATCTAGCACCTTGGCAATGGGCCTCTTCCCATTCACTATTCTAGGAGCAAGAATAGTAGGAGGCCGTGGAGGCTAGGATATAGAGGAATCTCCATGGGGGGATTTCTTTCTACCATACCAAATGGTCCTAGGCTCCACAAGTAAGACAAGAAGCTCAAATGCAGGGCACTTGGCCTTTCGCCAAGCAGGCACCATGGGATTCTCACAAACGCGAGATAAGAACAGATGGTGCCACCGTAGAGTGAGAGGAATCCTCAAGCTCAACAATGGTAGAGGAAGAAGGAGGATCTCAAGACCACTTCTCTTCTACGTGCCTTGGTGGCATCACTATTAGCTTGTAGGAAATCCTTATATGAAATAGCATAACGTGAAGGAGGGTATCTCACTTTCGGCTTAGAACGTCCTTTCTTATAGTTTTGGTATGTGTGATATAGGAGGTCCTTCCTGGGTGGGAGAGGAACAATAGGTGTAGGACAAAATTAATCTAAGGTATAGCTACCACATGCAACTGATGGTCTATAATCAGTGTCATGGATGTGTATCGAATCTCCATGAAAAAATTTCAAAAACTTGTGTATAATCGAGGGAACTGCATTCATAGCCACCAGCCAGGGGATTCCTAGCTTCACTCTGAAGAGCTCATACCTTGGGATGATGTCAAACTTAAGGTTCACATATTTAGGTCCAACGAGGACCGATAGGACAATACTCCCTATAGGAGGTACGAAAATTCTATTGTGTGTGCAGACGGTACTTTTAGGTGCATCATATCCATCCTTACATAGGAAGTTGATTAGCATGATCTCCTCAGTTATGATATTTACTTGATATGTCGGAACAACAAGAACACCTGCCATGGTATTCCCATTTAACCTCATAGGAATGTAAAGAGGAGATGGTTCCCTATAAAAGCCCATCGGCAGGTCCTGTGAAGTGAAGGTTATGCTAGTAGGTCACTACTCACAGTCTCCACAGAGGGAAGAGGTTGATTTATGAAAGATGCCATAACGCACACTTAACATTACTTCTATATAGCCTCCTAAGGTTTACGGGATAAGACAGTGACCCAATTAAGGTTCCGTTGCACATCATCAAAAACTTCCAGCTATGCCTACTAGGGGTCGCAAGTTGGGTTGCAAGGCGAAAACCTCACAACACTCACACCTACAATGCTCTTGGGACACAAGGAAAGGGACTTTTAGTATCACAAAATGGAACCAAAACAAATCACGTCAAGTTCACCAAAAATGTAAGAGAGGGGGGCCAACCACTACAAGGCCCAAGGTCATGAAAGGCCAAGAGTAGTATGGCTGCCCTAACTTACCTTAGTTTAATGTAGTGTTAGGATGGATAGGATGAGAATGATGAGGACTATAAGGTCCTTCGATCACTTTGCAAACCTGGGAGTTGAAAGGAGACTAGGCGAGTTAGTTTTTAGGGCCAACTCTGTGTCTCAAATAGCTCTCTATCAAAGGAGAAAAGCACGGCTCTGGGACGTCAGCACAGTGTGTTGGCATCTCTCAAGTTTGTTGGAATCCATATGGCCAAAAAACTAGGAAGACAAGGTCTAACCTCTAAAAAATCAGACTAACAACCTAGTTTAAGAGTTTCTAAAGGTTCAAAATGAAACAATGAAATATGAAACATAAAGATGAATGTGATAAAGAAAGTAGGTTACTGCAAGGGTGACGAAGATGATCTCATACAATAATCCTTTTGCTAGCTTGCTCCAAGATCTCTCCACCTACACACAAAAAAGAGGGAAAATGTTGGGGGGCTGTTTAGGGGTCTGCCTCAGTCAGACCCCCATTTTGGTGTTTCCACCTCCATGGATAGCCATGTTTGCGACAATAGAAAAATAAAGCGATAACGAAGAAATACAAGAAAATTACACCAAAAACACTACAAAATAGTACATGTTAACTTAACCAAACAATAGAGAAGATAAGAGGAGCTTACCACCTCCATCCAAAGCACTCAAGGCTAGTGGAGGAGAAAGATGAGAGGAACTCAAGCCTCTATTGTAATGGATTCATCTTGCGCTTTCTCTATCGAAGTGGTGAAGTGATAGATTGCTGCTATGGAGTGTGAAATGTTGCAACAAATCTTGTGGATGAATGCTATAATGCTGAGAGATGCTCAAGAGATCTTGTAAACTTGAAAATGGGTGAATGAAATGAGAATATGAAGGAAGAATGAAAGAAAATGGCCATATTTGAGTCGGCTAGCCGAAGGGAGGCATTACACTTTTACTTCCAATAGGAAGTGTAACGTCTCTACTGCTTCAGCCATGGGAATTTTCTAGGGGCGTAAGCACGTTGCACAAACATCTACATGTCATGTAGGCATCCCTGATAGAAATTCCTCCACCGACACTCAAAATAGGCACCAAGTGTTATGGGAGCAGTGGGCTTATGGGGAATTAAGCCTTTGAGTTTGGTTTTCTAAAGTGGAGAGGGGTAGAAGGGTAATTTGAGTTAGGGTTGAAAATTCACTCCTATACAGGTGGCCAATGAATCTTTTCTTCGAAATCCTTTCAAAATATTTTTCAAAAAATCACATTCCTCAACAAGGACCCCTCGTGAAATATTTTTCCTTCATCATGGGTTCATAAAGAAATAATTTGAAAAACCTTCCTCCAAGGAGGGAGCACCTTCCCCTATGGGTGAAGTCTGACCTTCCCCTTACAAGGGGACTTTCTTCCTTTCGAATTCCTTGATGAAGCAAAAATATTTCAAAAGGATTCCCTAATGATGAATTGATTTGCGAAAAATCCTCACTTTCAAACTGAGCGTCCCTTGAGTAGACCCCTTTTCTTTTGAAGGGTTCCCGAGGGACCCCTTTGAAAGCTTATCCTTCAATTTTTCAACTATCTGCGTGAATGTCTTCTTGTTTGTCTACCTGTGTGGCTAGTTTTTTTTTTCTAACATGTTTTTTCTATGGATTAACATGTTGTTTTGCAGGTGTGTCTGTGAAGTTGCTTTCCAATCCAACTCTGCAAATTCCCCTACATCGGGCTTCCTTCAAGAGAGATTACCTAAGGGAACCTTCTTTGTGGGTCTGAGGACCTACAAAGTGCTTGTAACTTGTAGTATTTTTCCATCATTGGTTTGCGGGCCTTCGGTGCACTTTGATCAACTTTGTAGTTTTGAGGATCTACAGAGTCTTTTATTTAAACCTCCTCAAGAGAGAGTACTTGTTGAGTTATTTTTCACCCTGCACTTTCAAGTTCACCAAATTGCAATCTGCTTCCTTGATGATTCAAGTATACATTTCTAAACCCTTTCAATCTACTTTACCAAACATTCATTAACACTCATGCTCACTAAAGTGGGGGAAAATGTATAGGCATGAATTTGCACCCCTCTCGCAAATTCCTCTATTACACCCTCTACTTTAGGAAAATAAAATCCGACTAAGAAATTACACATCACCTATCTACAATGAATCCACTTGGTGCTTGCCCTTTATGTCGATGGGGGAATTTTGTTGGGGATGAGTGTGTGGTGCGTGGATGTCTGTGTGGTGTGTTGTCATCCCTAATAAATTCCTACCTCTGGAATCCATAGAGACATTATGTTATCCATTGGCGATGAAGTGTAATGCCTCTATGCCTTCTTGTTGACCCAAGAATGACTCTTTCCCTCCCTTTTCATCTTCAAATGGATTTTTCTCACTAGCACTTCATCTTCTTGACAATTCTTCATCTCTTGAGAAATCTTCTTCACGATTCTACACATGCATTCGACCCTGCCATACAACTCTTAAGATTTTACACATCTTGTTGCACTTTTTCCACCATTGAAATTGTGACTCAGTGTCCCAAGGGACTACTTTTTCATTGTTGCGATAGCGTAGACCTTACCAAGCTTGCATCCTCCTCTATGTTCTTGAGGGCACCTTGATTGAGAAGGTGATATTGTTTCTTGATTTACGTAGCATATTTTTATTGCTATTATTTGGTTTTCATTCCATTATTCTCTTTATCACATTTTCTATCTTGTGGCTTTTCTAGTTATCCGTGGAGGTGGAAACACCAAAGCAGGGTTTTGACTATGGAAAACCCTATATAGCCCCAACATTTTTCCTCTCTTGGTTGTGTGTGGGTACGCTTTCAAGTGGAGCTTGCTAGCAAACTGGACTCTTTGTGAATTGATCTTCACCACCTTTGTTTTCATCATCTCCTCTATTGTCTTTCTAGTTATTTCATTCATTATGTTTATCACTTTAAACTTCACTTGTTATACCATTAGTAGGTTTTTGTACTTCATTTTGTACTTTTTCACTTTTTGGTTGTACGGATGTCAGTGCTCCAGAGAGATGCTAGTGCATCGCACTGTAGTTCCTAACCCACATTGTTGTCCTCAAGTAGAGAGTTGTTTGAGGTACGATTCGAGTTCTAGAAACTAGCTTGTTTAGCCCCATCAAACCTCTCGGGTTAGTAGGGTGATAGTAGCACTTAAGAGTGCTCTTCATTCTCTATCCTTGACCTTAAATGCTTATCCAACTTGAGGTAGATTAGGGAAAGCCTTCGCTCTCATCTCTCCATGACCTGGAGCCTTGGTATGGTTGGTCCCCCTCCTCTACACTATCATAACATAACTTGCTATCCATACTTATTAGTGATGCCTTTAATCTTGTGTTGTATGGTCTCTAGCATAATGCAACTTACTAGCCATACTTATCAACGATGTCTCTATATCTGATCATATTTTATCACGTCTATTTTTAATTTTTCACCTAAAATGTTTGTGTTGAGATTGCAATAAACTTTGCAAGATAGAAGACCTGTGTCCTCTTCGTGTCCTAGCTCAACCTTTCAATCACATATACCAGATCAAAGAGGTGTGTCCTCTTCATCCTGGGTATATTATCTTCAACATCTTTCTCTCTACTTTAACTCACACCTATTAGAATACATATGTGTTGCAATTATGTTGTTGGAGTTGTCATTAATGTCAATAGTTGCTAGTGTTGGTCATTGATGTCAACAGTTGCTAGTGTTGTCATAGTTGGGGAGATTGTTTTCAAGTGTTGATTCTATTTTGGATATGTTATGGTTTGATAAGATGGTTTTGTGTTATTTTCATTGATGTCTTGATGGATAAAAATTGTATTTGTAGTAATCTCACTTGGTTTCCAAGTGCAATTGAGAAATTTTGAATAAAAGAGTGTGTGATGTGACAGAGGTGTGTTTAGTGTTGTGTTCCTCATTTCTTTAGGATTGAAGATATGCTTGTGTGGTTTGGATATGATGATCAAAGGTGTTTAAAGTTTCTATATCTAGAGTTTCAGGTTTTGTATTATTTTGTAGTGAAAGTTGTGTTTGATAGTTTATTTGTTTGTTTAGAAAGTTTTTTGGGAGAAATTATTTATTTGTATTTATTCATAGTAAGGTCTCTTATCTTGCGGATTTGGGAATGAGCTTGTATTATCTATAAATTCCTTCCCTTGAGGTTTCAATTGTTGAGGTGTTCTACAAGGTTGGATAGTGAGTTGTGTTTTGTGGCAATATGTCTAGTTGCATAGAATAATGGTTTTCTCATTTTCAGGTGGTTGCGTTAGAGTTACAAAATGTTCTGATGATGATGGAGTATTCTGAGATGTTTTGTGGATTCTATGATTTTTTTTTTGTACTCCATGTGACTTGGAGAAGCGTGTATGTGGTTTCTTGTAGTGTTAGTTCAAGTTTGGTCGACCTAGCATGCCAACACTAATTGCAGAGGTACCTTGTGGATTGTGAATTTTTTGAGTGGCATGGTGATGTGGATTTGGATCCTAGTTAACCCTTGGTGTGGTCTTCCTTCATTTCTTTCCATTTTGGAGGTGTTTGGTGCTGACCTAATTGAGATTGTTTAGGTTGTGGATGATATATAAGTAAAGTAACTTTTTGGAGATGAGTGTGGATATATATAGAAGGTGTTCAAAATATGAAAATTTGATTACATGTGGTGATAAGAGTGCAAGATTAATGCCTATGATTCCAATACAGTGAGAAGAAGGGTCTACATTTTTAGTGTGCTTGAAGTTGTTGGAGGCAGTGATCCAAAGATTACATATGGTGTAAGTTTTTAGTGGTGTATTTCTCCTGTTTCCTTGATATAGTGAATCTCTTTGTAACAGTCTTCTTCTATCTTCTTTCTTCTTCGTAGTGAGCCACCCGATAGTGATCCTTTCTTATTTTTTTGGGTAGTGAGCCTAATTATATTTTTTGTTGCAATTCATATATATGTGAGCTAATCCTCACTGTGGTTTTTTCCTTCTTGGGTTTTCCATGTAAATTTGGTGTTCTTATGTATTTGGATGTGTTGGCATTACTATTTCATATGTTTACATTCTACTAATTCATGTTAAGGGTTTATGGTTGGTAAGGGTTTGAAAAGATATTGAGTGTTTGAATATTTTTAAGTATACAACTGATTCACCCCCCTCTCATTTTTCCTATGAATCTAACAATTGGTATCAAAGCTATGGTTCCTTGGAGGAAGCTTAACCACTTGAGGTAAATTTAGATGGTGCACAAGAAGGGTGTCAAAGCTCCAATGTTTGATGGAACAAATTATACTTACTAGAAAGCCAAGATGGAGTCCTATTTGGTCTCTCTTGGAATTAGTGTCTATCAGTCAGTTGAAAAAGGATATATTATGCCCATTTTGGTCCAAAAAGTCATGATAAAATCAAGGAATATGAGAGTAATGGTAAAGCAAGGAATTTTATCCTAAGTGGTCTCTCTAATTTTGCACTTGGAAAGGTGATAAGTATGAAATATGCTAAAGATGTTTGGAAAATTTTGGAGAGAATTTATGAAGGAGATGATAAATTCAGGCAAGCAAATATGTAGAACTACAAAGCCAAATTTGAAACCCTAAGGATTTTTGAAGATGAAGATATTATTTCCTACATGCTCAGAGTGGATGAAGTTGTCAATACCATCAATGGTCTTGGTGGTAAGCTAGAAGAAAGTGAAGTGGTGAAAAAGGTACAAAGAACTCTCCCTAAAACTTATAGTTCTAATTTTTTTGCTACTATGGAAGCTCAAAATTTGGATAATTATTCTAGAGATCAGATGTTTGGTGCTTTAATTTATTATGAATTGATATTGGTCAAGATTATATAAAGAGATAAACTTCCTTTAAAGTCTAAAAAGCAGAGAAGGAAGATGAATCAAATTCAGATGATCTTGATGAGGCAGATGAAAATTTTGTAAGGAGAATGAAAAAGGACATTGGTAGATACAAATTTAAGTTACCCTTTAAATGTTTCAATTGTGGAAAGATAGGTCATTATGCTTCTAAATTTCCAATCAAAGTTACAAATGATAAACCTAAGGATCATAAAGGAAAAAAATTTAAGAAGAGTTTTTATGTTGAAAGAGATAATGGTGTATCTGATGATGAAGAATCTGACTATCTTCATGAAGACAATGATGAATGCTTGTTCATGGCTCTAAAATTTGGAACTAATTCTACTAATCTTGAAAGATGTGTGAAGGAAAATACTTTGGTAATAGGTCATAACATTGAAGGAACTATGTTGATTACTTTTCATGCAATAGAAGAAAGAAATTATTGGATAATTGATAGTGGATGCTCAAATCATATGATAGGTGATAAGAGTATTTTGTCAAACTTCAATGGTATGATGGTGGTATTCTTAAGTTTGGTGATGGTAAATCTACTAAGATTTGGTGGAAAAGGTTCAATTAGTTTTGATGGAAAGCATAAAATAAATTATGTTCTTTATGTCAAGGGTCTTTAGCATAATATTGTAAGTGTGGGAAATATGTATAGAAAATTATATAATATTGTGTTTCAAGATGGTGGTTGTGAAATTAGAAAAGGAAGCTTTGATACTCTCGGTGCTACTAGAACAAGGATAGAAGGTAATATTTATCAGCTCAAAGGTAGTGGTTCTAAATTTTTTATGTCTCAAATCAATGAAAGTTGGCTATGACATAGAAGAATGGGTCACATTAATTTTGATAGCCTAGTGAAGATCAAATCTATTGATGTTGTGAGAGATTTTCCAAGGATTAAAAATCCTATCAATGCAATATGCAAGGAATGACATTTTAGAAAGCAGACTAAGAAAAGGTTCAAGACAAAGGAATATTATATTGCAAGTCCTTTGGAGTTGGTGCATATAGACTTGTGTGGACCTACTAGAATAAGAATCTAATATGGTAACAACAATTTCATGTTATTGATTGATGATTATTCTAGAATGACGGGTGACATTTCTTAAAGAAAAACTAGAAGCCCTAGATAAATTTAAAGCATTTAAGTTTATGGTTGAGAATGAAATGGATATAAAAATCAAGTGCTTAAGGTCTAACAAAGGTGTTGAGTTCACCTCCAATGAGTTTAATTTTTTTTGTGAAAATCATGGAATAAAAAGGAAATTTTTCATCTCCTAGGACTCCTCAATGAAATGGAGTTATGGAGAGGAAGAATAGAATAGTTCAAGAAGCAGCTAGAACAATGATGAAGGAAGCAAATCTACTAGATTTATATTGGAGAGAAGAAATTCATATTGTAGTTTTCATTCTTAACAGAGGTTAAGAAATAGTGGACAATTCAAAGACTCCCTATGAGTTATGGTATGGTAAACCTCCTACTATAAATTATTCCAGAGGTTTTTGAAAAAAATGCTATACCAAAAGAGATGAAGAAAACTTAGGAAAGTTTGATGTAGGATCAGATGAAGGAATCTTCCTTGGATACTTTACAAGAAGCAAAGCTACTAGTGCTATAATAAAAGGTTGAAAAATATTTTTGAAAGTGAAATTGTTAAGGTGGATGAAGAACCACTTTATATTTTTGTACTGATAGAAGGATATGAATCCGATTAATCACATTGTAGTGAAGAAGAAAAGGATGAAGAGAAGGAAAAAGAGATGATAGAGGAAGAGGAAGAAGCTATAGAAAAGATCCCTAAGACTCCTAATTATGTGCAGAAGAACCATTTTGAATATCAGGTCATTGAGGGAGAGAAAAAGGTGTGTTGACAAGGAAGAAAGTAGCTATGATAGAGGAACAAGTAAATTTATATTTACTTTCAGAGGTGGAAACTAAAACAGTGTGTGAGGCATGCAAAGATGAGGATTATATCAAAGCTATGAAAGAAGAATTTGAATAGACTAAGAATAATTAGACTTGGGAATTGGTCCCAAGACTAGCAAACAAGAATGTGATAAGAACAAAAGTGGGTTTTTAGGAACAAGTTGAATTAGGATGGAAAATTTGTCAGAAACAAGGCTAGACTTGTGTGTAACGGCTACTCATAAGTAGAAGGAATAGATCTTGAGGATACATTTTCTCTGGTAGCAAGGATGGAAGCCATTAGAATTTATTTGGCTTTCATAGCACATAAATACTTCAAATTATATCATATGGATGTAAAGTCTATGTTCTTGAATGGTGAGTTGGAAGAAGAGGAATACATTGAACAACTAGAATGTTTTTAGTTGTCAAAAGGTGTTGATATGGTATTCAGGTTGAAGAAGGCATTGTATGGACTCAAACAAGCTCCTAGAGCTTGGTATGCAAGGTTAGATAAGTACTTGATGTAGCAAGGATTTAGGAAAGGTACTACAGATAGCAATCTTCACTTCAAGGTTGAAGGAGAAAAAATCTTGATTATGGTAGTGTATATGGATGACATTATCTTTGGAGGAAATCAAGGTATGTGCAAGAAGTTTTCAAAGGAAATACAAATAGAGTTTCAGATGTCAATGTTTGGGGAGATTAATTTCTTCCTTGGATTACAAATCAGTCAATCAAAAAAAGGTATTTTCATTTCACTGTCAAAATATGTCAAGGAAATTTTAAAGAAATTTGGAATTGAGGATTCTAAACCAATATGTACTCCTATGGTTACTAGTTGCAAGTTGAGAAAAAATGGTCAATCACCTAAGGCTGATCAAAGAAAATATAGATCAATGATTGGTGGATTGTTATACTTAACTGCTACTAGACCAAATATCATACATGCAGTTTTTCTAGTGGAAAGATATCAAGAAGATCCCAAAGAGTCTCATGTTGCAGAAGTGAAGAGGATATTTAGATAATTAAAGGGAACTTCAGACTTTGGTTTGTGGTATCATAAGGATTTTGATTTCTCCTTGATTGCACATACATATGCAGATTGGGTAGGATGTACATCTGACAAAAGAAGAACAAGTGGTGGTGCTTTCTTTCTTGGAAACATATTGGTTTCATGGTTGAGTAAGAAGTAAGATTCAATGTCATTATCTATTATAGAGGTAGATTATATTGCAGCAACATCATGTTGCATGCAAGTGTTGTGGATGAAGAAAATATTGAAGGATATCAATGTATCATATGTTGAACCTATTTATATCTTATGTGATAATACAAGTTCTATAAATATCTCAAATAGCCTAGTTATACATTCAAGAACAAAAAAATATCTCTATTTGGCGTCACTTTCTAAGAGATAAAGTTGTAGAGAATAAGGTGAAGCTAGAATATGTTCCTACAAAGGATCAAGTTGCACATATCTTTATAAAGGCTCTTCCAAAAGATACTTATGAGTATCTCTGATAGAAGTTAGGAGTTATTTCCCCTCCTTTTAACTAGATGCATAAGTTGGTGCATCTATCTAGGTGAGCATTCAAGATACATTCTTGGTCCTGGACTAATGTTGAAAGCTACCTCTCAGGGGGATTAGGTAGTAGTGTTGTTAGTTGGTGCAATCAGATGGATCATATTTTGTACCCTTGAGGGGGAGATTGCAGAAAAGTAACTACAATGGAGAGAGTGAGAGTGTAGTTGCTTGTTGATGTTGCAAGTAATATCAAAGTGATGTATGCAAGTGTTGTCCTTTGAGTATTTTCAAAAGGGGAGAAAAAATAGTACAATGTAGATAAGAGGAAGGTGAAGTTTAAAGTATGCAGGAAAGAGATTTGGATGAGTTTATGGCCATTTGCCATTAATATCAAAGGGGGAGAGAGTTGGTTGAGAAATCATAGTTCAGAAGAATATTGTAGGAGAAAGAGATAGAGTTGTTTGGGAGAGAGTTGGTAGAATATGGTGTGATTACCATAGGGAGAAAGAGTGTTCAAGAGAAAGAGAATGAGAGTGTGAAGAATAAAGAGATACCCCAGTCAAGGGAAGTGCTACTTGTTGCATAGTTATCTTTGGTTCCTTTTGTTATTGATGGTTTTTTAGAGATTTGGTGTTTCCATCAATGACAAAGGGGGATATTTTTGAAAGTATGTTGTTGGTGTTGTAATAGTTGGGGAGATTGTTGTCAAGTGTTGATGCTAGTATGGATATGTTGTGAGTTGATAAGAAGGTTTTGTGGTGTTGTCATTAATTTTTTCATTGATGTCTTGATGGATAAGAGTTACAGTTGTAGTAAGTTGACTTGGTTTCCAAGTTCTTTTGAGAAAATTTGAATAAAACAGTGTGCAGTGTGACAAAGGTGTGTTCAGTGTTGTGATCCACATTTATTTGGGATTTAATATATTCTTGTGTCATTTGGATATGATTACCAAAGGTGTTAAGAGGTTTCATATCCAAAGTTTCAAGTTTTGGATTATTATGCAGTGAAAGTTGTGTTTGACATTTTATCTATATGTGTAGAAGGTGGTTTGGGAGAAATGAGATTGCTCTACATTTATCCATAGTAAGGTTTATTGTCTTACAGATTTGGGAATGAGCTTATATTTTTTTTAACTTCCTACACTTGAGGTTTTAGGTGTTGAGGTATTCCACAAGGTTGGTTAGTGAGTTATGTTTTTTGGCAGTATGTCTTGGTTGCATAGAATAATGGTGTTCTTAGTTTTAGGTGGTTATGGAAGATTTGTAGAATATTTTGATGATTCTGGATTATTCTAAAATGTTGTTTGGATGCTATGAACTGTTGTTGTGTGGTCCACATGACTTGGACAAGCGTGTATGTGGTTAGCGCTATTTGTGGAGGTACCTCAGGGATTGTGAATGTGTTGAGTAGTGTGGTGATGTGGATTTGGGTCTTAGTTAACCCTTGGTGTGGTAATCCTTTACTTATTTCCATCATAGAGGTGTTTGGTGGTGACCTATTTTGGTGTTGCATGTTTTAGGTGCATATGTTTCATTAAGACCAACCTAATTGAGATTTTTTAGGTCATGGATGATATATAACTAAATTAATTTATTGGAGAGGAGTGTGGATCTCTAGAAGGTGTTTGAAAGATGTGAATTTGATAAGTGTGGTCATCCAAGTGCAATATTAATTCCTATGACTCCAATGTAGTTAGTAGAAGGGTCTATATTTTTAATGTGCTTGAAGTTGTTGGAGGAAGTGAGCCAAAGGTTGTGGATAGCATAAGGTTTTAGTGGTGTATTTCTCCTATTACATTGAGATAGTGAATCTCTTTGTAACAATATTCTTCTATCTTATTTCTTCTTCACAGTGGGCCACCTGGAAATGAGCCTTCCTTCCTTTTCTAAGTAGTGAGCCTAATTGTACTCAGTGTTGTAATTCATATATATGTGAACTAATCCTCACTGTGGTTTTTACCTTCTTGGTTTTTCCATGTAAATATAGTGTTCTTATGTGTTTGGATGTGTCTGCATTATTGTTTCATATGTTTACATTATACTAATTCATGTTAAGGGTTTGAAAAGATATTAAGGGTTTGAATGTTTTTAAGTATATAATAGATTCACCCCCTCCCCTCCCATTTTTCCTGTGCATCTAACAATATGCTTGCTAAAGTGGGGGAAAATTTAATGCCAAAAATTACACCCTATGTAATTTCGCATTCAATAAACCTCCCCTTTAGATTAATTAATATTGATAATGCAATATCCCTTTTGTACAACCTTAATTTTATCCTTAACCCTTTCATTCTCGATCATTAAACTGAACCTTTTTCATGGACAACCATACTCTATGTAGATTCTTGCACACCACGTGAATTTCCCAAAAATATTCCTAACTATGTAGCAATTTGGATGTCACACTTCCTTCCTACATGTGAAGTGTAACACCTCTACAGCTCCAGACTAACCAATAACATCCCTTTGCATGCCTATACCTATTTTAAACCTCCCATATTATCATAGACTTAATCTATCTCACTTTCTCTTGACCATTTTCTCTCATTCTTCTCCATACTCAAGCATTCTTTCACTCTCATTCTCTCATTCTTTTAATTTCTTGCACCTTGGCTCTCTACATCAATACTTTGACACTCTTTTCATATTTCAGAGGTTGCATGCTCTTCCTTTTGGCATTCACATTCACCAAAGGAGGGTAATTGTAATCTCTTTATTTCATTATTATTTTACTTTGATTATCATATTGATATTCTATCACATCTATTCTATTTACCTTGTCTATTTTATTTTATCTTTATCTATCTTGTTGTCCATGGAGGTGGGAACACCTACGCAAGGGTTTGACTAAGACAAGCCCCTAAAATAGCCCCAACCATTTTCTTATTTCTATGTGTGTAGGTGTTGAAGTTGTAGCTTTGCAAGAGGCTTCATTCATGGACCTCTTGAGAGTGTCTCCTTTCTTTTTTCCATCCTATCATTTCCTTTCCATTTTATTTTAGTTTATGTGTTATTTTTATTTTTCATATTTATGCTATCCTATTATTTTAAGTGTATTCTTGAGATTCTAGTTACCAAAAAATTAGTGAGTTCTTATTTATTTTTGTAGTAAAATTAGTTTTCATTTGGATGAGACAATAGTGTGTCATAGGGACGTTTTTGCACCACACTGTCATCCTTGGTGAAGATCCTTCTAGTTTTCTTAGGAGACCTCTGCAACCTACTCTTTCGATATCTAAGACTCTCATTCTCTGATTCTACATAAAACATAAAATAAAATAAAAACTCCTTTGTCTTCTCATCTCATCACCTGAGCTTTGATCCTTGAGGTAGTCAAGGAAAATTCACCCTTTGAGATCACATCATTTTGGGGTGTCAAAATTCCTCCTCTACAAATTCCTTCTAACAAATTCCCACAAGCTTTCTAGTCTAATAAATCAAAAATGAAGGAATAATTAGAACCAATTTAATCTTAGCTCTAATACCAAATGATGAGAAATAGATAAACTCTAATACCAAATATTAGGAAATTTGAATCTTTATCCAAATAATCAAGTTATGACTTCAATGGACGAGATACGAGGCTTGGACCGCTATAATACAAAAATCTAAAACGTATATGCAAATATAAAATTAAGTGAACTTAATATGGAATTACTATGATTAGATGGGTGATGCCACAATACTGTGTCTCACTTTTGGGATATGTTGAATTTTGCCTAAAATCATTGTTTTTAGAAAAATTAATGATTTTAAGTCTTGAGAGGCTCCATCTAAAGGGTTTTAATTGAAGAGGGATAGATAAGACCCCCTTAAAAAAAGCCCCCATGGATAGAACCCCTCTAGTATTAAATCATACCCACAATGAAGTCTCCTTCACACCTATCAAAATGCTGGCAAAAAACCACATTTTCTTTACCTTTTGAGGGACTAAATAATGTCATTTTTTTTGCAAGATTGTAGCCCTCAAAACAAGCTTTGCAATGAGTATAGTTTTGATATATTTTCATTTTATCATGTATTTAATTTTAATTTTTTACTAAATATAGGTTTTTCTTTGAACATCAAGATCTTTGTTGTGTAGAGGTGGAAAAATAGTAAACCATTATTAAAAACATTCAAAAAATACCCTTTCCCTAGGTATTGATGTCCTTGTTTCACCCCCAAAAAAAAAAAAAAAAGGATTTGGATATATACACAACAAGTTAGGTTGTACGACACACACACATGTCCAAATTATAGGTACAGTGACTTCAAAAATTAATTGTTAAAAAAATATTTAACAAAAAGTTATGAAAAAATATCCTTTCCCTAGATATTGATGTTGAGAAACTATATTTCAAACATTATAATTTAATCCTTTATAGGAAAAAATTTATGTTGTACGGCACAAACATTACTATCTGAAAATGTTGTTTTCTGTTAAAACCTAGTTATTAAAGGAGATGTTGAAAGATTCATGATTTATTTCAGAAAATTTTAAAACAAATATATTTAGAATTTACACACAAATTTCCACAAATCAAAAGTTCACATCATCTTCAAATTCTTAACGGTTTAGCTGCTATAGGTCTTAGAAGATGAAGATTCAGTTATAAATGTTGATGTAAATGTCCATCTTGGGAAAAAAGTGAGTTACAGTATTGTGATTTCACCCAGATCCATCTTCTTTATGATGCTAAAAAATAGACAACATAAAATGCTTAATAAAACCATCTTATGTGAACTTGTAACAATAATAAATAAAGCATAACATCACCATAATATAGCAGCAAAGAGGCACAAATCAACAACATAAAAGGCATCATATAACATGTAATATTTACATGG
This sequence comes from Sequoiadendron giganteum, assembly GCA_007115665.2. Classification (NCBI taxonomy): domain Eukaryota; kingdom Viridiplantae; phylum Streptophyta; class Pinopsida; order Cupressales; family Cupressaceae; genus Sequoiadendron; species Sequoiadendron giganteum. The sequence continues at coordinate 600,866,609 of CM021101.1, forward strand.
AAAAACCCTTGCAAGAAAAAACTCCACCAAGAAGAGAGGCCAAGTATGAATTATCTTCAAATAAATGAGATTACAATATATTCACTTTCATTATCCTCTTTTCTCCAACATGGTAGAACCTGTGTACCTATGAACAACCTCCTTATGCTCCAAACTATCCTTCTTACTATAAAGTAACTCTACATTCAATTGTTGCTCTCAATTTCTACATCCAAGGAGTTGATTTTAAGATTTATGAAGAGGTATTAAGCCCCACATATGGTCCCCAAAGATGACCCTTCATTCCAAATTTCAACCCTTGGATTACCTCCTCAGAATATGAAAGGACACTAATTTTGGCTCCAATGCTATCCCTCCAACTTGGGTGCCCAAACTTGGAAATTAAACATTACATTAAATAGAATAAATGATGGAATGTCGAGTGACACATGTTGCCTCTTTCCAAGAACCCACTTGGATAATCCTAATAGTCACTCATTTGTCTACTTCCTTATCTTTTACCATCCCATTATAAGCATCAACTTGTGGGGAAACAATGTTAGATATGTTGGAACACATTTCTCATTGCACCGAAAGATTATCCTTTTAATGTCCAATACAAATACCAGAGATAAACAGATCCACAAGGCAGCTAGTCCATGCCATGAATTTGAAGGGAGACGTTGGTGATTAGTCCAACAATCCCCCTCAGCATCACCCTCGGGGATTCAAACCCATGATCATAGCTCTGATACCATTTTTTGGAACACGTTTGTTGCTGCACCAAAAGATTGACCTTTTAACGGTCGATACAAGCACCAAAGATAAATGGATCCATGGGAAGCAGTTAATCCATATCACAAATCCCAAGGGAGACATTGGAAATTATTCCAACAAAATAATCATGTCCACAACTCACCTTTACCATTGTTATTGGAACCCATCACCCCTTATGAATGTATTATTAACAATGGTGAGAATAAATATTACAAAATATTCTCCCAATACACCCTAAGTGCCTAGGAACACTTTCCAAGGGTGTTCGAACCATGACATATTTATAAGGTAGATGGCACCTTAATTCTAACATATTTTTTATCTTTTTGGCCATTCTCAATCTCAACAATATTTTTTTCACTCTCTTGTTATCACCCAACAAGTTGTCATCAAGTCTCACATTTAATTGATTAATTATCATATCAACTAGGGTGGTTTTCAAGGATATCTATAGAAGGATTTTATATTTCATTATTCATGCTAAATTTTATCAAAATAGGGAATGATTATGCTCAAAAGAAATGATATTTATAAATAATTTAATATTTTTGTTATGAAATCATAAAAATGTAATCTACAAATATAAGAAAGTTAATTGAAACTTTTCTCCAATGAAATGAAATTTCCTTAACTATTGATATATCATTAACGAAATATAAACTATTCTATTATTTTCTTGTTTTTCCACATAATTTAAAGCTAATAATAAACTCATTTAGAAAATATTTTATTTTCTAAAGATGGTATTTCCAAACAACATAGAAACAACAGTTATCTTTGAGGAGGGTGTGAAGGATTCCTCGGATGAGGAGTTCTTTCCTTACCATGAGGAGGAAATATTGGAAAATAGTATGTAGGATAAGGAAGAATAGGAGGACAAGGTCAATGTGGAGAAAGAGGAAGATAACAACGAGGAGGATTTGAATTTTGAAGAGGTCAATGTAGTAGAAATGAATGAGATGGAGATGGGGCAAGAAGATGATAATGTTAACAATGATGGTGAGAGGATGAAAAAAGGCAAGAGCAAGAGATTGGTATAGAGAATTTTCAAAACCTAAAAGATCAAATAAAGGATTTATGAGGTTGTGTCTCAATAATTGAGTCAAAAATTGATCATAACAATCTGATAGATAAGGTTATGGCTCTAGAAAATGATATTGGTAGCATTATTTTTATAATTGATGGTATGATGCAACGTGCTATTTTTGTAACTATCTCAGGCCAATCTAAGATCAAAAAAATTAAGAGGAAGATGGGCAAGAACCAGGAGGGTGATGTTTAGATGAAGAATAGAAAGGAAAAAATAGAGAAGGATTGGAAGTACTCCCTCGATATGTTGAAGGAGAACTGGGACCTTATAAATGGTCCCAAGTAGTGATTGTGTTCGGTGTCTTATTGTTTCCTTTTTTTGCTATGCTAAATATTTATAACTGGCCTACGTGCCTGGTTTGATTTTTCTTATGTGCTCTTTTACATGTGTTTTTGCTCTTAGTGTGGCCTATGTGCCTTCTTAGTTTGTAGGCATTGCTTGGTTGTGGTCATTGGGCCATTTTTTTTCTATTTTTGTTGTTTTATTTTGTCTTTTCAAATTGGGGCCCTCTCCCCACTTTTTAATAAAAACATAAAAATAACATTATATTTTGTAACTATGAAATACAAAGATTTTTCCACATTACCATAAATTTGCACAAGAGCGTAATAGAGATGATAATAGAAGTAAAACATATAACATTAAACACATTAAAGTTACATGTTATAAAGAGTATGATCACAACTATGTAGACACAAATTCAATGAAAAACTAAACTACTTACCTCTACTATGTCCTCTAATCTCTCAATCGAGTGGTCAAATTGGTAGAGGTTTTAATTCTTCCACTCATAAAATCATTAACATGCAAAGTGCTTCTCAAAATAAGAATACCATATTTTTAATTAAAAGAGATTCTCTATTACTTTGTGTAGATTAAAGATGCCAAATATCAAATTTCAAGCTTTTTTTTAAATAATAGAATGATATATATACACAACATCCTAATTCCTATATAATGACATCATTGTGACATGTATTGATGCCATTATAAATTTATTACATAGATTTATAAAAAATTATAAGTTACATTAATTGAAATTAGTTTAATTACTTGATAGAGTTATCATAAAAATATTCTTCTTTTTTTTTGGATAACTTATAGTCTAGTGAAAATTTTATAGATTCAAGCAGAATAGGGAACATTTGTCTCTAGAACTCCTCTCCTAAATAACTATTTTGTGACAATTCCTATGGTTTTTTGTGAATTATGGAGCTTTACAAATGTGAAACTCAATAACTCCTCTTTTTTTAAACATGACCTATTATTACAGAAACACATATTTTTACCCACGACCATCAACATTCAAATATTTATTAACACAAAAAGATAAAAAAAGTATGCATACATTAATATTATCTAATATTTTAACTAATGTATTACCTATTCTTGTTAATTTAAGCACGATAAAGGCATATGGAAGGTGGAGGGTGGTTAAAAAGGATAATTTGGTTCCATTAATATGGTGAATGTTCATACCCCATCACTCCCCTAAACTTGTGGTTAAGAAGTTCCTCATGCTTCTATATTTTCTTATTTTTGTGGTAAATTTTCATTTGCCCTGATACACTCATCCTCAAATAATTTTTTGATATCATAAACTAAATGTGATGAATTATCTATCTTCTATGGATTAATTATATAGCCCCTTGAGTTTTCTACCTTTTCCTTCCATTTATCAAATTCCCAATCAAATTATGTACTTTTAACATTCAATGGGGTGGTTGGTTGGAGAATCAAAGGTTGATATTTCATTCCTATCCAATTTACTCTATATTTATTAATTTTTTTTTACATTTATTGATATTTTAGTTGCTTCTCTATACATGTAAATAAAATCCTTCAACATTAACTCTATAAATTTGAGAGACAAGTTTTGTTTGATAGCCTTCAATTTTTTTAATAACTCCAACCATCCATTAGCTCTAAGGAAATCTAGTGATTCTTTTTCTTGAATTATTTTTCCTAGGGAATATAGATCCACTCTCCTCTTTACACCCACTTTTAGTCCTTTGTAGAAAGAATATAGGATAATTAGCAAGGGGGGTTTACACAGTTGGTGGTTTTTGAATGCATATTTAAGGTTTAGGGGAAGCTTTGAGATAAAGTTAAAATTTTAGAAAATGAGGTGATTAATTAGCGTTGATTGGATAATGAAAATGCATGCAAAATATTAGTGTCATATTATTTATACACATGATAGAGCGAATATGATGCAATCTTATTCACAAATAATTATTATGAAGATAGAGAGATCATACTTGATTAATATATTATTTAATAATCATTATATTCCTAATTAATACTTAATGTACATACCTATCAATATTTTGTGAGAGATCGGATTCACTTTCTAAAGGTTTTATGTGTCTGGAACTGACTCCTCATACATATTCATCATAAATATAGAAATGATCATTTATTACTTATACTTTTGAACTTTCCCATTTAAATGCAACTTAATAACTTTGACACAGGCTAAATGTAGAAACGTATTAGTCCCAACTTCATAATTATTTTATTATTCTTGAAAAATGATTGTGTGGAGCATCGTTGGAGGAGTGTTTTCAGGCTGACATGAGAAAACATTTTGAGTATTGTTGAAAGGATATTTCTAGAGAAACACAAGAAATTGTCTAGAGCATCATTGAGAGAATTATTCTAGAGAAACATAAGTGAAATTTTGAAACATCATTGAAAGTATTATTCTAAAGGATACATGAATTACCTTATAGATAATTTTTGAAAGAATGATTTTAGAGAAAGATTCTTCTAGAGGAAACACAAAATAACCTTCCAGAGCATCACTAAAAGGATCTTAGAAATAAAACAATGAGAAACCTTCTCGAGCATCATTAAAATGATGCTTCTGGAGAATACAATGAACAACCTTATAGAGCATCATTTAAAGGATTCTTCCAATGTAAATAATGAACAACCTTCTAAAGAATCATTGAAAGGATGCTTCTAAAGGAAACAACAAACAAAATTCAAGAGTATCATTGAAAACATGTTTCTAGGGGAAAAATAAAACAACCTTCTAGGGCATTGTTGAAAGGACGCTTCCAAGGGAAAAAATGAACAACCTTTTGGAGCATCGTTGATAAGATGATTATGGAGGAGACATTGAACAACCTTCTAGAGAATCATTGAAAGGATGCTTCTAGAGGAAACAAAAAATAACCTTTCAGAGCATCATTGAAAGGATACTTTTGAGGGAAAGAATGAACAACCTTTGAAAGAATCATTAAAAGGGTTCTTCCAAAGAAAACAACAAAATACAAAAGAAACATAAATTTTGAGGAAACATAACTACAAAATAAATATTAACTATAGGAGGAACATTAAATATATAAATATATATTGTTGAGGAATACTTACTGGTGCTTTGTTGGCAAGGAGAGTATTCCCTTTACACACAAAAGGTTAGCTTGTTGTTTAAATATTTTTGCATGAACTCTTCTTCATTCACTAGTTTTTGGTAGAAACAAATTCTATTTCCATTCAATAGGAGTGTTCATATATCACTATCAATTGGATTTAATAAAAAATACCCATTGTAAAATAATTCTTCCACTTCATAGGGTCTTAGTCATCAATTCAAATATTTCCTTTCAGGTTTTTTGTATCCTGAATCAAATAGTGGTTCCCAATCTCCTTTGTGGAACTTATTTTCTCTAATGTGACGGCCATACCACATTTTTCTTTGTTGTTGGCTCAACTCAGTTTGTTGTATGGCTTCCAATCATAATTTTCTAGTTCATTCGACTATGGTGTACATTCAACTTGGGCCTTGCTCAAATTTATACCTACATCCATGGTTGTTTTCAATGTCTCAAGTTCAAACTCAATTGGGAGAATAGGGTTCTTCCCAAAAGCTAGTTCGAAATGGGAAAATCCCATAGTTGATTTTCAATTAGTGATGTATGCCTAGATAGCTTCATATAATTTCTTAGCTCAATATTTTTTGTTGGATGAAACTTTTTTGTGAGGATGTTTTCTAAATATTTTTTAGTTACTCATACTTGACCATTTTCTTGATGATGGTATGGTGTCAATTTTTTATGACTTACTTCAAAATAGTCAATGAAAGAGAAAATAAAATTTGACATGAATTGGGGGCGTTAGTCTATCACAACAAATCTAGGTGCTCAAAATTTGAGGAATATTCTATTATAAATAAAATCTACCACTCTATCTTCCCTTTTTGTCTTGAATGCTTGAACTTCTGCCTATTTTTTGAGGTATTTTGTACACACAAGTATGTACTCCCTCCCTTGAGATGGTGAATCGATAAGGCCTATAAAATCTAATCCCCATTTTTAAATGGTTCTAAGACCACCTAAGGATGAAAGGTATTTCACCATATGTTATTGGTATTCATATTCTTTGGCAATCATTGCACTATCAAACATATATCTTAATGTATTTATGCATTAAATTCCAATAGTATCCAGTAGCCAAGATCTTGTGAGAGGTCATTTTCATTGAATAGTGACCTCTAGATGGATCATTGTGGCAAGATCTCATGATGTTGTACTTGTTTCATCAACACTTACACACATTCTTTAAATTATGTTAGGAAAACATTTAAACATGAAACTATTAATCCATTTAGAATTTTTTTCTCTCCCTTACTAATATCTTTCTCTTTTTTGTAGAAAAGTCTAGGGTAAATGTTGTGGCCAAATTATTGGCTGCAATAGTGAATAGAGAGGTATATTTTGATATGGAAAACAAATTTTCCTCTACAAACTTTGTTGGAAACATGAGCATGATGGTGTACGGTGTTGTCATTGATGTCAACCCATTATAGAATTGATGGTGTATTAGTATGAATATAGTCCGAAGAAGACCAAGTTTTTCTGGGTAATTAGCTAAGTCCCAGACTGAGATAGTGTATTTTTAATTTGTAATAGAGGAATAGTTTTGTGCTCCATATTGTTTTACATTGCATTATCTTTTCATGTGGTTTTGAGGTAATAATGGTACGTATTGAAGAATTCCATATCCAAATTTTTAGGGTTTTATGTCTTTTGTAGCAGAAGATATTAATGGCAGAGTATCAAACTAAGTAGAGATAGAGTTACAGTTGTAGATTTCATGTTGGAATGTTGTGCATTCCATCGTAGATGATCATTGTGTTTTGTGGATTTTAGGAAGTTCTTGGAGATCTTAGATGTGTGTGCATTCTAATTTTCAAGTGGTTTGGTGATACTTGCATCAATTTTTGGATGAACAGTTGTTCATTTAGTTATCGCTTTATCAGTTTGTTTATATGGTGTTGACCTAAGGGTTTTGGGGTCGTGCAGGATTGAATTGTGTATGGATCAAATTCATGGGAGTATCTATAGTCCATTTCAACCTATTTTGGTAAATAACATGTTTTGGCTACTTCAGTAAGGCATCTGTGTTGGATTTTTGAGCTAACAAGTTTTGCGGTCACATTTTATCCATTTAGGCAGACCTAGTTTTTGGTATGAATGATTGTGGAAAAAACATATAAAGAGAAGTACAATTTAGTATGTGTGTGTAGAAAGTAGAGCATAATTTGATTATGGTAATGTGATGTAAATCTTGTGCATGCACATAAGAGTGATGAAGTGTGTAAAGTCAATTTTATTAGCAGAATAAGGAACTATGTCTTCAACATATAACAAATGCATTATAAACAACTCAAACTCTGGTAGTGAGCCATTTTTGTATGTAAATTTGTAATTCTAGAAGAAGTGATCTTCCTTGGGAGATGATTCCTCCCAATTTTTGGATAGTGAGTCCTTGGACAGTGAACCCTTTACACTGTGATCTATTGTAATCGGTTATGATATATAGTGAGTTAACCCTCGCCATGGTTTTTCCCTTTCAAGGGTTTTCCACATAAAATTTGGTGTCCTATTAATTTTTGTGGTTCTTGATTTACTTGTTTCTTCCCATTTCTATAACTTTAGTAAGATGCTTTGTAATACACTTTTAATTTATTGAATTTTAGGGAATATTGATTCACCCCCCTCTAAGTATTCTTGGTGTTCAACAAACTTGTCTTGAATTGGTTCAACTCCTTCTTTTTCATGTTGTATTTTGGACAACAAAAAAATCTACTACATTATATTTTCTAGTTATATCTATAATGGTTACATTCAATTCTAGGAGAAATAGTAGCCATCTAATTATTCATCCACTTTTAGCAAGTTTCTTTAATAAGTATTTTATAGCCGAGTGATCAATTTATACAATCAACTTATTACATGTGATGTAATGAAAAAAATTGTTGAGGGCATGGACAAAAACTAGGAACTCTCTCTATAGTTGCATAGTTTCTTTTTGTGGGAGTAATTTTTTTGCTAATAAATTAAATGGCATATTTCCCTCTATTTTAATTCTTGTCCAAGGATTGTGCCAATGACATCATTTGAGGCATCAATGTATATGTATCTAATGGAGGTACCCAGTTGGGTCCATGCAACATTGGGGAAATTGCTAACTTTTTCTTGATGACCTCAAATGATTCTTGACACTTTAGAGTCCAAGAGAACTTAACATAATTTTAAAGTAAGGAAAATATAGACCTATTATAATTTTGCTAAAAATCTCTATAAATTTGTTGTGTTGTAAAAGTGCACCCCTTGCAATTTCACCTACATTTTTGCATCTGCTTTAGTGTCTACTCCCTTAGCATTTTTGCAGGATCATTTTAGCCCTTGCATCACCCTTTTCCCCTCTCAGGATGCTCAAGACCCCTTTTCAACAGCTACCCTGTTATGTCATCTTTGTGTTAAACCTCGTGTTTTCCTCATTCCCACCATTTTTAGTGTGATTTTTCTAGACACTAGTGCGTCATGTGGACATCTATGCATTGCGCTAGTGTTCTATCACATTTCAATGTTGAAATGGTTGTTTATAATCATTCTACCACTTGTCACCTACCTTGGTCAACAGAAATATCATGAGATGCCTAGTAACGGCTTGGGAACCTTCTTTTCCCTCTTATTCTCTATTTTAAATCTATCTCTTTCATTTTATTTTTTCTTGATCTTTCTCTCTTAGTCTCTTTCTCTTGTATCCCCCTCTCTTGGGAAGTATTACTCTCCTTCTCTCAATATTTTAACACTCTCTTTCTTGCTACAACACTCTTATGTTCTCATGACACTCTTTACAACTCTCTTGACTCTCACAACCCTCTCTTTCTTTCTCTCTCTTTGGCTTCCTCAAGCCTTGCAGGTGATGTCTATCTCTTGTCTTGGGTCTTTGAGCATCTTGGGATTTATCACATCCCCTATCTATGCATTGTATGTCTCATCTATTTATCTATTTCACTATCTATTATTTTCCCTATCTATCTATCTGGCTATCCATGGAGGTGGAAACACCGAGACAAGGGTTTGATTAAGGCAAGCCCCTAAACAGACCCAATATTTTCTCTCAATCTTTTGTGTAGGTATTGAAGAAATTTCATTGCTAGAGGCTTCATTGCTTGGTCTATTATGATTACTTTCATTCTCTCCTTTTGCTTTATCATTTACATTCTATTTAATTCATATCTCATTTAGTTTACATTATTTTAGTTTTTTCATTTTATGTTATTTTTGTACATTCTTAAGAGTTCTTAGCAATCAAAATAGTAGTAGTTGCTTAAGTTGTTTTCTATGATATTCTCATTTTTTGGTCTATGCAAGATGCCAGAACATTGTTGAGATGTCAGTACGATGCATTGTCATCCTTGTTCCACACTATCATCCTTGACCAAGAGTTCATCAATCTGTCAAGAATACCTCTATGTCCTACTCTTTCTATTCTTAGAACTCTCACCTTTTTATCCTATCACTTAAGATTTATTCCTTGAGGTATTTGAGGATCATTTGCTCCCTAAAGACTCTTGCTTGTCTTGAGACTTGAGGGGATAAAATTTCCTCCTCTACATTTTGGTGAACCCAATGTGAACGCTCCTTCCATAAAAAATGGGACAAATCCAAGATTTGTCCTTCTAATTTTTTTTGGGGTGCTGCCCCGAACCCCATTTCATGCTATCAATAGGGATATATGTCAGCCTTTGGTCAGTTTGTCTATATCTCTATTTCAAAATTCACTTTCTGTCTTTATTCCTTCTATATCTTTCTAGCTTTGTTAAGAAACTTCAAGAATTTCTCTTACAATCATGTGAAAAAAACTTTTGTTCTCCTTTCTTATTATTATTTGTTGATCCCTCTCTTGAAATTTCTTTTAAGGATACTTTTATGCAAGTGGATGAAATCATTGATATTATTCTTAGTATTACTCTACCTTATCTTCATTCCAATGCACTCTCTTCTAGAGATGATGCATTATTGAATGATAAATGATGAAGATCCTCTCACATCAAATCCTCCAAGGATAGATGTTGAGCATATTTCTTCAAATAATTCCTCTATTTAAGTAGTAATGAATCCATAAATGTCATCATAGTCTTTGTCGCCCCTCAACGACCTTAGAGACCAGTCATTTATGTGACTTCGGCTAGTCCTTCTGATCCTAAAAGGATTTTTTCTCTTTATGGGGTTCTTGTTGAAAGTAATTCTCTAGATCTTGATATAAATTTTATGCAAATTAAATCATCTTCTTATAATATAGTTTCTCACACTTATAATACTAGAAGGAATAAAGTAAATGTTGATCAACCTACTTCTTTACCACCTTCTCAACCAATCCTTCCTCAAGCACCTAGACCTCCAGCTAAGCGACTGAGTGAGTGTGATATTATCGAGCAACTTCATGTTGCTCCCACCAAGATCTCACTCTAGTTTTTGCTTAAGACTGCTCTGGTTTACTAGTGTAGGCTTCAGGAAGCCTTGCAAAAGATTCTCTTGCCCTCTTCTGCCAAGCTAGTGGATTTTAATTTGTTGATAGATCAATTCATGTGTATTTTTGAAATATTATGTTCTATCCATAAGAACTCTCACCTCCAAAAGTGTAGAAGCAAGCAGATCCTTTGAAGATAATAATTAACATTAGTAACATCAATATTAGACGTACTCTCATTGACATTGGTTTAGTGTTCAATGTATGTAGTATTGATCTATTTCCTAGAATTATAATTGACTCATCCTCTCTTGTTTCTTCTTTTGTGTATATTCATGGATTCGATAATGTTGGTCAGAAAGCCTTAGGCACGATAATCTTGCCTTTAAGGTTGGTACCCATTACCATACCCACCTTGGTATATGTTATGTTAGGAAAATTATCATATAATATTCTTCTCAGTAGACCATAGATTCACGCTATGGGTGTTGGCTCATCTACATTGCATAGATCCATCAAATTCCTTCATAATAATCAAGTAGTCACAATCAAGGCTAACCCTGATGTTGTACACTTATGTGAGATGGCAGTTGTTGATTAGGCTTCAGTTGCACCTACTCTTAAAAATCGTGTCCCTTTAGTATCTTCCAATGCATTGATGTCTACTCTAGTAGTACCTATTACAAAAGATACTCTTTTGATAGATTTCCTTAAGGAAAATACCCCTAAAGAAGAAAATATTGAGTCTAATCAATCTACTTCTTCTCAAGAAAATGCATTTCTCAGTGATGATTGGGGTTCCTTTGAATTTACAATTTCCTTCCTTGGAGAATATAAATTCAACCCAATCCACTTAGATATCTTGATAATATCATTCACACCTGCTATCGAAGATGATTCTTCTTTTGTATCACGGGATAATGTGAACAAAAAATTTAATGTACTTAATGTTGATCCTCCCCCTTCTGAGGAGTTGCAATCACATTATGGATTTTGATTTAATATTATTTATAAGGTACAAAGGAAATGGTCTTGGGTGCTTGGAACAAGGATTTAAGGTCCCTTTGAAACCAACACCTCAATCTTTTGCAAGGGGTTTAGGTTACAAGCCTTCTCGTTTGTCTCCATTCCCTCCATCATTTGTTGACCTCATGTCTTCTTGTGACTAGGCAATCCCTTCTTCACAAGAGAAAGGATTACTTCTTGCTCCTTGTTCTTTATTTGATAAAGAGCATATTTTTTTGAGGCTTCTCAAAGCCCACTTAATTACTCTTCCTCCTACACATAAGAAGTTTTATAAGCATGATAAAGAAAAAATTTATTTATGTGTATACTATCAAGTGCTTGGTCATTCCACTAGTGAATGTAAGGCCTTGAAGGATAAAATACAACATCTTGATTCGAGTGCCATCACTCTTCCATCTGTCGATGCACCTGTCTCTTCTTTGCATGACAAGTGATATTGAGGTTTACCTTTGTCCTGTCCATTCTAGGCATCTTCACATGCAGTTCTTACAACTCTCTTCTATTGTGTCACTACCTACTATGTGGCATTCATACCTTTTCTTTCTCACTACCATTCATGGTAGTATACTATTGTGTGCAACCATACTTTCTCTTTGGTAGCCACACAATAGTCTCTAGCATCGTTATCCTCCATTGCACTCTAGGGGTGATGATAACTTGTTCTCAAGGTGTATGTCCTTGAGGGCCCCCTCTCTTCTTTCTTCCCCTTCCCTTCTCCTTAGAATGAAATGTTCTCCTTTGTGTAGCACACATAATTCTAAGGGGGGAAATCATCTCTTCTTAATTTTCAACAAGGAGTATTCTTCCAAAAAAACTCCTTTGTGAAATTTTCTTTCAAAAGATCCCTTGGAAAAATAATTTGAAAACTTCCTTTTAAAAAAGAGCATTCTTTCCAGACGATTCCTTGATGAAAGATCTTTCAAAAGGATTCCTTAATGACAAAATCACTTGTGATCTTTCAAAAGGGTTCCTTAGTGTCTTGATGTCTTATGAAAAGTATTTCCCTAATGAGAGAACCCCTTTGTGAAATTATTTTCAAAAGAATTCTTTGGTGTCTTATAATTTGTTTCTTATATATGATATTTGGCATCTTATGTCTTGATGTTTGGATGTCTTATATCTTGGCGTCTAGCTTGGGGGTAGCTTGACCAGTCCTATCTTTTCTATGACTATCTTGCAATGTAATTTGCATTAGTCACAGGCCTACATGCTTGTCGTATGGACCCTATCCATGCTAGCCATACCTATCAGTGTCATCTTATATCTGATTATATTGTGCCTTATTGTGTCTATTAATTTTTTCTTTTTCACCCAATGTGTTTGTCTGCAACGAACATGTTTATGGTAAATTTGTAATCAACTCTATAGAACAAAAAACTTGTTTCCTCTTCATGTCCTAGCTCAACTTTACAATTGTCTATATTGGATCGAAAAGCTACATCTTCTTCATCTTGAGTATATACGTCTTTCTCTTTCTTTTTCTCTTCAACATTGATTGTTTCCTTGTCTCTTTGGTGCATTATTTTCTTGAAACAATCAATCCTTACATTCTTCTCTCCATTTAAAAATTCTTCCATATGTTATTTCTTTTTATTTTTGGGATGATGCATAGTATTGAGACAACCTCCTGTATCAAGGTCTCTTTCACTTTGCTAACTCAAATCTCTTTAGTTTGTTTGTTATGTGACCTTGTGTATGTGTTATCCATTTTTTTTATATCTATATGTTCTAACCTCATGTTTTGATATATCTTTATCTTCTAAACTTGTTGTCTTGTGCAAATTTTTCTTGTCTAATATGTTTGTGTTGTAGGTCTTCAACCTGGGGGCATGCTTCATTGGTTCAAAGAGCTATTTTCTTCCTCTATAGTATCCTTTTGGTACCATGATATTAATTTTTAGTAGATTTCCTTTAGCATGCATATTCATGTAAATTCATATGCCTACTAAAGTGGGGAAGATAGTGTGTCATAAAATTGCACCCCTTGCATTTTCACCTACATTTTTTCACCTGCTTTAGTGTCCACTCCCTTAGCATTTGTGTAGGCTCATTTTAGCCCTTGCATCAACCTTTTCCCCTCTTAGGATGCTTAAGACCCATTTTCAGTAACTACCCTCTTATGTCAACTTTGTGTTAAACCCTATGTTTTCCTCTTTCCCACTATTTTTTAGCATGATTTCTCTAGATAGTAGCGTGTTACACAAATGTCCATGCATCATGCTAGCATCTCGTGACATTTTGACTTTCAAATGACTATTTATGAGCATGTTTCCACTTGTCACCTACCTTGGTTGGTGGAAATAGCTTGAGATGCCTAGTAACAACTTGGGAGCCTTCTTTTCCCTCCTATTCTCTCTTTAAATATATCTCTTTCATTATATTATTTTTTCTTAATCTTGTTCTCTTGGTCTCTTTCTCTTTCTCTCTTTTCCTCTCTTGGGAAGTCTTACTCTCCTTCTCTCAAGCTTTCATAGCTTTCTTTCTTGCTACAACACTCCCATTCTCATGACACTCTTTGCAACTCTCTTGGCTCTCATATCCTTCTCTTTATTTCTCTCTCTCTTTGGCTTCCTCAAGCCTTGCAGGTGATATCTATCTCTTGTCTTGGGTCTTGAGCATCTTGGGATTTCTCATATCCCTTGTATATGCATTGTCTATCTCATCTATTTATCTATTTCACTGTCTATTATTTTTTCTATCTATCTATCTGGTTGTCTATGGAGGTGGAAACATCAAAATGGGGGTTTGATTGGGGAAAGCCCCTCAACAACCCTAACATTTTCTCTCAGTCATATGTGTGCAAGTATTGAAGACATTTCTTGTTGGAGGCTTCATTGCTTGGTCTATTGTGAGTACTTTCATTTTCTCCTTTCGTTTTATCATTTAAATTCTATTTAATTCATATCTCATTTAGTTTACATTGTTTTAGTTCTATTATTTTCTATTATTTATATGCATTCTTAAGAGTTCTTAGCAATTAGAATAGTAGTAGTCGCTTAAGCTATTTTCTATGATATTCTTAATTTTTGGTCCATATGAGATGACAACACACCATTGAGATGCTAGCACACCGCGTTGTCATCCTTATGTCTCATTATCATCCTTGAACAAGATATTTTCAATCTATCTAGAAGACCTTTGTGTCCTACTCTTTCTATTTCTAGAACTCTCACCTTTTTATCCTATCACTTGAGCTTTATTCCTTGAGGTAGTTGAGGACCATTTTCTCCTTGAAGACTCTTGCTTGTCCTGAGACTCAAGGGTAAGAAATTTCCTCTATAAAATCTATGGTAATATCCAACATGTTAGGATAAGGTGACATTAACCTTGTAATCCCATTTCATTTGTATGTCTCTACATTCCTTGGAATGTGTTCTAGGGGACATGAGATAAAAATATTAAATTTTGGCATGTTGTAATTATATTTTAAAGAGAGGATTTAATTTCAATGGAGGTTACACATCAAATATGAATAAGGCATCTTTCCTAGGCAACCAAAATGGAATATGAAAGGTTTTGAATGGAGCGCCCAAGATTGGAGAAGAAAAGGTGTACGTTGGTGTTCCATCGGGGAGTAGAAAGGTCATCGGAGCATCCAAAAAGGAAGGAGTTGTATAGGAACCCATGTGGGGGTCTTGAATTTCCAAATAATATTTTATTATGTCTTTTGGTTGTCCATTAACAGAAGTGTTGGTTTTTGCAAGTGGTTTTGTGCCTCTTTTTTTGGTTTACCATTCATGGTTTTACCTCCCACAATTTCTATAAATTGGATCCATGGGATGGTAATTTCATATTGATTTCTTGCAGGTAACAAGGTGTTGTTGAGTTGATTAGAGATCAATAGTGAAGTGTATTATTTTGTACTCTTATTGGAAGAATAATAATATACTTGCCCTCTTTTCTCATGCATGGATTTTTTCCTAAAAGGGTTTCCCCATGTAAATCTAGTGTCACATTTTGTTTGTTGATTTTTATATTCTGATGTATGCTACAATCAATGTTTATTTCTTATTTGGTAATCTGATTTTGAGATCTGAATTCAATTGCATAATTTTATATTGTAGCTTTCCTTCACCTTATTTTTCAAGGTATTAGAGATAACGATCTTGTTGAGAATGGGATGCCTTTCTCTTAAGTGTTGGAAAGTTTTTTGATGATAGTGGGAGCTTTTTTTTATCGTATATTGAATATTTGTGAAGAGGATTATTTTCCATGGCTTCTACCTCTCACTAGGATATTGATAAATTCAATGGCATAGGCGACAATATGTGGAAACTAAAGATGGAGGATCTCCTTGAAGAGAGAGATCAATGGTTGCCAGTTTCATAAGAGACCAAACCAGCTGCAATGTCTAATGAAGATTGAAAAAATTTAGACAAGAAGCCACGAGGAACCATACTATAATGTCTCATAGATTATATCCTCTTGAATGTCTCCATAGAAGACATTGCATTCAAGTTGTGGAGGAGGATAGGTGATATTTATCAAACTAAAAGTTTGTCTAACAAGTTATATCTCAAAAGATAGTTATATTCATTAAAATTAAAAGATCATGATTCTATTGAAAAACTATTTAAATTATTTTAATATGATTATAAGTTAGCTTGCATCAGTAGATGTTAAATTAGAAGATGAAGATAAATGTATCATGTTTCTTTGTTCTTTTCCCGAATCTTGGGAAAATCTAATTGTTTCCATAAGTAGTGGTAATGTAGAACTAAATATGGATAACATGGTTTCCATAATTCTAGCAAAGGAGATGAGGAGAATGTTGGCCCCACAGTCATTGTTGCACCAAAAGATCAACCTACATTAATGTTTGATATAGCTACCAGAGTTAATAGATCCACGGGAGGTGGTTAGTCCATGTCACAAATCCCAAGGGGAGTGCTGACCATTTACCAACAATCTCCCCCTCAGTGTTACCCGAGGGGATTTTAACCTGACACCTTTGGCTCTAATACCAATTGTTGGCCCCATAGTCATCTTTGCACAAAAAGATCGACCTGTTAATGTTTCATATAGCTACCAGAGTTAACAGATCCATGGGAGGTGGTTAGTCCATGTCACAAATCCCAAGGGGAGTGTTGACTATTTGCCAACAAAGAAAGCCTATGAATGTTGGCTCCCAAGATGCCTTGCATGTGCAAGTAAGGTCCAAAGAGAAAGGGCCTAAAGGGGATACAAAGAGGGATGTCTAAAGGACATTTTAAGACCCCCAAAAAGATAAAAGTATGTTGGCATTAGTTTTCATTGATTTCAACACATGAGGAGACTATTATGTTGTCAATGCTTGGGGAGATTGTTGTACATATTTGTGAGATTGTTATTTGACATCGGTCGTCATTGATGCTTGTGTCTACACTTAGTTTGGGCTATCATTAGTTATTTTTGTTGTGGTGATTTTAGTTGTATGTTGTTGATACTCTATTTTGATTGATTGGCATTGGTTGTATGCCATGCCCTTGATGTTGTTGATTTTCATGGTTGGATATAGTCATGTCTTGTTTAATGAAAAGTGAAGATGTATTAAGGATACTATTGTGTTTTCAACACTTGGGTAGACTGTTGCACATATTTGTGAGATTGTTATTTGGCATTGGTTGTCATTGATCCTTGTGTCTACACTCAGTTTGGGATATCATTAGTACTTTCTATTATGGTGATTTCAGTTGTATGTTGTTGATACTCTATTTTGATTGATTGGAATTTGTTGTATGTCATTCCCTTGATGTTGTTGATGTTCATGGTTGGATATAGTCATGCCTTGTTTTATGAAAAGTAAAAAAGTACTGAGTATGGTTGTTGGTGATATATTAAGATGAGGATTAGAAGCCTTAAGATTAGGATTAGATGTAATATTGATGGTGGAGAGATGTTGTTGATTGCCTCTAGTATTTTGTATGTTATCTCCTATTGTTCCTGAGGAAGTATGTTTTGTTGTAAGGAAGTTCTGGTCTCTACAAGTTGGTGAAAGGTTTTGTTTCAGGAAGATGTTTTGAAGGCTATTTGGGAGAATGCTCTGCATTTCTCTGTTGTTGAGGATATGGTCTTGCGATTTGGGATTCAATTTTTTTGTTGTGTGTATTTTGCACTCCTATCTTTGTGGGTCACTAGTGTTGTCGAGGAGGTTTCTAGTAATTGTAGTGAGTTGGCAACTTTGATGGTTGTCTGGACTGGTCTGAAAAATTCTCTACATTGATGTTTTTGCTCCTACAACTTGGTGGACATGATCTCAGTGTCTATGCAGTGTCTCAGTTTAGTCTTCATGTGATGGTTTGTACCACAAGTTGATCTACTAATGTTTTATCTCATGGTTGTGTATTATGTGCTTTTCAGATGAAATGTTCTAATTATGTTTAGTTTTTAGTGGTTGTTTGTGGCATGATAGTGTGAGAATTTTTTAGAAGTGTTTTTGGATGTTCATGGAATATCTCTTTGTATCTACATATCTTTGGTTGATCTCTTTAGTATCGCATATTGTGTTGAGTTGGTTTTTTTGGGAAATTTGTGGATATCTAGCCGACGGGGCTTGTTATCTTGCTTGTACCATATGCTTCAAGGTTTGTGCCAGCATATGAAGTTGTGTTAATATGCATTTGAGTCCTGACCTATCATATTGAGAATCACATTGAGTAAATTTAGTTTCAAGTGTGTTTTTGGGCCGACTAGTATTGTGCTACAGTTTCATCTACATGTTTCTTTGTTGTTGACTTGGGTTGTTGTGTGCATGTGTGTGAGTTGTTTGGGATCACATTGAAAGATGTAATAAGATTGTTTTTATTTCTCTTTATCTTTTGGATGGGACCACATTATGTTTTTGTGGTCAACTTGTTAAAATCGGTGTTTATATTTGTAGACACTTAAAAATGCCCTGAATGATATTATGCACTCGAATTGGATATACTAACATCATTTCATCCTAAAATCCATCCTCTTTTTGCTTAATTTATTAAATTTGCCTAGATATTTAATTAATTGCATCATTTTCATATATTAATCTAATTGACCTAATTAGGTTAATTCACCCCCTTTCATGCTGACATTTCATCTTATTAAATTAAATACATCAAGTTATTTAATTTAAATCCCTAAGTCCTCTTATCTAATTAAATAACCCTAAGTTATTTAATTAAATATCACATCACTTTCCCCTTTTCATTAAATCATTTTATTTAATGAATATTATCTAATTCCCCTAATTTGCATAATTACAACTTTATTTAATTATCAAATTACTGATAAATCTAATTCCCCCCACTCGCAAGGGAATATTCCAAAGAAAAAATCCTCATTTGCACATTCCTCCAAAAGGAATATTCCCATGGAATATTCCTTCTCCTTTTGCACATTAAAACTTTGTTTTAATTTACTAAATATCTAATTTTCCTCACTCATAAGAATATTCAAAAGAATATCCTCTTTCTTCACTCATTTTAAAAAAGAAATATTATTCCTTATAACAAACTTACAAGACTTCCTATGCAAGTTAACTTACAAGACTTCTTGTGAAAGTTTTGAATGTGTGTTTGTTTGGAAGAATATGAACCCTTGATTCTTTCCTTGATCCATGTGATCATTTATTCTCATCCATTGATGAGAATCCATGATCCATGTTTCATCTCTCCTCCATTTTTTACCATTGATTAACCTTTTTAATCTTAACCCTTCATCTCTCATTTTCTCTCCTATAAATAGGTCACTATTTGGAGACAAATGGATCATTTAATAGTAAAATTATGCTATTAAAATCACTCTCATTTGCATCCATATTTAGCTTTTTTTCTAGTTTAAAGTCTTGATCATAATAGCTTAAATCATCCATTAATAGTTTTCATGGTAACTTAGTTGCATCCATTTAGTATATTTTGAAACTAGGGTTTTAATCTTTCAAATCTTCCATACATTTATAATAGCTTTGCATACACTTGCATCAATAATCTTAGCTTTTATCATATTAAATTAGCTTTCCTCATGTTTCACATATATCTATCATCAATTTCATCAATTTTCTTCAATAAAACTGATTGAAACAAGCTCATTATCCAAGGGATTGGGAAAGGGTAGCCATTCCACATCAATGTGACACCACTCACCCAATAGGATAAGTTTCAATGTCTTAGAATATATGTTTTTCAAGCTTTCATTTTTTAGAATGTTAGTTTTAATGGCTTTTTCATCTTTGTTTACATTGAATGATCTTATTGGGATTGATGCTTAGTGGGTTAAATATGCCTCGAATTCATATGGATCAGGTGTAGTTAGCCTATGCTACGTCATTGGTCACATTTTGGTGCTAGAAGGAGGGAAAAATTTAGTGTTTTGAGTGTTTTTTGAAGGAATTTTGTAGGTTACACCCAAAATTTTGCTTGAAACCCATCACATTTTTAATCATAAAAAATCAAGCAAATTAAACCTTGAAAAATGGCCATATGGGTTTTTTAGATCTCAGTCTTACCTTTTTGTAACTTTTTACGACACTCAATTACATAAAGAATTGAAAAAGATATTGAATTTTTAATTCTTCTATGTTTTTTTTTTAATTCTGAGTTTAATCTCTTAAATGCATGATTTTCTTTCATTTTTAATAAATTCTATATGATTAATCTTGTAGAAAGGTTGTTGGGTTTTGAAGATCTCATGTTTAGCTTTCCAAAACATTTTATGATTTCAAAATTGATCAAGTTTTGAGAAATATGTCGTTATCTCAAGTTGTTATAATCTAATTTTCTAAAAATGTTTCTCAACACTTAGTGAAAGGATAAAATGAATTAACTTTCAAAGTTGGATAAAATTGAACCAAACCTTCACATTTGCTTTAAATTTTGACATGTGCTTTAAATTTTTTATTTCATCTGATCGCTAACATGTCACTTAATTCTCTTTTTTTTTTTTAGACTAACTGGTTTTGCAGGTTGGAGTGATAAAGTTTGAAGTGAAGAAGCATATTACCATTTGAATATAATTGTAACAAGTGTTTCGACACTTATGGGGGAATTATAACCCATTTATGATGCTTTATTTCATGTTTTAGGACCAAACTATATTTCTTTTGGGCTTTAAAATAAACATTCAAATTGGTTAAAATTGAACCCTCACATCATTTTGCTTATTGGTTTAAAATTGAATAACACATTCTTCACACTTTCAATTGGTGTTTAAAACGAACTCATTTTTCTATGAGGGATTAAAATGAACATGTGTATGAATTGATTGAGTATATTTGGTGTGCATATCCAATCCCCTTGTGCTTCATGTGATCTTGGGTGAAGAGAAACACACAAGTATACCTTTTCTTTTTGGAAGCGCTAATTATCTCCATGTGCGCCTATTAGCAATATTGGGTGACAAAAGGCATTTTACGCTTCAAACATGTGCTACCTTTAGCGGGCCTACCTCCCAACTTGTGACAGGGAATGACCCAAGTGATGCTTTCATTTTGCTTCACGATATAAACACTTGGCATGAAAAAAGTCATTGACCAGCTAGTGTAGCTACACTATACCGATGATCATCTCCTCTAGTATTTTTGTGATATGTCAAAATCCTTAGATATTTCTAAGGGATAGGAGTCCTCTTCATTGAGTGAATTCACCGCATGTATAACACTGGTTTATCTTGAATATGGTCATTAAAATCCTTTTTTGTAGTGGCTAACCAAGTCTAATTGCCAGAACATATTTTAAGCTAGTGCATTGGAGTAGCACCGCTCCAAGAAGTTACTTACCATGTCTATTTTTTGATTGAGGAAATAAAGAAAATGGGGAAGGGACTCCTTTTCTTGGTGTGTCAAGACATGACATTTCCTTGACATAGCCTATTTGTCCACTTCATATTCTTGGATTAATCATCTCTTATAATGGTTGGTAAGTCTACTAAGAAATACATACCCGCTCTATCTAGGATTGTAAATGCTTGAGAGTCAATTTAACACTTGCTTGGTTCCAAAACAATTGCAAACAAACATCAACAAGTCTTTTCAAAATTTCAAACTCTTTTGTCTAAGTATGGATACCCTTTGACAAAACCTTGATATTGATGCTTGTCCTAAGGATTTATTCTTATAAGATTCTAAATATTTTGGTTTACATCTCGATCCATACTTCCCAAAGTTAACCTAGGTAACTATGCCCTTAACTTCATAATTTTCACAAAATGGAACTTGTGAAATTTATGATGTTTTTTACATAGACATTTAGTTTCAAACTTAAGCAAGACAAAGTTTTTGTGGTAAAAAAAAGCTCATTTAAGCAAGATAAATTGACAAATTGAACCCCACATGACCATTTGGCGTATGATCGCTCTGGTTGAACAACCAAACCTTACACTTGCTATCATACAACCAAAATTTGAGAAAATTGTAGGTGAACAAGAAAATTGAGACAAGGAAAACATTGCAATCATTGAGTTTCATTATCCAAAATCATTCAGTTCTATTGTCAAAATCATTAGGTCCTACTGTCAAAAATCACTGAGTTCTATTTTACCAAAATATTGAGCTCTTAGGGGTTGATCACTTTAGACGTCAAGCATCTTTCTCACTACCTTGGTATTGGAAAACAAAAGTTCACTCTAGGTCAACATTAGGTTAAACAATTCATCCATCCCTCATCATATATCATCCTTCACTTCACCAAACTTTGTAAACTTTTGAACACACCAACACTTTGGACTTAGACATCTATCAACCCAAACACTTACTTAGTTATTTTGTATGTGAAATGAATCCTTTTCTATGCACTTGGTTAAGTTAGCTATCATCTTTGAACTAGTTTATCTTGAAGGTCACAAGTCTACCCTAAATATTCTCAAGTTCATAAACATACTTTATCTGAACATCAAATAATCAAACTTCTAAGTCAGAAGTGTTTTCCAAAAATGTTTGCAAAAATCACTCTCCACATCATTCATCTTTTCATCTCCAATTATCACCATTGCTCCAAAAAGACTTAGAGTGTCCCTTTTACCTAGATTTGAGACAACTAGAGAGTTTAAACATTACAAAACTCAACACAACTCTCCCATAGGTAACCCAAAATTTATGGTAAAAACAAGATCACAACACCAGAGAATCGTGGAGAAAACCAAAGTCACATTCACCTCAAGTGATCCCAATCCTTTAGAATTTGATCCAAGAAGTTATGTTACCCCATCATAGCAACCCTCATCTCCATCAGGACCATATGAGATAGAAGACATTACAAACAACCCACTTAAATTTACTAAAGATGAACTCCTTGAGTATGAACAAAATCATCCAACTTTTCTTGCACAAAATTTGACACTAGGGTTAACCAATCTATGATTCAACCAACTCCATTCCTTGATCCAAGTCAACGCTTAACATCTAGTCTTGCAACTAGGAAAGGAACCAACCTTGGTCTCACTTCATGTCTAGGAACAAACACAATTTTGGGTATTCACAACATGACCATTCCATTAACCACCAACCTTCCCCAAAACATAATTTGGACACAAAATTTTGGAAAAACACCTACATCCCATGATGCTACAATGACCTTGACATTTCGAGTGAAACCATCTTCATCCATCACCATAAATACCCCAAATGTGCCTAACATTACGTAAGGTAATGTAAACCAAGCGCCTCAAATAGGGAAACAAGGGCAAGCTAACACCCTCACGCAAAGTTAACCCTTAACAAGTGGTTCCAAAAAACCCATTAACACATTGAAACAAGTGGTTACCCAAGCTACTCAATTCAATCCACCATCCACATCAAACCCATCTATCATCGAACCAAATCAAAATAACACCTTGGTTATGAATCTCGTCAACCAAGGTAATACCTTGGTCACACCTTAAATATAAGGGAACCCCCTACTTGTCCATTAAGGGAACCCTTTCAATCAATTACAAGGTCAGAATGTGCCATTATCATTGTAATACCAAATGGCACCAACATCATTTTTCCCCTTGGTCCCCCACGTCATGAAAAATCAAATGGGACCTCAATCTTACATTCCTTCACCTCAATCCACTATCCTACAAGGAATGTTGAACCAAGGGAACCACCAACCTCTTTTCAACAACCCACAACCCATGCAAAACATCAACACCCAAAATCCATCAAAAATATCCCAATAACTAATTGTAGACATGGAAAATGTACAAATGTCGTTCAACACATTTGATCCTGATTACTAACATTATTTATTTCTAAATCGTACATTATGTCTCTTAATCATAATTCATCTGATTAAGTCTATCCCCTCCTTTGATTAAATTAATCAATTTAATTTAATTAACCTTACCTTTCTGTTTAATTAAATAGTTCATTTTATTTGATTAAATCCCTAAAGTCTTCTTATTAAATTAAATAAATCAAACCTTATTTGATTTAATCTAACATATTCCTCCTTAGTTAAATAAATCAAAATCATTTATTTAATTAACCCTTCCTCTCAATTTGATTTAAATCAATTCATAAATTTAAATCTAAATTGTCACATCACCTAATTCTTCATTAAATTAATTAAGTTTTGATTAATTTAATCTTAATCTATGTCACATCCGCTAGAGAATGCAACTTGCACAATAAATCAATTACTTTTATTTATTTAATTCTCTATTTTCCCTCACAAAGCATCAAAAGGGAATATTCCCTCATTTGAATTCAAAAAGGCCAAGTGGACTTGGTCCTTCCAACAAGGCATTCAATGCCTCTTACATGTCCTTGTGCATTGAGCCAAGTGACATTAACTCCATTTCTTCTCTCCCTCCAACATGTCACATTCAAAATTCAAATTTGAATCCAATGGCATTTATCATGCACATTGACCAAAATGTGCTCATTCCTCCTCCAATCACATGTGGACAAGTGGTCTCTTCTCATTGGTTGGTCTTTTATCCCACATTCATCCAAATCCTTCATTCTTCCAACTTGGGAGTCTATAAATTGGAGATTCCTCTCCTCTTTTCTCATCCACAATTTGAGTAAACTTATTATACTCAAATCCATCTTTATCCACAATCTTCATGCAAAGTTACTCTCTTAAATTGAGAACTAATTTTGCTCATTTCATCCATACATTCATCACATTTTCACATTTGCACCAAGGTTATGCTCAAATCTCTTTGGAGATTTGACCATTTCTAGATCATCTTCATTGCAACATAGGAATTGGGAAAGGGCCAATTGCAACACTTCATTGGCACCAATTCCCCCATAAGATCATCATGCTATTAGCTTAATTAGAATTGCTTTCATTGTTATTTGAGTTTTGTTATTTATTTCCTAATTTTAGCTTGAATAGATAGATTTTATGGGGAATCTCTCACTTTTGTGTGCATGCATTTTGATCTAACATCTAACCATGTTTGTCGTCTTTGTGCACTTGCAGGTTTAGGGGATCACATTTTGGCGCTAGAAGGAGGGCAGCAACCATCTCATCACATTTTTTTGTGGAAAATTCTGTCATTTTCACATTTTTTTACCACACACAGGAAGCTGCACCGCGGATCAGGCACGCGGTCCTATATTGCACCACTAACTCAGACATGGCATTGTATTACAATGCACCCCTTGAAGACCGCGACACTATACAGCACTGCAATTGCTTCGCACACTTGAAATTTAAAAATTTTCCAAGCTCCATCATTTCCAAACTCCATCACGTGCCAAAGTCCACCGCACTCGCAGTCTCTATTTCTACAGAGCACCACACACAGTCAACCGTGCGGCACTGTATGGCACCGCCTATTTTCTAAACAGCATCGCACCCGCTAACTCCACCACACCCGCTAAACTTTGTTGTGGGGAACAATTTGTTTTTAAATTTGGACACGAATTTTTTAATTTTGAATTTTCTGAGCATTGACTTTGCTTGCTATATTATTGCTCTCTAGTTTTCTGTCATTTTGCAAGTTGGAGAAGAGGAAAAGCCAAGAAAGAATTTTATCATGATATCATATTCACTAAACCCAAAGTGTTCTTAAACACTAAAGTGTTCTTTAACACTCTTCAAAAAAATTGTTAAATATCTTGGACCTTAGGAATACTAAATTCATTTTGGGTTAAAAAGAACAAGCAAATTTTTTTATGACACCATGTTTATGTTGTACAAAGTGTTTTTCAACACTCATTAAAGAATTCGATAAGTTCATTGATCTTAGGACACTAATTTTCCATTGGTTCTAAAATTTACAATCAAATTTCCTTTCAAAAGTTGCCAAGGGGCTAAAAAGAACCTTAGACAAATATAATAGATTTTGTTTAAAGGTTAACAAATTGAACAAGGAAATCTCACATTTCATTTGGTGCTTAAAAAAAATTCATCATTGCTTTGAGGTCTAAAATGAACAAGTGTTTTCCATGTTTTGCAATCCTTTTCACAAGTTAATATCATTTAAAATGCATATGCGCTTCTCTCGCGCTTCACAGTGATCTTGAGAATCAAAAGCATTTTGGTGATATTAGGTTGTTAAAAAGATTGCCTCCACATTTCAATTTGGGTGCTTAACAATTGAATAAAACATGCGAGTGTGAGCACGACATATTGCGGAGGTTCTCCCCTTTGTTTTTTAATAAAGGTTGTGTGAACGACGGGATATGTTAGCTTGCTATTGTTTATCCTAGCGGGCCTGCCTTGGTGGGAAAAAGTACTCACCCCAAGGGAACGACCCAACCGGGAACACGCTAAAACCAAGCGACTTCCAACCGGTATATAAGTGTGGATTCTTGAGGAAAGTTCAAGAATCATGAGGATTATTCTGACGAGATGGACAAAAATGGACTCTCGCTGATGTTGGATAATCCCCCATGAACGGAATACCCACATTAGAACCCTTTGTTTAGAAAAAGGCCAAAACCTTGTCTATCTTGTTGGTGCAAAAGGTCATGTCCTTTGAAGCCACCCCATGTTATACATGTGGTCTTGTTGTGGAGATGGAAAGTATGTCATGGGAGATTCATGGGTACTAATGCTTGGCTGACCCGAGAAGTGTGTGACGTGGAGGGGAGCTAGTGTGGTCAAGCATTTAGCTATTCGCACAAGATATGCATAGCTGGATTTATCCAAGTGGGAACCCAACATAATATTGCCTCATCATCCTAGGGTTGTAAAAAGTGCTTGAAAGTGGAAAACACATTGCTTGGTTCTCGAAAACATTTGCAAAACGAACATACACAAAGAACCTTAAATTAAAACCCCTTGAAGGAAACAAATACCTTTGACGAATCCAAGCACTCTTGCTTTCCCTAGGGATCATATCCTTAGAGTTTTCTAAGTGTTTGGGTTCTACCATCATTTGTTTTCAACAAGGTTAAATATAGGAAACTTTTGCCCTATTTTCCTTGATTTCCACATAATACACTTTGTGGGATGAAAAAAATTAGGACATTGGACATTTAGTTTGAAAAAGTTAATCAAGAAAGTGTTTGTGGTAAAAAGAACCAAATCTAAACAAGATAACAGACAATTGAACCACATGTGCTTGGTCCCTTTTTAGTCATTTGGTTTCCATGCAAACATTGATCTTTTGGTTTGAATTACTCCTAGGAAAAAGCATGTTCTTCATCACCTTGGTCTTGTGAGTAAGTCCTCTTAGGTTCATCAAGGATCAAGTCAAACACTTCACCCATTCCAAACATTTATCAAATTTCCATCTCACCAACAACTTTTGGGAACCTTGGAAACATCATTTATGCTAGACTTTTAGGAAAAATCAGCATCACATTTTGTTTGGCTTAAGACACCTAGCCAAATTATCATCTTGTGTACATGTTTTCTCTAGGATAACACAACTTCCTAGAGCTCACAAGTGCAACACACTTAGTCAAACTTTCATCAATCAAAATCACATCAAAACAAGTCCTAAAGTCTAGCATTGATCCAAAGCTCCTAAAAAGTTCAAACAACCATATCATTCACCCCTTTCATCCTCCATCTCATCATTGGTCCTAAATCCCTTAAGAGGTCAACAAGGTCAAAACACAAAAAAAACATGGAGTTTAAACTCAATTCATCCATCATGAGTAATCCAATTCAACCAAATTATCCAAGCCTCACAATGCCAATTGATTATTAAAACTCGCATTTATGCAATCCATACATAGCATCATTATCCCTTCCAAATATGAGTGTGAGTAGGCCCAATCTAAGGTTTGGAACACCTTTCCCAATGGTAGATTTAAATCCAAGTCCAAATCTGCAAATCTATCAACCAAACACTCAATGCATGAGTTTTCCAAACAGAATTATCCCACCAAATCCATACATGCCAAGTGCAACTTTACCAAACATGACCATTTCAAATCCACACTTGGTAAACTTTGGGGTCAACATGTTTGCAAATCCCATCAATGTTGTTCAAAATCCAAGCAATATGTTGACGACTCTAGGTATTGATCCAAGTGAAGGTAACACCATGCAAAATCAAAGTTACCTAAATCAGGGCAATATGATTCTCAACCACAAAAACATTCAAATTCAACCTATAATGCCAAATCAAAACATCATACCAAATCCCCACATTTTTCCATCGATATCGCAATAGCAGGTGGCAACCATCCAAGCAACCCCAACAATCAACACCATTCCCAATCCACCGCCATCGCCACCGCCACCACTGCCAAAGCACAACACGACAAATTCATTCTCTATCATGTTGCAAGTTGCTCACCAAAAGGCACTCCAAAACCAACAAGCTGCACAAGCTCAAGCTCAAGCACAAGCTCAAGCCCAAGTGCAAGCACAAGCACAAGCACATGAGCAAACACAATTCTGGGCACTATTGCAAGCACTCCATCAATAAGTAGCTCAACAACAAGCCCAACAAAAGGCATTGTCAGCACAACAACATGACCAACAACAAGCATTGTTGGCTCAGCAGAAAATGCAGGCCTTACTCCCACAACAAAGCTTGCAACTGAGTCCCACCACAATCATTCAAATGATGATCAAGATCCTTTGACCAATGATAATGTTGAAAATGTCTCTACATCACCTAATAAGTTAGAGGACATATCTCAAGAATTCACTCCAAAGCATGATGAACATCTTTCACCAAGGTCTAGCAATGATCCTTTCCAAAAAATATGGACATCTTTTGACCTCATAACATTTGAGAAACTTCCTATGCCTAGTGAAGATATCCAAGAAAACAATCCATTCTTTGAAATTGACCCATGTCAAGAACTTGATCTAAAGCATGTCGAAAGCAATTCTGAAATCATTCAAAATCAAGAATTTGCATCTCCAAGCTACTACAATGATATAATGGACACTCTCCTATCCATACAAGATGACCACATCTGCATAGGACATACTCCTCCATCTACCCATGAGATGCTTTCTTTGGATGGACACGTGGATGATCTTCATTCAAAACAAGAGTCTCCTACTCTTAACATTTGTACACATGATCAACATATAGAGAAATGCAGAGACATCAGAAATGGGTCATGAAGAAGGCTTCTACAGAAGTTGTGAATTAGAAACATCATGCGAAAGGATATCAAGAATGAATCATGAGGAAGACTTTTACAAAAATAGTGAATCATCAACACTCCGTGAAGAAGCAATACAATCTGATATCTCAAAAGATCAAGACAAAGATATCAATAAGGCATTCATCCCACATATGAAGGATCCCATCAGTTATAAACTTGGATCACTTACCTTTCTTAAAGAAAGTTATCACATCAATCAAGCAGCTGTCAGTTCTGGAAATCCACCACAGAGCAAAGGAGGAGTAGCGCCTTGTTTCCAAGGTAGATCATATCCCATTACAAACAATTTTTTTGAGAAGATGAATCATCAAGGCAGAGGATTAGGCCTACATGAACAGGGTATCCTGGAACCAATACAGATTTTTGGCAATCCTAAGCATCAAGGCCTTAGTTATTCGACAACCAAGGGATCTCAACATATAGGTAATACTTCCACAAAACTGGGGGCAACTTCGTCTCGAGCAAACATCAACATAGGAAGCATGAAGAATCCTTATGATGAAACCAATGCCAATACTACAACCTGCCACATCATGAATCTTCATCCACCCATCACCCCATCCACAAATTGGGACCAACATCAAAAAAAAGATTCAAATCAAAGGACGAAGAACGTCATCAAAGAAAAAGAAGTGAAGCACAAAGGACAAATAAAATACAAGTGGATACCAAAGAATACAAAGAATGACTATCATCCCTATCAAACTCCATTAGTTAAAGAAACTATGGGGAAAAATAAAAATGGGGCAAGTATCCATCAAAGATGTCTATAAAAGAAAAATCATGCTTCTCAAGCGACATACAAAGTGTATCAATCAGTTGGTCCTAATTCCATGCACACTTCCATATCCACCCATCATTTCTCATCTTCCCAAGTTTGGAGAGTCAAAGGTTCCAAACTATCGAACAATCCATTCATTATTCCTAAACACACTCCATCCACGCCTCCACACATGATATCCAATTCTCACATTGACCATGTATTGGCAGTGACCCTTCATAATAAGGATTCAAAAGGCACTCTATCACGATGTGCACATAAAGACAAAGTTAACTTTGGTATCAGCAAAACAAATTAGGGATCTCAAAAGTTGCATTTCAAGTGCATGTGTCTTGGCAAAGAAAATTCTTCAAACAGGATATCGATGGTACATTATGATAGAAGCATCAATGTTAGCAGTACTAGGTGATTCAGCATCAGCTTAAAATCTCTCAAAAAATACAAAAAAAATAGAAAAATGTCCTAAAAAAATGGTCACCTTGATGAAAACTTAGCAAACAGGCGTCTTGGCGACAACAAAAAAATCAAAAAATATAAAAAATCAAAAAAAGGATTGAAAATAATAAAGAGAAAAATCGTCCTCTAGCGAAAACCGCTTTGGTGGCGCTTTGGACAGGTACCATGATGAAAACTTGGCAAACATGCATCATGTGTAGAATCAAGCATTTGCGTGCACCATTTTAGGAGAAAGCATCTTATCACATCCATAATAAAGCCAACATTTCGGCCATATCACCCGTTCATCCATGAACCATTTATCCAACCCATTACCATATATCTACCTTATCTTGATCTTGACCAATTTTGGTACAGACTTCACACATGTTTATGGTAAACATCTTGACATGGGTCATTTTCACTGATCCCATCCTACCCAATGTTATTTGAGCCTTAAAGCATTATCCAAATCAGAATCCTTGTGCAAATACCCTTATCTTATCGCAAGATAATTCATATATATTCATCCAAGAATCCACCCATGACATTCCCTGCATTGCTAGACACTGGGGGCAGATAATTACATCTTGCTTCGTGAATGAATCTTGATCTATATCCTCCATCTTATGAAGTGATCCAAACATTGGAAAATGTGAAATCAAATTGGTCAAGGCATTTGTGAACCAAAAATCCAAGTCACTAGCCCATGGCATATTTTGATAGCAAGACGTTCCTTATCAAGCTTTATCTTTTGCCAAACATCAATCTGAATAATTCATATCAGTCGTATCTAATGTGTACATTTGTGTCACATCAAACCATCAAAGAAATTTTGTTCCAAATCAAGCTTCATCGATCTTGATCAATTGAATCCAATCAATCATCACCTTGTTTGACTTAACACACTTAGTCAAACTATCATCTTGTGCACGAGTTTACTCTAGGATAACACAACTTCCTAGATTTTACAAGTGCATTATCACTTTGTTTGGCTTAACACACTTAGCCAAATTATCAAATCCATAAATCACCTCGTTTGACTTAACACACTTAGTCAAACTGTCCTCTTATGTACAAGTTTATTCTAGGATAACACAACTTCCTAAAGTTTACTAGTGCATTATCACTTTTGTTTGACTTAACACACTTAGTCAAACTATCAATCCATCAATCCGATTGATCAATATTAAGCTTGGTTTTCAACAAAATCCCAAAACAAAGCACTGATATCATCACGTATCCATATCCAAATTGTCAAAATCATGCAAAAAAACCAAAAACATTCAAAAATTCATCAAAAATCCAAAAACATCCAAATCATTCAAAAATCCAAAAACATGTCGAAATATCAGAAAATCTTCAAAATTTCATCATTGAGTCTTGTCAGTATTTCACCTTGTCGAACTACGTCATCTCTGAGCTTGAATGTAGGCAAGGTTGATCTTTGATCATCCCTCGAGATAGTTAGGGTCAGTCCTTTATGCGTCCATCGTATTGGCAATCCATTTGCCCATCTATTTCATAGTTAGGGTCAGTCCGTAGGTGTCTATTGCATTGGCAATCTGTTTACCCATTTATTTCATCATTGTGTCAAGTTTGTCGTTAGTCGAACTACGTGGTCTCATCGTGTATAATGTAGGCAAGGCTAATCTATGGATCAGCTCCCGAGACCCCTAGGATAGGTCTTAAGTTAGTCTTTTCGTCGTAAATCTTGAAAATACCAAAAACATTTGCAAAACATCTCGAAAATACCAAAAACAGCCTCAAAAATATCTGAAAACCCAAAATGGTGCATCCATTTCATCTTGCTTTCACCCGTGATTGTCATCATTTCTAATAAAGCAATCATCACTTTCACCCTCTAGTGAGTCAGTCAGAAGCAAGTATAGTAGGTTCTAAAGTGAACACCTTATCATCATAGTTTCAAGCCTAAGTCAGTAAGCAAGCAAGTTGGTCAACTCCGAGTATCAATAGCTTATCACCGAATCAGTCCCACTAAAACCCTAATCACTACGTGTCCTAGGATGAAGCTTTCCTGCAATGGACATAAGCATCAGGTACCCCACAGTAGTTTATCCTTGGCTAGCGATATGAAGAACATTAGCTTGCTTGGTTTGCTTTATTTGGTCTTTTATTGACTTATCTTATATTGCGCTCATTCCAAGGACCTCTCGATGATGCCTAAACAAAATAGGTTTAGAAAGAAAGGAATGGGGCAATGATCATTATCTTTTTTATCTGTTGTGCTTGTTGGATACTCTTGTAAAATAACTTGGCGAATACTTGTTTTGTTAGGTCCTTCCTAACAAGGTTTTTCTATGTCAAGTGTGAACAAGAATACTCCTATCTAATTGTCGATTCAAAGTCCATCACACTAGGTACAACGCCATCCTGGCCCTTTATACCTTGATGTATCGTACCTATATGTGTTATCAAACATAAAGTAATTAGTCCTTTGAAAATCCCAACTCCTAGCAATGAAAATCATCATCATCGATAATAATGTGAACTTGTGTGGATCCTCCTTCCATCCATCTTCTTCTTATTATTCTTCTTATTCTTCTATCTTTACTAACATTTATATCTAAAATCGATGTGTTGTATCAAAATATACACGAGGCTACCCATGGCCGATGACTGTCTATACATTATCAGAATTGTCTACATCAAATAATTATCTTTTGTCCTTTGATCAATAGAACCACACCTCTCGCATTTTATCGTGATCTTGATCGGAAAATTGTACATTTCCACTCGATCTCTCGAGGGGGCAATATACCAGCGTAATCCTTTCACTGGGGAAACAGTGGGGCATCTGAAAAATTGAGGAAATTTTGAACTCTGATCACAACATTTTATTCTTTGAATCAATGCAAACAAGTACATTGCTTCAAAGAGGGGCAAAATGTAGACATGGAAAATGTACAAATGTCATTCAACACACTTGATCTTGATTACTAACATTATTTATTTCTAAATCGTACATTCTGTCTCTTATTCATTATTCATCTGATTAAGTCTATCGCCTCCTTTGATTAAATTAATCAATTTAATTTAATTAACCTTACCTTTATGTTTAATTAAATAATTCATTTTATTTGATTAAATCCCTAAAGTCTTCTTATTAAATTAAATAAATTAAACCTTATTTGATTTAATCTAACATATTCCTCCTTAGTTAAATAAATCAAAATCATTTATTTAATTAACCCTTCCTCTCAATTTGATTTAAATCAATTCATAAATTTAAGTCTAAATTGTCACATCACCTAATTCTTCATTAAATTAATTAAGTTTTGATTAATTTAATCTTAATCTATGTCACATCCTCTAGAGAATGCAACTTGCACAATAAATCAATTACTTTTATTTATTTAATTCTCTATTTTCCCTCACAAAGCATCAAAAGGGAATATTCCCTCATTTGAATTCAAAAAGGCCAAGTGGACTTGGTCCTTCCAACAAGGCATTCAATGCCTCTTACATGTCCTTGTGCATTGAGCCAAGTGACATTAACTCCATTCTTCTCTCCCACCAACATGTCACATTCAAAATTCAAATTTGAATCCAATGGCATTTATCATGCACATTGACCAAAATGTGCTCGTTCCTCCTCCAATCACATGTGGACAAGTGGTCTCTTCTCATTGGTTGGTCTTTTATCCCACATTCATCCAAATCCTTCATTCTTCCAACTTGGGAGTCTATAAATTGGAGATTCCTCTCCTCTTTTCTCATCCACAATTTGAGTAAACTTATTATACTCAAATCCATCTTTATCCACAATCTTCATGCAAAGTTACTCTCTTAAATTGAGAACTAATTTTGCTCATTTCATCCATACATTCATCACATTTTCACATTTGCACCAAGGTTATGCTCAAATCTCTTTGGAGATTTGACCATTTCTAGATCATCTTCATTGCAACATAGGAATTGGGAAAGGGCCAATTGCAACACTTCATTGACACCAATTCCCCCATAAGATCATCATTCTATTAGCTTAATTAGGATTGCTTTCATTGTTATTTGAGTTTTGTTATTTATTTCCTAATTTTAGCTTGAATAGATGGATTTTATGGGGAATCTCACTTTTGTGTGCATGCATTTTGATCTAACATCTAACCACGTTTGTTGTCTTTGTGCATTTGCAGGTTTAGGGGTTCACACTAACCGATCCTAAAATGTAAGAACATGCCTTAGCTTTATAGAAAGTACAATAGGATTATCAACAAGTTGTCCAACAAAAGCAACAACAACAAGCAACCCTTGTATCCAAACAACAACAACAACACCAAGTAGCCTTAACAGCACATCAACAATAGCAAGCAGCCCTAGCAACACAACAACAAAAACAAGTAACTTTAGTAGAACAATAACAACAACAACAAGCAACCTTAGTAGAACAACAACAATAGTAGGCCCAACATCAAGCCCTAGTGGCCCAAAAATAACAACAAGCATACCAAGCATCCTTAGCAGCACAACAAGCAGCCCTAGTAGCCCAACAATAAGCTCAATAGTATGCTCAACAACAACAATTGCTTGCACAACAACAAAAACAAGGTTTATAATATAACCCTCAACAAAACATCATCAATACAAACACATTGAGAACATATACACCTCCACCACCATCACCTTCACAATATCCTACACCACCATACTCACCATACAACGCCCCGTCATATTAGAATCCCACATACAATCCATCTACCATCCCACAATATGCAACATATATTCCTCTATAAAATCCATAAGACGATGTAGCATCACAACTTAAGGTGTTAATACAAGAAATGTAGGATATTTGGATGGGAAAAATGAAGAATCCCCATACACAAAAAAACCTATGTCCATATCCATTCGATCGAAACATCACAATGGTACATTTCCCTCCTGGTTTTGAGGTTCCCAAATTTGATAAATACAATGGGAGAGGAAATCCTATGGATCATGCCAAGGAATTCAATGTCATGTGCATGGAGGTGTCCTATAATTATTCCTACTTAATGTGCCTCTTCCCATGAAGTTTAATAGGTCTTTCCATGGATTGGTTTTTATAGTTACCTCCAAGCATCAAAACCTTCTAAGAAATCATTCATAGATTCATAGGTCACTTCTCCTTCAATCTTGACATGTATGTGAGCTTAGAATATTTATGCACACTCAAGAAAAACAAAGGAGAATCCTTCGCTAATTGCCTACAAAGGTGGAGGCAAAGAGTTAGTAAAAGCAAGTGGCCCATTCTTGACAAACAACAAGTTGGGATAATCATAGAAAATGTCAATCTAGATATATGCTTCCACTTGAAGATGTAGTGCATTACCACTTATGATGAGCTTGTCCCTAGGGCCCTCAACATCGAGAGAGCCCTTATTGCACAAGGAAACACCCAAACATATAGAGACAACTAACCATCCAATAGTTTTAATGACAAACCCCGCTTTTAGGCCAATAACAAGAGTGTTATTAGTTCTGGTATTGTTGATGCAAAAGTAGTTTTAAGTGGACCAAAACAAATAAACACCCAACTGATGAACACACAACTGCCAAACAATCAACCAACAATCAATGCTGCAAACACTCTACGTGGATCACAAAGAACAAACAGTGCTCCCAAATGATAATTCACTTTCTTAAGGGAACCTATGGTGGATGTGTTGAAGAAGTGTATACAATCTAACCTTATCACACTCCCAAATTTCTCAAACTATCAAGAGCCAAAATTCAAACCTCGTAGCTATAGAGAAGATCATTTTTGTGAATTTCATTGATAAAAAGGTCATAACACACAAAATTCTTTGACTCAAACATCTAATACAAGATCTTATTGAACAAGGAGACATTTTTGTCAATCAAAAAATTGGGAATGAAACTACAAATTTACACAAACCCTATGCTTGATCATGGGAAAACAAAGGATTCGGGAAAGGCATCAACCTCAAATAATGTAAAACATACTCATGATACCACAGTGGCACATATTTATGTTATTCCAGCATCACCATGTAAGGAATCAGACACGTATCAAGATACTATTTTAAAAATAATTCCAAACCCATCAATAGTGTTTAGCAATATTTTATACCATAATGACATCAAGTGGATATCAACTTGTGATATCTCTCCCACATATGACTCAATGATTGGGCATGTTGAAGAAGTTCCAAACAAGCAAGAAATATCCCTTATTTCACCCATACCCACAACCTATTGTGAAGAGTCTTTTACCGATGATATATCATCCACCCAAGGATCATGTCAAGAGGAGGCTCTTGAGGATAATGAAATTTTCTCTTAATCAAGATAGGATCAAGAACCCCTATCCCCAGAGTTTCATCAAGAGTTAAGGGACACCTTCCAAACCATTTTAAACTCCAAAGATGTCCCCGGTATCACCTCTGAGATGTTTCTTTCTAATAGACATATATACATTCTTCATCCAAAATAAGAATCTCCCACTTGTGATATTCCTACACAAGAGCAAGCAACGGTCGAGATTATTGATTCTTACAGTGACTATGCATCATCAACATCTTTTGAGTTAGCATCAACATCCTTTGAAGCAGTATCAACAGATAACAATGTCATGGAATCAGAGCAAACAGTTCATATTCTTGAACAGTAGGAACCCATAGCAATATCATGTGTTCATGACAAGTCATATTCAGTGGCTATGGATCAGAGAATACATTATCACGACAAAGGATTAGGTATTGATAATACCTTCACAATGTCAGGGGCAATCTTATCTACAACAAACATCAACATATGAGGCACAAAGAATCCTTATGATGAAAATATTGTGATTGCTCCAACTAGTCATATCATGACTTGACATTCACCCATCATCTCATATGCAAATTGGGACCAACGTAAAAATAATAATTCCTATCAAAGTAGGGTGAAGATCATCAAATAAAATGAAGCAGTAACGCAAAAGTGACAAAGCAAATACAAATGGATACGAAAGAAATATAAAGAAGATCATCCCTCTAAAACTCTATTTGTCAAAGAAACTATGGGGAAAAATTAAAAAGGGAAATGTATCCATCATAAGCATCCTCAAATACAAAAGAAATCTTCTCAAGCAAGGAACAAAGTATATCCAGTGGTTGGTCCTAATTCCATGAAAACCTAAATCCCCACCTATCATCGCTCATCTTCCCAAGTTTGGAGAGTCAAAGGTTCCAAAATATCGACCAATCCATCTCACATATTCCTTCATACATGTTGCCATCCACTCGATTCATGATATCCAATTCTCACATTAACCATGTGTTGGTAGCTACACTTCATCATAAGGATTTTAAAGGTACCATATCGTGATGTACGCACAGAGTCAAGGTTAATTTCGATATCCACAAGGCAAATTAGAGTTCTTCAAAATTGCATCCAAGTGCTCGTATCTTAGCAAAGAAACTTCTTCAAGTAGGATATCATTGACATGTTATGATAGTGGCCTCTACATCAATTCCACTAGGTGGTTCAACATAAGGGTAAAATTTTCAAAAAATCAAAAAATCAAGAAAATAGTAAAACTAAAAATCATCCTCCAATGAAAACCACTACGGTGGCGCTTTGGGCAAGTACTATGATGAAAATCTGGAAAAAAGGCATCATGAGTAGAATCGAGCATCAATATGATCCTTCTTAGACAAAAGTATCTCATCCTTGTCATAACAAATCCAATGTTCCCTCCATCCATCCAATCTAGATTCATCTAGATATTCCACTTTATCTTGATCTTGACAAATATTTGGCATATACTTCAAAACTACTCATGGAAAACTTTTGACAGACTCTTTACTCTTTTATCTCATGAAGTCCCATAGCCCACATCTAGCATTATAAAACTTTGTTAAAATCTTCACATATACATTGCCTATCTTGGTTTTTCCATTGATCTATGAAACATTGCTAGACACTAGGGGCAAGTTATTGCACTCTAATTTTTGAATAACTCTTTATCCATGTCTTATATCTCATAACATGACATCAACATCATGATCTAGGTATCGTTTACCTCAAAATCTCTTGAAAATCCCAAAAACATTTATAAAACTTCATCAAAATCCAAAAACACTTGCAAAATTAAAAAATCCAAAATATTCATAATCTTATACGGCTAAAATCCACAAACATTGGAAAACTTAGAAAACCCTAAACAACCTCAAATAATTTGAAAACCAAAAAAAAACACATAAACTTTCAAAAAGACCAAACACAGCCTCAAAACATTTTCAAAATACTAAAAACATTGAAATATCCCAATTTGTTTTCACCTATGATAAACCTTCATCCATAATAAATCAATTGTGACCTTCAACCTTTGGAAAAAAAATAGAGAGCAAGTATTGCAAGTCATAAAGTGAGAACCTAAGTGTCAAAATCTAAAGTATGGGTCATAGGTAAACAAATCAATGGAGTTTGTATCAATAGCTTATCACACCTCATCCTAATCAAAACACCTAATCAACATGTCCTAGGATGAATCCTTCCTGCGATGGAAATCATTATCAGAAATCACCTTAGCTATGTTAAACCGACAAGAGATATAGATGACACTAAATATTTTTCTTTGACATTTTCTTATGATTTATCTGAATGATCCATTCTAAGGACCTATCGATGATGACAAAATTATTTATAGAGAAAGGAATGGGGCATCGATCATTATCTTTCATTCATTTTCCTTGTGGATATTCTTGTAAAATAATCTTGGTGCATACTTGCTTAGTTGTGTGTAGGGAGGTTGTTTGGAGTAGATTGTTGACTATTACGTATGCTTTGGTTTGAGATATTCTAAACTTTTGAACTACATTCCAACGAGGTTTTTTTATGTCAAGGTGTGAACAAGAACTATCCTATCTATTTCCAAAGTCAAATTCCATTATACTAGATACAATGCAATCCTGGTTATCAATACCATGATGAATTGTGTCTATGTGTTATATCAAAAATAAAGAATGACAGAAAATCCCAATCCCAAGATATGAGCAATTGATCATCATCATCACCATCATCTCTCATCGCCATATCTAATAAAGTCTCAATGCATCATGGACTTGTTGGACTTTTGTATCAATCTCAAAATCAATGGTCAATCTATTCTTCTTATTCTTTTATCTTTACTAACATTTATATTTGAGCATCCAATCTATGTGATCCTCATCAAAATACACATGAGGCTACCCACAACCGATGAGTGTCTATATATCCTAAAATATGTCTACATCAATATCTGAGATAGCACGTCAACAATCCCTCTTCTGTTGCAGCACAATGGGGCATCTATATCATCTTCAGCTCAACAATCTGAAAAGTTGCAGCTCTTTGATTCAAAAGCAACCTTAAATCTCAAGAATAAGTTAGATTTTCACCTATCATGAGCCCGATCGAAACACATTTCATTTTTTTGATCGATCTCTCAAGGGGGCAACCTACCATCTTTGTTGGAAAATGTGCCTCAATTTACTGGCTTGGACCTCTAAGAGAGGCTTGACGAATTTATGCCCTTATCACTTTACCATGGTGTTCTCATTTGGTCGGCTTGACCCTTTGGTCATTGAGACTTAGTCTGACCAGAAAAACTCCAAGGGTTGTCATAGCAATGGGCCGATGGCCGTGGAGTTGGCGAAATGTTTCTTGGCTTTGGCTTTATCAGCGGATTGGTTGCCCATCGGCGGGAGGAAATTCTATGCCTCACCAATGTACCAATGCTCTACATCAATGACTACTATCGGCTTCATCCAACGGTGTTGGCCATGTTCTGCAGCATCCTAAAGTAGGTTCAACCGAAAACCTTTTCGTTGAGCGGAATTTCCTGTGCGCATGACGTGTGGCGGCCTGTTAAAGAGGTGAGCATAGCGAAGAGAAGGTGGGCCCAGAGCTGCTTTATGTGAAGGTTTGTCCGGTGGTGGACACTTTTTTGCACCTCGAGAGCTCCCTGGGGAATCCAGTGGATGTCGCCAGAGATTCCCCGAAGGAGCTCCAGCGACTTCCACGTAAGCCAAGCGAAGAGTGCGAGTGGTGGACACATGGAAGCCTCGAAAGCTCGTTCTAGGTGGGCTCATGGGAATCTGGGAGATTCCCTCCAGGTTGCTCTGGAACCTTCTAAGTGGTAGACACATGGCATGTGGGACCCGATAGGGCTGGTAGTCGATGTTTTGGTGATAGTGGATTATTGTCGGCCTGAAATGTGATGAAATGGTTAGCGATGGTGAAGGGATTTCAGAGCCCAATGATAGTTAACCGATTATTGCTCGGTCAAGCAGCAGAATGAATAGCAGTGCGACACGTGACATTTTTCATTGGTTGTTTTTGCATTGTTGTAAAACAACATTTATTGTCGGAAGTTGGATTGGTGAAAAGCAATATATCATGCAATTAATATGAGATCGAATTTTGGTGGTTGTCAGAGCCCGAATTTAGTAATTTCTTTGCAACGAATTAATTGCGGGGTGGCTCGATGTAGGATTGCAAGTGGATCTGATCTGAGATCGATTTGGTATGTCGATGAAGGACTGAAATTAATGCACCCTAATTGGTGGTTGGATGGAGACTTGTAATAGTCGGTCTAGACTAGAAGTCAAAAAAAAAATCTAAAAAAATAGAATAGGAAGAAAAGGGTTGAAGAGTTTGTATTCACTATATGCTGAAATAACATTGTAACAGTGAGTACATGAAAACTTATAACTTAAGTGATGTTGTGAGCTAACTATTAGAGAGTGAGGAATGTAACTTTGTATGTAATATTTTGCAAGTATTGTAATACAAAGTGTCTTTCTCTTGGTGTGGTGGGTTTTTCTCGTAAGGGTTTTCCCACGTAAATCTGGTGTTATCTCTGAAATCATTTTATTTTTGTTACTCTTGTTACCCTGTATGTGTTCATCTTAAGTGTTTTAATGTTTTAAAACTGGTCTTTGCATGTCTCCTCTGTGGTTTTAGCATTAGGAAAGTGTTTTCGCACTGTTGCTTTTCTTTTCAAGTGGTATCAGAGTCTGGCCAGTTGTGTTATCCTTGTTAGTAGGGCTGGTTTTTTGTGTTAATACCGTTCTAGTGGGAGTCTTGCAAAGTTAGAACCTAGTTTTGTCTAAGATGGTGAGTACATCAGGAAGAGTTGATATTGATAAATTCAATGGCGGCAACTTTGAGTTGTGGAAACTCAAAGTGGAAGACCTGTTAGTGGATAGAGACCTCTAGGTAGCAGTGTCTGGAACTATGCCACAAAGTATGAAGCAAGAAGAATGGGACCTCGCAGATAGAAAAGCGAGAGGTCTAATAAGACTTAGTCTAGCCGATTTTGTACTCTTGAATGTCCATGAGGATAAGTCTGCAGCTTCCTTATGGAAGAAGCTTGGTGATATTTATCAGGGAAAGTCTCTGGTAAATAAGTTATTCTTGAGGAAGAAATTGTACTCTTTGAAGATGGAAGAAGGTGCATCTATTGCAAACCATATGAACTTGTTTAATATGAGTGTTGCTCAGTTGGTATCTGTGGATGTAAATATTGAGGAGGAGGATCATTGCATGCTCCTATTATTTTTGTTACCTGACACTTGGGATCATCTAATGATGGCTATTGGAAGTATGACTGCTACTTTCAAGATGGAAGACGTGGTTGCTTCACTGTTGTCTGAAGAGATGCAGAGGAAGTCTTTTGAGATGGCCAAAGAGGCCCTTGTTGTTTGAGGTATATCGAAGGAGAAATGCAAGAAGAAGGACAAGAAGTCCAAATCTAAATCTGTAGGGAGATCAATGTCTCTTGGTAAAAAGTCCAAAGTGAAATGTTGGAATTGTGGGTAGTCTGGTCATATCTGAAAGGATTGTAAAGAGAAGAAGAAGAAGAAGAGTAAATCTTCAGGCTATGACTCTTCTCAGAGTGATGTAGATACCTTCATTGCAACCTTGGCAACTCGAGTATCAGATGACGTCTAGTTGGTTGACTCAGGTGCATCTTTTCATATCACGTCTCATAGAGAATGGTTCACTAAGTATGAGAAGTATGATGGTGGAAAGGTGTACTTGGTGATTGATTCAACATTAGAGATTATTGGCCGAGGTAGAGTCAAGATACAGTTCCCTGACGATAGAATCAAAGGGATTGGTGGCGTATTGCACATACCAGGTCTGGCTCATAACTTACTTTCTGTCAGTAAGCTGAATGATGCTGGTGTAGAAGTTTCTTTCTCGAGAAAGTATGTAAGATGGCTAAAGGTGCAATGGTGTTGGCTAAGGGTGTACGTATTGGCACTCTGTACAAGCTGGATGCATGTCTTGTTCAATGCAACAACACCTCTATAAATTCAAGCAAAGTTATTCCTGTAGAGGAAGATGAAGATGATTCTCTGGCTACAAATGCGATGGAGTTGAAACTCCTAGTAGAGAATACCATGTTCTGGCATCATAGACTAAGTCACATAGGTGAGAAAGGTTTTAAAACCTTGAAAAATAAAAATCTTGTAGAAGGGCTTGTAGATTATAATCTTGAGTTTGATTTATGTGAACACTGCATTTCTGGAAAGCAACAACGTGTTTCTTTTTCCTCAGGTTCTCATAAATCTTTTGGTGTACTGGACTATGTTCATCCTGATGTGTTTGGTCTAGTGAATGTTCCTTCTTTATCGAAGTCTAGATATTATGTTTCTTTTATTGATGACTACTCGAGAAGGGAATTTATATACTTTCATAAAAGTAAACAAGAAGTGTTCAGTCATTTTAAAGAGTTTAAAAACTTGGTAGAGAATCAGACTGAAAGAAAAATCACATGTTTGAGGACGGATAATGGTGGTGAGTTTTGTTCTGCAGATTTTGATAGATATTGTAAAGACCATGGGATTAAAAGGCATAAAACTACACCTTATACTCCACAACAGAATGGTGTCGCTAAAAGGTTGAATAGGACGCTGATGGAAAAGGAAAGGAGCATGTTGAGCAATGCTGGTTTGGAGCAGAAGTTTTGGGCTGAGGTCGTGGCTACAACATGTTACCTAGTAAATCATTCTCCTTGATCTTCTCTTGTTGATAAGACACCTTTGGAAGCATGGTCTGGTAAGAAGCCCTCTCTGAGACATGTTTTTGTCTTTAGTTGTGAGGCATATGCATATGTGCCAAATGAGAAAAGATCTAAGTCGGAGAAAAAAGCTGCTAAATGTATCTTCATCGGCTATGGTGTTGGTGTAAAGGGATACAAGATTTGGAATCCTGATACTGAGAAGGTTTTGTATTGCAGAAGTGTAATATTTCATGAGCTGAAACCTTCTACAGTCGATCCATAGCTAGAGACAGATCAAAGAGAAAAGAAGAATGATGTAGCTGAGGTTCCCCAAACTTCAGTAAAGGGAGAACTATATGGTGTACCTGAAACTGGGGAGAGCTCTAGTAGCTGTGAGAGCTCTAAAGATGAAGAACCACAACCTCACCCAGTGAGAAATTCTACACGTGAAAAATGAAAACCTGATAGGTATGGTTTCTCTATGTTAGATTTGAACTATGCCTATGCTTTAATTAGTAGCACTGAGGAGCCTAGGACTGTTAGAGAGGCAATTAATATGCCCGATGCAAATTCTTGGTTGGAAGCCGTGAATGAAGAAATGGAATCATTGGAAAAGAATTAAACCTGAGATTTGGTACCTTTGTCTGAAGGAAGAAAGTATGTTGGATGTAAATGGATATTTAAGAAGAAGACTGGTCTTAAGGATAGTGTTGAGAAGTATAAAGCGAGGTTGGTTGCAAAGGGGTATTCCTAGGTAGAGGGAATTGATTATGGAGAAATATTTTCCCCTTTCGCTAAGCTGACATCTATCAGATTGTTGTTGTCACTTGCAGTCGCGTATAACTTAGAGATCAAATAGATGGATGTGAAAACAACATTTCTCCATGGAGAGCTGGAAGAAGAAATTTACATGTCCCAGCCTGAGCACTTCGTTGAAAAAGGTAAAGAAATCCTAGTCTGCAAATTAAAGAAATCTTTGTATGGTTTGAAGCAGTCTCCTAGAATGTGGTACCAAAATTTTGACACCTTTGTGTTGTCCATGGGATTTGTGAGATCAAAATCTGATCATTGTGTGTATTATAAATCTTAAAATGATCGTGTGCTTATTATTACCCTGTACGTGGATGATATGTTGTTCATACGAAATAGTAAGACTATGATTTCTAATCTTAAGTCTCAGTTCTCTGCAAAGTTTGAAATGAAAGATCTGGGTGCAACAAGGTATATTTTGGGGATGGAGATAACCAGGGGCATAAAGGGTAGAAAGATATGGGTTAGCCAGAGTAAGTACATCAACACTATTCTGGAGA
Organism: Sequoiadendron giganteum; assembly: GCA_007115665.2. Classification (NCBI taxonomy): domain Eukaryota; kingdom Viridiplantae; phylum Streptophyta; class Pinopsida; order Cupressales; family Cupressaceae; genus Sequoiadendron; species Sequoiadendron giganteum. The sequence continues at coordinate 600,911,255 of CM021101.1, forward strand.
GATTTGATATGAGTGATTGCAAGCAGCTAGTTGTTCTAGTCTTGCAAGGAACGAAACTATCTATTGAAGACTGTCCAACATCATCTACTGAGATGGAGGACATGACCAGGGTGCCTTATGTGAGTGTTGTCAGTAGTTTAATGTATGTGATGGTCTATACAAGGCCAAACATTTCCCAAGCAGTGGGAGTACTCAGCTGATTTATGGAAAATCCGGGAAGGACGCATTGAGATGCTGTAAAGAGAGTGTTTAGATATCTTAGAGGTACCTCAGAATGTGCTCTGTGTTACCAAGTTGGATCACAAAGAGCTCTCAGTATTCATGGATATGTGGACTTTGATTGGGCAGGGGACATTGACAACAGAAGATCCACCAGTGGATATACTTTCATGTTAAATGGTGGTGCAATTAGTTGGATGAGCAAGCGACAGGTTGTAGTCGCTTTGTCCACGACGGAGGCAAAATACATGGCACCGAATCACACCTACAAAGAAGTTGTTTGGCTTAGTCGCTTGTGCTCTAATATTGGTTTTGATGCAAGGAAGATCACTATTTGTTGCAACAGTCAGAGTGCCATTTGTTTGGCGAAAAATCCAATTTTCCATGCCAGGACAAAGCATATGGATGTGCAGTATCACTTCGTGAGAGATATGGTGGAGGATGGAAAGGTTTCTTTAGATAAGGTGGATGCTCTGAAGAATGTTGTTGATGCATTGACAAAGCCAGTGAGCATGGACAAGTTTAGATAGTGTGCAAGTTCGATGGGCCTTGGGGCCTATGATCGTCAATAAATTTGAAGTCTAGAGGAAGCCAGTAAGTCTTCATCAAGTGGGAGCTTGTTGGAAAATGTGCCTCAATTTATTGGCTTGGACCTCTAAGAGAGGCTTGACAAATTTATGCACTTATCGCTTTACCGCGGTGTTCTCATTTGGTCAGCTTGACCCTTTGGTCACTGAGACATAGTCTAATCGGCGAAACTCTGAGGGTTGTCACAGTGATGGGCTAACGAGCGTGGAGTGGGTAGAATGTTTGTTGGCTTTGGATTTATTGGTGGATTAGTCACCCATCGGCGAGAGGAAATTATATGCCTCGCCAATGTGTCGATGCTCTGCATCAATGGCTTCTATCGACTTCATCCGATGGTGCTAGCTACATTCCGCAGCATCCTAAAGCAGGTATAGCTGAAAACCTTTTCACCGATTGGAATTGCCTATGTGCATGACGCGTGGCGACCTATCAAAGAGGTGAGCGTAACGAAGAGAAGGTGGGACCTAAGCTGCTTTATACGAAGGGTTTTCCGGTTGTGGACACTTGTCTACACCTCGGGAGTTCCCTAGGGAATCTAGCGGATGTCACTAGAGATTCCCCGAAGGAGCTCCAACGGCTTCCACAAAATCCAAGTGGAGAGTGCGAGTGGTGGACACATGACAGCCTCAGAAGCTCGTTCCAAGTGGGCTCATGGGAATCTGGGAGATTCCCTCCTGGTTGCTCCAGAACCTTTTAAGTGTTAGACACATGGCATGTGGGACCTGATAGGGCTAGCAGTCGACGTTTTAGCGATAGTGGATTATTGTCGACCTGGAAAGTGATGAAATGGTTAGCGATGGCAAAGGGATTTCGGAGCCCAATGATATTTGACTGATCACTGCTTGGTCAAGCAACAAAAAGAATAGAAGTGCGACACATGACATTTTTTCATTGGTTATTTTTGCACCGTTGTTGCAAAACAACATTTATTGTCGGAAGCTGGATTGGTGAAAAGTGATATATCATGTAGTTAATATGAGATCAGTTTTTGGTGGTTGTCAGAGCCCGAATTTAGTAATTTCTCTACATCGAATTAATTATGGGGGTGGCTCGATGTAGGATTGCAGGTGGATCCGATCTGAGATCGATTTGGCATGTTGATGAAGGACTGAAATTAATGCACCCTAATTGGTGGTTGGATGGAGACTTGTAATAGTCGGTCTAGACTAGAAGTCGAAAAAAAATCTGGAAAAGTAGAATACGAAGAAAAGGGTTGAAGAGTTTGTATTCATTGTATGCCGAAATAGCATTGTAACAGTGAGTGCATGAAAACTCAAGTGCTGCTATGAGCTAACTATCAGAGAGTGAGTACTGTAGCTTTGTATGTAATCTTTTGCTTACTGTAATACAAAGTGTCTTTCTCTAGGTGTGGTGGGTTTTTTCCTGTAAGGGTTTTCCCATGTAAATTTGGTGTTATCTCTGAAATCATTTTATTTTTGTTACTCTTGTTACCATGTATGTGTTCATCTTAAGTGTTTTAATGTTTTAAAACTGGTCTTTGCATGTCTCCTCTATGGTTTTAGTGTTAGGAAAGTGTTTCCGCACTGTTTCTTTTCTTTTCAAGCATCTTTATATTGATATCAAATCATCTAACGAATTTTTTTCCTAGCCTTACTAGCAAATCTTGATCAATTTATCAAATCAATCATCATTGTGATATGTATTTCCTTGTCAATCCTTGTGTTGTCCATATATTGACAACACTATCCTTGCATTGTTTTGAATCCTCAACAATGTTATCAATCAATCATTCAGACCAATCAACTTTAGCTTGGCTATCAACATCTCAAAAAGATCATCGATATCTATTTTTGCATCATCATCAACATCAAAATCAACACCAACCTTTGAACCAATACAACAAGTACATTACTTAAAAGAGGGGCAAAATGTAGACACTTAAAAATATCTTGAATGATATTATGCACTCGAATCAGATATACTAACATCATTTCGTCCTAAAATCCATCCTTTTTTTGCTTAATTGATTAAATTTTCCTAACTATTTAATTAATTGTGTCATTTTCATCTATTAATCTAATTGACCTAATTAGGTTAATTCACCCCCTTTCATGCTAACATTTCATCTTATTAAATTAAATACATCAAGTTATTTAATTTAAATCCCTAAGTCCTCTTATTTAATTAAATAACCCTAAGTTATTTAATTAATTATCACATCACTTTCCCCTTTTCATTAAATCATTTTATTTAATGAATATTGTCTAATTCCCCTAATTTGCATAATTAAACTTTATTTAATTATCAAATTACTAATAAATCTAATTCCCCCCGCTTGCAAGGGAATATTCCTCCTTTGCACATTCCTTCCCCTTTTGCACATTAAAACTTTGTTTTAATTTACTAAATATCTAATTTTCCTCACTCGTCAAAATATTCCAAAGGATATTCTCTTTCTTCACTCATTTCAAAAAAGGAATATTCTTCCTTATAACAAACTTACAAGACTTCTTCTACAAGTTAATTTTTTTTTTTGAATGTGTGTTTGTTTGGAATAATATGAACCCTTGATTCTTTCCTTGATCCATGTGATCATTGATTCTCATCCATTGATGAGAATCCATGATCCATGTTTCATCTCTCCTACATTTTTTATCATTGATTAACCTTTTTAATCTTAACCCTTTGTTTCTCATTTGCTCTCCTATAAATAGGTCACTATTTGGAGAAAAATGGATCCATCTTTTAATAGTAAAATTATGTTGTTAAAATCACTCTCATTTGCATCCATATTTAGCTTTCTTTTTAGTTTAAAGTCTTGATCATAATAGCTTAAAGCATCCATTAATGGCTTCCATGGTAACTTAGTTGCATCCATTTAGTATATTTTGAAACTAGGGTTTTAATCTTTCAAATCTTGCATACATTTAGAATAACTTTGCATAAACTTACATCAATCATCTTAGCTTTTATCATGTTAAATTAGCTTTCATCATGTTTCACATATATCTATCATCAATTTCATTAGTTTTCTTCAATAAAATTGATTGAAACAAGCTCATTATCCAGGGGATTGGGAAAGGGTCGCCATTCCACATCAATGTGACACCACTCCCCCAATAGGATAAGTTTCAATGTCTTAGAATAGATGTTTTTCAAGATTTCATGTTTTAGAATGTTAGCTTTAATGACTTCTTTGTCTTTGTTTACATTGAATGATCTTATTGGGATTGATGCTTAGTGGGTTAAATATTCCTCGAATTCATATGGATTGGGTGTAGTTAGCCTATGCTACATCATCAATCACAATATTCTTTTTGGCCGACCTAATTGATGTTTTGAGATATTGTGGAAGATATAAATGTAAGAACATTTCAAATGCAAGATGTGAGGATATGAGGATATGTGCAAAGATGAATTAGAGAAATGAGTTGTAAAAATAAAAGGGAAATGAGCTTTGGCACCTTAGTCAGTAGAGTGTATTGTTGATAAATGTTATAATTCTAAATATTCATGTATCCTACTTTGAGACAGTGAATCTCATCAAGTCCTTGTAATTTGTATCTTGTCGTGGGTTTGTGTGCCTCAATACTACAAGTCTATTGTATCTTCCCTAAGGTTGTGTGTCATAGTCTACAAGTCCATAGGCAGTGAGCCTTAAAACAACATTATGATTTTTGTAAGCAATGAGCTTCATATATTGTGAGTTAACTATCACCATGGTTTTTCCCTTCTTGGGTTTTACACGTAAATCTAGTGTTATCTGGTGCATGTTTGTTCATTGTCTTATCTTTCATTTTTTCTGATTTAAATAAGTGATATAAATATGGTTAAGGGTTTTTGATCTTGTCAATAGTTTGAATTTGCATATTGATGAAGGGTTTAAGGTTTGAAAGGGTTTAAGTTTTTGTAGATACTGATTCATCCCCCCTTAGTATACAGGTGTGTTCAACAAAGTAAAGTGTTGGAATTGTGGCAAAATGGGGCATATGAAGGATTTTAGGAACACAAAAAATAATGTTTATTCCTCCATGGAAACTTCCTTTGATGATGATTCAGATGCTTTTTTTATTTCAACTAACTCTATTAGTGATGATTCTTGGCTTATTGATTCAGGTTGCTCCTACCACATAACTCCTCACAAGGAGTGGGTTTCTTCTTACAAAGAATATGATGGCCTAGATGTTTTCCTTGGTGATAAAAACACTAAGAAGATTGTTGGTAAGGGAAAGGTAAAGTTGTGTCTTAGTGATGGGAGGATTAAATCCCTTGATGATGTTTTACATATTCTAGGACTTATGAGAAATTTTCTTTCAATATCCAAGTTGAATGATTTCGAAATGCATGTGGCATTTAACAATACTGGTTGCAATTTGGTAAGGGGGAGTTTGGTGATAGCTAAAGAATCTTAGATAGGAACTTTTGTTTAGGCTAAATACCTCTACTTTATGTAACTCTTCCAATGTGACTAGCATTGAAAATACATGTATGTTGTGGCACCATATATTGGGTCACATTGGTGAAAAAGGTCTTAAGACCATTCTTAATAAAAAGTTGGTTGACGGTATTTCTGATTATTCTATTGGTAAAAATGATTTTTGTGAGCATTGTGTGTTTGATAAATAGAATAGATCTTTACTTCCTAATGGAACTAATAAGGCAAATAGATTATTAGAGATCATTCATTCGGATGTATGTGGACCAATGGATGTTAACTCTTTGGGTAAATCTTGATAGTATGTCTCTTTCATTGATGATGTCTCAAGATACACATGGATTTATTTTATGTGTTCTAAATCTGAAGTTTTCATTAAGTTTAAGGAATTTAAGGCCTTAGTTGAGAAGCAATTAGATTATAAGATAAAGGTGTTGAGATCTGAAAATGAGGTGAATATTGTTCCAAGGAATTTGATGAGTTCTATAAGAATGCAGGTATTGTTTGGCAGAATACTACACCTTATACTCCCCAACAAAATGTGCTAGAAAAAATAATGAACCAAACCTTTATGGAAAGAGCTAAGAGCATGTTGAGTGGTGCTAAGTTTGATAGATTCTTTTGGGTAGAAGCAGTTGGTACTACTTGTTATTTGATTAATATATCTCCTTATTTACCTCTTATTGATAAAACTCCTTATGAAGTGTGGAAGGTAGAAATCCTTTTGCTTCACACTTAAGGGTCTTTGGTTGTGATAATTTTGTTCATGTGTCTCAAGATAAGCAATCTAAACTATATCCAAAGGTTTATAAATGCATCTTCATTGGTTATGATGAGAATGTAAAAGGTTATAAGCTTTAGAATCCTCTAACCCATAAAATGATATTTTCTACAGATGAGATTTTAAAGGATTTTAGAGCTTACTCGGGAGAAGAAGAACCCAAGGAGAAAGATAAGATGAAGACAATGCACTTCAAGACAAATATTGATAAGCAGGAAGATGCCCATGTGGAAGAACAACTAGATGGATTTGAGGATGGAGAAGAAGAAGATAGTTCAAATAGTTCAAAGGATGTACATGATGAGCATATAGAAGAAGAAGAATAGGTAGAGCCCATTAATCCTATTGTGGGGAGGTCCATAAAACAATGGAATCTGTTTGACAAGTATATCCCATCAAATCTTTGTTGTGTATTTTCTTTGGTGAGTACTGATGATGAACCTAGATCCTACATGGAGGCTCTCTCTTTAGAGAAAAGTGAGTCTTGGTTTCAAGACATGTAGGAGGAGATGATGGCTTTGGATAGTTGTGACACCTGAGATCTTGTTAGTTTGCCCAAAGGAAGGAATCCCATTGGATGCAAGTAGGTATTTAAAAATAAATTTGGAGCAGATGGTTGGTTAGAGCAATAGAAGGCCGGATTAGTGGCTAAGGGCTACTCCTAGAGAGAGGGAGTTGATTTTGGTGAAATTTTCTCTCTTGTTGCTAAATTAACTTCTATTAGATTTATATTATCTATTATTGTTGCTTGTGATTTTGATAGAGAAAATAGATGTTAAAACTGCTTTCTTGCATGGGGATCTTATGTAAGAAATTTATATGTGATAGCCTGATGGTTTTGTTGTGAAAGGAAAAGAACGATTGGTTTGTAAGTTGAAGAGATCTTTGTATGGTTTGAAACAAACACCTAGGATGTGGTACCAAAATTTTGATTCTTTTACATTGAATTTAGGTTTTCTTAGAAGCAAGGAGGATCATTGTGCATACATTAAGGTTATTGATGATCATAGTTGAATTATTCTTGTATGTTGATCATATGTTGTTTATTTGTAACAGCAAGGTGATGATTAGTGAGCTCAAGCCACAACTTTCTAGCACATTTGATATGAAGGACTTGGGGGATTCAAAATATTTTCTTGGGATACGAATCGTATAGATTGAGTTCACATAAAGCTTTGGTTAATTCAAAGTAATTATGTTGATACCATTTTACAGAGGTTTAATATGCATGATTGAAGTCAGTTAGTATTCCATTTTCGGTTAGTACTAAGATGAACTTAGATATGTGTCCTAATTTTGATGATTATCTTGAGGATATTTCTATGTTTCCTTATGCTAGTGTCATTGGTATTTTGATGTATGCAATGGTTTTCACTAGACCAAATATAGCCCAAGCAGTGGGAGTTCTAAGCAGGTTTATGACTAACCCTGGTAGAGAGCATTGGAATTTTGTTAAGAGGGTGTTTAGATATTTGTGAGGGACTTATGATTACTATTTGTTTTATCATGGTACTGATGATGTGGACAAGTCATTGGACATATATGGGTTTGTTGATGCAAATTGGGCAAGTGACTTGGATAATCGAAGGTCCATCAATGGCTATGTATTTACTTTGTTTGGAGGTATAATGAGTTGGATGAGTAAGAGGTAGCCCATAGTTGCTTTGTCCACCATTGAACTAGAGTATATGACTACTACACATGCCTCTAAGGAGGCAGCTAATCCCACAATACTGGTTTACAATTTTTGGCCAAACTGGACATTGAACTGATTTGTTTTTAACTAAATCTTCAATTTCAGGCACCTATAGCGACTAAACCGAGAGGAATTTGAAGATGATGCAAACTAGTGATTTGTGACATTTTGTTTGTAGATTCTAAATATATTTTTTCAAAAAATTTGGAATCAAATTTCACTTCTTTTTCCATCTCCTTTGAAAACCATTTTTTAACATTAAACACCATTTTTAAATAGTGGCGTTACTGGCTAACACAAATTTTTTCTATGAAGGATAAATTCTTTTTTTTTTGAATTTGGATTCGTAACTATGATATCTAGTGCATGGAATTGGTTTCATAGCATTTCATTGAATTATTTTTTCTTAATTAAGTTTCAAAGTCAAACCAGTTATAATTTAGACATGATTTATTAGCTAAAGCATAAATTTTTTGTATGTATCGAAATTCAATTTTATTTTTTGTTGGATCAAGGACATCAATATCTAGTACATAGATATTTTTCAATTTTTTCTTGATAATCTACTTTTTTTCCACATGTGAAGAATAGAGAGCTTGATTCTCAGTGAAAAACCGACATTCACAAGAAATAAAAAATAAATATAATAATCAAATTAATTATTTAAAATTATACTTTTTGGGAAGCTTATAATAAGGACTACATACTTACAAAAAATAAATTTTGACTGAATTCATTTGATCCCCCAAAAGGTAAATCAAAAGTGGTTTTTTATTAGCATTTTGATAGGTGTAAAGGAGACTTTATTATAGGTATGGTTTAAAACTAGCAGGGTTCTATCCAAGAGGGTTTGATCTAAGGTGGTTTGATCAAACCCTCTTCAATTGGAATCCTTTAAATGAAACTTTTCAAGGCTTAAATCATTATATTTTCTAAAAAAATGTGATTTCAACAAAAATCGAGATCTCCCAAAAAATTTAAACCACTATTGTGGGATCACCTAGGCGGTATGGTTACAAAGGCTTGGTAATGGAATCGGCTTTGATTACAGAATAGTGAGGATTGGATGTGACAGTCAGAGTGCTACTTGTTTGAACAAAAATCCTATGTATAAAGCTCGTACTAAGCATACTGATGTTTAATATTACTTTGTGTGAGAGATGATTGAGAATGGTAAGGTCTTGATAGAAAAGGTTTACACTTTGGAAAATGTTGCAGATTCTCTTATGAAGCCAGTGACCATGGCTAAGTTCTCTTGGTGCAAGAAGGCCATGTGCCTTGATCAGTATACTTGATTTTATGTTTTGTATCTCCTGGATGTAATTATAATATATAATATAAAGTGAGAGAATGATAGGATAATGTGATATTAACCTTGCAATCCTATGTCATTTGTATGTCTCCACATTCCTTGGAATGTGTTCTATTAGGGGACATGAGAGAAAAAATATTAAATTTTGGCATGTTGTTATTATATTTTAAAGAGGATTTAATTTCGGTGGATATTACACATTGAATATGAATAAGGCATCTTTCTTGGGTGTCCAAAATGGAATATGAAAGGTTTTGGATGGGGCATCCAAGATTGGATAAAAAAAGGTGTTCGTTGATGTTCCATCGAGGAGTGGAAAGGTCATCAGAGCATCTGGAAAGGAAGTAGTTGGATAGGCTATGGGTTAGGCACCCATGTGGGAGTCTTGAATTTCCAATTAATATTTTATTATGTATTTGGTTGTCCATGAATAGGGGCATAGGTTTTTGTGGGTGGTTTTGTGCCTCTTGTTTTGGTTTAGCATTCGTGGTTTTACCTCCCACATTTTTTTATAAATTGGATCCATGGGATGGTAGTTTCATATTGATTTCTTGCATGTAACAAGGTGCTACTGGTTTGATCAGAGATCAGTAATGGAGTGTATTATTGTGTCCTCTCATTGGAAGATTAATAATATACTTTCCCTCTTTTCTCATGTGGATTTTTTCCTGAAAGGGTTTCTCCACATAAATCTAGTGTCAATTTTTGTTTGTTGATTTTTATATTGTGATGTATGTTACAATCACATGTTAATTTCTAATTTGGTAATCTAATTTTCAGATCTGAATTCACTTGCATAAGTTCATATTGTAGCTTTCCTTCACCTTGTTTTTCAACACAACATGACTAAGAAAGTTGCACATATTAGTTTGTGTTTTTGGGGCTTCCAAAATTTGAATTATCTCTATCTTTTTAGGATCAACCTTAATGCCTTTGACTAAAATGTGATGTCCTAGCATATTTCCTTATTGACCGATGATAAGATATTTCTTATGGTTGGGTGACAGGTGATCTTCTTCACATCATTGAAGGAATTTATCTAATTTATGTAGTGCATTTTTAAAGGAATTTCCATGTATTGAGAATTCATCCATGTAAACTTGTACACAATCATTTGATAGTTCATTAAAGATAGCTAATACTACCCTCTAAAGTATTGTAGGGGCATTACACAAACCAAATGAGAGAAATCTATATGTAAAATTTCCCTATGGGAATGTGAAACTTGGTCTTGTCTTAATATTTTGGAGCAACCCATATATGGTCATACCCACTAAATCCATCCAAGAATGAAAAGTAGGTCTTCCCAACTAGCTTATCTAGAACTTGGTCAATAAATGATAGAGAAAAATAATCAATGCAAGTTTCCTTATTAAGTTATTTATAATCTATGCAGACTCTCCATTTTCCTCCTTTATTTATAATGACCACTAGGGGGGGCCCATTGGCTATTTGATATTGGATAAATAAATTCTACTTGCGAAAGATTTTCAATGTCCATTTTGACTATTTCCCTAAGTGTAAAATTAAGTCTACGTTGAGGCTAGTGAATTGGTCTAATTGGCTTAGTATAAATATGATGTGTACAAATCCCTAGATTTATTCCTCTCATGTCTTTGTAATCCTAGGAAAATACTTTGGACCATTTTATCATAAAATTGAATAACTAAAATTCTTGTTAATTTGTAAGCAACCTATTGATATTTAAGGTTTTTCAGTAATACCATGATTTGTTTGGTCTTTGGATGACTAGAAGTGATCATATAGGTTTCACTCATTAATGTGTTAAGTGTGAAATGGTTAGGTTGCATCATGTGAAAGGTGGCGATTTCTTTGATTATATTTACCAAAGGATAATGAAATGATGAAAGGAAGTTTTCCATATTAATTTGGGTGAATTCTACAATACTTGTATGAATGAGGTTCTACAAATTCTATGTCTATGTCTGCATCATCTATGCCTAGGGAATTTTTAAGTTCTAAATTACCTTCTATTCCATCATAGTGTTGTTTGATCACAACCATTACTAATTGTGCCACATTTTCATGTTTACTAATATTTATTGGCTCATCTACCTAGATTTTCTTATTCATAGTTGGTTGAATAAGAGAATACAAGGATAAGTATTTTTTATTCAATGCATTGGAAATGGTCATTCCTCCTAAATTTAAATCTATAAAGGTAACCATTTTGGCTAACCATGTCCTTCCCAAGATCAAGGGATAGCTATCTTTTTGAGTTCTTGATTGAATGACTTAAAATTCCATAAGGCACTCCCATGTTTCTACCATGACTAGAACATTTCTTGGTATTCCTTTTGGGATTTTGATAGAATGATATGTCATTTATATGATAATTCTTTTAGGTTGAATTTTTTTAATGACAACATATGCATTATGTCTATTGTCATAAATTTATAATAACTCCTAAGTCTACAAGTTTGTTAGATATTTAGGTTCCATTGATAAATACTACAATTATGAGATTACAAGGATCACGATATTTGGGTGGCATAAATTTTCCCAAGAGGAGATCACAAAGATATCCATCTATTTGGATGGTGTTAGTCTACTTCTACTTTCTCCCAGGTGTTTTTATGCACAACTTTTTTACTAGTTGGTTAAGCCTGTGTATCTCTTTAATTGCTTGCAAAACTTCTATATTTAATCATTTGATTTCTTGTAGCAGGTGGGTTTATTGAAAGTAACCAATTCTAGAGAGTGATTGAAAGTGGATTTTTTAAGCTTATTTGAAAAAATGGTCTTTCTTGAAAGAGTACTCATTCCCAATTTTAGAGTGTCCCTTTTGAAGGGATCTAGAGTAATGATTTGCAACACTTCAATAGGTCCCTTCAGACAGGCTCTAGAGATTTTTTTTTAATGTAAAGTTATAGATTTTATTTGAATGTAAATTTCTAGAAGATGAATTTGGATTCTTGCCAAGAAGAGATTCTAGAGATCCTCTTAAAGACAATTTGAAAGAAGTTATGGAGTTAGTTTCTTTAATAGGTATATTGTACGGTCTTGTGGTTGGTTGCTTACCATTTTGTTTAATCAGATCAATTTTGTATTTTGAAAGTGTTTCAATTTCTTTGTCTATTATATTGATTATGGTTGGTTTATGCAAGGTTTTCCTTTATATGAGTTTCATAGCTCCATAATGTATCACATTGATTTAAACCATATTCTCTTATTCAATGGAGTATTGCCTATTATTTTTGGGATTAGCAACTGGATGATCTCATGGTGATGGTTGTGTCACTTGGTTAGATTGTTGTTAATTATCCAAAGATGGATGAATAAGTGGCTAGTTTGGCATGTAGTGGGCTCCCTGATAAAATTGATTATGTGGAGGATTCAATTATAACATAGGGTTTTGGGGAACCCATGTTTGTTGTGGTGAGTTAACCCATTATGGAGTTAAACATTGTTGATTTATCCACTTTAGGGTTCCCAAGATTATGGTATTTTATTAGACTATACTTTTTGATCCCTCCTCTAGTTCTAGATTAATTCAGGTAGAGTGAAAAGATTTCTTCAAGCTCTATCTTAGAAACATCCCCTTTTCCATTAAGTTGAGGGCTCATCTCGAGTATTCTTCCAATCCATTAAAAAAAAATGGTTTTAAATAATTTAGTAGGCATTACATTTTCACAACCAGAACATTTCAACACAAAAATTAATCTATCTAGGTGTCTTCTAAGATTTCTTCCTCTTTTTTTCTTAAGACAAAATAATTATTCTTTTCTATCACTAACCTTATAATATACATGATATTTGTCTAAGAATACCATTTCCATCTCTTGCAATGAATCGATTGACCTAACAATCAATCTCATAAACCATCTCATTGTTGAATCCTTTAAAGTAGAAGGGAATAGCTTTAGCTTCTAGCTATCATTTTTATAGTCATAAGTTTGGCAAAGAAATTTGAACTCAAATATGAATTGATTTGATTCCTTTGATGATAAACCTTGAAAGGTAGGAAGGTTGGGAAGGGAGATGTTTTCATGGGAGCATCCTTATCTATATTCAAATTAATTGAATAGGTGAATTTTCCTTCAACCCTCCTTGTCTCCCCTCCATTGTTTTTTATTTCTCCATTATTCATGATATTGAATAGATTGTTTGTGGATGCTTCCTCAAATTTTGTTTGGAGTCTTAGGTGGGTCTTAAAAGACCAATTGTTGGTAGATTTTGTCAACTAGAACTTCTTTTCCCTTTTGATTGTTGTTTTCATTTCTTGATGTTTGTGATTGGGGGATTTTGGCAATGAATCTTCCATGGGGTCCTCTTTTTTTGACCATATAGAAAAAAACTTTTCTTTTTTATTTTAAAGAAAACTAACTCTTTGAATTCCTAATAACACTTAGTGTAAGAACATGAGTCCCCGACAACAATGCTAAAAAGTGACATGAGCTATCGTAAGGTCTCACACTTTAATTAATTAGTTATTGTATCAACAAAGGTAATGCCCAAGGTTGTCTGCAAAAATATATCATATTTCATAATTCACGCTATATTTAATCAAAATAGAGAATTCTTAAGATAAAAGGAATGTTATCTAGAAAGCATTTAATAGTTCTAATAGATGAGAGCATAAGAAATGTAATCTATAGAAATAATAAATTTAGTTAAAATTTTATTTTGACAAAATGAAATTTCCTTAACTATTGATCTACTTGTAACAAAATCTAAACTATTCTATTATAATCTTATTTTTCCACAGAACATAAAGCTAGTAATAAACTAATTTAGACAAGATTTATATTTATAAAGATATGATTTCCACACAACACAGAAATAATAGTATACTTTGTAATAATAAAATACATGGTTATTTTTCCCATAAGCACAAATTTGCACAAGAACATAACATATGACAAAGATAATATAAGCAATAGAAATAACACATATAACATTAAATATATTAAACACATTAAAGCTACATGTTATAATAAGTATGATCAAAACTATGCAGACACAAATTCAATGAAAAACTAAACTACTTATCTCTACTTGTAGAGGAGGAAATTTGCTACCCTCAAGAAGACGAGATCTCAAGGAGAAAATTGTTTCTCCACTACCTCAATTGACACAGCTTAGGTGATGGGATAAGATGATAAGGAAGTGTTTATTTATGTTTACATAGAATTAAACTGTGAGAGTTCTAGAAATCAAAAGAGCAGGTCATAGAGGTCTTCTGAATAAACTAATGAGCTCTCGACCAAGGACAACAACACAGTACATAGACGTCCTCACAGTGCGCTAGCTTCTCGTACAAATTGAAATATAGGGATGTTCTAGAAAACAACTAAGTGACTACTAGATCAATTCTAATTACTAGGAACTCTTAAAGTGCAAGAAAATAACAAAGAATAAAAATACTAAAGTAGCGTAAACTAAATGAAGTGAGTGATAAAATGAGAGGAGAGAGAAAATACTCACAACGAACTGAGAGATGAAGCCTCCAACAATGAAATGTATCCAATACCTGCACACATAAGACTAAGGAGAAATGTTGGGGCTATTTGGGGACTTGCCTTAGTCAATTCCCTACTTTGGTGTTTCCACCTGCATAACAACCAAATAGACAGATAGATCAAAATATAAATAGACAAGATGGCAAATGCATAAACAAGGGATGCATGATAAATCCTAAGATGCTCAAAGGCACAAGACAAATAGATATTACCTGCAATTAAGGAAGCTAGAGAGGGCTGTGAAAGCTAAGCGAGCTATAAGAACAATTGTGAGACTTGAGACTATTGTAGCAAGTTGTAGAGAGTTGTGCAAGCATGAGAGAGATATATTCAGATAAAAAGAAAAGATAGAATATCTAAGAGAGAAAGTGTGGGGTAAAAAGATAGACTTAAAAGTGAAAAGAGGTGGGAAAAGGAGTTTGTTGACCCATTATGAATTGTCTCAAGCTGTTTCCACTGACTTGGGTAGGTGACAAGTGGAAAAATGCTTAGAAATGAACTTTAAATGATAAAATATCACAGGATTCTAGCATGGTGCATGACGTGCAAACGTCCATGTGAGGTGCTAGTGTCCAAACAAATCATGCTAAAAACAGTGGGAAATGTGGAAAACACAAGGTTAATGAAAAAATAACACACAAAGATAGTTGATGACAAGGACCTTGAGCATCTTGAGAGGGAAAAAGGCTGATGTAAGGGCTAAGATGAGCCTACACAAATACTAAGGAGGGGTGGACACAAAAGTGTATACAAAAGTGTAGGTGAAATTACAAGGGTATGCAATTTTTGACACTGCACTACTATGTGCTCCAATCCCTCAATTGAGTGACCAAATTGATAGAGATTTGAATTATTCTACTCACAAAATCATAAACAACATGCAACAATGCTTCTTGAAACACGAATGCAAAATTTTAACTAAAAGAGATTTTCTATTACTTTTTGTAGGTCAAATATCAAATGTCAAGATATTTTTGCTAAATAATAGAAATCTATATATATTTATATACACTGTATCCTACTTCCTAGATTATGGCATCATGTCAACATGCATTGATGCCATTATAATTTTAACATAGATTTATAAATAAAAGTTTGAGTTGCATTAAATGAAATAATTTTAACAATCTAAGAGAGATATAAAAAAAAATGAGTATTTTATTCTTATTAATTTTTAGAGAACTAGCAGTCTTATGGTAGTTCACAGCTTTAGGAAAAGCAAGAGACATCAATCTCTAGAACTCCTCTTGTAGATAGTCTACAACTATTTTAGATACATTTTAATAATTATGGAACTTTCTAGATGAACTCCTCTTTTTCTTGAACATGACTTGTTACAAAAATGCAGCTTTTGATCTTCATCAACACATAAAGAACAACAAATATGCATACATTAATATGAACTAATATTATAACCAATTTATTACATAATATTGCTAATTTAAGCATGATAAAGTTATATGGAAGTTGTTAGGTGGTTAAAAAAGGGTAATTTGGGTCCAATAACAGGGAAAATTTTCATACCTCATCATTACCCTTAGCCATTGATACTTTAATTTGTTCATCCTTAATCTCCTTTTATGTATCCCCAAAAACCAAATTAAATTTGACTCAACAATGACATCTCTTTTGGTTCTCCCCCCATTAGTCACCAACTAGTGCCTAACTCCATACACCCAAGAGTTAGGACCTACTATGTGCTACTACACTCTTTCATTGTTGTCATGCCTTTCATCTATAATCAACCCCCTTTAAATATACCTTATTGCAATTCTCTCTCCTTAATAACAAAACTAAATGTTGATAGTTAAACCTAGACCAAGTCAAATGTTTAATATTTCATTCTATTTAGTAAAACTTAGTATGATATGGTACAAATAAAGAACTTATATATGAAATATGTACAAGCTAATTATACAAAAAATATTTACGTGCACCTATAGACCAATATACATAAGATTATATATTAATATACTTTAAAGGCCTATACAATGTCTTGTACATGTCTTATAATTCATTCCTCATTCTTTACTTTGACATTTTCATCTTCCTCATTCCTCTCTTCATATCACTTATTTATCAATTATCCATTGTATTATATTTTTTCCATATATCTTCTATACTTTCTTAATATTAATCCCTCTTAAAGATTGTTTAAGCATACCATGGTGTATTTAAGGCTTATATAACTATGTATGGGCTTAAAATGACCCTAATGACATGTACAATATTGCACAATATCCTACCAACAACTATCATTAGATGAACAAGTGTTGTAGGTGCTAAAGACCCAATGCTACTCTAAATAGAATTACCAAAATTAGGACATGATCAAACCCTTGAATAAAACCGTTATTTTATTTTTTTCTTAGGCTCACATCTTTTCAAGATCCATTTATCTCAGCCTTCTATTAGTAATCTAGTTCTATATTTTAATTTGTAGTACTATATCATTATGTGTCACTAGGTATTTCCATTTTAACTTATGTTTTATTTTAATCTCTATTAGCTTGCATTAGTGAATTAATCAAATTCAACTCTATGTATCTAGAACTTCATCTACATTTAATTGATTTTAATAACAATTTAGGTATTCAAAGGGTGGTTTTATTTCCCTTCAATCTGTAAACAAATAAAATGATTTCAAATAATACCTATTTAATGAATTTAATAACTAACACAATTTAATTAACCTAATTTTAGAGTCATGACAAATTATGTGACATACTTATGAAATCTATAAATTAAGAGAAGTGTCAAGACAATTCATTTTAATGGTTAATAGTAAGTTTTTTATTGTTTTGATATTCACTTTTGAATTGTAGCCCAATATTGCTTAATATTAGATACATTAGATGCAAAATGATGAAATATGAATTCCAAAACATCCTTAAATTTTGCATGAGGTCAATTTCATGATACAAATTAGAACCTTTTTTAATTTTGCATGACCTTTGACTAGGGATTTTAATCTTATTTGTAGAAATAACCATGTTGGCTTCAAATTTTATGTATATACAAACATTTTTTTTGAACCAACACTTGCAATTTGAAAATACATTGGTGTTAGTGAAAACAAATCAGAGCTTGTTATGCAATCATCTTCACTTTAACCTAGCCCATGATTAATTTAACACTTTTAGCAAATTTAGAAGACAAGTAATATATGCAAGTGATGATGATGTGGATACAATGATGTTAGGTGATTGATATTTGATGCAATGGAATCTGATGCACTAGATATTAGAATGACTAGAAGGTGATCAATTCAATTGTTAATTTCTCTTTTTATACTTGACTTGGACACACGATCCAAACACTTTGGCATGTGAAACATTACACAACAACTAGCTGGAAGGGTATTACATTGGCCCAATTTGAAATTTTAATTTTAATGGGTTATTTATATTATACAATTGAACTATGTTCAATTTTGTACCACTAAATCGAATTTGAAAAATGAATGAACAATTGAATGATTGTAGATTGATAGAAAAGAGTAGAATTCTATCCATAAGATTCAAAATAGAAAATTGAATTGAAAAAAACACTAAAAAAGTCAAAGTTATACACTAAGACCAAATATACTCAAAACTCTTACATGAAGTGACACAAATGAATGGTAAGAAGACACCAAATACTCAAAACTCTTACATGAAGTGACACAAATGAATGGTAAGAAGACACACAATATACTTTTTACCATTTCTATTTGTCCCACTCTGTATTGTTTAACTTATTTGAAATCAAATTTGAGAATTTGGAATTCTTCCAATGCTCCTCAGATTGGGGGATGAGTCTTTACCTTACAGCGTACATAAAGTATTTGTGGCCAGCATTTAGGGGGTAGGGCTATAAATAATTAGGTGGGCTGCATAGTGCATGGTGCAACCAAAGGCCACTCATATCTAAAATAATCTTTGATGATAGCGACGTGAGTTAAAATATTTAAACGATGCACCACTACTGTTGGGGTGTTTAATATTTACATTTATCAGGATACGTGTAATAAGGATGCTAAATAAGCTTTAATTATTTTCGACAGTCGAGGCCCACGTGAATTCTTACAGTAATGATAATCATACGCGTAATCATAATAATAATTAAGTGATGGAGCGACGACCGTCTATTGACGGAAGAGTTTGGCGTCAAGGTAGCGGATGCCCGATAAATCGTAGGAGCAGGCTGTAGCTATGGCGGAGCGCTGGCAAGGGAACGGCGGATTTGATGTGATTTTCACGCTTCGGAGGTACGTAAAATTAAAGAAGAAATTGATTTGACGAGATTACGGTTGTTTATAGGTGATGGTGGGGTTTGAATTGACGGATTGAGCATAATTTAGCGCATGCTCTGGTAGATGGATTGCTTTGTTCTTTGCTTGTTTAGGGAGAAATTTGACGGCAAAGGCTGCCGTGACCGGCTTTAATTTATGCTGTTTGCAGGGGACAAGAAACGAAAAAGAAAAGATAAATTTGTGTTTTTTCTTTTGCTTTAAGTGGAAACGACTCCCAAGGCGGATTGTTGAGGAAGAAGAAGACTCCAGGAAAAACATATATGCACAGCTTTTGTCGGTATTGTTATACAACGGAAATTTTCATCATTTCTTCTGCTGATTTGAGCCGCTCCTGCATCTTTTTGGCTCAGAAGCGGTCGCTACAGTTTTGCATTGTTTGTAGGGGTATTCGTTGCATATTTTGAAGAGTAATAATGTTGACCTGCATTGCATGTTCCAAGCGTTTCGATGATTCACTCCATGAAAACCACCAACCGGATGGCTCGAATACACCGAGGTCGCCTGCTTCGAAAGAGGCCATCAAGAATCTCACTTCTCAGGTTTTTGTTTCGATCTCTGCACTTTCTTTTTTGTGGCATCTGGTTGTGTACCCTTAAAATAGGAAGAGTACTGCATATCTTGAAATTTATGCAAAATCAATTGTCGAGTAGACGATCTTTTAAGTCGAAAACCTGAGGTAGGT
Source organism: Sequoiadendron giganteum (assembly GCA_007115665.2). Lineage (NCBI taxonomy): Eukaryota > Viridiplantae > Streptophyta > Pinopsida > Cupressales > Cupressaceae > Sequoiadendron > Sequoiadendron giganteum. The sequence goes on from CM021101.1 coordinate 600,930,706, forward strand.
TGAAACATATGGTATCATCCAATTTTTGAATCTCTGAGATCCTCTGAGATAATTTGCAGGTTTGCTGTGATTGGAATAACTCGTTGTTAAATATTGTCCACTACAGTTTTTCGATTTCGAGTTTTGAGATTTCCTAGGCAACCGAGAATATAACTTAGCGGTTTTTGCTGTTGTCAAAGCCGGAAAAAACGCCCAAAAATCGTCATATTTTTGAATCTGAGAATCTCAGGAAATTTTTGAGTTTAGTTAAACTTTTAGGAAGTTTTTCCTATTTGCATTGTGAGAAACATGTTCAAATCTTCAGATTTTGAGTGAATGAAACTGCTAAGTTTTGAAGCTTTACCAGTTTGCAAAATTTTACCCTTTGTTTTTGTCTTAGATGAAATGTGCTAAATCCGCATAAAATCTGCAATAACGGAAGCGTTATTTTACCGTTTTAGTTGAAATTTGAATTTTTTGTTGAAATCCTCACTCTGGATTTTTCAAGTTCTCTATAAATCTGAACTAATTTCTAATGTGAGAACTGTATACTGTTTGTTCTTATGTGAAACTTGACTCAGATGTAAAATATTAACCCTCTTTCAGATCAAAGACATGGCGTTGAAATTCTCGGGGGCATACAGGCACTGTAAACCGTGCGCCACGTCAAGCGTCTATCGCAAGGGAGTGCCGCAGCATTCCCTGGAGGTGGACGATGCATCAGAAGGAACGCAGTATGGCTACCGCGTCACAGGAAGCTCCAGTTCTACCCCAGCCTGGAACTTCTCCAGAGATAACGTCCTCGGTGAATACAGATTTCGAACCGCTAATTCCAGCGCCGAAGGCACGCCTAGGTTCGAATCCCCGGCCGCACGCCGCCGCGAAAACAGTAGTCGTGTCGATGCTGTCTCCATGGAAGAGGAGGAGGAGAACAAAGAATGGATTGCGCAGGTCGAACCGGGGGTTCTCATCACTCTGATTTCCTTACCAGAGGGCGGAAACGACCTCAAACGCATCCGCTTCAGGTAGACTATCAAACCGGATAGAAACTTCATTTCCACTTTTCTTTGAATACTGCACCTTATATTATATCAAACCGCAACAGGTTTCCAATATAGGTCCTTCCTTAAAATTAGCTGCATATTTGACATATTGTCTTTGCTCTGTGATTTTACTCAAGACATTGACAATATCTTCTCCTCAATTTACCCTTGCAATGCCAATTTTTTCAAGGGAAAGAACGCAATGCGAAAAGGAACTAGGGTTAAGCTGATTAACTAAGTTGGAATATCATACCTATCTTTGCAAAAAATCAATTATAGCTAACATGAAAAATGTCTTCTCTATGTTATCTTTTTCTTAGTAAGATGCACTGATTTACTCATGAATTCACGTTTGATACTTACTAAACTCAGTTTCCACGAACATAAGTGAGCAACCTCCCCGGAAGACAGGCAAAAGCTTCGTTTCATTATCTACTCTGGTTATTCAAAGAAAAATGAAATTTCTTCTGAACGCCTTAAAATATGACTATATTCTTTCAAAAAATGCTTGTCAGTAGGAGGGTGTGCAATACAGTCTGCAGCTATGCCGGACTGTTCATTTGCATTTATTTTCTACATTAATAGTTGTTTTTGCTGTTTGAAGCCGGGAGATGTTCAACAAGTGGCAAGCGCAGCGATGGTGGTCGGAAAATTACGATAAGGTTATGGAGCTGTACAACGTCCAGCGATTCAACCGGCAGACCGTGTATCTCCCCACGGGAGAAGAGGAAGAGGTAATAAAATAACTTTGTTTTCCTGTTATGTGTCCGTGATGGATGTTATACTTTGTGGGGATTTGAACTCGATACATCGTTTTACTAAACATATTAGCAGAGGGCTCATGCGGAGGAGAGCCCGGTGACGCCGCCGCTCCACAACGAGCGTTTGCCTCGCAACTTCTACAGGCAGTGCAACGCAGCAGGGCAGGGAGTGGGTTACTCCTCTTCTGACTCAATGGATCAGCACAGCAGTTTGGCCGCCACGCCAAATCTATCCAGCAAAGCGGGAAGCTCGTCCATGGACGCGGATCGATCCGACGACCTCTCGGTTTCTGCAAGCAACGTAAGTGACCAGGAGATGGAGTGGGTGGAGGAAGACGAGCCAGGCGTGTACATCACCATTAGGTCTCTGCCTGACGGCGCCAGGGAACTCAGGCGCGTCAGATTTAGGTGTGTAGCTTAAATCTATACTAGTCCCCCATCATTTATTACATTAAACTGTTGCATGGAAGCAAACATTAATGAGCTTATTTTAATGCAGCCGCGAAAAATTTGGAGAGGCACAGGCGAGATTGTGGTGGGAAGAAAACCGGTCTAGAATTCATCAACAGTATCTGTAAAGCAAGGTTAAGTTTGATTGGGACTCGGGAGATATCAGATAGACGTGTATTCTTATGCATTTGTTTAAGCGGGTGTAGATTGTAATGGAGTGTATTATAGTTTAGTTTCCGTATAGCAAATCCTTGCCTGTCAGCAGGCTATCCACATGCAGGTTGAACAGCCTGTGGGCACTGGACCTCCCAACAGCTTACCTACTATTCTGGGACGAATTTCAACGTTGTCTATACCGTATACGTCGACTTTGTAGCTTCGAGTCCTACTTGAGTGTATGTTTCTATCACGTAACTTTTATTGAGATCAATTTGTTTTGTAGAAGTTGTTATATCAAGTTTTGTTTAATGTGGGCTTTATAAAAAAATTAATTGAATATTAGGTCCTAAATAATAATAATCAATGGTAGTAAAAGAACTGTCTTACATTTAATTTGTCTCAAGCTCGTTGCTACATACAAACAGTTTAGCAGTTGGTCCAATAGCAACAATTAAACCAGCAGTAAACTCTTATTTATCGAAGACGTAAGCTTGAAGCCTCCCCTAAATTATATAATAAAAATTGGTTCACATCTAGCAATGAAGGCGAAGATTGTCTCCTGAGGCCTGATCTCCATCATCATTTGATTTTTTCAGAGTAAAATACTCTAGAGTCTCAACTATCATCATCATTTTTATTTTATTTTCAAATAAAATGCTCTCATCTGGTACTAGTCCATGTTAACATTATGAAAAGTTTGAGTGTTACATATCTGTCAATGTCCTTACATACTGTGGGATGGAATCATGGATCCCTTACCTATTTTCAAATATTATCCAATTCAATAGCAAATTGGATTTGGTCAATAAAAATAGATAATTATTTATTTTTTAATATGAATGAGGTGTACTGTTAAATTTGATGATGTTTTAGTAGAATTTTCTTTGTTACTCTGACAAATCTAATCATCTCTTCGCTGTCAAATCATCTAAGACAAATACCAATAAGTTATTTAGATTATGTATATTATGTTTATTAATAACAGACTACTAATAGCTTGTTTCTTAAGAAGTTTTGCGTTCCTGTCATGCTCACCGGCTTCTTTTAAGTCTACAATAAATTTTGTGCTCTGTCATTCTCACCGGTTTCTTTAAAAAGAATTATTATTTGTAGTAAAGGAAAGTAGCCTTGGAGCTTTAACAGCAGTAAGATTTGGCTAATATACAGGATCTCTTTTACGTGGTGATGGCGGTGATGAGATGACTTCACTTGTGAACGGTGAAATAAATTAGTAGTAAGTTAATGTTGTGAGATTTTCACAATCAAAATCTAGAAATGGAGTGTGATTCGAAATGTTGATGCAAAAATTTCAAACACAATCAAAATCCAAAAATAACAAAAATTGTAAATAATTTAAGTTATCAACGAAATGTCATTGAATGGTATCTTATTGCATAATATTTTTCTTTTGTTTAGAAGTTTTTTTTCTGTATTAAGCTTGTAGCAAATGATAGTACATTTGGATCTTCGTATGTGCAACATTACGTGTCATTTTAGGACTATCAATATCATTGGTCTATTTGAAGCTTAAAATTTTCATTTTAGGATAATCCATATCCGATTTTCGTTTTAGTAGCTAACTTGTTTTAGTAGCTAACTAATTTCTTAGACAATGGACTCCTCAAATGGTTTGGTTAAATAATTGGGGGATCTGGGTATTATGTAAGTAGTTAGATGTTGATCATTTATAGGGAGTCTTAATTTCAATATGATTTTTGTTTAGAAGAATTTAATTTAACATTTTTTATTACACTCATTTATAGATTTATCAATATTTTGTACCAAGAGCTTGTTTTAGTTAAAATTTTCATCAGCTCAGATTTATATGTGTTTTTTTAGTCTTTGTTAGTTGTTTATGGCATTTAATCTGAATTTCCTTTATTTTTATTTGCAAAAGATGATGTAAAACAACAATAATGGGTACAAAAGATTGGAACCCTTCAACCAATGTTTACCATAATAATCAACGGCATAGATTTGAAATGGACAAAGAAACAAGGACAAATGTGAATAAATTAAATATAGTGCACAACCTAAAAAGCAAATTAAAACCTACATAAAAAGCAAATACAAATATGAATGAACACTTGGAGAAAGCTAAGAAGTTATTAATAAGAAATGATAAAGAATAAGATAAAGGAAAGCTTCAAACGATAAAGAGAAATGAAAAGAAAGCTAAGAAGTCATTAATAAGAAATCAATAAGAAACGATAAAGAATAAGATGAAGGAAAGCTTCAAACAATACAAAGAAATGAAAAGAAAGCTAAGAAGTCATTAATAAGAAATGATAAAGAATAAAAGGTAAAGGAAAGCTTCAAACAATAACGAGAAATGAAAAGGATGGGAAGTTTAGATTAAACTAATTATAAAACGAGTGAGGGATGATATAAAGGAAGGAAGATCAAATTTACTTAAAAGTGGATGAAATTAACATGACAAAGATTGAAGACTTAAAATGTGATAGTAAATAAGTATTATATAAGAAAGCTTCAAACAACAAAGAGAAATTAAAAGAAAAATAAGTTTAGATGAAATCAAACAAGTTAGGGTTTATATAAAGGAAGATAAAATAATCTAGTTAAGAATAATATAAAAGATCTCATAACTAATTTAGAATGGATGAAATCTAGATAAACGACAGTGAAAAAATAAGAAAAACACTCAATAATTAATTAAAAAAGATAACATATACCTAAATAAAAGGAAGATAAAATAATCTAGTTAAGAATGATATAAAAGATCTCATAACTAATTTAGAATGGATGAAATCTAGATAAAATGATAAAGTGAAAAAATAAGAAAAACACTCAATAATTAATTAAAAAAGATAACATATACCTAAATAAAACTTGTAAAAATAAATTTATTGATTTAAGGATGTTTAAAGAGTTTGAGATAATCACTATATATATGATAGTAAATTTTGAATATTTAAAAACCCCAATAATAATTGTAATGGCAAAGAGGAAATAAATAGATATAAATGGATATAAATGTAACATTATTTAAAGAACCTATACAAAGGTGTTTGAACAAGAAGTATTAGGTCTTTTCTTTAAGAACATCCAAAACCTAGTAAACCTTTGAAAAAGTGCAAAATGGTACAATGAAAAATTCATTATGCAATGGTATACTAATAAAAGTAAATAAAATCTATTTATAGTATTTATTTCTAAATTGAATTTGATTATAAAAAAAAACCTCACTAAGAGAAAAAGTTTATTACAAATGAATTTAGAAAGCATAGATGAATCATTCTGAATAATTGTGTATTTTGTGGTTTTGTTTTTTAACTAGAAAGAATTTAGTTTTTAAATAAATTGAATTGATTTTTTAGCAATTCCAAATAATTTAGATCTAATTTTACAATGGATTTGGAATATTATATTTAAAAAAAAAAAAATGATTAATGTTATAATTATTTTAAATAATTGAATTTATGTTTAATTAGATTTATTTGGAAAAATGGATTGGTTTGTAAGGATTTAAATTTATGAATTCATTATTAATATTGACTTGGAATAGTACTTCAAGCATGAATTTGTTTGAATTAATATTTTTATGTCTTTAATTTTGTGGGTTTTTTTCTTCAATATATAAAATTGTACTAGTAAATAAAAGTACCATATAAATCTTATTTATTATGTTCAAAAATATTCTACAATGACATCAAGACATAAAATCTCATGTCATGATTATGATCATAAAAACTAAAATGCAATCAACATATATTTTTAAAGAATTGAAATTTTCAATAAAACATATACTTCACATTATTAATAAAGATATAAAACATATAAATATAAAATAAAACGATATATATATTTATTTTACTTTGTCAAAAAAAATAAAAAATAAACATATTATATAAAGTTAGTAATTTTTATTTAGTAAAAATGAAGTTATTTATTTTTTTAAATATAAATACATCAACAATTTGAAATAGATATTAATGTCTACACACAAAGTAATTAAAAAATAACAAATAAGTATATAATATTTATTATATTTTTCTAAGTAATTTACAAAATAAAAGAATTATCAAAATAGTGAATGATGATTTTTTCAAACTAAAATTAAAAGTTACAAAAAAAATCCCTCTTCACATTTTTAAAAAAATGTAGATGAAATAAATAATAAAATAGCTCTTCAAATTAAAAAATCCATAGAAATGAAATATAAAAATTAACTAAAAACTAAAATTTAGGTGTCCATGTATGCATGTAGAAACTCTAGGCTCTAATTTTTGTGTGCACCATAGTAACATCAATTGTCACCCTTGCCATGTCTACACTACGTACATGTTGTACACTAGTTGAATTATTTAGAATGGTGAATTTTTAATTTAGATCAAATGTTCTTTTTGGTCTTTTGTTTATACAACCATCATAGTTATAAGCTATTGAAACATTAAAAATAATATTTCTTCCAGTATTTGATATATGAGTAAGTGCATAGAAATGGAGGATAATTTAGCTGGCAAACTTAAGATTTTAGACAAAATACATACATATTATTGCTTGGATTAGATGTATATTATGTTTTACAATAATTAATACAAACATAATACACTCACATTATGCCTCACTAATTTTACAAAATATGACATACACATTTTTAATGCCCTAAATTCATTTTTTATAATCCTACCCATTTAGACTTGGATTTCCAAGCCTAAGGGTTGGACGTCCCTTTGGGCTCCTAAATTTGTATTTAAACAAATAATTTGATCCTCAACCTCATTAGTTTTATATGTTTTTCCCATTCCGGGTTTCCACGTATATATGGTGTTCTTTGTGTGAATTTGTGCATCTATGCTGCTTAATGGTTAAGGAAACTGATACTTGTTGCTTTGATGTTTTTGAGGTTCGTGTTTGGAGAAGTTACTAATGATAATTAATGTTAAATTAGAGAGTTTTTGCATATACCGATTCACCCCTTCTCTCAGTATATTGTGTGCCCTTCACCCACAAATGTAGTTAACATCAAAAATCAAAGTAAAGTCTTTGTGAGTGGATGGAGTCCAACTTCCTGCCCTCGATGATGTCATTTTCTTTTTACAAACTTTTCTAAGTAAACTTCTCCTTTCTGATGCATTTGTTTGGTTCACTTTTATTCTTCCACATAATTCCTTTTGTGAACATTTCCCATCCATCCGAACTTCCACTTCCACTTCCAAAGTTTGTCTTGTTCATATGCCTTATCCTCACAAACCTATTCCATCCCATTTTCTCACATTTGTACCGTACTAATGTCATCCCATATTGATTACATCATCATGAAGTCACCTCATCCAAGCCTCATAGTCCATAAATGTCATCATGTTGACATCACCCTTGTTGATGTCATTTGCAAAACTTTCATCTTAACCAAATTTTTTACTACAGTTGGTGGGTTTAGTTGGTTTTTCTCGTAGATTTAGTTGAAGACTTTTTTCTCGCAAGTCTCAGTCCTACTGAGTTTTTGTAGGTTTAAATTTGTTGTAAAAGTTTTGGAGGCATTTGGATGCAATTGAATGGGTGTCAATTCTCCACATAAGGCAATTTTAACATCTATATAGGGCTCAAATTTCCATAAAATTTAAATCAATAGTGGAAAAGTTTATGTGACTCATCTTCCACCCTCTCCACCTACTCACATTCATGGTACCATATTTCCCAACTACCAAAATTAATTATGGAGTTCTTTGTCGATCTGCAATGTTCATTTTGGGTAGGAAAATGATCTGGATCATGCATTTTGAACTCCTTTAGTATGAAATGATTAGGTTTATGCCCTACTACTATTACTATAAGCATGATTTTGGTTATTTTAAAGGGGGTTGGTTACAATGTGGTTCTCAAGATGCCAAAAAATATTATAGGACATCCATTAATGCCACATTCTAGTTTATTGAGGGACCATACACATGTGGAATAAAGGAATGGTATTGTAATGAGATTTTGTTGTAGAATGTCTCCATGACTCCTTGTATGTATTTAGGAGGATTTCCTAGTCACAACTAGGGATTTTTCCTTATCACATGTGTTGACATGAATGTAATGTTGAGTTAAATCAATGTAGAAGCATTTTGAAAACATTACAAAGCTTGTAATGATCTTTCTCACTTTATATATGAATATATGCAGTTGTGCATGGATTACTAAGTATGCTTTGTATAAAGGTTTCATATTCATTGGTGTATGCAATGTATAGTTGCATGTTCTTCTTTCCCTATTTTTTATCTTCGTTATGATGTGACTCTATTGCCCAATTTCTAGGCACCGATTTGGAACCATACTCCAATCTTACACCATCAAATACAAAAAATCAATAGTTTAGTGTAGTTGGTCCTTCCTATGCACCCATGACTATTGATATAACCATGGAATCATTCTCAAGTGAACATTCAATAGATATATTTTATGTGGGCCATTTTTATATAGTCATATCATCTATATAGGGGTTTTATGCAACTGGATGTTCTTAACCTAGTGAGAATATTTAGGGTTAAGATTACATTTGGTTTGGTTGTAATGGTTTTGGTTGTCCATTTTGTTTAATTTCAATTCCTATTAAGTCATACTACTAGGAACACTCTTTTGAGTCTAAGTTGAGCTCAAAGTGTAAGAGAGATAACATGATCTCATATAGTTGGTCATTAGCCCTCCATAATATGTTGATGAGCTAAGCTCACTTGCATGATAACAACCCTAGCCTTTTGAATGATATTTTTCTCTAAGAACTGGAGCAACATTTTTGAGACCTAACATGTATCTTCTCTATATTTTTTTCTTATTTTATCTCGATTGTTGAGTATAGCTAACCTCTTTCAAGACTACAATAAAAAGTATAATAACTAATGTATTTCTAACAATAAATCAAATGAACAACCAATTATTATATGTGGAGAGTACACAATAAAAAATGGCTCAGTATTGTAGAGAATTTTCATCTTGATTATCATAAAATATCATTAAAAAATGGTATATTTATTTATAGAAGATGACAACATATATGTATAAATAATTCTAGTGGAAAATCCAATAGAGTGATGACCATCAATTTCAATGTATTATTCTCTAAATTGTTATCATCTTGCATTTTATGTATGTAGGAACAATCTTCCTAAAATATAAATAGTTGATAAGTAGGAGGTATTTTCCACAGTGTGTCAAATTATGATATTGCTATCAAGATTCAACCGTGTAGTCTTACGAGTCAAACTCGTTGAACCATGTTTCATGAGTAGCGATTCACAAGAACCCATCTTTCATGATAACGAATGATCCACTAATCACTCATTGCATCTAGGTGATGCTCATAGGGGTGAAGCACTGGGCCTTCCCGAGAGGTCACCCATCCTAGTATTGCTCTAGCTCAAGCATGCTTAACCAAGGAGTTTTCCCCAAGGTTAAGCCCACTTATCTTGCAACCCCATTTGAAAAACCTTCAGCAAGTGTTGTCCCTTATGAACCATTCATTATAGAGCCCCTTTAGCTAATCAATTGATAAGTAGGAGGTATTTTCCAAAGCGTGAACCACTACTCATGAAACATGTGTCAATGAGTTTGACTCGTAAGACTACACGGTTGAATCCTGATAGCAATATCATAATATAGATAGTTGATGCCAAATTAAAATATTAACCTCTACAAGTATACCTAGTGAGCCACTACTCATGAAACATGGGTCAATGAGTTTGACTCGTAAGGCTACACGATTGAATCCTGATAGCAATATCATAATATAAATAGTTGATGCCAAATTAAAATATTAACCTCTATAAGTATATAGTTCCAACCACTTACATTTGATCATTTATGTAGATGTAGACTCAAAAAAATGTGGCATCTTCACATAGTACAATTTCTAAGAGTAATACCCATTATCATGCCTAAGTTGGTTAACCTTATAAAGAAACTAATTAAACTTCCAATACACCATATTAGTAAAATAATTGAAAATCATCTACATCAAGTTACAATACATGGTCAAAAATTTACTGCATTTAGTAACACATCACTAGGGATGCGCATGAATAATGACTATGTGGAACCAGCTAATGGGCACAATATTAGGATATAACTTTTCTCTTGAATAAATGTATGTAAATTTGGAACCATCCAATCAATATAGAAAATTTATGGATGACCACATAAAACATCCCAAAAAATCCTAAGAATCAAAATACACACATATACATGGTAGTAAAACTGTTGGAAATATGTGCCTCAATCTTGCTGGCTTGTACCACTTTGGTCTAGGGGACTTCAAGTGTTCAACCTTTTCCTTGTCGTCGAGACTTTTTCCAGTTGGCGGGACTCCTGGTGGTGTTCCGGCAACGGCCTGACAGGTTTGGCTTGGCGGCATTTCTTATCGGCTAGTGATCGCTATCGGCAGGAGTCTTTGTGTTGTTCCATTGATGGGCCGATGCGGCGAGGCGATCTCATATTGGCAGGTGAAATTTCTTGTCCCACTGATATGCCGATATGCATTAAGCGATTAAAGTTGGACCAAGCGGTGAAGAACCTGATCGATGGTTGTGGAGGCTTTGATCTGACGGTGTCCATAGCATTTCGTGCCATCTTGATGCAAGTACTGCTGAGAAATTTTTGGCCACTCGCAAAATTGCTTCTGTGTTAGATGCGTGGCGATGAGTTAAGCAGTGTGCGCTGCAGAAGGATGGTAGGTCCCGAGCATTTATGCTGTGTTGGCGGGCCGTGGACACTTGTCAGCATCTCGGGAGTTCCTTGTGGAATATAGTGGATGCCGCTTGAGATTCCCTGAAGGAGCTCCAATGGCTTACACTTGGCTCGGTGGGACCCGAGTGTTTTATGTGCGAAGCGGAAGGATGATGGACGTGTGGCAGTAGTGGAAGCTGGTTTCGGGCAGGCTTGAGGGAATATTGGAGATTCCCTCCTCGATGCCCCAGAAGTCCATGAGCGATGGACGCGTGTCTTGGTGGGCTAGACTATAGCGGTGGTTTTGTTTGCAAAGGCGGATGCCTCCTGACCACGGAATGTTTGGCCGGCGGTTGCGTGGGGTTAGCTGGCTATTGGCGGTTGTTTGGCTAACTGCCATACTGTGAGGGCTTTTCCCTTGGCTAGCGATAGAGATCTTGACCGCTTGGCCTCAAAGGTTTGACTTATGGTTAGTGATGGAGCTCAGGACGACTGATCTACAAGCGACGAACGAATGACAGTGCAACATGTGGCAAAATCTCATTGGTTGATTTTGCATCGTTGTTGCAAATCAACGGCTAGTGACCGAAATCTTGTACACATGTCTTGAGGGTTTGATCTAAGTGCAAATTGATTGCAGGGTGGCTCAATGTCAGTTGCTAGGGCAGTGCATGCAACCCGAGATGGTGAAGCTTGTCGATGGGGTATTATGAGACCCTGATGGCCGTTTGGTGGGAATGCGATTTTGACAGGAAGCTGAGAGGTCGGCTTGAGGCCGATGGAATGCCGATTGATGTTGAGGTGGAAGGCGAGGCCGGGTGCTGATCGATAGTAAGCCAAAGCTGAGAAGTTGAAGCTGAAAGCAAAGCAAGACGATAGAGATCAAATCAAAAGATCGAATGATTGGCAGATCGAAAAATCCATGATCGGTGAGCTTGGTCAAAGATCGAAGAGTGTGTGTTCTAGCGATATGCGTAGAGAATTGTAATTGTGAACACTGAGACACTCGAAACCTAGGCAAATATGAACTTGAGGTGGCCGCTAGGCTGTGCCGGCTGAATGGTTGGTTGTGCAAATGGGCTGAACAACTGAAGGGAACCTTCACTATATGTCTCGTGAAGACATTGTAATAGTGCAAGGTTGCAGATCTATGCTATTGCCCATATTTATCCAAATGAACAAGATGTAACTCCTGTAATGGTTAAGCCTAATATTGTATTGTAACTGTTTAGTTGCTGAATAATATAATGGCTCTATCTTTCGGAGTGTGGTGTTTTTTTACTTGAAAGGGTTTTCCCCACGTAAATTTGTGTTCATTTGTTTTTATGTTCATGGTGTTGAACCTGGTTGAATTTTTCATGTGCTTTTCTCATAAGGATCAATGGGGGAGAACTATTGTGCCTATTTCCACTTTATGGCATAGTTGTTAGTGCTTTTGGAGTGATTTAGAAATGAATGTCACTGAGGCACTACTGATTTAGACTTTAAATCTAAAACGTTCTCATGTACGGTAACTCCAACAAGTGGTATTAGAGCTGGTTAAAGGTGGTCAAGGCTTGTTCATGATACCAACAAGTGGTATCAGAGCCTTGTCCTGGTTACCAGAGTTCTAGGTTTTTTCTTCTGCGAGGATTTCTGAGCCTGACAAGCTTGAGGAAATTTGGAGGAATCGGCTAATGCTTGATCTTTCCAATGAGTAAGAGTTCCTACTCTTTTGATTCAACATGCAACATGAAAGACATAGGAGGTTTTGGAGTTGATCATATTGTGGCAATGTGGTCTGAGGCTCCTGTTTGGCAACAAATGATCCTGATGCAAGGGGTGTGAGTTTATGCTTATGGTTGTGTTGCAGCAAAGCATGGTTCATACTAGGTGTCTGTGTGAGAGGCTCCCTGACGGTATGGAGTTGCTTGGGTTATTGTTCTTCCATAGAGTATTGTGCTTGTGATGGGTGTTCTGACTTAGCACTGAAGGCATTTTATCTGTTGCCCTGATTGCATGAAGGCTATGAAGTTGATCTAGGTGGTCTAAAAATTTTGAATAGCATGGCTCTCTCGCATGCGTGTGCATGGTTGTGGTTTTTGAAATTGGTCTAGAGTAGGCCTGGAGTTCATGTTTACCTGTACCTTGTACTCACATGTTTCAGATTCATGTTTGGTTCTGAAGGGTATTCTGTAGATTTCCTAAAAATTCTATGATGCATATTCATGTGCGTTCACTGTTCTGGTTAACCATGATGGTTGTGTGTAGACTCCAGAGTCGTCCAGATGTGTAGTGGATATGGATGTGCATGTGTGTTTTGGAAACACGGTGGTTTTGCAGGTTTTGCACGGTCAAGTAAAACTTGTGGTTTGTGGAGCTGTTGTTAAACTATTTTCTAGACCCTATCTTTTGGGGTACTACTGGATGAGATAGTTGCAGTTCGACATGTTTGAGGAGGTGCAATGTCTTCTCTACATGGGAGTGTTGGTATGTGTTTTCCATTCAACATTCTTGTGGTGTTTGCTTGTTGGTTTCCTAGACTATGGTGCTTGGGTTGTGGACATGATTGGCGAATCAGATATGAGCTTGATCTGGTGTTTGAGTTATTTTGTATACATGGGTTTTCTCTTTGAGATCTCAGTTGTACAGTTTCCAGTGCGATGATAGATTTGCAAGGTTTTTCACTGGTTGCATCTATGAGTTGTGCAATGTTGTGGGCTGTCTTTACCTACATGTTTTATGTGAGTCAACTCGGATGTGGACTGTCAATATCCACAAGGTTGCTTTAATGGTGGTACCGATCCGTTAGCTGGCCTTGTCTATGGCCACTTGTGCATTGGTGTAGCTATTTTGAGATGCGAGGAGGAATGGTGTTTGGGTACCTGGATAGTCAGTTATGGGGGACCTGTAGCATGTGTATCATGATGTCATGGAAATTTTGATACACTGGTTAGTGTAAGCTTTTGATAGTGATAATGTGGTCTGCGTGATTCGGAGACCTTGGTACTGCTCAACGTTGTTGTCAGATGGACAGTTTGTCGTTTGTACCTAGAGGTTTTTGAATCAACAGATGGTTCGTCATGGTGCTTGGAAAGCTCGGTGCCACGTTCAGTGGGAGATTTAGCAGTGACTGTGTATTGATCACTTGGTGGTGAATGATCTTCTTTGGTGTTGTAGATGTTTCAGGTGGAGCTCTTAGATCCTGTTGCTACAGAAGAGCTCTTTCTCATTTGCATGGGCACTATTTGAGGATGTGCAGCATCCTGGAGCCATGGAGGACTCTTGTGAGTCTTTGCTTGAGGTGTTGGTGGTGCTTGATAGGTGATGTTGATTTAGAGTTTGTTTGCTTTATGTCATGGTATATTCTTGTTTGTGCATTAGAGTTTTGGCATGATGCATTGCTCTTGAGACCTTGGTATGTTTTCCTAGAGCATGGGATCTCCTAAGGAGGATGGTAAGATCATGATGTCATGATAAGTTCCTCATTCCTAGGTTTTGAGCTTTGATAGTGGTCTAGTGTTTCTCTGTGTTTTGAGTGCATTGGTCATGTGCTTGAGAACTTCATGTTCGCTGCAATAATGTAGATTGGAGTTTAGCATGAGATGATCGGTTGCTGGTGTTCATGGATACATGGAGAAATAGGTGAGGTTGTTGTTACTGTTTATAGTTGAAAGTCCGAGTAGCCTGCACCTTGGTTGAATGCGAGTTCAATAGAGACCGATAAGGATATTTTTCTTGGATAAGTCATGGCGGTTGTTATATCCTAGAGGAGCATCTTTTTCCCTTTGGTCTTCTCAGCAATGAAGTTCTTCTGAGAGGTATTTGCCCATTATATCTTTTAGATGTGTTTTTTATGCTTTCTTTCATGATATGGATCTTGATTTGCTGTTTAAGTTTCTGGAGGATCCATAGTGAAAGGTGGATAGCATAGTTTATCTCCTGGTGCTTTTGAGAATTGGTAGGAGATAAGAATATGGGGTGGTTTGATCTTCTTTGAGAGGCTTCCCTTTGGGATGTGAAGGAGGTCATATTGGGCACAACTGGCATTTAGAAGTGTGTGTAGAAGGGCATGCTTGGTTTGCAGGTTTGTATATCATTATGGATGTTCCTTGGTACTACATGGTTATGCTCTTCTATGTGTCGTGATTGGTGGAATTGGTATGCATAGATCACTTGTCATAGTGCTTTGTTTGTTGGGATGCTAACGAAGAGACACGTTGAATGCACTCATTCTAGTTCCTTACATTCATCTGGTCATTGCCCATATAGTGGGAGCTCCTGGATGTGTGGTCTTCTTGACTAGTTGGCACATGGTGCTTGTATTCTACAATTGATGGGTGGATATGTGATGGCATGAGTTTACTGACGTGCATATACCTTAGAGGTATGGGTGATTGGATGGATTAGCACGAGCTATGTGTGCTATTTTCAGTCGTGTGGGTTTTGATCAATTGGATGGGGGCAATTAGTTTTCTGGTTGTTGTTCTAGCTGATTGGTTTATCTTGTTCTGGAGAGTGGATTCACATTTGTGTTCATGATCAGAGAGCTTTGAAGCTATTGCAGTGTTGCTTCTGTATGGCTGGTGAGCACAGTGGAGTGGTGACAGTCTGATCCCTTTGTCGTTTGAAGGATCTGATGCTTGTGCTCCAGAGACTGGTGCAATTTTGCATTGGCTTGTTCCTTTTTCTTGTGAAGGATGGTTGTAACTGTTCCCTGTGTTGGTGGACATCTCGGATGTCATTGTAGGTGTCTTGTTTGGAGCACGAAAGCATGGTGGAGAGATTATTTGTGTTCGGGTTCTAGAGGAAGCCAACAAGTCTTCATCAAGTGGGAGATTGTTGGAAATATGTGCTTCAATCTCACTGGGTTGTACCGCTTTGGTCTAGGGGACTTCATGTGTTCAACCTTTTCCTTGTCACCGAGACTTTGTCCGATCGACGGGAATCCTGGTGGTGTTTCGGCGACGGCCCGACGGGTCTGGCTTGGTGAAATTTCTTATCAGCTGGCGATCGCTATCGGTGGGAATCTTTGTGTTGTTCCACCGATGGGCCGATGCGACGAGGCGATCTCATATCGGTGGGTGACATTTCCTATCCCACCGATATGTCGATATGCATTGAGCAATTGAAGTTGGACCAAGCGGCAAAGAACCTGATCAATGGTTGTGGAGGCTTTGATCTGATGGTGTCCATAGCGTTCCACGCCATCCTGATGGAAGTACTGCTGAGAACTTTTTGGCCGAGCGAAATTACTTGTGCATTAGACGCGTGGCAATGAGTTAAGCGATGTGCTCTGCGGAAGGATGGTGGGTCTTGAGAATTTATGCTGTGTTGGCAAGCCATGGACACTTGTCAACATCTTAGGAGTTCCTTGGGGAATATAGTGGATGCCGCTTGAGATTCCCCGAAGGAGCTCCAATGGCTTACACTTGGCTCTGTGGGACCCGAGTGTGTTATGTGCGGAGCAAAAGGATGATGGATGCGTGGCAGTAGCAGAAGCTGGTTTCAGGCGGGCTTGAGGGAATATTGGAGATTCCCTCCTCGATGCCCTGAAAGTCCATGAGCGGTGGACATGTGTCTCGGTGCGCTCGACTACAACGGTGGTTGTGTTTGCAAAGGTAGATGCCTCCTGATCATGAAATTTTTGGTTGGTGGTTGCGCGGGCTTAGTTGGCTATTGGCGGTTGTTTGGCTAGCCGCCATACCATGAGGGATTTGCACTTGGCTAGTGGTAGAGTTGTTGACTGCCTGGCCTCGGAGGTTTGACTGATGGTTAGCGATGGAGCTCAAGGTGACTGATCTACAAGCAGTGGACGAATGGTAGTGTGACACGTGGTGAAATCTCATTTGTTGATTTTGCATCGTTGTTGCAAATCAATGGCTAGTGACCGAAATCTTGTGTGTGCATCTTGAGGGTTTGATCTGAGTGTGAATTGATTGCAAGGTGTCTCGATGTTAGTTACTAGGGTGATGCATGCAACCCGAGATGGTGAAGCTTGTCAGTGGGGTATTATGAGACCTTGATGGCCATTTGGTGGGAATGCAACTTTGATGGGAAGCTGAGAGGTCATCCTGAGGCTGATGGAATGTCGATTGATGTTGAGATGGAAGGTGAGGCCAGGTGCTGATCGATAGTAAGCCAAAGCTGAGAGGTCATCCCGAGGCTGATGGAATGTCAATTGATGTTGAGATGGAAGGCGAGGCCAGGTGCTGATCGATAGTAAGCCAAAGCTAAGAAGTTGAAGTTGAAAGCAGAGCAAGCAGATAGAGATCAGATCAAAAGATCGAATGATCGGCGGATCGACAGATCCATGATCGGTGAGCTTGGTTAGAGATCAAAGAGTGTGTGTTCGAGCGGTATGCATAGAAAATTGTAACCGTGAACACTGAGACACTCAGAACCTAGGCAGATGTGAACCTGAGGTGGCCGCTAGGCTGTGCCAGTTGAAAGGTTGGCTATGCAAATGGGTTGAAGAGCTGAAGGGAACCTTCACTGTATGTCTTGTGAAGACATTGTAACAATGCAAGGTTGCAGATCTATGTTGTTGCCTTTATTTCTCCAGATGAACAAGATGTAACTCTTGTAATGGCTATGAGCCTGATATTGTATTGTAACTGTTTAGTTATTGAATAATACAATGGCTCTATCTTTTGGAGTGTGGGGTTTTTTACCTGAAAGGGTTTTCCCCACATAAATTTGTGTGTTCATTTTTTTGTCTGTTCATGGTGTTGAATCTGGTTTAAGTTTGCATGTTCTTTTCTCAGAAGGATCAATGGGGGAGAACTAGTGTGCCTGTTTCCGCTTTATGGCATAGTTGTTAGTGCTTCTGGAGTGATTTAGAAATGAAAGTCACTGAGGCACTACTGGTTTTAGACTTTAAATTTGAAATTTTCTCATACGGTAACCCCAACAAAAACCCTATACGTAAAACACAATAAGAATTGTATATTCCAAACATGTTTTAGATGATGCAAGATTAAACAATTCCTAAGATGTTCCTACATCAAAAAACATATATCAAGACTAGTGTGGGTAGGATGTAGTAAAGTTTCTATTAAGCCCTAATATTTCATAGGATCTACCTCTTGTATCCTAGTATCTTTTGTTAACTTATTACCAAAATCACACCAAGTTTTATTAGTCATCTCATCTTCTATAAAAAAATTGTTGATAATGGTTTGGTATAATTTGACAAAGAGACAATAAACATGTATTTCCTTACAATTCATAAAGGTAGAAAAAAGTGAAGCAAACCCCAAATTTGTCATATTTAATTGTGAGGCTAACTGCTTCATTCTAGTAATCAAATTTATATTTTCTCTATTAGAATAAGATCACACACATATAGAATGTGTTCAATAATGATACTATTTCAATTAGTCTTCTTAACATTAAATTGGGCTATTTGACAAAGTTTTTTAAATCAAACTTCTAAACGATCAACCAATTTTATAGTTCCAAAGATGAGGTGCTTTCTTCAAGCCATGCAAAGACATTCAATTAAAAAATAAAATGTTTCTCTCATTTCTTCACAAATCCAAGAAGTTGCACTATGAAGATATATTATTTTAAATCATCATACAAAAGCACAATATATACATTAAATTTATGTGTTTCTCATTTATATTTTAGTTTAATTATAAGAAATAGACCTATCATAACTAACCTCGTGATTAAAAACCAAACATATTGTTGTAGTCAATTCCCTTAGTCTATGAGCAACCCTTGAATAAAAGTCTAACTTTGTATTTCAAAACCTCCCTCTCAATTAAACTTGTTCCTTGAGACCCACTTGCAATCAACAAATTTATTTCCTTTCATTACCTAACACAACTCCCAAGTTTTATTTTTCATGAGAGAACCATATTTATCTTATATTGCTACCCTCTAATGCAAATTATTCTTGGCTTTGATGTAATTATTTGAACCATATAAATATTTTCCCTTAACAATAAAAGAATTCTTGGAAAATTGATATATTTGTCTCCCAATATGTAAAATATCTACCTCTATAGAAACATCACGAAGGTTCTATTGCACCCAAAGAGGTATTTTTTTGCTATTGATAGAGGCTTATGTACTCTCTAATGTAGTATCCCCCCCATCAACAACCTACTAAGTGATAACACTTGCATTCCCATCTTCAGTTCTATTCCTTAAGTAAATAGTATCAAGGAACCCTAAGTGAGAACATGCATTAGGTGTATATAGGTTTGGATTCATAGTGTACTTATCATTAAACACATTTTTTCTATTATCAAATACCACCTACAAATTATAATTTTTTTATTCATTAAATAACATACTCTCCAAAATTTAAATTGTGTTATTTAACCAACAAAGATATACGTGTCACTCTTTACATATAGTATCTTCTTATACTTCAATAAAATGTGCATAAGCAGGACACCCAAATACATTAATGTGATACAAGAAAGGGTTCATTTCACTTAGCTTATCCTTAATATTAACCTCCTTCATGTCCTTTTTTGAAACTTGATTAATAATTTAACAATCATAATAAATTTGACTCGATAAGCCTTAATCAATGCCATAGTTTCAAACATATTTGACCATCTCTGTGAGCCTATAAATATTCCTCTCAACTACCCCAATATATTATGGGGTATAAGTAACTATCAACTCTCTCATAACTCTAATTTTCTTGAAGAAAATTTTGAACAAAGTGTTTACATGTATTATATATCACTCTTTGTGTGCAAATTGTTGATCATTTTACAAAACTAGTTCTCTACTTTTATTTTCAAGACCTTAAATGTAGAATTTACCCCACCCTTATTTAAATTAAACCCAATTATTCCTATTAAATTCATAAATTAAGACTAAAATATACTTCAAACCAACATGCACAATTATATGTTTTTGTGCAATTAAATCACTATGCACCAACTATGGTTTCTCTAGTGCTCTTTATACATTTTTTATTATCAAATTGATTCCTATGATGCTTACTATACATGCACACTTACAAAAAATGACATGTGGAACACGATGTACCATATTATATATCTTCAATAAATCAAATCTTTAGTATTTGATGTGTCCCAACCTCTCATACCATAAATAACTAACATCATCTTCTAAGATAATCAATTGTCAATTATCTTGACTATAAAATATGTAAGAGATACACCGATATTCATTTGAAATGCCAATTGTAAAATAAGAGAATTGATTCCTTCTACCTTTAATCCAACTTCAATTTCCTTATAACTTTCCAATGCAAGCTTCCACATTGAAAAAAAAATACCATTAGAGGAGCATATAAATCATTATCAATTAAACTATATTGATCCCACACCAAGAACCAATATTGAATAGCTATTGCAAACCACAATATGTTGAACAATGTATACTCATCTCCCAAAAAAAAAACCCTTTCATGCCCAATGTGCTTGTGGGCACCCATATCAAAAAAACATTTAATATCTTCTTGGTAACAATAAATAATATTTTCATGCCACTGTAATTGCTAGAGTCAAAGTTTCTATCCACTTAGTAACCAAAATTTATTGTTTTGAGAGATAAATATGACACTCAATTTTCTTATAACATACTTATTTCTAGAAACCAAAATAAATGCCCTTAAACTATAGCTCTTCTTTCATAGAAACATTCTTAGAAAATTAACTTATGTCACTTTCTAATTTCATTTGGAAGCTCTCTTAATTCTTGTTGCTCCCATTCTATTTCTTTTAAATTCTTATTAGTTGAGTCTTGAATAAGAAAAAGGGGATTATAGGGATTCCAAACCAAGTAGATTTATCTATTTAAAACCTTTATTCTTCCATCAGTACTTATTTCTTAAAGGCCTCTTGTGAAGTTCTCTATAACTTATATTCATGCCTTGAGAAGTAATAAGTTATTATAAAACTTCAAAATATTCACAAAAAATAAGGTGTGCATATATTTACCATCCCTCCAAAAGTCTTCACTAAGAGCCATACACTTAGACCTATACACTCTTCAAGCTTGTTTAAATAAATGGGGATATTTTTCCCATCCTCAAGATTTAACCTACATAGTGTCAATGTCAAATTCACATATAATTATCACTAATATCATGTATTCTTAGTAACTCTACTCATATCTAATGTGAAGTGTCACACTTAATAATTTATGTTCTAATTAAAGAATTAAAGCACTTCAAGAACATTAATTTTAAAATAATTTAACTAATTAAAAACAATAGAGAATATTGCATATGTAGATTAAACCATTATTAAATATAGTATATACATATAATCAAGAAATAATTAATTCTTACATTTTTAACATGGTTTTATAAAGTCATTATTCTTGTTACATAACCAACTACAAACTCTTTATTGTAAATTAACTCCCCACACCTTATTGACTTGTAATTTTAATTGTAAACTTACTTACTCTATATTACTAATTTGTATTCCCCCTCGCCCACCTTATTCAATCACTCTAAACAAATATAGTAAAATTGATACTAGACTTAGACAAGTAGCCCAAATAAACACCTAATTTTTAACAATATATTTTATGTCAGCATCATTATTATGGTAATTTATTAGTTTTTGATATTCATAGATATTATATATATATTTTACAATAAATTCACTCTACTAATGTAATAATTTAATTTAAGGTACACTTAATTTATTTTAGGGTTTTTTTTTTAAGGTTTATGGTGTTGTATTCCTATAAAAAGATGTTTGACCTCTTTATTTTATTATCAAGCAACCATTTATCTTGTTTATTTTTATCTTATCATTCTTCATTTCTTTATGTGTTCAATTTTGGTAATATTTTATCAAAGCTACAATGATGGGAAGGAATACATGAATTTGGTGAAGACCTAGGGAATATGTTGATTAGTGACAACTTACAAACTAATACTCAATATACATCAAGGAATCATATTAACTACTATATTGATTTTTTGGACAAGATTTTTTTGGATCATTGTTTGAGTGAGCAAATACTTTTTATTGTTAAAATTTTACTTCAACAAAATAAGGATAAATTTTATTTTTTAAATGGCTATATTGTCTAACATTATATTGGAGGGTCACTAGAAGTTTTTTGGAAAGAACTATAAATCCTAGCAAGTAGAGGATATTGGCTATTTTTTAGTACACATACTTTATTCATCTTTCTTTAGGGAATGAATTCACCCTTTAGCAATAGAAAAATAGTAAGACGAGTTTGATAAGAGGAGTAAAGAATTCATGATTTTGATAAAACTCTTTATGATTAAGGAAATACTCCTTGAAGTGCATACTAGAGGTATTGTTGCACAAATTTGGAAAATCTTGAAGAGTTGACATGGAATTCATGATAAAGGTAAAGCCTTATTCCTTAAAAAAATATTCTTCTCAATAAAAATGTATGAAAATGATTCTTTGCAAGAAAACATGTTAAAAACTCAATATCTAAGAAAATAAGTATAAATAATTAAGAAAAAAATGGAAGAAGAAGAAACTATTATGGTGATCATCATTAAGACTTTTACCTCTTATTAGTACTAATTTTAACCTAAATTTGATGACAAGCACTAATATTTTAGAACAAGACAAGTGGAAAAATTAGTTTGATGATAGAAAGAAGAATGAGGGTTTAGAGATGTTTCGGTAGCAAAATTCAATGGTAAGGGAAAATTTTGATGGTAAAGAAAGGAGGGAAATGATAAAATGGATAACATAAGTGATCAAAAATATTTTAAATTTAAGTAT
Source organism: Sequoiadendron giganteum (assembly GCA_007115665.2). NCBI lineage: Eukaryota > Viridiplantae > Streptophyta > Pinopsida > Cupressales > Cupressaceae > Sequoiadendron > Sequoiadendron giganteum. The sequence goes on from CM021101.1 coordinate 600,953,470, forward strand.
TGTAAAAAGATAGGCCATAAAAAATATTACAAAAAATGGTTGGCACAATAGAAAAATATTCAAGGGACTAAGAAATAAGTCAATATTTTAAAACATCATGATGATGAGAATATTTTTTTATGGTTGGATATGAAGAAAAAAATCTAAAAATGTATATTTGATATATTTATTCGAATGCATCTTATTATTTAATCAATATGAAAGATTGATTTATCAATTATGTTGTTAATGAATCTTAAAAATGTTATATTTTTTAGTGGTGGGGAAGAATTTAGAGTATAAGTTAAAATATATTTTTTAGATAAACTTGTAAATAAAATTTTGGTCTTTTTTAATGTCTATTATGTTCTTGGAATGGAGAAAAAATAAGTTTAAATTGTTAAAATTGTGAGAAATAAACCTTACTTGTGCATGATTTTTTTATAATCACAATTATTATATGGTTGATAAGAACAACAAGAAAATAATCGGTCTTGGTATGAAGACCATGGGATTTTAAGATTGGTTGATGCAAGGGAGGTGAAAGAACATGATTTTGTGGCCAAGAGTGATCCAAATTGTAGTTCAATCTGGCATAAGAGGCATATGCATTTAGTTTTTATTTTCTTTCGTAATTGAATAGAAATAGTTTGGTGGATGACCTTCCAAAAATATAAAATCAGCAAGGAATTTATTTTGCATTTCAAGATAGAAAAAATGCCAAATTTCATTTGATGGACATGCATGGTGATCTATAAAGGTTCTTCATTTGATTCATGTTGATATTTTTAGACCTATGAAGATGTATTAGTTTCAAGTGCCAAGTATTTTTTGTTGTTTGTAGATGAATTCTCTAAAAATGGTGCGTATATTTTGTAAAGTTAAATCTAGTTGTGTTTGAATAGTTAAAAATTTCAAGGTTGCGATCAAAATACAATTCATGAATAGCATAAAAACTCTATGATTAAACAATAGAAGATAATTTTTATCTAATTATTTTCTTGATGTTATTGTTTGTACTCAAGAGTGTATTCAAAGACAATACACCAAATCTTACACTTCACAACAAAATTGAGTGGTAGAAATGTAGAACCACACCATATGAAACCAAAAAGATGCATAATATAAAATAAATTAATTCCTTAGAAATATTAAACAAAATCAATTTACTAATAATTATACCCACTCAATAAATATCCAATAAAAGTGATTTCCAAAAAGACTCTAAAAGAAACATGATCTACATGACAATTCAATCATGCAATCCACCTTAAAAGTATTAGTTTAACTATACAAAAAATTGAACAAAATTGATGCCAAATATGATAATTTATGCTTATAAGAAATGGTATAATCACAAAACATATAAGGCAGTTTAAACTAACTATAAAAAACATGTTATAGTTATGATGTAGAAGTAGATGATAATTTAGGATCATTTTGGGCATGATGAAGCAAAAGTTAGATTTAAAAGTTTCTGAAAATTGAGGAAAATTTACCTAAGAAAAAAGTATAGTGCATGGAACACCTCAAATTAAAGAGAGGGAAAGTTCCTAGGAAAATTATTGTCTAAAATCCACCATAAGATATTAAAATTAGCAAGATGATGATGGAAGATGATGATGTTGATTCAACGAGAAAGAAACAAATTAACATACTCAAATGGTTTTACAACACCTATAAAAATGTTCATTCACATAAATTTCCTAATATGAGGGTTTAAGGAAGACCCAAAGAAATAAATTAATTGAAAAAATAAAGGATGCTTTAGTGGTTGATTTGTAATATTATTTTTAACCTCATGATATGTTAAATGCAAAGGAATATTAAAGTTGGAAAAGGATATGCAAGTCAAATATAAGACTCTAATAAAGAGTAAGACTTCAGATCTTATAGAATTACCTCCAAGTAAGATACACATTAGTTAAAAATGGGTTTATAAAATCAAATACAAGGTAGATTGAAAAATAAACAAATATAAAGAAATTTTTGTTGCAAATTACTTTGCAAATTTTATTTTTTTTATTATGAGGATACATTTTCTCTTATTGCTAAAATGAAGACAATCTAACTAGTTATGGTCATGGAAACACAATTTGAGTAGAAAATGCATTAGATGAATGAAAAGAGTGTCTACCTAAATGGAGACTTATAGAAATAATTTTACTAATCCCAAGGATTTGAGGTCTCGAAGAAGGAATATTTAGTGTGAAGAATGAATAAAGATCATTCTGGGAAGAAGGAATATTTAGTGTGAAGAATGAATAAAGATCATTCTGGGTTGAAACATGTATTTGAGGTATAGTACATAAAGATTAAGTACTTGGGAAAATTGGTATTTAGGACAAGTCCCTTAAATCCCAACTCCTACATTAAAAGCATGATGGTAATGTGATAATTCTATTTGTTTATGTTTGTGGCATCATCATTATAGCTAATGAGATCAAAAAAAATGAGCAAGGAAAATAAAATTTATGTTATGCTTTTCATATGACAAATTGAATCCTCCTAAATTACTATTTAAGTGTAGAAGTTTAATAGACCAATAGTCATATTTTTGTTTCTTAATCAAAATGTATTAAGTATTTCTTAAACAAATTAAGAATGATGTATTATAAAATTTTATCTACACCTACAAAGCAAGGGTTGAAAATTTCAAATAGAGTTGATTCAAAGTCATCCAATGAATCAATCAATAGACAACTAGTTGGAAACATAATCCTAAGTTGGGATATGTAATTAAATATATCTCATGATTGATGATACTCCCAAAAATAAAATTTGACATCATCAAAGAGGGTTCTATGATATGTGAAATAAACGTTAGACTTTAGCATTCTATATGGTAAAATAAAAAAGGTTTAATTAAATAGTCATTCAAACTCAAATTAGACAAGATCCATGGATGACAAGAATTCCACACGAGGCTATGTATTAGTCTTGGAATAGAACAATTTCTAGGGTCAAAAAGAAACGTGTAGTCTTTCTTTCTTCTATAGATCCAAAGTACCAAGTGGATAAAGGGTCTAATGAATTAATTTTTCTTACAAGAGTACTTATAGATTTACGATTTAATTAAATTGAACCTACAAATCATTTTTTGATAGCCAAGGAATTATTAATTTAGCAGAGAATCTCATATTTCATGAATGCATCAAATATGTAAATTTCCATGTCATTTCATATTTAGTAGAAGATGGAGTAGATGAGATGAAATATTGTCCTAATCACGACCAAACAATAATTATTCTCATCAAGTCTCTAGTTCCAAATAAGTTTGTCATATTTAGAGATAAACTTGGTGTGTTTTTTAAATGTTCATTAAGAGGGATGTTAGCATGGTATGTTAAGATATCATCATTATAATTTTCTTTTAGTAGTTTTAGATAATCATAGGTATTTTATGCACTTTAAATAAATTTACATGGTAATGTAATAATATAGCTTAAGGTACACTTCAATTATTTAAGACTCGTTTTTAACTTTATCATGTTGTATTATTATAAAGATATATTCTCTCTCTTCATTTTTATTATCAATGAAGTATCTATCTTTTCTAATTCTTCTCTTCAACACTCTTGGTTTCTTTGTGTGTTTAGTTTCCATAATATTGAAGAACCAAGATATACACATAACTCACTAAAGTATCACAAACTAATCAAGACACACCTAAGTAATTTAAGACTTGTTTTTAACTTTATCATGTTGTATTATTATAAAGATATATTCTCTCTCTTCATTTTTATTATCAATGAAGTATCTATCTTTTCTAATTCTTCTCTTCAACACTCTTGGTTTCTTTGTGTGTTTAGTTTCCATAATATTGAAGAACCAAGATATACACATAACTCACTGAAGTATCACAAACTAATCAAGACACACCTAAGTAAAAATGTTAGTGCATACCATAACTATACATCCCAAACATCATGTAAACATGAGAGGAAAAATCCCAACTCAAAAGTATAAATCCCTTATCTAATATAAAAACACCTCTTCCAATACAAAATGAGAGAGAATCCCTCCTTCGATAATATATATCTCTCCTACATATAACTCAATAGGAAAAAATCCCTCCTCAAGTGTAAAATAATAATAAATTCAAAATTAAAAGAACATCCCTCCTCTAAGACTATAATTCATTCCTTGTTCAAAATACATCAAGCCCTACATTGGTCTAAAAAGGGGACATGATATAAATATTTGGTGTCACTTAAGCAGTATACAATCTCCAAGAAAGAAGATAAATCAAAATAGAATAATCCTCCATACTCATAGTTCTCAAACCTCCTATTTGATCTTATTAGATTCCATCTATTGAATATATTACAAGTATTTTAAGGTGTTATTAGATTTAGAATTGATGATTGTGAGTGTACAAGTATTATATGATGGATTTGTGGCCTTGATAAATAATGGAATGTTGTATTCACTCAATATTTTTAGAGGGATTTTATAGGTATACAAAATACCTCTTCAAAGCTGTATTTCTTGCTCAATTTAGTTTGTATGTTTGTTGTAATCTATAATTTAGTGATATCATATCCCACTTTCACAAAAATATCGTTCTTGCGAGATTAATAACAAAAAATGAAGATGAATCTTCAAAAAATAAAAATACCCTTTAAAAGATCCATTGAATCTAGTTTCAAACACAACTAAAAGCACTTAAAAAACTAAATCATGAGATAAATTATTTTGCCAAATATATCAAAAAGTATATTTCCTCAACATTCATGGTTTCTCCTCAAATTTCATGCAAATTTTAGGTATAATTTTCTCTTAATTTTACTTCAATAGGCCTATGGAATCACCTGGTGATTACCCATCATCCTAATATATCACCATATTGAAAAATGGTAGAGCACCTTGCATATCAAAATTATATTGTTATTAAATATATAATATTTATATATTCAAGAAAAAATTAATTATTATATTTTCAACATGGGGTTTTAAATTTATTATTCTCATTTCATAACCACATGCAAGCTTATTACAAGAAAGTAACTCCCCACATTTTCTTTAATTTCGAATTTAATTATAAAACCACTAAGTTAATTGTACTATCTTTTATTTAAATACTAACTTATAAAGTAATGTTTTCATCACTAAAATATGTTTTTGATAATATAAGCTGCATTTGCAAGGTGGACTACCCTTACCACAAAGATCCCAAAGGGCCAGAGTTCAACAAATCAAAACAACAAAAAATATCTAGTTACAACATATAGACTAGACTTAGAGAAAAAACATTGACAACAAAATAACAACCCACCAAAAAATAAACAAAAACCACTCCATCACCTAGAAATACCCTCACATTCCTCCATGAGGAATTTCAACACATCATCACTAGCCAAACTATTGTTGGGGTCATAATCAACAACCTTCTTGTTAACCTCATCCTTCAACATCGTCGACAGAGTGACAATCGAGTGATGAATGACCTTGATGGTGAACCGGGTCAGTTTATTAAGATTTATTTCTAGGGTGAAAACATGAGCAAGCATGCCATTAGAGTCTTCTTCCTTCACAACATCTAAATTGTTAGTCTCTTCAGCCCGAGCCTGATGATTTGAGGAGTCTGGTGTGGACTCCTCCAAAATCATTTGGTTCAGCTTTGAGAAGTGACTAGGTCCTTCCATGTACTCCTTTGTTTCCTCGACTGTGTCATGTTTGTTCTCATCTCGACCTTTTCCCTATTCTTATCTAATAGAGATGTCATCCACTACGACCTATAACTTATATTTTTCCAGCCTATTGGACCTCAGAATACTAGCCTATTCCACCTTCGTGTCAACGCTCGTGGCCACCACAGTTTCCTCCTCATAATATTTAGACTCAGTGTCATCCTCATCATTTTTTGTGGGAGGTTCCTCAATATAGAAGGTTATGCCCCTTTTCTTCTTTTGTTCAGCTTTGGTTTTGGTAGGAATTTTTCCCCCTTTCTTAGTAGGGGTGTTCTTTAATTCATAGAGCCCAGCGACGACCTTGGTTTGAGCAATCCCCACACTACCCTTATTTTTAGCAGGAGGCTTGGGCTTAGTATCAACAAGAGGTTGGTTGGCAGTGGGAGGGAGCTTCCTCTAAGAGCCCACATAAACAATCGAGGAGGGTTTTGAAAGGGAAGGATCAAAAGCCTCAAGTTCCTTAACTCTGATAGTAGTTATGGGTTTCAAAGGGCAGAGGGAAAGGTGAAAATGGTAAAGGAAAAGGATAAGCCCTTGGTGGAGGGGTAATGGGGGGGTTATCAGGATTCTTAGTTACGAGTTTCATGGTTTCCTTGATAGAGCTTTCAACTAAAATATGTTGATACTACATCAAAATATCATTTCACAACATAACTATAGTTGGATCCTTGTTGATAATGTCATAAAATGCATGCTTAAATAAAATGGTGGTTTATTTTAATTTACACTTAAATCGATATTAATAAGAACTAAAGGATATATAATGTTAGTTTCAAAGTGTAACAAGTTTCAATTTTTGCAATATTTTCCTTATGATTTCCAAAAGACTCTTATTGCTCTAACCATATCACTTTCATAATTTTATATACCACACCAAATACATAAAAATTCCAACATATTAAAGACACTTGACCCGAATCGATGGTGATTCCAAAGTTTGTGTTTTGAAGTAAACCATAAATGTCTATGTGTGTGTATCAATCATGAATTTGTGACCCCTCTCTATGTTGTTTTCATTTCATCAAGAAAATTTCTACACAGTAATATTACATAATATATTTAAAATAATCCTTAATAAATTATTGTAATTGGATTATTATAATTTGAATTATTCATTGTCTAATATTTATCACAAGGAAATAAAGTAATAAGTTCATTTAATTATGGTTGTTGGAAAAAATAAAATCTATTTGTATCAAGAACAAAAAATAAAATGTATTAAAATGAAAGGATGAACAAGTTTCACATAGTGGCAAGTACCTACCTTTAAAGTAGTGTAGTAATAGTAGTAATGGTTGGTGAAGTCGTAGCAATCTACTAATATAAACAACACCATGTATTTCAAATTAGTGGTCAACCACATATAAATACAAAGTGAAAGAGTCATGGCATAAAGTAGTGAATAGTAAAGGTAGAAGAGAAAATGAAGAAAGAGAAAAAATTGATGGTTTGTGCCACTATAAATATAATATATAAATAATATCAATAAAATATATTGTATAATATTATAGTGCAGGAAAACGCATACCCTTGCATTTTCACACTTGTTTGGGCCCACCTTGATTTGTTTATCCTTATTTATGTCTTAATTGGTCCTATTTTGTATCCACAAGCCTAATAAATTATATCTTTTCATGGCTAATCTCAACAAACATCAAAGGATAAATGACAATTTAATGATTCTAGCTATGTGTCCTTGATTTTTGGACTGGGACTAAGACACCACCTAGGGCGTCTTTGTCCTCCAAAGGTCTTGGGACCCTCTTTTGAAAAGCACCTTAAAGGGCTGCCTTTTTGGAGTCGGTACCTCGAGTTTCAAGCCTCGGGACTAAGACGCCCCTTAGGGTGCCTTAGTCCCCCTTAAGTTATTTTTCAGGATTTAATTTCAAATCTTGGTAGGATTTAGCCTCCTTTAATTAATGAACTCATATGTCAGCTTGGTGTGGTGTAATTTCAGGATGTTAAGCATGGATAAGTATAAATACAAGATTCTTTCACTCGTTTTCACCTAAGACTTTTGTGAGAGCATTCATAATAGCGAATTGGAGTTCACAAGAGAATTCAAGAGCAATTCATCAAGCATTTGGAGCCATCATCAAGATTCAAGAATCATGTCAAAGATATTCTTGCATCATGTGTGTTTTTGAGCTAACATTTGTGATGTAGGGTTTTGATTCAAGAAAGCAATTCAAGTCAAGATCTATCAAGCATTCAAGCATTTCAAGATCTACATTTAAGCTAGCCACTTCACACAAGTTTGCAGATTTCATAACAAGGGTTTGGTGAGTTGCAACATAGCACTTTGTTCATTCATCATTTCCCTTCATTATTTTATTTTATTCCAAGGTTTAATTACCAACAAGGGGTTTGACCAAAGCAAACCCCCATTCACTAACAATCAACAAGTTTTTCCTCTCTTGTGTGTTTATGTTTGCAGATTTAGGTTGAAGATCATTTGAAGTGCAAATTTGTAAAGTTGTAAAGTTGCATTGCAAAGTTGTCATGTTCACGTAAAGTCACCTACAGGCTAGATCTAGACGTTTCAGGACCTGAGATATGAGAAGAAGGAAGTGCAAACATTGAACCTTACGAACACATTTCGAAGTTGCAAAAATTTAGATCGGGACTAAGTTGGCAGTAAGGGAATATTAGTCCTCCAAGTGGTATTTTGTAGAGATTCTTTCAAATTATGTTCCAACATCCGAAGATTATGCATCTACCTCAAAAAATAACAGCGAGAATAAGACAACAATAAGGGTATCTTTGTCCTCCCTAGCATATTTTGATAGCATTTTTGCATTTCTAGAATCCTTATCACATTTCCAAACTTCCCAAGTACATAAGTCCTAACTTGTTACTTAATTTTGTCATTTGCACTCATTATTTGGCTTGCATTACTAGGTTTTGTGATTTGAATATCAAGTTGAATTTTCCAAGATTTTGCTTGGTGGTGAACCCTTCAAAGCCTAAGGAATCTTCCTAGCTCTCCCTTGTTGAGAATTGACTCACCTTTGTGTTGATAGTCAATCCAATTTGGAATCCTAGGTTTCCTTGAATGAACCATCCCCCTATAAAGGAAAAAATTAAGGACTGGGGATTCATTTCTCATATTGTGAGTCCCTTCTCAAAATCATTTGTTCAATAATTCATTTTGGTGAACCTAACATTTTTGAGCATTCATTTTCTGATTTTGAGTTCACTAAGGTCCTAGATCTAGGTTGTATTTTATCTTGCATTAGTGAAAGTACATCTAAGGTTTCTCACATTTTCATTAGTGAAAGTACATATAGGTTGCATGTTTTCTTTCTCGTATCATCTTATCTCATTGAAAACCTGAAAAGTGCATTGTCAATTATCCTAATTGCATTTAGGAACATTGTTATTGCATTTAAAAATTGAAAACAATTGCATTCAACCTTGCATTCAATTGCTTTTCATTAGTCACTTTTTCTTGCATTCATTTGCATAGCTTTATGCTTCTAAACATCAGGTCTCTAGGTAGGCAACCTGGAAACACTGTTATCAATCTAGATTTTTTTCTTTTTTGACAAAAACCTCTATTGGGACTAAAACGCCCTTACTAGCATCTTAGTCCCTCTATGATTTTTCTGCCTTAGAATCCTGTCTAGGTTGCTTGCTTTTTGTTCCAGTTTTTGGAACCTCAAAATTTCATTAGTAGGACCAAGATTCCCTTGTTGGTGTCTTAGTCCCTATTGACTTTGAAGTTGTAGTTTTTGGGGTTTAAATCTACTTTTATGTGCTTCTGTTTGGTGCCATTGGTTATCTATTTCAGTGGGTTGACCTTTTGTTTCATGCATGTTACTAGATCTAGCTTAAAGTGGTTCATTTCATGCATTTCTCTTCATTCCAAATTTTAATTCCCAAAATTTCATTGCATAGCGTAATTAGTAAATTTCCTTGTTTGAAATTTGAAAAATTGCATTTATACATTTCATTTTGGGCCTTTACATTGCATTTTGAGTTTGCATAGATTACTTTTCACAAATGTTGGTATCGGTCTTTTCCAAGTTTGCAAAGAAAACATTAGTCAATAAGCATGTTAGTCATTCATCCAATGCATTCCCTAGTGGTTATGAGAGTCTCTTAGCACAAGAGAGTGAAAATAGTGATGCTTGCCTTAAACATACATCCCCTCTTATCTCTCCCATTTGTGGGAATGATGTGATACAATTTAAAAGCATAGACAATCTTGATAATCATAGTTGTTCTTCTCCTGATACCTCTCCTTTTAGTAATGAAGGTATCTTGGTGAAATAAGATACAATCGTTGAGAATCATAAAAATGTCTTGCTTGGCCTTATCCTTTTCCCCTTTGGGAAGATATTATAGCACAAGAAAATGAGATCATAGACACATTCATAAACATTAACTTACCTAATTTTCATTCCCCTCTTGCTTGTGAGAATGATTTATTGGAAGATGAGATTGTAATTGATGAGGATATGTTGGTCTATAACAACCCTCTTTATGATCCTTACCCTACCTATCTTATTTTGGAAGACATTAGGGAACAAAGGAATGAAATCATAAATGATCATAAAAATTATACTTTTCTTTCTCCTAGTATCTCTCCTAGTTACAAAGAAGATACTTTGATCGATGAAACTCATGAGAATATTAGTTGTCCCTTTTCACCTAAGGAAACCTTTATTGAGATAGAAAATTCAACCATTGATCATTCCCTACTTGTGATGAAGTAATTTTGGAAGAACCAACCTTTGAATGTCAAGAACATTTGGTTTGTAGTTCTCCTAATAACTCTCCTCCTAGGGAGAATATCATGGTGCAAGAAAACGACAACAATAGGAATGTGGCCTCCTCAGGTGATGGTAAAAAGGTGATTCTAGATTAACCTTTATTGGAAATACATCAAACCAAGATCGCTGAGGTTATGAATGCACAAGTGTCCATTAGATCCTCTTTGGTTAATGGACCTCCTACATACCCCGTGGGACATCCCAAGAATCCTCTAATTCTTAACCCCCCTCACAACGAACACAAATTCAAAATAAACGTATCCTTATCCTTGAATCATGTCTAAGAAAAATGTATCGCAATAATCGAGTTATAATACTATTGCTCATGAATATAACACTAGGAACAATTCAAAACCAAGACAAAAACCTTCAACATCCCTCCCATTGCCTAACCATATCTTATCGGGTCCTCCTCGTTAGCCTCCACATAGTGGAAAGGAGTATGATATTGTTGAATAGCTTAAGAACACTCCTACTAAGATATTGTGGGACCTTATTCAATCCTCCCCTCACTATCATAATATGGTTCAAAATTCCTTACAACAAGTTACTATCCCTTCTAATGCGCAACTAAATGTCATAGTAGCCATGATTCAAGGACTGAATGTTGACATTATTTTCCACCAAAGTGAACTCCCCCCTTTGGAAGTGCAAAATCAAAATGAAGCATTCATTATAATAGATATTCACAAGATGGTAGGGATTAAGCGAACCCTTGTTGACAATGGCTCAACCCTTAATGTGTGTAATGTAACCCTTTTGGATAGTCTTGGCATGGATAAATAAAAAATTCAACCCGATTCTTTATCTATTAAGGGATTTGACAATATAGGAAAGCAACCGCTTGGAGTGATCACTTTGCCTATTACAATTAGAAAGGCTACCTTAAAAAATCCTATTCATGTTATGCCCCATGATCTTTCATATAATCTTCTTTTGGGAAGGTTGCGGATCCATGAAATGAATGGGATGCCCTCTACCCATCATCGTAAAATGAAGTGATGGGAAAGGTCATTGGTGTCACTTCTTGCATCATTTAATCTTTTAATTATTGAACCAAGTGTGTCTTGGATCTATATGTGATAAGGATGTATTCATGGATTGGGGGGTTTTTCACTATAAAAAGTGACTTTTGATTTCGGTTTGTCTCCTTCAGGAGCTCTCAGGAGTGGAACTCAACAACTAATTTCTAAAGACTAACCCTATCTTATTCTTCAACTAACACGTATTTAGACTCTAATAACTGAGTTCATACTCCACCTAACTTAATTTTAATTGATTCATGGAAAAATTAAGATATAACTAAATTCACTCTTAATCTAAAAATTCAAAATTTAAATTTACTTGAAAAGAAAGTCTATTTTATGCTTGCAAGGAAATAAACATTAATCTAGAAAATAGAAACACTAATTTCCATGAATAAATTCCAAATAAGCTTCAATTTAATCTTCCCATCAGTCATCATTATTACTTCCTCTAAGACCATCATGCATTTGAAAATAGATATTTAGTCTAATTCCTATGAACAACATTTAAATCTATAGTAAAAAAATGAATGTTAATGTACAATGAATCATAATGAACTACCTTAAGAACACAATGAACCAATCTAAAAAATATGAGTAAATGGAGTTTCTAACAATGATTAAATAGATTCTTAACTTTTTAATTGATACAAACTAAACAAAAATTAACTAAATCAAAAGAACACAACATAATATCACCTCCTTTGGTTGAGCGGGTCTTGATCTTCCTCTGGTGGGATCTTTAACACTAAGATTTGAATTAACTCCTTATTTGCATTCAAATTGGCCCAAATAGGCGAGTGGAACAAAAATTTGTAGTACAAACATTAAAATGTTAAGAAAAAGATTATCTAACTCTAGAATAACTCTAAGGATGGATATTTATAGGAATATCCCTTATTTAAATTCAAAATCATGGTGCTATCTATCAAGATACAAAGCGGCAAACTAAAAATAAAATAGAACTGAAAGTATCAGAGATAATTTTGCCACATAATAGCTGGAACAAGAAGTTTCCAAGCTGACTAAAGAAGTCAATTCAAAATTATGATGAATAAGTATCCAACTAGAGTGATCAGGAGTGCAATTGATTCCACATTGTTAAATAGAGAGTTTAACAAATCCACCTTATAAAGTAAGCATTTCATCACCTGAACAAAATCCTCAAAAATAGGATGCTAATGTGACAATAGATATTTCAAATTGCATAGTCATTCCATCATTAGCATCATTAAAAGAAACACATTTGATGCAAAATATTATTTCTAATATATCCTCAAATTAGTTAAATATAAGGTAAAATACGTAAACATATAAGTATATATTCTACCACTAGCATAGTTAATTAATATTATAACAAAGTCTTTGTGAACATAAAAGGATCAATTAAAGTGTCATTTTGAGCACTCATCATTCTCCCCCTCTTGTTCTCAACCATGTCATCATGGTTGAGGACCTAGTAGATTACTATTTTTCCTCACCATCCAAGTAACTAACTCAACCAAATCAACATCTTGCAACATATATTCTAGGTAGGTCCTAGGATGAGCATATCCATTCAGTGTTTCAATTTCTTCTATCCAATCTCTCAAACTCTACCCTATAAACTATGGTGATGCATCTAATGTAGGTGTAGGCATTATGATCAAGGGTGGTCTGAATCTCATCCAAATCCAATTAGCTTGCTTCTCTTCGATGACATCTATCAAAGTTCTTACTCTAGTGAGACTCTAGGTAATGTTTCATGGAGAGATGGGTTCTCTTCTTCTCAATGGTGTTGGAATACTATAGAACCTATCTCTTGCTACAGTCAAAAATCTATATGGAAGGTGATCCTGAATAGTTTTGAAAACATGAATGCTTTCAAACAGATTATGCCTGTAAATTGGTGCTACATTCTATGATAATGAAAAATATCTGAATCTGGCTCTAAAAGTCCTTGACTAGGGGGTCTCATCTCTCATAGGGATACCCAATTTCATTTGTGCATCTTTGTACTGAGCTACCCGATTTTCCCATTCAACTTGATTCTGCAACAATGATACAAAAGACCTAATTTGCAATTGTCCTATAAAAATAGTTAGAAATGATTGAGGAAAATCACCAAGAAGAAAAACCATGTTGAAAATATTCACACATCTAATTTTGAATAGTTGGATGACTGCTATAAAAGTCTTTAATAAATTCACTGTCATTATCATAATCAGTTTTCCTCTTCAGAACGAGTTGATTGATTTTCCATTGAAAAAATATTTCCCTAAAACATAATGCATATAAACCTGAAGGATTTCTCATGGACAATATTGCAGAGGATAGTTCTACAACTTGTTGAATCCTTTCATTTGCTTCATCTCTTTCTTTCTCTAGCTGTTGATTTTGATTTCTCAATTGATAATTTTCTTATTTAAGTTTCATTGTCGTTAGAGAAAGGTATCTCCTTGGAGCAGACGAGGTGGAAGCCCCATGAAAATTTAATTTACTCAATTGTTGTCTTATATGTTCCTCTTTTTTCTCTAATTCTGCCCTCAATCTTCCTATTTCCTCTGCACTTAACCTTGATGTCTCCTCTACTTGGGCTAATGCCTTTGCATTAGCTTTCTATAAAGCCTTTTTTGTTCTGTTTAACTGTCCTTGCAAAATATTTTCTTTTTCTACCATTTCCTTTTCCATTTTTTCTGTCTTATTGACAGTCTGCTGCAAATCCTCTTCTTTCCTTTTTAATTTCTCTTCAAGAAATTGAATTTTTATTTTCTCTTCCTCTAATTTTGCTTCTATGCTTGACATCACCATTGCCCTTACTAAATCTTCTTCTTCCTGTATTTCCTATATTTCCTACATTTTAGGATATTTTCTTGTTCATCCATTGGCTCTTTACCCTTCCTTCTTTCAAAAACCAACAAATATGGAGGAGAAGATTCAACCTCCTCATCTTCAAATTCACCAGAAGCTTCCTTTCCTTCCATTTGATTATCAGACCCTTCAGTAAGGCTATCTTCTTTTGGAATATGAGGAGATTGTTTTTCATGAGGTGAGTCATGGGATTCTATTATAGGGGTTCTTTCTAGAAATGGAAACGGGGCTTCAGGAGGACTAACAACTTTTTTAGGAGACTGCACAGGGGTTTGAACCTCTTCATGGGTTTTCAAAGTGTCCTCATGAGCTTCAGGGGTTTCTCTTTGGTAAATCATCAGGAGTTGGAACATGGGTGTCAACGGTAGTAGGGTTTTCTTCTTGCAACTTTTAATTTTTATTTTTAAAAGTACTACGAGTTACCCTAATACTTTCCTGTAGCTTCTTTTTTTTTCCTTTTTTGTCCTTTCTCAGAGGATTTTCCTTTTTCAATTTTTACCCTTTTTTGTTGTGGGTCACTTGGGTTTTCTTTCAAGTTTGACAATTGGATTTGACAAAAATTCTATCCACCCATCCCTACCGAAATCTTTCCTCATAAAATGGTGCTTAATAATCAAATGTATCAAACTGTGATATCTAATAGATGATGTACCCCTAGATTTTACTCTAGATATCATAGAAGAGATCTGAGAAAATAGAAAAGCAGGGAGGTTGATTTTTGCAAAAGGTCTGGTATTAACATACGTTAAATGCATCATCATTCAAATTCTTGGCCCTAATATTGTGCCATATTTCCCTTCACAGGTGAAGAACTTTATTAACCACATAAAAATGGTTTTCAAGGGCTCCTCCAGGCTATTGCGAGCTATTCCCCTCTAACTTCCCTTATGCCACTGAATTTCAGGCCGCCTTCCAGGTTCTTCATGAAATGATGAAACTAACTCTTCAAAACTAATATGTCCCTTATTTATTGGTTCTCCTTTAGCGGGAATACCTGATAACTCACTTATAATAGTAGGACTGACTTCTATTACTCCCCCCTTGACTCTTGTAACATTAACGTGAAAATCTCTCACAAATTCCTCAACTAATTCAAGCTCAAAACCCTCATACATATAAATAAACTCAAGCCACCCAACTTCTCTAAGTAATCTATTTGTCTCAGGGTCCAAACTGAAATTTTCAAGCTTTGCATTTCTCTTATTTCTCATTTTTTTCACTTATGCAACTCGACAAAGAAAATGGCAAACACAAATTGTTTGAAAAAAAAAAAGAATGAGCGTTTCTTCACACGTTGTGTCAAATCATCCAATATTAATTTCTCTTTATTCCCTTCGGATGATTCACACACAACAACCTTGTAATTTGAATTATGATTTGCAAATTTGGTGGTGGTGTTGACATAAGAAAATTCATTGGTGTTGATATGAAGATCTTATTATTACTTGCAATTATTGTGGAAGCCACTTAAATGTCACATATTTATCTCTCCACCAGATTTTGAAATAATTAATACATATTTATGACAGTATTAATAAATATTTGGCAGATATTTCTATACTTAAAACATTTACTCAATTTCACATCATAATAACTAAGTTAGAAAATAATACTTACAATAAATGCATACCTTTTTATTTAATGTAGAATTCAATCAAAGCGTGCAAATTAACTCAGTTGGCAAAGATTCCAATGGGCCAATCAAAGAGAGCTCGAAATTGACAAGAAAGTTATTACTGAGAACCCCAGAGAACATGAGGAGTCATCAGGGGCCATCAGTAGTAAACTGAAGTTGATCCAGGAAGACCGCCATTTCTAGTTTTCAACCATTCCTTCTCTTTTTTTATATTCTTTTTTTAATTATTTTATTTTATTTTAATTTAATTTTCTTTGGGAGATGAACCGCCATTTTTGGTTTTCAATTTATCTCCTTTATTCATAAGGTAAACCGCCATTTCTGGTTTTCAATCTACCTTCTTTATTCATACTTTTATCTAAAATATTATTCAAAAGCACATTCTCCTATGGAAGAAATGTCTTCCACCAGAAAATGTTCAACTCTATGCTGTAAATCTGATAAAAATTCATCTCTTGATGCTAGTTTGTGATATATCTTCAAACGATGACCATTAACCAACAAAATCCTTCTTTCTCCATCTATTGGTACCAGTTGAACAACTCCATTTTCAAAAACTTTATCAATTTCATAGGGTCCCAGCCACCTTGTATGGAATTTCCCTTTAAAATCTTGGAAGCTAGAATCAAATAGTAATGCCTAATCTCCTTTCTTGAATTGTCTGGTCACAATGTTCTTATCATGCCATTCTTTCCTCTACTTCTAGATTATTTTTGTGTCCTGAAGAGCTTCCATTTTCATTTCATCCAATTGATTTAGCTATAGAATCCTATTTCTCTCTACTTCAGACAAATCAATACCAACATCCAATGTTGTTTTTAATGTCTACAACTAAAACTCAATAGGCCTGACTAGAGTTTTCCCATACACTAGCTCATATGGAGAGAATCATGTGGTAGTTTTCCAAGTTGTATTGTAAGCCTAGACTGCTTCATCTAACCTTTATGCCTAGTCTATTTTTCTCAATGAAATAGTCTTTGTCAAAATATTTTCCAATTCCCAGTTAGTGACTTCTACTTGCCCATTCGCCTAAGGATGATATGGTGTGGATTTCTTGTGTGTAATATGGTATCTTTGCATAAAATCTTCCATCATAGAAGACACAAACTATGGTCCTTGGTATGACACTATCTTCTTTGGTGCACCGAATCTCTGAAGAAGATTTGTATACAAAAAATCAACTACTTTATCTTCTTGTGTTGCTGGAAAAGATTTCACTTTGGCCCACTTTGTGACATAGTCTGTGCAAACTATAATATAATGCTATCCTTTGGAAGGTGGATCAACAGGTCCCACAAATTCAATTCCGCATTTCTCAAATGGTTCCAAAGCTATTTGAGGTTGTAACAAAATCTCCATTGTTGGTGTAGGTCTTCCCATCCGTTGGCATTCATCACAATTCTTAACAAAGAATGAAACATCCTTTGTCATAGATGGTCAAAAATAACCAGCTCCTAAGATCTTATGAACCATTTTGATCACTGAATAATGTCCTCCTTCTGGCTCATGATGGAAAGCATGTATAGCATCATAAACATCTATTTCAGCAACACACCTGCTAAGAACAGGACCAGGACACATTTTAAACAAAATTCCAATTATCTATTGAAATCTAGAACTTTCACAAATTAACCTCCTTTTTTCTTAGGACTAAAATGATTTGGGCACTTCCTTGTTACAAGATAATTTGCAATATCAACAAACCACAGAGGATGAATTCATATTGCAAAAAATTTCTCATCCAAAAATATGTCATCTATTGGCTCTTGATCACCCTGCAAAATAATTCTTGAAAGGAAATCAAAAACAACATTATCTTTACCAAGCTTATCTATTATGGTCACATCAAATTCTTGTAATAATAATAGCCATCTTATAATTCATCCACCCACTACAACTTTATTCGTTAGATACCTAATAGTAGCATGATCTGTGTGAATGAATATTTTGTAACCAGTAATATAACCTCTAAATTTATTAATTGCATATATTACAGCTAAAAAATCTTTCTCAATTGTGTAATTCCTTTCTGCAGGATTCATATTTTTACTAACATAGTAAATGGCATGCATTGCTTCATTCTCATATTTCTGTCCCAAAATTGCACCAATAGAAAATTTGGACGCATCAGTATGTATATAAAATGAAACTCCTCAAATAGGTCCTTTAATAATCAAAGAAGAGTTAAGACATGTTTAATTGTTTCAAAAAAAAATTGACAATCACTTGTCCATAAAAACTCCACATCCTTCTTGAGAAATGTGAAAAAAGGTTCAACAATTTTACTAAACCCCTCAATAAATCTTCTATGGTACCTAGCATGCCCAAGAAAACTATGAACACCAGTTTGATTTTTAGGGATCTCAATCTGTTGAATGATCTCTACTTTCTTGGGATCAACTTTGATTCCCTATTTAGAAATGTGGTGTTCTAGAACAATTCCTTCTATCATCATAAGGGAACACTTTTCATGATTCAAAGATAATCTATGATTTGTACATCTTTTCAAAACCTTATTCAAACTTTCAAGTGCTTCTTCATTTTTTTTTGCATGAACTATAAATTCATCCATATATACCTCCACACATGAGGTAGTTAAATCCAAAAAAATAGCCAAGACAAGTCTCCAAAAAGTGGTTGGTGCATTGCATAGTCCAAATGGTAGAATTGTATAAGCATACATACCCCGAGGACATCTAAAGGTAGTCTTATCTTAGTCTTCAGGAGCCACTTGGATCTAATTGTACCCACTAAAACCATCTAAGAAAAATAAATAACTACTGCCAACTAAGTTATCAAATACTTGATCGATAAATCGCAAAGGAAAATGATCATTTTAGTGGCTTTGTTTAATTTTTTGTAATCCACACATACACGCCATTTTCCATTTTTATTGGGAACAATAACCAATGGGGAAACCCGTTGACTATCAGATATTGGATAAATAAACCCTACTTTCAACGGTTTTTCTATTTCTTGTTTAAGAAGGTCTCGAAGAATAGGATTGATCCTTCTTTGAACTTGCCTTACTGGCTTAACATCTTCGGTATAAATATGATGAGTACAAATAGAGGGATGAATTCCTCTCATGTCTTTATATTCCCAAGAAAATGCTTTAGTATGATTTTCCAAGATTTTCTTTAATTCCTTTTCTTGTAAGGAGGATAAGGATGAATTAATGAAGAGGCTTATTCCCGGCTACCGTAATTTATTTGGTCTCATTTTAGAATCAAGTGGGTCCCCTACAATAGTATTTAGTGGACAGGGATGTGAATTTTTTTGATGTAACATTCCATGACAGTCCCTCTTCTCCTTTACTTGATCAATCTCTTCAGGATTAAGACCTTGTTCACATTCCTCAACATGTTCTACCAAAGTAACCATGGCCAATTCTATAATGCCACCTCCTTCTGACTCCATATATTTATCAACCTAAAGTTGAGTATTAGGCTGAATTGATGATTGTGTTGGAGGATAAAGTGGCAACTCCTTCTATTTCTGACCATTAGAAATTATCATACTTACTGATCTATAATATATCAATGTTGCTGCAGTGGATAACCATGGTCTACCTAAGATAATTGGATATCCAAAATCCTTCTTTCTATATTTAAGGACTAGAAAGTCAGTTGGATAATCCCATGTATCAATGGTAACCATGGTGTCTTCAATAACACCTTCAGGTTTGGTAGTAGATTGATTTGCCAATTGTAAAAAAATTGTTGTGGGCTGAACACTTGTCATACCCAACATTTCAACAGTGTTTGATGTGATAACATTGATAGTTGCTCCCAAATCAATTAGCACATTGGTTATCTCAATTCCTCTAATAATCAAAGTTATCATAGGACTACCAAGATCCTTATATTTTTGAGGGAGTAATCTTTCTGACAAAACATCAGTGAGTTTGGTCCTATCTGTATTGTAGGAGGTAATTTCCTCTTCCTACCTAGCATTTTCATACAAAAATACTTGACCAACTAATTTATTTTCGGTATGTCTTTAATGGCCTATAATAATGGTATCTCAATATTGATCTTTTTCAATTCATGAAGAAGATGAGAAACTACCACATTCATATAATTTGGTTGGGAGCTGTCAGGAGCTACTTGTTCTATTTTCAAATGCTCTGCGTAAGGCGTCTGATTAAATTTTTGTTTATCATCAGAGCTCTAGTTTTCCTATAAATACTCTTTCTTTCTTTCTCACCCTCCCAATCTTTAGCGTTTGGTATGGATGGGACATTACGGTTCCTTAATTGAATAGCATTGGCATCGATGGCATTTAGAGTACGAGGATTTGAATCGATACGATTGTTTTTTGGATTTGGAACAGGTTGTGATGGCATCTGAGGCTGGTTTTCTTGTTCATTAACAAGATTAGAACCATGAATTAATGGAGGTGGGTATGTGCAGGAGCATGGGGGTCCAAACTAGGCCTCTAAGTGGTGATGAAAATTTAAAAAATCAGGGTTAGGCAACATGACATAAAAATTTGAATAGGTTATTCACATAATTTTAAAAATATGTAAGAACAAAAGTTGTCGCAAATTGAATGTAGTTTCTAGGCTACTAGTCCTTTTTTTGGAAAAAAGTAAATTTGTTTTGAGAAAATTTGAAATTTCAATGTAGTGGTACTAAATTTTCAGGAAAAAGATAAGAAGCGAGTGTATGTGTGACCACCCTAAGTACAAGGAAAAAAAAAAAAGAATTCTAAATATTTCAATATAAGTAGAGGACACATGCGCAAATGTGCCAGATTTTTTTTGTATTTTTTTCCATGTAAACAATTAGTTATGATTTTTTTATTAGAACTTTTCCCAATTATTAAAACATCTGTGTCTAACCACCATAACTTGGTCAAAAATTTATGAAATTCCTTTTTTTTTATCCTATAGTATGCCTAGAATGTGGTGCATCTTATAGGTTCAAAAATTGTTAAGTAGTTTGAAAGTTATAGAAGTTTTTCAATCAGCCTATCAATTAGGACTTTAGACGTAATGTAGGTAGAAAATCAATAATAATTATTTATTAAATTCAAAATAAGGCAAAACTTATATTGGCAGAAAGCTAACAATTTTTTCTATAAACCCTTTTCGTTTAATGAAAATCGGATTAAAAAAACTCATCAACCACAAGGGTGAACTTCGAAAAACTAAGCAAATTTTCAAAACATGTTTTTTGGGTTGACTTTCCAGGTTAGGCAATCCCAAGCCAAAAACCAAGGCAAATCTGAGGGAAAGCCCAAGGCTATAAGTTTTTTCAGACAAAATGGATATCAGTTCCATTTTGTTTTTCAAAACGGATATTCATTTTGGAAAGCGGGAAACCATTTTTTGAAAATCAAAACGGATATCCGTTTTGTAGACCTAAAAACCCTCTTTAGTAAAATGGGCATAACTTTTGCGTTTCTTATCAAAATTTTGACTTTTTATAGGTGTTGGAAAGGTGAGAGAGAGCTCTACACAATGGAATAGGTGATTTTTCTATATTATACACAAAAAAATATTATAATCATTTGAACTTCATATTTCATTTTTGAAACATCAAATGCTCACTACTTTCACATGTAAAGTCTCATTTTCATGATTTTTTTGTAACACTCATTTCAAAATACTTAAACTTTAGAAAAAGAAATAAATAATAAAATATTTATATTTTTTGTAGTAAAGAGATGAGAAATTTTCATAAATCATCATATCTCTCTGTCCCTTTCTCTACCTCTCTATATATCACTATGTCTCCCCTTAAGCTCTAGACCAACCCCTCCCTCCTTTCTTCTCTCTTTGTACCTCTTTTTACCTATATTTCTCACTCTTTCTCCCCTTGATCTCTAGAAATATCTTTCTACCTCTATCTCCATCCTTCTCTCTCTCTCTCTCAGGTCCCTCCTACTCCCTCTCCCTCTCTCTCCCTCTCCATCTCCATCTCACTCTCTATCTCCCCTCTCTCCCCCCTCTCTCTCTCTCTCCCTCCCTTTGAAGTATCTCTTCCACTTAATTATCTCTCCCTATTAGGCATCTATCTCAAATCTCTTTGAATCCCTCTCTACCTCTTAGGTCTCTCTCTCTCTCTCTCTGGTCTCTCCCACTCCCTCTCTCTTTGTTCTCTCCCATTCCCTCTCTTTCAATATCAATCACACTCACACTCTCTCCCTCTCAATTCTCTCTCCCACTCTCTCTCCCTCTCTCTCTCTCAATTCTATCTCCCTCTCCCTCCCTTTATCTCCCTCTCTCCCTCTCAAGTCTCTCTCTCCCTCTCAAGTCTCTCTCTCTCCATCCCTCTCTCTCTCACTCTCTCCCTCTCAAGTCTCTCTCTCCCCCTCTCTCTAACTCTACATATCCATCTTAGGTCTCTCTCTCACTCTCCACATCCCTCTCAAATCTCTCTCTCCCTCTTAGGTCCCTACCACTCCCTCTTCCTCTCTCTCCCTCTCCCTCTCCCTCTCCCTCTCACTCTCCCTCTCCCTCTCTCTCTCTCTCTCCATCCCTCTGAAGTATATCTCCCTCTTAGGTATCTCTCTCTCTCACACACACACACTCCATCTCCATCTCAATTCTCTCTCTCTCTCTCTCACACACACACACACTCCATCTCCATCTTAGGTCTCTCCCACTCTCCCACTCTCCCACTCTCCCTCTCTCTCTCCCTCCCTTTATCTCCCTATCTCCCTCACAAGTCTCTCTGTCCCTCCCTCTATCTCTCTCCTTCTCTCCCTCTCAAATCTCTCTCTCCCTCTCTCTCTCACTCTCCATCTCCATCTTAGGTCTCTCTCTCTCTCGCAGGTCCCTACCACTCCATCTCCCTCTCTCTCCATCTCAATCTCCCTCTCTCTATCCACACCTCTAAAGTCTTTATCCCTCTTAGGTATCTCTCTCTCTCACACACACTCCATCTCCATCTCAGGTCTCTCTTTCCCACACTCTCTCCTCTCTCCCTCCCTCTCTCCCTCTCAAGTCCCTCTCCCTCTCCCTCCATCCTTCTATTTCTCTTTCTCTCTCTCTCAGGTCTCTCCCACTCCCTCCTTCTCTCTCTCTCTCTCTCTCCCTCTCTCTCTCTTAGGTCTCTCCCACTACCTCTCTCTCTCTTATCTCATGTATCTCTCACTCTCTCTCTCTCTTACTAAAACTCTCCATCTCCCTCTTAGGTTTCTCTCTCTCTCTCTCTCATTCTCTCTCTCTCTTCATATCCCTCTTGGGTCTCTCTCCCTCTCTCCATCTCAAGTCTCTCACTCTCTCTTCCACTCCATCTCTCACTCTTAGGTCCTTCCCACTCCCTCTCCCTCTCTCTCCCTCTCTCCATCTCAAGTCTCTCTCTCTCTCTCTTCCACTCCCTCTCTCACTCTTAGGTCCCTCCCAATCCCTCTCCCTCTCTCTCCCTCTCCATATCCCTCTCTCCCTCTCTTTGATGTCTCTATCTCTCTCTTAGGTCTCTCCCACTCCCTCTCAAGTATCTCTCTCTCAGGTCTTTCACACTCTCTCCTCTCTCTCACACTCTCAAGTCTCTTTATCTCCTTCTCAAGTTTCTCTCTCTCCCTATATCTCTCACTCTCCTTCTCCATCTCAGGTCTCTCTCTCTCTCTCTCTCTCTCTCTCTTTCTCTCTCTCTCCATTAGGTCCCTACCACTCCCTATCCCTCTCTCTCTCTCCATCTCCCTCCCAATCTCCATCTCCCTCTCTCCCTCCCTCTCTCCATCTCTCTGAAGTCTCTCTCTCTCTTAGGTATCTCTCTCTCTCACACACACACACTCCATCTCCATCTTAGGTCTCTCTCTCCCAATCTCTCCCCTCTCTCCCTATCAAGTCCCTATCCCTCTCCCTCCCTCCCTCTATTTCTCTCTCTCCCTCTCAAGTGTCCCCCCCTCTCTCTCTTAGGTCTCTCCCACTCACTTCTCTCTCTCTCTCCCTCTCTCTCTTTCTCTTTCTCAGGTCTGTCGCACTCCATCTCTCTCTTATCTCATGTATCTCTCTCACTCTCTCTCTTACACTCTCCATCTCCCTCTCAAGTCTCTCTCTATCTCACACACACACTATCTCTCTCTCTCTCTTCATATCCCTCTCAAGTCTCTCTCTCTCTCTCCCACTCTCTCTCCCTCTCTCCTTCCCTCTCTCCATCTCAAGTCTCTCTCTCTCACTCACTCACTCTTAGGTCCCTCCCTCCCTCTCCTCCTATCAATATCCCTCCCTCCCTCTCTCTCTCTCTCTCCCTCTCTTTGAAGTCTCTATCTCTCTCTTAGGTCTCTCCCACTCTCTCTCTCACATTCACAATATCATTTCTTTTTATCTCCATCTCTCCCTCTCAAGTATCTCTCCCTCCCTCACCCTCCATCTATCTATCTATCTATCTCCCTCTCTCCCTCTCAATTATCTCTCTCCCCCTATCTCTATCTCTCTATCCCACTCCCTCTTGCTCCCTCCCTCTCTCAGGCCTCTCTCTCCCACTCCCTCTATCTCTCAGTTTTATCCTTCCCACCACAACTAGATCTCTCTCTCCCCCTCTCTCCCTCCATCTCCCCCCTATTTCTCTCTCCCTCCCTTTGAATTATCTTTCCATCCTAAGTCTCTCTCTCTTAGGTTTCTCCCACTCCCTCTCTCCCTTTTAGGTGTCTCCCACTCACTCTCTCTCCCACTCCCTCTCCCTCTCTCTCTCTTTCCCTCTCTTAGGTCTCTCCCACTCCCTATCTCTTCTCTCATGTCTCTCTCTCACTCTCTCTCTTACTCACAATCACACTCTTCATCTCCCTCTTAGGTCTCTCTCTCTCTCTTACTCACAATCACACTCTTCATCTCCCTCTTAGGTCTCTCTCTCTCTCCATCTCAGGTCTCTCTCTCCCACTCTCTCTCATCTCTCCCTCTCAAGTCCCTCTCCCTCCCTCTCTCTCTCTCTCTCTCTCTCTCCTCTCTCTTCCCTCCATTTGGAAGTCTCTCTCTTAAGTCTCTCTCTCTTAGGTCTCTTCCTCCCTCTCTCTCTCTCTCCCCCTCTCTCTCTCTCAAGTCCTTCTCCCTCTCTCCCTCCCTCTATCTATTTCTCTCCCTCTCAACTCTCTCTCTCTCTCTCTCAGGTCCCTCAAAATCCCTCTCCCTCTCCATACCCCTCTCACTCTCCATCCCCCTCTCTCCCTCTCTTTATTCCCCTCCATTTGAAGTCTCTCTCCTTCTTATGTCTCTCTCTTAGGTCCCTTCCACTCCCTCCTCTCTCTTCATCTTCCTCTCCCTCTCTCTTTCTCTCTCTCTCTCTCTCAAGTTTCGCCCACTCCCTTTCTCTCTTCTCTCATATCTCTCTCTCACTCTCTCTCTTAGTCACACTCTCCATCTCCCTATACGGTCTCTCTCTCCCACTCTCTCTCTATCTCTTCATATCCCTCTTAGGTATCTCTTTCTCTCCTCTCTCTCTATCTCCTTCCCTCTCTCCATCTCAAGTCACTCCCTCTCTCTGTCCATCTCATTTTACTTCTGAGGGAGAGAGAGAGAGATAGAGGGAGGGATGGAGAGAGAGACTTGAGAGGGATAGAGGGAGAGATAGATAAAGGGAGGTAGGGAGGGAGAGAGGAGAGAGGGGGGAGAGAGAGAGATTTATTTAGCTAGGGTGGGAAGGAGACACCTGAGAGAGAGAGAGGGAGGTGGAAAGTTAGTGAGTGAGAGAGAAAGGGGTAGTGGGAGACCTGAGAGGGAGGTGGAAAGTGAGTGAGTGAGAGAGAGGGGTAGTGGGAGACCTAAGAGGGAGAGAGGGAGAGAGGGAGAGAGGAAGAGGGAGAGGGAGAGGGAGAGGAAGAGGGATAGGGAGTGGGAGGGACCAACGAGGGGGGGGAGGGAGGGAGGGCGAGAGTGTGTGTGTGTGTGAGAGAGAGAGATTTGAGAAGGAGATAACTTGGAGGGAGAGTGGGAGAGAGAGACCTAAGATGGAGATGGAGAGATAAAGAGTGTATGTGTGAGAGAGAGAGGGAGTAGAATAGACCTAAGAGAGAGACTTCAAAGGGAGGGAAAGAGAGAAGGGAAGAGAGGGAGAGGGAGTGGGAGGGACCTGAGAGCGAGAGAGGGAGTGAGAGAGAGAGAGAGAGACTTGAGAGGGAGAGATGAGAGAGAGTGGGAGAGAGACCTTAGATAGAGATGGAGATGGAGAGAGAGAGAGAGAGATAGTGTGTGTGAGGGAGAGTGAGATACCTAAGAGGGAGAGAGACTTTAGAGGGATGGAGAGAGAGAGAGAGGGAGATGGAGAGTGAGAGGGTGATGGAGAGGGAGAGGGAGAGGGACTGGTAGGCACTGGTGGGACTTTTAAAAATTTGTAAGAAGGGAGGCTTAAGGGTTTAGGGTTTATATTACCCATGGTAATATGAATTATCAACTTTTAAAACCCTCACTTTATTTTTCAATGTTGACTTCCTACCGAGGGTAACCGGTCACTTAAGTTATCCGGTTGAGCCTTTCCTTCGTGCTCTTACTAGCCCCTTTTCACCTGACCTACCGGTTTCCTATCTACCACTTTGGATTTTAATATTCGTGTCGCCAAGGGTTTTCTAGCTGGCCCCACCACTATTATACATCTGCTTACATTCAGCTTGGTAAATCGTCCGGCCATAGGTAATCTGGACTGTTCCTCCTCACAGGTTTTCCTACTGATGTAATTCGGGTGGCACGAGGTATGCGAGATACTACCATCTGTCATGTACAAAGGGATAGGGCCCTTTCACAATGCACCGCAGTAACAAGTGGCCATCTTTTCACCAGCGGAGAAATTTAATGACGAGGATTAATGATGACCGTCTCTCACAGACCACACACAATTAGAGTATATTTTCCAAACGCATCACGAGGTTTGCGAAAAGGTGACACGTGGCTTGGATCTTGGAGCAACGAAGGCTAGGTGGGGCATGCTGCCCGATTGCAACCTCCTGTTTTCATGGACTGTGATTGGCTGTGGTTTTTCCTAGGCGCTGATGTGGATTTTCAACTCTCATTGACTTGATATAAGTCATTCGACTTGCCAGGTCTGTTCTTCATCAATGGTTCAAATTCAAAGGGGGTACTATTCATCCATGTGAGGAATTTTTGCACTCTATAACTTGTTTCATTAATGGCATAGGTTTTTCAGAGGATCTTCTCCTTATTTTCTTACGTGCAAATGATGCCCTCCTATTAAATGCAATTATGGGTTGTACGCTGTTTCCTCACGAGCTTGGAATACTTTTGTGGTGGTTACATCAGCCACTAATCGCTCAAATGCTCGTACTGCATTTTAGCAATTAATATCCCTCGCACCAATTCACTCTATAAATGCTTTCTAAGTTACCCAGTGTTATCATTGCATTTTGAGTTGTTTTGTTTGCAGGTGGTGGATTTTCTCCTGTATTCTGTGAGCTATTTTTCTTCAATGGAAAAATTTGTGGTGCATAGAAGTGCCAGAGTAAAGGCCAGGAGGTCACTGCTCGAGGAAGAGCAACCTGTTCCTGATACACTCAATGTTGCTGCTCAAAATACTGGTAATAGGCTTGAGCATTGCGTGTCCCCTGTTGTGGTTTCTTTAGGTTCTGATGGCAACGGGTCCGAGACAGACTCAGACTACCAATGTTACCTCGCGGCCATGACTGAGCTTGTGGGGGTGGATGAAGAGGCCCTTGCAGTTTCACCAATAACTACGATGGCATTGTGTCATGTTACTGAAACTCATGCTGATGTGGATGGAAAGAAGAAGGTGGTTCCATCTCAAATTGAGGCGAGAACCAGAAGTGGTCGCCTATACCAGGGCCGTGTGTCGACTTAATGATTGCTGGTATTGGGTGTGTTGCTCATGGGTAGTGTTTTTTCTTGGTGTTTCATCTTGTAGATGTGGACGTGCGTGTGCCTGACACACTTTTTTATTTTTCTCTCTGGCTGGTTACTGGGTGCAACCATTTTTTGATTCCTCGAATCGTGCACTTTGTTTTCCAATGATGAGGAATGTTTTGAAATGTAATTTTGAATTTTATTTAGAATGAAATTCATTTTTTAAATTAACAATGATGCCCGATGCTTATTTCTCTCCTGTCTATAAATGAGATTTTATGGCTCATTGTTAAAGGTCAGAATTTGGATCTAGGAAGTTTTGAATATATGTACAGTCAGTTCATTTATTGTAGTTTTCTTGAAGGTTTTAGTTAATATCTTTTCTGGTTAGGATTACTATGAAGCAAGCAAGCTATTCTGATGTAATTACAGATATTAAAGCAATAAATGATAATATTTTTTGGAACAATTGCTCTCCTAATTGTATGTCACAAGTTGTGAATGAGTCTATTAATGATATATTCATTCACCCTCAATGGTATATTTGAATGTGTTCTTCATTTCCCTACTTTAACTAAATG
Organism: Sequoiadendron giganteum; assembly: GCA_007115665.2. Classification (NCBI taxonomy): domain Eukaryota; kingdom Viridiplantae; phylum Streptophyta; class Pinopsida; order Cupressales; family Cupressaceae; genus Sequoiadendron; species Sequoiadendron giganteum. Next base: position 600,981,770 of record CM021101.1, read on the forward strand.
AGTTATAGATTTATGATTATATATTCAGGATTTGCTAAGGAGTGTTGTTTTAAAACTAAAATTCGCATGATGTAAATCATTATGGTGATATGTCCACAATATCTAGATTACGTTTTGTATAACTCCCACCAAATGGATGAGGCACTGACTATTTTCTTCAAGATTACTATGGGGTTGTAGTTCTAAGCATGGTGGCCCAAGATCTGAATAAACCAAATTATTAAACCCTTTCTCTTTACGAGATACAAATCTTATATTGAAATCTTCAGTCTCGTTGCTCTAAGATAACTATTATTATTATTTAGTCTGCTAATACCAGAGTAATTACTATCTCATTGTGAGTGTATGGATTGTAATCTATAAGAAGAAGTTTTTTTACCAGTCATAAAATATTCTTATGAACACACTTATGTTTACCCACCTTGGTTTCATAGAGCCAAAAGTGTAGGAGATGTCAGTATTTGATTGAATCTCGTTAGTTAGCCACTAGCCTTTTTGGTTATTTATTAAAGAGGTTGGCTACCTCTTAGAGAGTTTCAAAGCCTAGCTGGGTTGCATTTTAAAATACCAACAGAATGGCGACTCTACTGGGGAACAAATTTAGATGGTTGGTTGTAGACGGTGTTTGTAAGAGTCATTGCATAGAGTCAAATGATTTGCCATTCTGAATTTACATAGTGAACATTTTCAACCCTAGAAGGAAGAGGTTGTTGAAATGAACCTGACAATCCCATGATCTGTGGTGTCCCCTTGGCAAAGGATTCAAGAGTTCTGGGTAAAGACAATCCTGTTATAAATTTCATTTGAATAATTGACTTAAAGATTGAACTAAATGAAATAGGTTATCTTCCTGAGTCATTAGTTGAATGGTGGTTTTATTCGGGAGAACTTCTGAGAAATTTAAAAGAAAAAGAGAAAAGAGAAACCACAGCAGTTGGAGGTGGCTATCCAGAATCATTTGTTTAAGTGGAGTTGAATGTTAAGTTTGGATGGTGAGAGATTGTAGTTTTGAATAAATTGGTAGCGGCATGGTGTTAGAATGTTTGAGGTATGACTTTGTTGTAGACAAAGACCCAAAATCTAACAAGTTTTGAGAAGGAACTTCATATTTATGTTGAAATTCAATCCTCTATTGAAGAGGTGGCGACTCTGTCTGAAGAACCAGTTGATATATAAAGGAAAAGATTAATAACTTCTGCCAAAATTACTAGGTATTTTATTAAATCTAAACAATTCAATATTCTAATTGTGATGGGTGTTTGTAATTAAGGATGAAAATGGATCCAAACTAGATGTCTAGCATTAAGAAAGGAACAATGATTAGATTTTCCATACTTCTGATGATGCAACATGTAAAAGGACTTATGAAACAATGTTTATGTTGCATCATATCTCTAAAAGCAAGGAATAATAATTTCAGTTACTAATAGAATCATGGTTGAGATGGTAAACAACATGTTTGATAAACATATACTGTTTTGATGAATTTTAAATGGGTATAAGTGATTTACCGTATATAAACTCAGACATAAATATGCAAAGAGAACAAGTTGCATTAAGCCCTTCAGGGTGTTTTGTAACTCAAAGGTATATGCCTTTTATTTTTAGTGATATCAGTGGTTACCCTAATCTAATTCCTAAGACGATTAGGAAGTATTTGCCTAAATACACAAGGCAAAGTGTAGAATCAGCCTCTAAGCATTTACAACATTTTGTAGATATAATGGTAGATTATGAAATCAGTCATGAGGATGTTCTTATGAATTATTTTGTGCAATCCTTAAGGGGTGATGCCAGGGATTGGTTTTCATATTTACCCGCCTATTCTGTTAACTCATGGAATCAGTTGGTGATAGTTTTTATTGAACAATTTGGTGAAAGAGTTAATCCCAACATATTAAGAAAAGGTTTTATGGGAATCCACATAAAAGAAGAGGAGCTAATCCCGTATTTTAATCTCATATTTTCAAGAGCTTTAAGAGAAATCCCTAGAGAAATAAGACCAAGTGAGACTGAATGCTTAGTTGTATATCTTGGTGCTTTTGACAAAAGGATGGGTTACCTATTAAGAGATAAAGAACCTACAAACCTACACCAAACATATCAAATGGATATGGAGATTGAGAACAACATGAAATATTCAATGATGAAAGGGTATTGGGCTGCAAGTATTGATTACTCTGGCCTAGCTCATACTAGTAAAATTGCAAGGTTGGCTACACAGAAAATTGCTTATGATAAGGGTGTTTTGAAAACTGTAATATCCCCATCACTACAGGGTGATGATGATGAGATCCAAGCTGATGCTAGTCCAATTTGAATAGTGATGATCAAATTTCTTTTGTGCCAGAATTGTATGAAATGAAAAGGCAAGAGGAAGAATCACCATATGAGTTTTTCTTGAGATTTTTAGAAGCCTTAATACAAATTCCTAGAGGTCTCAGACCTAATGACTATGAATTCATTGATTTGTTTTGTGAACTTTATGAACCAGGGCTAAGTGCTTTGCTAGAAGAATTGAAACCTACTAACTTGGCCCAAGTCCTTAAATGGATAGAAATTGGAGAATCATCCAAAAATGTATCTATACAAAATGAAGATAATGCTTTCCCTTTTGAAGAAAGTTGGATAATTGTAGAAGAATTTGAGGGGAAAAATGATGAAGGATTAAGGGAGACACCCATTGTTGTTCCTTATCCTGAGTATAATGCTCATGTCACTGAAATTTTGTTACAGGCTAGTGATTGTGATTTTAAAAGTGATGATTGCATTACCGAGGATGGAGTTGAGCCTCTCCATTTACCAGATTTGTATGGAAATGTTGAACCTCATAATTTTACTTGTTTCCAAATGAAGGAACAACTTTCAAATGATAAATATTTAGAGTATACTCCAGGTATACTGGAAATGGAACAAGTTTATTGTATAAATGTGGAGAAATTTGAGGACAATAAGGTGTGTGATCAAAAGAATAGTACTAGAGATAACCAACATATTGATGAAAATATTGGTACTATTGATTTTCCTGATAGTTTGTATGAAACTGAGAGTGATTTGTTGTTACCAGGTGACATTGATATTGCTGGTGAAAAGTTCTCAGCTTATAATGAAGGTGACATTGATATTGCTGGTGAAAATTTTTCAGCTTGTGCTGAAATTTTCACTTATAAATTAACACATACAATAGGTGGTACTGAGAACAAGGAGGCTAGTGCATATTGTTGTTTCTTTTTTGCCCAGGTTGAGATTGATATATTTGACTTTGTTTTTGAGGGTTTTCATTTGAGAATAAATGAAGAAGTGCAGGGGAAGATGTATATTGAGATGCCTGAGATGAATGTGTTTACACATTCCCTGGAGAATGATGTAGCTAGTATTTACGACATTTGTAATGCCAGGATGTATTCCAAATTGATAGAATTCAGGTGTTGGCAACCAAGCTTATGTGGGAAATTCTAGGGTGAGGATTCCCTGAGTTATGTATCATCTTTTCTAAGCAATGGAAGTATGGATAACATACACACAATTTTGTATGAGAATTTCTGGTTTGATGTACAATCTGATGATGGTTCCTGGGCGTATGATGTTATAGACTTGATAAGTTATGAATGTTTCTTTTTCTCAACTCAGTTGAGTAAGTATCCGATGGAATATGACCAGGGGAAGAGTAAGGTGAAATGTTATCATGGTCATATGTTGCTTTTAAAGTTTGGGTACATGACATTGACTGAATTGGTGCAGGGGAGTATTAGTAAACATTATGATACTTCCAGGCATATTGATTACCCCATTAATTTTGAAGCATCAAGAAGTAAAGACTGTAGACTTGGTTTACTCCAGGTACTTGAGAATTTTGTTTTTGATAGAGGCAAGTTTTGATTTTCTTGTTTGGTGGACTGGGGCCACCAAGTTAGTATGCACAAGTCCGATTGACAAAGCATGGTGAAATATCCATCAAAGCACTTGTATAATTTAGTGATCTAGTCTGCGAAGTTAGAGATTCTGGATTATTTCTATGCCCTCAAGGGTAATACATCCCTAGTCAGAGCAACTGGTGGGACTTTTAAAAATTTGTAAGAAGGGAGGCTTAAGGGTTTAGGGTTTATATTACCTATGGTAATACAAATTATCAACTTTTAAAACCATCATGATATTTTTCAATGTTGACTTGCTACCGAGGGTAACCGGTCACTTAAGTTGTCTGGTTGAGCCATTCCTTCATGCTCTTATCGGCCCCTTTTCACCTGGACTACCGGTTTCCTATTTGCCACTTTGGATTTTAATATTCGTGTCACTGAGGGTTTTCTGGTCAACCCCACCACTATTATATATCTACTTACATTCAGCCTAGTAAACCGTCTGATCACAGGTAATCTGGACCATTCCTCATAGATCTTGCAAGTTTTCCTGTTGATGTCATTCAGGTGGTGTGAGGTATGCGAGATACTGCCATCTGTCATGTATAAAGGGATGGGTCCCTTTCCCAATGCACCACAGTAACAAGTGGCCATCTTTTCACCAGCAGAGGAATTTAATGACGAGGATTAATGATGACCATCCCTCACAAGCCTTCCACAATCAGAGTAAATGTTCCAAACGTACCGCGAGGTTTGCAAAAAGGTGACACGTGGCTTGGCTCTTGGAGCAATGGAGGCTAGGTGGGGCCTGTTTCCCAATTGCAACCTCTTATTTTCGTGGACTATGATTGGCTGTGGTTTTTCCCAAGCGTTGATGTGGATTTTTAACACTCATTTACTTGATCTGAGTCGTCTAACTTGCCAGGTCTATTATGCATCAATGGTTCAAATTCAAAGGGGGTACTGTTCATCCATGTGAGGAATTTTTGTGCTCTGTAACTTGTTTCATTAATGGCATGAGTTTTTCAGAGGATCTTCTCCTGATTTTCTTGTGTGTGAATGATGCCCTCCTGTTAAGTGCAATGATGGGTTGTACATCATTTCCTCATGATCCTGGAATACTTTTGTGGTGGTTACATCAGCCACTAATTGCTCAAATGCTTGTACTACATTTTAGCAATTAATATCCCTCATACCAATTCACTCTATAAATGCTTGCTAACTTACCCAGTGTTATCATTGCATTTTCAGTTGTTTTGTTTGCAGGTGGTGGATTTTCTCCTGTATTCTGCGAGTTAATCTTCTTCAATGGACAAATCCGTGGTGCACAGAAGTGCTAGAGTAAAGGCCAAGAGGTCACTGCTCGAGGAAGAGCAACCTGTTCCCGGTACACCCGACGTTGCTACTCAAAATACTAGCAAAAGGCCTGAGCGTTGCGTGTCCCCTGTTGTGGTTTCTTCAGGTTCTGATGGCAACAGGTCCGAGATGGACTTGGGCTACTGATGTTACCTAGCGGCCATGACTGAGCTTGTGGGGGTGGATGAAGAGCCCCTTGCAGTTTCACCAATAACTACAATGGTGTTGTGCCATGTTACTGAAACTCGTGCTGATGTGGATGGAAAGAATAAGGTGGTTCCGCCTCAAACTGAGGCGAGAACTAGAAGTGGTTGCCTGTATCGGGTTCATGTGTCAACTTAATGATTTATGGTGTTGGGTGTGTTGCTCGTGGGTGGTGTTTTTTCCTGGTGGTTCATCTTGTAGATGTGGACGTGCGCGTGCCTGGCACGCTTTTTTTTTCTCTCCGATTGGTTACTGGGTGTAACCATTTTTTGATTCCTCGGATCGTGCACTTTGTTTTCCAATGATGAGGAATGTTTTGGAATGTAATTTTTAATTTCATTTAGAATGAAATTCATTTTGGAAATTAACAATGATGCCCGATGCTTGTTGCTCTCCTGTCTATAAAGGAGATTTTATGGCTCATTGTTAAGGGTCAAACTTTTGATCTAGGAGGTTTTGAATATATGTACAGTCAGTTCATTTACTGTAGTTTTCTTGAAGGTTTTAGTTAATATTTTTTCTAGTCAGGATTACTATGAAGCAAGCAAGCTATGTTGATGTAATTACAGATATTAAAGCAATAAATGATAATTTTTTTGGAACAATTCCTCTCCTAATTGTATGTCATAAGTTGTGAATGAGTCTATTAATGATATATTCATTCACGATCAATGGTATATTTGAATGTGTTCTTCATTTCCTGCTTTAACTCAATGAGTTAATCAAATTGCTTGAAAATGAGTTACAGATTTATGATTATATATTCAGGATTTGCTAAGGAGTGTTGTTATAAAACTAAAATTCACATGATGTAAATCATTATGGTGATATGTCCATAATATCTGGATTACGTTTTGTATGTCTTCTGCCCAATGGATGAGGCACTGGCTATTTTCTTCAGGATTACTACATGGCTGTAGTTCTAAGCATGGTGGTCCAAGATCTGAACAAACCAAAATATTAAACCCTTTCTCTATACGAGATGCAAATATTATATTGAAATCTTTAGTCCCATTGCTCTAAGATAACTGTCATTATTCTTTGGTCTGCCAATACCAGAGTAATTACTATCTCATTGCGTGTGTAGGGATTGCAATCTATAAGAAGAAGTGTTCTTACCAGTCATAAAATATTCTTATGAACACATTTAGGTTTACCCACCTTGGTTTCATAGAGCCAAAAGTGTAGTAGATACCAGTCTTTGAATGAATCTCGTTAGTTGGCCACTAGCCTTTGTGGTTCTTTATTATAGAGGTTGGCTACCTCTTAGAGAGTTTCAAAGCGTAGTTGGGTTTCATTTTAAAACACCAATAGGGACTAGAGAGAGAGACCTGAGAGGGAGACGGAGAGTGAGAGAGATAGGGAGAGAGGGAGAGAGAGACTTGAGAGGGAGAGAGGGATATAGAGGGAGGGAGAGGGAGGGAGAGGGAGAGAGACTCGAGAGGGAGAGAGGAAGGGAGAGAGGGAGGGAGATACTTTAGAGGGAGAGAGTGTGAGTGTGAGTGAAACATTGAGAGAGAGGGGGAGTGGGAGAGAAAAAAGAGAGAGGGAGTGGGGAGACTTGAGAGAGAGATACCTAAGAGGGAGAGAGGGAGTGGGAGAGACTTGAGAGAGAGACTTGTTGATGGTGAAAATGACACAAACAACGTTAAAATAGAATATTTCTACTCTATTTCTCCTAAAAAAGAAAGACAATATGTAGTAGCCTAACTCCCAAGGTCCTGGTAGTTGGTTCTCAACTGTCTAGTGTCACTCAATCGGTTCATGCAACTCTAATATTCAAGGGGCCTATGCTGGTAACAAAAATATTCAAGCAATGACTCATTTTATCAAACTGTTTTACTAAATCAATGGGGTTTCAAACAAAAGAAAAAGATAGATCATAGGGTAAATCAGTAAAAATGAACAAACTTATCTAGCATCCAGACATATATCTTCAATAATGAATGTTTTTCCAATCAGATCAAGAAAACCATAAGATGACACAATCTATAGAATAATCTATACCATTGCATACATTTTAGGTGCTTAATTAACTTCACAATTACACATCACAAATATTTCAAGGATTTCAAAACAACACACATTCATTCATCATCAAGATTATAGATCAATAGACTTCAGTAAATTTAATTCAATGATAATCTAACAAGATAATCCTTAAATCTGGTTTCTTCTAATGACTTTCATCACATAAGAAACTAGCATGCTTCAACACAATCACTGGCATTCAAATAGATTATAACTTATCAACCTTATCAAATAAAACAACTCAATTGTAACACCATATTGTGTAAACCTGTAATTCTACTAACTATAAAAAGATCAAGTACAAAGTATCTCTGTAATCACTACAAAATTCTATCTCCTAAAATTAGGTAAGCCAATCCTATTCTCAATTAGCCGACCCTTACAATATGATACCCATAGGGTATTTATAGATATACAAAAATTCAAACTCCACTTCTATTTTAAGTCATCCACCCTTTTAGCAACAAAAATTTCTTGGAAACTCAAATCGATTTGATCTTGAGTTCTTACATTAGACATTCAGTTCAATTGGAGAATAGAAAATAGAAGAGAAATAAGGCCATGCAGTTCAAACTGTCAGTGCTGCATGCAACATGCAAAGAAGAAGAAAGTCATGCATGCAAGAGATTTACGCATGTAAAGATGGATCTGCAATGAACTCATCATAACTGGTGAAGACTTGCTGTAACACATCTAATTTTGGCCCATCAACCCAACTATCTTCAAATTTGATTTGCTCCAACTCTGCTATAGCAAACCCTCTCATATCTTTTATCTTTACCAACTCTCTTCTAGCAGCTTTCATCTCTTCTTTGACATCCATTAATCGATATATCATCAGATATTCTCCATCATCTCCTTTCTGCATGAGTCCTCTAAATCTTTCATCCCATTTCTCTTTTATCTGACTCAAAGACATGCCTTCTTTTGTTAATACATTTACATCCACAATGATAGCAATGACTACTTCCAGCTCCTCAAACTGTTTAGTCAAATTATTAACAACCTCTTGAACCTCACTCCTATGTTTACACAAGAAATTTGTCCTGAATTAGAGTATACGAGAGGTCTTCTCCACAAAATCCTTATTATCCTCCTCAAGTATTGATTGTTCAAGAAGAGTAATCAAAGGCAATGTACTAACCTTCTCCAATTTCTGACTATACTCTTTATACTCTTCTTCTTGTTTCTCCGATGCTTCAATATATTGCTGCATTTCTCCTATTAACTCTTATGTCCCTCTAATAACCTCAAAACCTTCAACCAAAAATTCACCTACTTCTTGATTCAATTTGTCTACACATCTATCTACCATCTCCACTTTTCCCCTTACCTACACCAAATCATGTACCTCCTTTTTGCTTAACAAAATAGGAGTTTCAATGGCCATTACTTGTTGTGATCTCAGAGAGGAAACACTTTTCAAAAATGAATGTAATTGATCCAACTGAGCCTTAAGCTCATCTTTCTTTTGTTTATCTTTTATCATTCTTGACTTGGTTGTTGAAGCCACTACATCAATTAGGTTCATCTGCTAATTCCTAGTGGGCCTTCCCAAGTTGACAGTACTCAACTGATAATTTGTTAACTGCATGTCCCCTACCTCCTTTTCTGCCATTGGCATGGCACACTCAGCAACAATCTCTCCTTTTTCCATGAGTCTGGTAGAGTGTAGGATTTTGGCCTTCTTTTTAGGCCTCTCTTGTTCAATCTCCTTCATCATATCCTCCCAATTGAGAGGTTGTGAAGGTGTTACTGCCCTTTTCTGCAAGTCCAGTTTTAGCCAAGTGGGAGCACATGGAGCAATAGTCATCATAGAGGAAGAGGAAGCAATAGCTATAGAAGGTGGCTGCACATGATCTTGGGGTTGAGAATCAACCCTTGATTTCTCTTGTTGTTCTTCCAGTATATGCATCTACACAAGTCTTTCAGCCTCTTCCCTATCCTTTTGTTCTTGTATCTTTTTATCTTCCTCTTCTTTCTTTAACCTCTCTTCCTCCAATCGATCTCTCTCCACTTTTTCCCTTTCCATTCTTTCCTTTTCCAATCTGTCCTTCTCTAGAGCTTCTTTTTCTTGTTTCTCTTTTTCTAAAGCCTCTAGTCTTTCTTTCTCTAGCCTTTCCACCTCTAGAGCCTTAAGTTTTTCTTCCTTTGCTTCTTCTTCTTGCTGCTTCATAACTATCTCTTCGACCTTCTTTTTGGTGAGCTTCCTCTGCAAGTTTTAACTTAGAAACCAAGATTTCTTTCTCCCTCTGGTTTCTTGCCTTCTCTTCTTCAAGGTCATGAATCTTTTGTATTGATTCCAAGTTGTCATTCTCTTCTTTAACCTTGAGCTCATGTTCTTGTTGCCTTTTATGTCTCTCTACTTCATCAACTACTACCTTAGCTTCAATTTGTTTGGCTTTTAATTGTTGCTGGTGCAGTATAGCATCAACTTGTACCTTGGCATCAATTTCCTTTTGTTTCTCTAAGGCTGCAGCCCTTGCATCAAAATCCTTTTTCGCCTCTTCAAACAACTTCCATTGATCCTCTAGTGTCAAAACCTGCTCAGTATCCTCCTCTAGAGGCACATTTTCCTGCATATCTTTTTTTGACATAGTCTCATCTAAATTTGTCCCAACCTCATGAATTTCCTTCTCTAAGGCTGTTTTTCCCTTTCCAACTTCAGCCATACTATGAAGAGCTCCCTTTTGAACTTCTTTACTCTTCTTCCTTGTAAGTGGAACTTGTGCGGATGATTCACCTAATGTAGGTTTCCAAATAGTTGATCCCTTTTGTACCTCCTCTTCTTGTATTTCCTCTTCATCATCTACCGCCTCAAGTTCTATCTCTTCGATGTCTGAGGGAAAGAACTCCAATGGCTCTTTAGGAGGTGTCTTCCTTTTGATCCTTTTTTATCCCTTACCCTTTTTAGGGGCTGGTCCTTGAGGCGCTTTGGTTCTTAACACCAACCAGTTAACACTTCAATCTAAGACTGTCCTTCCAATCTGCTTAATCTCAATGGTTTCTTCAGCATCCCAGTCAATTGGATCCAGGCTCTTGGTGCCAATGTTCAAAGCTTCATAGGATGGATCCAATACAATTCCATCATCCACCAAAGTTTCAGGAATATTATCTTTAACACCAAGCTCTGACATGAGTGAGACAGACAATCTTTCATAATTCTTCTTTCTTAGATCATACTCATCTTGTCGGTCACTCCAAAAGTCTTCTAATAAATTAAAATGCTTGTCAAACACAAAAGGTAACAAAGCATACATCTTACCCTTTGGATCAAAGTGCCTCCAAGTTTTGTATAAACCTAACTTCAATTGTATCAATTCACTACAGACCACCTTTGCTCCTACCAAGTGATGACAACCATACTCACCCAACTTCATGGGGAACTTGTGACATCCTGTTTTATGCTTTATTCCAAACCGAGCATTAACTCCAAGAGCCTGATATACAAACTCCATCAGCACTATCCTATTATTGCAACACCTTGGAAGCAGATGTGGATGGCCTTCAAAACTAGCTAACCTAAAATATGTAAATTTGGGGTATTGAATGTACCAACATCCCCATTCAGCAATGAATACCATGGCTTCTTGACTCAACCTGTACCCTGCATCTCCATTCAATTGGTTGATGACTACATATATGAATGCATCATTGACTCTTTTGAACTGAGTCTCAGAAACTTGTAGAGACAATTGGTCATAGTGCTCCCACACTTTCTTTTGTCCATCCAATGCTCCCATTATTCCCACTTTGTTTAAACCTGGGAAGATACCCAACCTTGCTGCTGCATACACAATATAAGAGGTCATAAAGAAACACTTAGTCTGCCTGATGTTGGTTAGTTGATTATGAATAGAACTTGACACAATCATTAGCCAATCAACATTTCCATTTAAGATTGTCTGGATGAAAGGAAACATCCACTCCTTGAACTGAAATGTATCTCTCTTCCCAAAAACTCTAGACAGCATCATAATTATATCTGATACCTCTTTGTAGAAATCTGCCCTCTTTGGCTAGTCTGCAAGCTTGCTTAAAGATTTATTTTCTATCTTCAACCACTTCTTATTCAAATGAGACTTATTGGAGTCCTTATACTAACTATATTTCTCCAAGGCCTCTGCCTCATCCAACTACACCAACTTCTTAAGATCCAAGACATTGAATATACTTTGCAATGCTTGAGGAGTAAGATCAATGATCATATTGTTCTAGGAATCCATGCACTATCTGGTAACATGATTGTAGGCACTAGCTGCTGTTCAAATCAACTCTGGGCATTGGATTGACAAAGGAAACAAATTGATATGAGCCAAACCAGACTCTGCAATCCTCTTCATTCTAGGCATCGCATCCTCATTGAATGTTTCAGCATATGCCTCCTCAAAGTTGTATTAGCCCAAGTTTGTGTCAGTGATGTCTGACTAGTCGGATTCCACTTTGCTGACTTTGATAACAGGACTCCTATGATTATACCTCAAGGTATAAGGAAATTTTTCAGGTTTGATTTTCTTTGGTTTAGGTGCTGCCTTTGATGTTCCTGCAGGCTGGTTTCTTTGAGAAGCTTCTCCTGATGTTCCTGCAGGCCGGTTTCTTTGAGAAGCTTCTCCTAATGTTCCTGACATCTTCTTAGATTTCCTGCAACAAAATTTTGAGTTAGATCCTTGCATATCATCATAAAACATGTTTTAAAAGGATACCTTTCATGTATACACCAGAGACGGAACCAGGCAGAAATATATTCTAACAGTCTCTTTTAACAAACTGTCGAAATCAGAGTCAAAACTAGAATGGTAACCCTACTTAACAAGAAGCAGGCTCAGAGTCAGAACTGGAAATGTGATCGGAACCGGAACCGGAATGGAAACTGATTCGGTTTCCTTCAGATTTTCTATTTTCATATTTGGGTTCGGTTTCGCTCCCGCTTCTGCTAGGTAAATATTTTTAGAAAGTAAAGGTCCTCACTATGGGCGGAGTCGGAGACAGGATGAAAATGGAATCGATACCTTTTGGAAAACCAATTTTTCAAGTTCAAAAATCGATTCCGATCCCGCTTCCGCCCAGGTTGACCATGACGTCATCCAAGACTTTAATCAATATAATGCAGAACTTCATGGTTTCAAACTAGGCAATTTTCAAAACGACATGGGGCTAACCTAAAATTTGATAGAACCATCCCCATATGACCAGGGGTGACTATATTTTAGGGCATCATATTTTAATCTTTTAAATGTGATCACCGAAACACACAAAACCCTAATCTAGAAAACACGATAAAACTAGGGCACAGATTAACCCTTCCCATTTTACCAGTTTGAATGCGTGACAAAACCCTAAGTAAAACCGAGATTCAATTAACCCTAACTCACTGTAAAAACATGAATTTAATCTTCCTCACTGTAAATGCCTAATTTTAACTAACGCCATTTAAAACCTTAATTTAATCTAACTTACTGCAAATCAAAATAGCATGACACGATCACGACTAAAACGTGAAAGTGACCGTGCCCTAAAACACAAAGAACCAAAAACAAAAGTAAAAGAAACGAAGAATTAACCAGACAAACCAAATAAAGAAAGAACCTACTCAAACAAACATACCAAAAACCATGAATTCATTTAAAACGAAATGATTCAAAGCACAAACAAACACAAAAACACAACAATATATAAATGAAGAACAACAACGATAAGAAACCCTACCTCAAGCACAAAAGAACCCAGCTAACCTTCTGAACTGATTCACAAGCAATAATCTTCTCCTCCTTCAATTGATTTTCTCAAACTAACTCCTCCACTACTCTTCCTTGCTCTTTAATCTCTTAACAATGATAATAATGATACGTTTAATCCTTAATGAAGGTAAAAAAATGAGAATTTCTACCTATGTGAGCAGTTGTCATTAATGCATTAAATGCAATTGGGTGGAGTCAAAATTGAAAGAGAACCAACACTTCATTATAGTACGACTTCAATCAAAAATTCAACGACCCAAAAGCGACGGAGGCGGAATCGGAATGTAAACTGATTCGGAAACTTAAGAAATTTCCTAACTTCGTTCCCGTTTCAGGTCTAGGTCCGCTAACAAAGCACAAAATGAAACCAAACAAAAAGAGTAAAACAAAAGACCCACATAATAAAACTTAACACAAGGACCTAGACTAAAACCAAAAAGTTGAAAAGTGGAGGCAGAGGCAGAATGGATTTAGATTTTGTAATTTTCAATAAACGCCAACTTAACACCCACTTCGGCACTGAGTCCGATGAAGACAAAACAACAGGTCAAAAGAAAGACTATCGGGATAAGACCTAGAATGTGTTTTGATTGAAGTTTCAGAACCTGATTTCGATAGACCAAAATAAAATAAAACAAAGTGTTGGAAGCAAAAAGACTCCAAACTTTGTTTGAAAAACAACAAGAGATAAAAATAAACAAAGGGGGACCCATTTTGACCAAGGAAAAAGATGGGGTGGTTATGCTGTAGAAGTTGTCAAAACCAACTTCAGACTCTAAGATCACTTGCATGCAAATGGATACCTGTCACAAGGAAGAGAATGGATAGAGAAAACAAACAAGGGTTTGAAGAAATATTCAACCACAAAGAAAGTATTGATTGATTGATAGATGGATAATTACAAAGAAACATATGCCTGATTATATAGGCAAGTGCTAAACCTAGAATGCAAAGGATGTTGCCAAGTGTTCAAATCACACTTCATGTGACAACAAGAAACCCTAACCAACTACCTAGGGAATGATAACAAGATGGAGATAAGTTCTAGAAAAGACAACTCATCTTCTAGAAGGGAATCTTGTCTCAACAACTTTATTAAATGATTAAATGCAACTTATGACTAATATGATTAATTAAAACCTAAGTTAACTTATGCTAGTATTAAAATTAATTAATTAATTACACTAACACCCCCCCATAAGTGCAGCTTAGGGAGGAAATGAAAAATGCAATGATTATGCATGATGATGATGGGTCCCAGCTGATGGCCATTTTAGGTACCCAAGTACAAATGCAATGCAAACTAAACTAATTGGGGTAAAGGAGAAGACCTAGTGGGAACAAAACTCCTCCCCAAAATAGAATGCAAAGAGAAACTAAGTGATGAAAGATGGAGGACTCAATAGGACCCCCAAGTACACCATCCATCACAAAGATACATGAAAGAACCCCCCCAAAAGAGAGGAAGAAATAGACCACAGATCCCCCCCATAATGAAGTAGCTCCAAAAGAATTGAAGAAACTACATCTCCTGAAAGAAGTGAGAGGGAAGAGGCCAAATGAAAGCAATCTCTGAAGGTGAAGTAGGTGTAGCCCAAGATGTCTCCACAGAAGCAGGTGTGACCTCAACAAATGAAGAAGTCAAAGTGGGTGAAGACTGAATAGGAACCTCCAAAGATGGATGATCAACTGGATCCTGCTGCACTGAAACAAAAGAAACCACATTTGTAGTCATAGAAGTATCGACAACTGCAACAGTAGGTGGAGGAGATGGAAAGGATGACTCAAGAACAGGATCTGAAGTGAGAACTCCAATGTTCAAGAAGCCAAATTTCTCCTCTGAATGATGATTCACACTAGAAGTGTGATGAACAGCTATAGGAACAGAAGCACCATCAATAGAAAAATCTGCAAAGGAATACAACCGAGATATATGATCCACCACCCCAGTAGCAATAACTGCTCTACTCTCTAAGTCTCTGATGATAACCGAATCAGGTGTGAACTCCACAGACCTCCCATTGCCTCCATGTGTGATATGATATATAGAAAGAAGGTTGTTCGTCAAATGAGGAACACACAAGACATCCTAAAAAGTGTTGTCCCCAAAACTAATAGATCCCTTCCCTGTAACACTCATGTATGTATTGTTTTCCATCAAAATAGGAGACATGGTGTGAGACTCAAAGGAAGTGAACATAGACTATGTAGAAGCCATATGATGAGATGCTCCTGAATTTAGAAGCCATCTCCCTAATCCAAGACTCGAAGAAGCACAAAGAGCATGTCCCTTCATATCTGATGAAGTATGTAAACCAGCTGTGCCCTTGTCATGCTGTATTGAAGAAGAAGAAGAAGGAGGAGGGGAAGGAGATGATGCAGACATCCTAGAAGGCAAATCAATCTAATGTTTCTGAAGAAGATTCTTCAACTCATCAATTTCCTTCTTGTAGCAATTATGTTCTGCATGTCCTTCTCTCTTGCAATATGCACATGGGCCCTTCTCCTTCCTAAATGATTTCCCCTTAAAAGAGGATGATGAATCTGAGGACTCCTTTTGTTGCTCATAAGATTTGGAATCCTTTTGTTTTTGTTTCATTCCTTTTCCTGTAGAAGCCTTATGATCTCTGAGCTCCTTTGATGCAATAAGTGCATGTGGTGAAGAGGCTTCAACTTGCCCATATTGGCCAACTTGGTCTGCTCTCAAGTGAGAGAAGATGCAAAATCATCAAAAGAAGGCATAGTAAAGCTAGTACCAAGTGCATCCCTAGTAGCATAAAAGGTAGAAACAAAAATTGAATAATCTCGTCCAAGTTTAGAAAGAATGGACAATATCAATTGAGAGTCTTCCTTCTGAACACCACACTATGACAACTGCAATCTAAGAGACTTGAGTTTGGTGAAAAACTCCTGGATGCTATCAAAATCCCTAGGATTTAAGCCAATAAGCTCATTCTCTAACTGAAACCCTCTCATAGTATCCTGCTTCCCAAACAAAGACTGCAAAGTAGTCCAAACCACATGGGGTGTAGTGCAAAACTCAATGTGAAAAAGAAGGTCAGAAGAAAGAGATAGACATAATGTACCATAAGCTTCATCACACCTATTAAACCACTTTCTCTTTTTAGTAGCACCTGTAGGTTCAATTTCTGTGCCCATGGTTACCCTGTACAACCGTTTATGTTTCAAGTGAATCTCCATTTATTTTTTCCAACCAAAATAGTTGAATGGAGTAAGGGGTGCAATATTATGTGTATCCATGACATAAAACAATAATATATACTCTCAAATAAAATAAAAATTGAATTTAGCTTGTAGGAAACAAGTTTTCTAGCAAAAATGTTTATTTCTAATTTGATTTCTGGAAAATCTACTCACTGTTTGTAGACAAAAATAAAAACCCAGAAATATTTTGATGCTAGAAATAAAACCCAGAAATCGTTTCTTGATCCAACAAGCAGAAGATGAAAAAAAAAATAAAAAAATTTTAACCTTCAGCCAGGAGAAAAATGACGCTCGACGCTTTTTAAACTGCGATTTTCTCCAGATCTGTGTAAGATATGCAAAATCTAAAAGATACCCAGTTCAGATTTCGACGCTGGCTACAAAACTTAGAAATTGTTTTTCTTGCAAATGAGTGAAAACTGGATTTTTGAAGCAAATATGATGACGCTCCAATAAAAAGCGGCATGCAACAAACCCTTGTAGCTCCAAATAGCTCCAAACTCTTTAAACAAGAACAGGCATGCAGCAGGAAAGCTCTGATACCATGTAGAAGTTGTCAAAACCAACTTCAGACTCCAAGATCACCTGCATGCAAATGGATACCTGTCACAAGGAAGAGAATGGATGGAGAAAACAAACAAGGGTTTGAAGAAATATTCAACCACAAAGAAAGTATTGATTGATTGATAGATGGATAATTACAAAGAAACATATGCCTGATTATATAGGCAAGTGCTAAACCTAGAATGCAAAGGATGTTGCCAAGTGTTCAAATCACACTTCATGTGACAACAAGAAACCCTAACCAACTACCTAGGGAATGATAACAAGATGGAGATAAGTTCTAGAAAAGACAACTCATCTTCTAGAAGGGAATCTTATTTCAACAACTTTATTAAATGATTAAATGCAACTTAGGACTAATATGATTAATTAAAACCTAAGTTAACTTATGCTAGTGTTAAAATTAATTAATTAATTACACTAACATATGCAAGGCATAACAAGACCTAAGAGGGAGAGACTTAAGTGGAAGAGAGAATTCAAAGGGAGGGAGAGAGAGAGGAGAGGGGAGATGGAGAGTGAGAGGGAGAGAGAGAGGGAGAGGGAGTGGGAGGGATCTAAGTGAGAGAGAGAGAAGAAAGGAAAGATGGAGAGAGAGGTAGAGAGATATGTCTAGAGCTCAAGGAGAGAGAGTGAGAAAGATAGGTATAAAGAGGGAAAAATAGAGAAGAAAGGAGGGAGGGATAGGTCTAGAGCTTAAGGGGAGACATGGTGATATATAGAGAGGTAGAGAAAGGGACAGAGAGATATGATGATTTATGAAGATTTTTTCATATCCTTGCTATAAAAAATATAAATATTTCATTATTCGTTAATTTTTCTAATGTTTCAAATATTTTGAGATGAGTGTTACAAAAAAATCATTAAAAAAAAGACTTTGCATGTGAAAGTAGTGAGCATTTGATGTTTCAAAAATGAAATATGAAGTTCAAATGATTATGATTATTTTTTATAAACAATATAGAAACACCACCTAGTCCATTACGTAGATCTCTCAATCACCTTTCCCACTCCTGTAAAAAGTCAAAATTTTGATAAGAAACACAAAAATTATGCCCTTTTTACTAAAGAAGGTTTTTTAGGTCTTCAAATGGATATCCGTTTTGTTTTTCAAAAAAATGGGTTCCCACTTTCCAAAGTAAATATCCATTTTGAAATGGATATTCGTTATAAATATATATTTGTTATAAATGGATATCCATTTCAGTTTGGTATTACAAAACCAAAATGGATATTGTACCCAAGCCTACAAAAAAGTCAAAGCATAAATTTTGCCTTTTTCGACATGTTAAAAATGCCTTTTTTCACATCGCCACTTTTTGGACCCCCATGATCTTCCACATACCTAGGTGATTGTTCCCAGGGATTCCTCGACTCCTAATTTTGCTATGGTTGGAACTGTGTTTGATTTTGTTGCCACTATGGCTGATTCGGCTGCCACTGTGGATGATTCGATTGCCATTGTGATTGGTTCCACTGAGGATTCATCCATTCAAGTTGACTCTAGAATGTAGGTGGTGTATGTGTTTTGTAAGGAGGAATCCATTGGTTTTCATTTTTCCAAGGATTCTGATTCCAATTAGTTCTAGGACCATACTGCCCTTGATTAGCATTATATCTTGTATTTTGAGATCTTTGCCCAACATAATTAAGTTCTTCCTCCACTACAGGTAGTTTTTTCATATGATTCTTGATTCCAAGTAAGAGGTTACAAGAACTTGTTGCATGATTTTTCTCACATATTTCACAGAGATTGACTTGATTTAATGGACACTCTCTCAAAAGATGTTTCCCTCTACATTTGGAACAATAAATGGCTAAAGGCTCAATAGTCTTCTTATCTCCTTGCATGTTGAGATGAAGGAGTATATCAATTTTCAAATTCATAATTTCTTCCATTACTTGAGACACATCAGGAGTGAGAGCTTTGTTTCTTCGGGAGCCTCTAGTCCCTACTCTAGTCCTAGAGTATTTTTTGTATATTTCAATAATATCTTCTAAAGAAAGCTTATTGATATCTCCTTTCCCCATAAGATTTAAAGACTCTCTAGACTCATCATCAATTCCTTTCAGAAAAATTGTCTTACTAATCTCATTATCCAACCCATTACCACACCTTTTATGCACAAACTAAAATCTATCAGCATAGTCTTCTAGACTTTCATCTTCCATTTGTCTCATTCAGAACAATTCCTCTTTCCTATCTCTTACTCGACAATAATCTTGGTATTTATCCAAAAACTCAATTTCCATTTCATGCCAAGTTGAGATTATCCTTGCACCTAAACCCATGAACCATCATATGACTGACTCCTTTAAGGTAGAAGGAAATAGTTTCAACTTCTAGTTATTAGTTGTATAATCATATGTCTGGCATAAAACCTTAAACTCAAAAAGAAATTGGTCAGGGTCCTCAGAAGTTTTTCCCCTAAAGGTAGGTAAAACTGACGGTGAAATATTCTTCATAGGAGGCTCATCAAGTTCTTTGTTTAGATTAATAGGATAGGAAAAGGTCCTATTTGTTGGGGGGTCATTTCCTAGTTGTTCACCCATTTATTCTTCTTGAAAATGTTCTTCATTCTCAATTTGATGTTGTGGAGCTTGTTGTTCTTGATCAAAATAAATATTTCATGGAAGAAACCTTCCTAGATGGTCTCTAGCTCGTCTCATCCACAAATTAAATTGTCTTCCTTATCAACACTAAGGATTCAAACTTAATAGCCAAATATTTTAATTTTCCTTGGCAATGGCGCCAAAAATGATGGGCAAGGTCATTGGTGTCACTTCTTGCATCATTTAATCTTTCAATTATCGAACCAGGTGTGTTTTAGATCTATATGCGATAAGAATGTCTCCACGGATTGGGGGGTTTTGCACTATAAATAGTGTAGACACTATAAAAATATCCTAAGTTTGCGAGTGCCATTTTTCTCAGTCATCATCTTTTGATAATTGAATAATTAAATATGTTCAATCGTATTCCTCTATTAATTAAATAATTTTCAATTATTTAATTAATTCACCTTCTCATTTCTATCCCGATCAACTAAAACTATTTAATTATGTCACTAATATATCCTTTTCTCCAATGATTTATTTAATCATTATTTAATTATTTATCTTTCATTACCTGTCTATAGTCAGATAATAATAATTATTTGACGTTTTATTCTTCTATAATTAAATAATTTTGTAAATTATTTAATTATGTGTCATTCTTCACTTTTGAATAAATGATCCAAGTCAACGATAAATGCCTAATTTTTATCTCCTCCTTTAATTAAATTTATGAATTTAATTAAATCTCCTTTTTCATTTCCCCCAAATAAATTATTTATCTGCCATTTGTCCCTTTCCTCTATTTTTGAAAAAATAATTTAAAACAAATTATTTATGCACATTTTCTAGTCAAAGATTCCTTATGATTAATCCCTGCCATTGCCTTCATTGTTGTCATAGCCATCAGGTGTCATAGCCGTCAAAGTTATATATTTTCCATGCATAGCATATTCTATTTGCATCAATTTTCAACCGTTGATCTGAGCATCTTTCTAGAATCTTGGTCTCAACCATCCATTTTGTAACCTCTGTCTCATTTATTCTCATCAATTGATCTTGGAATCCTCCTAGAGGATTAATCTCAGTCGTCCATTTCAAAGTTTTTCTATAAAAGAAACCTTTATCCTCCATTTTCAATTTAACAGTTATTTGTCTCCAACTTTCTACTTACTATTTTCCAGGTATTTGCACATGTGAAGCAACAAATCTAAGGGAAAAGATTGCAAAAAGTAGAAATAAGAGAGCAAGGGAAATGATTCAATATTCAAGCATGGGGAGTATTGTGATTTGATGTTATTATTTTCTCATGCTTTCATTGTTTTCTCTTGTTTAAGTGTGGTTAATGGTCTAGAGGTGTTAGTTGTCACTATACTAGGCTAGAAACTAGGAAACCCCATCTTACATTGGTGAACCCAACGCAAACATCATTTTTTGCAAAAAAATTGTATCGGTTTTACTTGTTTTTGCAGATTTTGGGTACAAAATGATGCAACTGTTGAGAGTAGCGATGCATTTTCTGAGAAGTGGCACATCTGTCAAATGCAGTGATGCACTTGTCCAAAAATGATGCATCTGTAGGAGGCATCTATGGGCGAGAAAATTTAAATTCAAAATCACAACGCAATCGCCATCGTGTGACGCAACACAATGACTCAACTGTTGGAGGGAGTGATGCATTTGTCTGCTAGGTAAATTTTTTTAGTTTTGGTAGATTTTTTGTCACTCTTTTGATTTTTTTGAGTAGAATAGAGTTTTTGGCTTTCTGATATTTTGTTGCAGCATGTGGCTTTAGGTTGGGACTTCTAAAATTGCTTCCTTGAGGAGCAACAAAAAAAATTGAGTCCTTTAGTTTCAGTTTTATTTGATTTCTAGTTTAGTTTCTCTCTTTTCTTTCTCTTTTAGTTTGGTTGTTAGATTTTGGTTTGGTGCTAACCCTTTTTTTTGGTGCTAACTTGAAGTTTGTGCATCCCTTTTGTTGTTCTACGAATTTTATTTTAAAGACTACTAACAAGTAGTTTTGTAGGTTCAAATGTACAAGGATTATATTTTGAAACCACTTTGTTTTTTTTAGATTAGATAACACTTCTTTTGGTGCTCTAAAATGAACGATTATCTTTCTCACATAGATTAAATTAGAGGGTAAATGAACACCATGTCTTAGTGTTTGAGGGTGGTAGGTATTATGCTCTCACCTTGTGCAAACTTGGTGATCACAAAGCCAAACCCATTTGTTTTTGTGTTCACCCATTAGAAGGGCCTACCTTGGTGGGAAATATTACTCACCCCAAGGGATGATCCTAAGTGGTAATGGGCTAAATCCAAGTCCTTCCGAACCACTATAGAAATTTGTGATTGCAATAAAATTTTGCAATCATCAGGATGTGGTATGTGATAGCTCTTCCCTAGTATCTTTATGATATGTAACCCCTTGTTCTAAGGGTAGGGAGACCTCCTGAGGGAGTTTATCATAGTACCCCCTAAACCAAATTCCCTTACTAGATACCTCTTGTTTGTAGCAGCCAAAATCCTTCTATTTGTTGGTGCAAGAGGTCAGACCTTTGAAGTCATCCCACATACTTGTGGTTCTTAGTAGAGATGAAGAGTTTGTCATGCGAGATTCATGAGAACTCGGAGCTTGGTTGACCCGAGAAGTGAGTGTCGTGTTGGGGGATCTAGTGTGGCCAATATTCTAAGTCATCCACTAAGAATAAGCATGACTAGTTAATCCAAGTGGGAATTCAATGAATATTATCCTTACCAACCTTAGGATTGTGCTTTTCTTCTTTAAAAAATTAAGCATTTTTTATATAAAACCAATCCTCAAACAAAGTGCTTGATACTGTTTGTTGTGTTTTCCAATCATATTTTGTTAGAAACAATCAAAAACTCAAATCAAAACCATTGAAAATGTCAAAAATATCATTCTGGAACCATAACTATCAAAAACAGACTCACAACTATCACCATGAACCACAACTGTCAGCTTAAAAACTGCAACTATCTACCCGAATTGCAATTTCCAGAAATAGAACCGCATTTGCCAACATGAGCCACAATTGTGAAACACATCTAATAAGAATTGAACAACAATTGTTTGCTAAATAAAATTACCTAAAATCAGTGTCCAAAATCTGATCAAAACCATTTTACAGTGACCTCTATCTGATAAACCAGAGACCTGCAAGTTTTACCAGCCCATTTTAAGCATCCCCATTAGGAGAACATTGCATTATAGGTTGCATCCCTTCACCCCTTCTATTACACACTTTGGACTTTCACCTTTAGGTTGCATTTAGACCTTCAAATTTTGAACATAGGGAGACCTTTGAGCTTTTGGAAATTCTGGGTTACACATTTTTATTTGTTATTGATGATTGTCATTGTTGTTGTCTTTTCATTTATCACTTTTTCAAGTTTGAGCTTGGTCTTGTGTCCTATTCTTGGTTGTTCTCTTATGGTCAATGACATTTGGAATTTTTTGCCTTGGGTTCACATTAGCTTGATTTCCACCCTTAGTTTAAAATTCCTTCACATTGTTCTCATTTGGACTCGTATTACCTAGATTGCACTTTACATCCTTATACTCCAAAAATACAAAAACATAACATAGTTTCAATTGAATCATTATCTTGATCTCCAATAAATCATTATCTAGTCACCTTGATCACCAATCATATTTTAGCTTTCTTTAGTATTCATTATCACCATCCTTTGGTCATTACTATCATTTCATTATCATCCCTACTTTAGCATCCTTGCATTTTCATATCCTAAAGTCTAAAAATCCAAAAATATAGTTTAGTGTCATCCACATCTTGAATTATCCCTAAACTTGCAAACATCTCACATGGTTGAAACAAGGTCAAAATCCAAAAGAAAGGACATGAAATATTGAAGTGACCCTTTTCATGACACTACCCTTGGGTTTAATTCAAATCAATCCACACCTCACAGAGAGGTACCATAAAGAGAACAAACCAACAATTGGGACAATCTAAGTCATGATTAATTCAATAAGAAATGGGAAAACCTAAGCATAGAAGAATTAAAAAAAAAATTGACTCCTCAAGAAATTGAAAGATTTTATCAAGATCCAAAAAATTTAAACATGATTGATCAACTTGTTAGTGCCGATCCTAATAGATACTTCTATGCACTAGCTAAAAAGGGTGCCAAATTACCTCAAGGTTTTGATGTATCGACCATTGTAGAAGAAGAAACCAAAAATCCATTTTCACTTGGCATGCATTCATCATCTAAGACATCAAACAATCCCTTGGGGAAAACTCACACATGAGTACCACTACCACACATATCCCAAATATCCCAACATTTGGAAATAAGGTAACCCATACCACTACACAAGAAAAAAATTATACACTAGGAAGCACCTCCAACTCCATGGGTAAGACCTTTACAAATCCCCTTTTCCAAAACACACATCAAGGTTCTACTTCACAAGGTCCTACACCTTTGACTCAAAATACAAACCAAGGTCCCATTCCTACACTTCAAAACACAAACCAAGGATCCTTGTTCCAATTTTCAAGTCAACCTAGAAAGGTCCACATTTTCTCACAAAAAATCTAGAAGCAAAAAAATAATCAAGGATCCATCCCATCATTCCAAAATGTGAATCAAGGGTACCTCTCGTCATTCCAAAATTCTAACCAAGGAAACATTCCTTCATCACAAAATGTCAATCAAGGGCCTACATCTTCATTTCAGAATACCAACCAAGGGACCCTCCCTTCATCACAAAACATTGGTGAAGGACCAACACCTTCATTTGCAAACAAAAGAAATAATTTTCAAAACCAAAATACAAATCAAGGGTCTACACATCAATTCCAAAATACCACATTACATGCAAACATGGCCTTTGGAATAAACCTCAATGCCAATTTCATTCCAAATCAAACCAACACAAATCAATATGGAAACCAAGATCTCGCATCATAAGACATCAATCATAATTCACATCCAACCTATGACCTTAATGCTAGCACCATGACACCAAATCAAAACAATGCAACACCATCTCTTGCAGACTTCTTGATGCAACAAGTGAAAACCCTTCAACAAATGACAAACATGCAATTAGGGACCAACAAAAAGACCTATTCCATGGAGGAATTATGCCCCTTTCCATTTTATATAAATTTATACATGCCACCCTTTCCTCCTCATTTTACAAAACCACCATTGCCTAAGTATAAGGGGACAGGGGATCCAATAAAGCACATTAAAGAATTCAAAACTTCATGTATGGAAGTCTCATATGATCCAACTTATTTAATGAAACTATTTCCATGAAGTCTTATGGGGGAAACTCTAGATTGGTTTGCACATCTTCCTCCAGGAATAAGAACATGGGGTGAACTAGCCAAAAAAATCATTAATCATTTTTCCTTAAACATTAAAAATGATATCACCCTTGCAACATTAAGCACTACTAGAAAAGAAGAAGGAGAACCTCTTACCTCGTTCTACCAAAGATTGTGAGGTTTGGTTAGCAAATTCCCTTGTCATACTCCTAAAAAAAAATTGGTCACCATGTTTGTGGAAAATCTTAATGAAGAACTCATGATCCAAATTCAAATCCAATGTTGTATAACCTTTGAAGAGATCCTTGAGAAAGGTGTCCTTATTGAGAAAGGTCTTATTTCCAAAGGAATAGTAAAGATAAACAAAGAAAACTCGAAATCCAGCAATGATAAGAGCAAATACTGGTCCCAAAACAAAAATGTCACAAATGATGGAATTATTGATGCCAAATTGATAACCAAAGGTCAAATTATTCAACTTAAAGGTCCATCCTCATCAAATACACCAACCATGCCAAATACAAAGATCTAGACTCAAAACCAAATGTTGAACGTTGTCCAAGACAATCAACAACGAAGAGGACCTCCTCATGCCAATAGAACCTACACCCCCTTGGGTGAACCTATTGAATTAGTTCTCAAATAGCTCTTGAAAACCAATACCATCACACTACCTGACACCAAGAATTATGAACCTTCCTTGATCAAACCAGATTGGTGGAAAGAAGACAAATACTATGAATACCACTGTAGCAAAGGTCACAAAACAACAAGATGTTGGACACTCAAGAACATTATTCAAGACCTCATTAAAAAGGGAACCATATTAGTGGGAGATTCACAAGGAGAAACCAATACTAATCATACCATATTCAAGACTCCCTTGCAAGACCATGATAAATGGAAAGCCTCCAATTCAAGAAGCAACAATAGTGCCAACTATTTCGTAGTCAAAAATGACTATAGCACTATCATTCTTAATATAACACCATTTGATGATCGCATTGCTACCATCACCATAAACAAGCCAAACTCAAATTGTGCTATCGCTACTCATAGAACCAAGATAACCATTCTAGGACCTCCGCCTAATCCTCAGCCCAAGACCCAATATAATCTCCTGGAGCAGTTGGCAAAAACTCCCGCACAAATCTTTATCTTGGAGCTCCTTCACACATCCCCACAACATAGAGCTATAATTGATGAAGGATTGCAAGAAGCGTTCATCCCCACCAACCTATATGTAAATGCATTTCAAGCCATGGTTAGATACTTAGCCATGCCACATCATATCACATTCTCTGAACAAGAATTTTCCACACCAAAATCTGATCATAATGACCTCTTACATCTCAAAGTATACGTTGATAATTGCAAGATTAGGTGAGTCCTAGTAGACAGTGGAGTAGGTCTAAATATTTTCTCACTAAAATTAGTGAAAGAATTGGGATACTTTGAGAATTGTATAGACCAAATAAATAAAATCACTATCAAAACTTATGATGATGTTGAGCATTCGTCTGAAGGTGTCATTTCACTTCCTATAAGAGTTGGCCCAGTAATACAACATACAATATTTCATGTCTTGGATCTAGATTTATATTATAACCTTCTCCTTGGTCATCCTTAGATTCATGCTATGAGAGCTATCCCATCCACCTACCATCAACGCCTCAAATTTTCACACAATGACACTAAAATCACTATTCCAGGCGACCTTGACCCTTTTCAAGATTATTCAAATCTAATGGGAATATGTTGAGCATCAAGTGCCCATCAATCGAGAGGCTTCACCTTCCACTTCATCCAATACTCCATCCCACTACATTGACCCATCTACTCTGGTCAAATATTTCGCTCCATTCACCACACCCTTCACGCCTAAGATCCAAATCCAAGACAAAGGATGTAGAGAATATAATATGAAGAGTCTCTTTTTCATTGGAAAATTGCCTAGATCACTAAAGTCTTATGTAAAACCACATCCTCTGCAGCCTAAGGTCATATTTCATAATCCCCCTACAACCTTCATTAAATGGTGGGAACAAGCCCAATAATTTTTAGATGATCACATTCTCACATGGTTGTACAGAGAAGAAGAAGACACTCAATCTAAGAGGTTGCCAGTTGAACAGTATCCAAAAGGGTTCCCAATAATGAAATGAAAAGGATATGATGGACACAGTGGTCTTGGCATAAATAAACAAGGAAGGATAGAACCCTTGTAACCTCCTAAGTTGATCAAACATAAAGGGTTAGGGTTCACACCTGTAAAAGTGACTATCTGAGGTATCAAATTACCTTCGAGTGAGGTTGTTAATGCTTCATATTAGATCAAGACATATGAAGACCCTTGGGATTTTGATGATGATTCCAATGAATATGACTGGGATTCCCTATCCTCCACTACCTTTATGGAATTAGACAAACTATTTGGAATACTTGATGAGCCTCCTCTTAAAACATAGTTCAGTCAAATTCTTACAATTGGTTCCCCGCTAAGTCTACCAGGCCCTCGTCCCAAAGCCCCCTTAAATAAAGAAGAATGGATTAAACACTTTTGGGAAACCATTGATGTTGCCTCTTGGGAACCTGATGACTCTATGTTTGTCTTTACCCTATCTTCCTACAACATGAATCTTGATAATAATGATGATGGCTTACCCCTTGTCTACCCACAACTCATAGATTGGGATCAACAAGACCCACCAAGTTTGGACACTTTCAAGAACGACGAAGCAATCGTTGAGTTTATGGGACTTTGTGAAGGAATACCTAGTGGGGATCATAAGGTTGGATTTTCCATAGAAATCGATTATGTAGCATACTTTGGTGAGGCTATCCTATCCTCTAGCCGCAAAAATAAAAATGACAAAAGTAAAAATAGAAATGATAGGTCTTCAAGTGAAAACCCAAAGGCGCCTATTGACCATGAAAAAGTAAAAATAAAGGACATATTTGAAGGTGAAAACATCACTGAGGTGCTTGAGGATGGAGGATTGGACTGTCTCCCAATAGATTGAGAGAGATCATCATTTATAATAGAAGAGATAGAAGAGGTGAATGTTGGAACACAAGATAATTCCAAAATCATATAGTTAGCAGCATCTTTGACCGACAAGGAAAAGCTCGAGTTTGAAACTTTATTTACAGAAAGACAAATCAATTTTGCTTGGTCATATGTGGATATGCTTGGATTGGATCGTAAATTATTTTTACATCACTTACCACTACTACCTAATGTCAAACCATACAAACAAAAGTTGAGAAAAATGCATCCACAAATTGCACTTCTTGTCAAGGTAGAATTGAAGAAATTTCTAGATGTTCGATTGATTAGGTCTATTGATTATGAAAATTGGATATCAGGCCTTGTTCCTATCACTAAACCAAATGGTCAAATAAGAATCTTCAAGGATTTTAGAGATCTCAACAAAGCTTTTCCCAAGGATGATTTTCCTCTACCAAACATCAACATCATAGTAGACCTCACAGCTGGATATGAAATGCTATCACTCATGGATAGATTCTCGGGTTATAATTAGATAAGGATTGCTATTGAAGATCAACCAAAAATAGCTTTTACATATGCTTAGGGAACCTTTTTTTGGAATGTGATGTCATTTGGACTAAAAAATGTCGAAGCTACATATCAAAGAGCGATGACTACAATCTTTCATGACTATATGCATGTGCTGATGGAAGATTATGTTGATGACATTCTCTCTAAATCCCTAGAATGAAGTGGACATTTAGTAGTATTGGAAAATATTTTCACATTACTGGAAAAATACCAACTTAGATTAAATCCAAAGAAATGTGTTTTGGGGGTCCAATCAAGAAAACTTCTTGGATACATAGTCTCATGCAGAGGAATAGAAGTTGATCCTATGAAAGTCAAAGCTATCTTAGAAATGCCACCTGTTGGTTCTAAAAAATGTAGGTTTGAACCACGAGAGGTTGCCAAGCTCTCACAACTCTTTTGGCCAATGTACAAGGCCAATTGATGCAATTGAACCTTCTTCTCTTTAGGTTCTGCTAGACCTAGGCGGGTGCACCTATGTGTATGTTGCAGATTTGAAATATATTTCCTGCTCAAACAATCTATTCACAATGGAAAATGGAAGTGAATAGATAAAATCATGATTGCTACTTCTACTACATAAAAGAAAGGATTTGAAAATGTTATTTTATATGAAATCTATTCTTTGGTTTGTGATAGATCAGTGCCTTCTATCCACATGGGCAATGGAGTCAAAAATCAAAAATTATATGTGTTTCCCTCTCTAGCTTAATTCAAGTTGCTAGGCACTTTGAAATTCTATGATTGGCATATAACTTCACTAAATTCATGACTTGCATAAATTGTGTTGGAATACTTTCTTAACCTGGTTCTTCTTTAATTATCCAAAAGAAATTCTTAAATTGCTGTGACTTATTTAAAAGAATTTAATTCTGACTTGCAGACACCAGTTAATTAAATCACACAAAATGGGAATATATTTTGACAAATCAAAAATATACTTGATATACTAATTTAAATTATAAAAGATCTCAAGTTGGAGACAACGAGATAAAGAATATACATTAATAAAACATAACAACTGAACACCAGAAAGAATTCACCAGTTTAAACATTTTCTCCATTGATCTACTTCAAGAAAATCTGTACATTATTTCCATTTCCCAGTTTTTATTTTCTGCCAAAATCTAACTTCTAACTCCTCTCCCCCTTTCAACTGAATTTTTTAAAATATGTATACAATTCATACCAAGGGTCGTGACCCTTCAATTTCCTGTTACAGCTGTTTGAATTCATTGACAGAAATTAAAATATTTAATTGAGTTGCCTCATCGGCAAATTAAATATTTTTACATAGTTTTGCATTTTCGTTTTTACCTTAACATTTTAGCTGCTCTTAATATTTATTTTTATATGCAAAACTTTCCCTTATATTTACTGCTTCATCGCCATCTTTATTTTTGCCTCCCACGATGCCGCGATGCTCTGACTTTGAATGCTCCGCTTCTTCCACCGCGCTACCACGACCTTCACACTTACACCCTGCAGTTGTGCGGTGACCAGTCTAGACCGCTACATCCACCCACTACGCCACCGCTGTCTACTTTCGAACTATCCATGGTTGCACAGTAACCATTTGCGGACCATCCGCCAACTGTGTTTCTTCTTTCACCTGACTGACTGTTTACTGCGCCACCGCGGTCGGCTTGAAGACTATCTACAGTGTAGCAGTAACAATCACCATGACTACGCTTAACCACCACCGTGATACCGCGAGCCACTTTGCAAAAGGCCACAGTATAGCGATAAATGACATAGACCACAAAAAGTATGGTGACGGTAAAAGGTATAAGGTATTTCAGCATTGTGGAGGGCGATGAATGAATCTTTATGAAAAAAGATAGGAAAATAATGGGGTTTAAATGGGCAAAAAGGCCTTATTTTTTATTGGAAAATTTATGGTTTTAACAGTGGCTCCTATTGGGGATGAGTGGTTCTACAAATCACTACAAGAATTCAGAATTTACTGGGAGAGTAGACCAAGACATGAATGTACCAGAAAATGAGGGCAATAGAAGATGGAGGGAATGAAATAATGAAAAATATGGGAAATGAAAGATGGAGAATGGAGAGTGGAAAATGACCCTACACTAGTGTACATGGAAAGAAAACAATGTTTTGAATAAGGGTACCTTTGAGATTATCCATGTACTGGCAAGTCCTAGACCCAATAGAATTCCTAATCTACTGTGCATGGAAAAGAAAGCTTAAAGAGGTCTACTAAGAATTATCCATGCACTAGCAATCCTTAACCCTCTGCAATTCCTCAAGAGAAGAAATGCTTCAAGAATTTCCCATGTATAGGAAACTCCTGCTCCTCTCTAGACATGTTCTACAAGAAATAAGAATCTTCACCTCCTTTACAAGTTATCATAAAAGGACCCAACCATAAAGCTTCAAACTTGTCATGCTTCTCCTTCTCCTGGCACTGAGCATTCCACATCAATACTAGGTCATTTTCTTTAAATTTTCTCTCCTTGGCCTTTTTATCAAAAGGATATTTCATCTGTGACTGCAATTTCACATTTTTCTTCTAATCCATTCTTCTTATTTCATCAAGTTCTACAAGCTGCTCCACTCTTTCCTCCATTGGTTCATAAATATCCAAGTCTTCTTGTAGAATAAAATTATAAACTGGAAAAAGGTTTTGCAATGGCATCCTGGCTTGTGTCCCATACACCAGTTCAAATGGAGATTTTCCAATTGCCTTCTTCACTGTAATCCTATCTTCCCATACATCCAATCTTAACTTTGAATCCCATGCCTTCTTATTTGTATCAAGAATCCTCCTTACTATCTTCAAAAGACTTATTACTTGATTTTTCCTGGCCATTGGCTTTTGGATGATATGGGGAAGAATAAGAAACATTAATGCCATATGTTTTGCAAAAATCTCTAAACTCTTCAGATCTAAAACACATTCCATTATCTGTGATTAATCTGATCGAGGTGCCAAATCTGGTTATAATATTTTCCATCAAAAACTTCCCCACCACCTTGCTAGTTGCTTGCTTAGTTTGGATAGCCTCCACCCATTTTGTAAAATAATATGTGGCCACTAATATCCATTTGTGTCCTCCACTTGATCTTTCCTGTATTTCTCCAATGGAGTTGATTCCCCACTAGTGAAATGGAGCATCAACCTGCAAAGGTCTAAGTGGCAAGGCTCCTTGATACTTCAACTTCCCCAAAAACTTCTGACAAGCCTCACATTTCCTCACATGTGCAAAAGAGTCATTGAACACCTTAGGCCAATAACCAGCCCTAAGAATTTTATGTGCAGTGGTCTTAGCAGAATAATAGCCTCCACACACCCCTTCATGCATTTCACTCAAGACATATTCTGCCTGGGACTCATCTAAACATAAAAGCAATATACCATCCCTATTCTTCCAGAATAAGTCCCCTTCTATAAAAACGTACTTAGAAGCCTACAACTTCAAAGTTCTCCTTTATTATCATTCAAACCCTCAGGAAACTTCATTTGTTTGAGATACTATATCACATATGTATACCATGGAGTATGTTCAATACTTGCAACAACCTCTTCCTTACCTTGTACATTGCAGATTTGGTTTGCTTCAATATTCGTTTCTGCCATCAGCCTTGCCAAACCCTGTCCTCTTACCAGTTTGGTAATTTGAATCTCCATATTGAACTCTTGGATTTTATTAATCCATCTGCATCTCTTCCCTGTCACTTCTGTCTGCACCAAAATATCCTTCATAGCTGCATGTGCGACATAAGCAATTATCTTAGCTCCAACAAGATAAGGTCTGAAAGCCTTTGCTACTTTGACCAATGCATAAGCCTATTTTTCCATAATATCATACTTCAATTCTGACCCCTGCAAAGATTTGATAAAAAAGGAAACAGGTTGTTCACGGCCTTCATCATTCTTCTATAACATGTCAGCAACTATGGTATGAAATGAAGCAAAATAAAAAATCTGAAATGGCTTAGTAAAATCATGGGACTTTAGGATAGGAGCTTCTTTGATAGCTCTTTTTATAAATATGAAGGCATCCATGGATTTAGCAGTCCAATCCAACTTCTCGTCTTTTTTCAACATCTTAGATATAGGTTTAACAATCTCAGCAAAATTGGAGACAAACCTTCTAACAAAGTTAATTTGGCCGAAAGTGATTGGATTGCTTTGACAGTTTTGGGAATGGGGATTTTATCTATGGCATCTACTCTTTCAGGATCTATCCTAATCCCTCCTTTTGATACAATATGCCCCAAAATATTACCTTCTGTAACAGCAAAATGACATTTTTTTGGATTAAGACTAATACCATATTCCAAGGTTTTGATGAAAACCTTCTCCAGATCTCCCACATGATTCTCTACCCTTTTAGAATAAGTAGTGAGGTCATCTTGATACACCACCATTATAGCATTAATTAGATCTGCAAATTCCACATCCATGGCTCTTTGAAAGAAAGATCCTGCATTTGTGAGACCAAATGGCATTCTTACATAGACATATGTTCCCCATGGCGTAGTAAATGTTGTCTTGTATTGCTCAGATTCTTTGACTTTGACCTGATTATATCCAGAAAATCCATCCCTCATTGACAATAGCTCACATCCTATTACTTTGTGCAATATTGCCTCCATTTTTGGGAGAGGATAATTATCTTTTAGGGAAGCAACATTAAGATTTCTGAAATCTACACACAATCTTATGTCCCCATTCTTCTTCCTAACTAGAACCAAATTTGAGACCCATGTTGAATGTCTAATGGGTTTAATAATACCTCCATCCCTAAGCTTTGCTAGCTCCTCTTGCATATTAGGTTCCAGAGTTGGGTTAATAGGCCTCTACTTTTGTATGAATGGCTTTGTGTCTAGCTTAAGTGGAATCTCATGCTGAAAAAGATCTTCTCTATATGCCTTCAAATCCTCATAAGACCAAGCAAACACATGCTTGTACTTTATTAGCAATGCAATCAACATTCTCCTGATGGTTGGGCTTCTTTTCTTTCCAATATAAACCCTTTTTGGTGCTAATTCAGTTCCCAGATTTATTTCTTCAATATCTTCTTTTTTAACAGGTGTCTGCTTCATGAGAGAATGATCACTCCCATCATACACTCTTTCCAATGCTACAAGCCCTTTGGGAAGCTTGTTGGTTTTTAGCAGCAAAACTTCCTTCCCAAATGCAGTCTGTTTCCCATCTACTTCATCCACAAAAGCATTGAAATCAATCTCATGTGCCTCATACTGATCTATACAATGAAGAAACTTCAAAAGGTCAGTATCATCATTAAAAACCTGCCAACTATATATGTTGTCAGGGAGAGCAGGTCTTGTTTTGAATTCAACCTGAGACACTCCTGCCAAAGTGATATCATCCCTCTTTAAAGCTACATTAGCCAATAAATCAGCCATCAAATTTTCAGATCTATCTATCCAATCAATTGAGAATGCATCAAATAGTTCCACTGTATCCCACACAACATTTCTATATTGTTTCAGCCTCTTGTTTTCTGCAGCATACTTTGATCTAACTTGTGACACAACTAGCTCGGAATCTCCCAAGATAGTCAACAACTTAATTTTATGCTTGACAACCACATTCAAACCAATCAGCAAGGATTCATACTCTGCCACATTATTTGTACATTCAAAAGCCAACAAAAATGAATATTTAAAAGTTGTACCTTCAGGTGATATGAAAACTACTCCAGCTCCATTACCTTCTTGGCAGCAAGCCCCATCAAAATACATTTTCCACACACCTTGTTGATTTCTAGAAACAAGCCTATCAATTGGGTCAGTATTCACTAATTCTGGCTAAGACAATTCTACTCTGAAACTCTCTAAATCCACATCACATAAGCAATTAAGTTGTTCTTGAGGAACACACTCAACAATCTGATTCACCCTTGGTTCTCTATACAATTTTACTTCTTCACCATTAACTGGTATTGTGGCATATGATAAATCAAACTGCACATCACCTCTAGCTACTGCAGTCCATTGTCTTGACAAAAGCATTCCAAATTGAGGAGATGTATCAATCATAGTTATATCAATATTATAGGTTTCCTGTGGGCAGGCTACTAATTTCACTTCTACGTCTTTCATAATCCCCACAACTGGGACATGCCTACTATCCATGGCATAACATTTACCACCCTTAATATCTATCCACATACCAAGTTGTTTCATCACCCCCACTGGCATGATATTCATAGAAGCACCTAAATCTATCATGCAATTTCTTACCAATTTACCATTTATGAGTAGGGTAGTAAAAAATGGATCAACTTGTGGTGTATTCATCAATGCAGCATTCGGGCAAACTTCTGAAACTTTTATCTTTCCTTTCTTATCAGCAATTTCAAGATTCTCTTTTTGTTCACAGATTATATTTTGATTCCTCCCACTAGATATTAATTGAATAGCACTTTCCTTATACTCTTTAATTTTCATCATTTCAAGTAATGGGACATACATTTTTACCTGGGATAAAGCTTGCATGAAATCAAAAGATGCACTTTCAGCTCTGATCGCCTTCTTTTGTTCTATTGATTCTCCTTTGTTCTCCTCTTTCTCCATCTTGGATGTTTGATCTATCTTTTGTTTGTCCAAGGGAAATTCTTTATTTTCTTCTTTGGGGACATACTCTTGCTCTTTTTTATCAGATTGCTCATCATTTGTCTTTTTTGATATTTGATGGGACATCTTTTTATTTTTCAAGAATATTCCTCTTGGAACACCTTCGTCCTCATGCATTGTTCTATTCCTCAGCCAATACTTTCTTTTAGCCTGCTCAACTGTTGCAATAGTCAATATTTTAATTTCTTCCTCAGTTGGTCTTCTCATATTTCCCCTACTAGTCTGATATGATGTAGTAGGAGGACCTTGTTCACCATCACTTTTTTCATAGTCAGAAAAAAATTATTTTTCTACCATGTCAACATTGTATTTCTAGTAATCAACATCATATTCATATCCTCCTTCTTTCGAAGATGAATGCCCCTACTCAGTAGAGTGAAGAATGCGAGAAGTTAAATAGATATTATGGTCTTTTTCATTATCATTTTCCGATATGTCTTTTCCTGACATTGACTGAGCTACAACACAATGCTCCGAAGAATGTGGCAAGTCACAAATTGAACACCAAGGACTATCATCAACCATGTATGCCCCTCTCTACTTTAAAGGATCAAGTGTCTCTTTACTTCTCAGCCTATCAATCACTGGTTTTCGTCTCTCCAATTTTTATTATATGGCATTTCATGTAATCTTGGCCTTTCATTTCTATATGTGTTTTCCTGTTTATTTGGAGGAGCATATTGGGGAACCCTTGGGTTATCCCTCTTAGCAATCATCCCTGTAGCCTTCCTATTATTTTCAATAGTGAGTGATATCCTTTGAGCTTCAACTAAATTTCTGGGACACCTGTTCCTAAGATCATATCCAATCTTAGGATGAAAAGCTTTTAAATAAATACTCAATGCAGCAAGATCAGCTAATTTGGATCCAGGAGGTATCTTATTATGCAACTTAGAAAACCTCTAGTTGAAGTCATAAGTTGACTCATTTTAATGTTTCTGAATAGTGACCAATTCATGTAAAGAAAATTTTGGTGCATATCGATTTTCATACTGCTCAAGAAAATTTTCATAAAACACATGAATAGAATCAACAGAGGCTATTGGAAAACCATTAAACCAATCTCTGGCATCTTCAATCAGTGACATCATAAACAACTTCATCTGCATATCTTCATATTGCATATCCAAATCTTGCATAAAAGCATTAAAGCTCCTTAAATGTTCTTCAGCTGTAATCACATTACTTCCTTTGAACTTAGGAATGAGGCTTCTCCAACTATTGTCCATAGGATAAGGACATATTTGAAATCCAGCCAAATCAAACTGCCTAATCGTGGTTGTGTATTGTGGAGGAGGTGGATTTTGGTAATTTTGATGTTGGTACAATGGATTATTATTCGTCACATATTGTTGACCTTGAAGGGGTACATATTGCTGATAAGGAGGTGGTTGAACACCTTAATGTTGTGATGGAGCATTTTGATGTCTATTTGGCTGATTTTGTTGGACCTGTGGGGCTTTTGATGGGCCTGCATTATTGCTACCCTGCCTGTGAGGTGGCACATATTTATGAAAATTAGCCATTTGAGTACTGAACTAAGCTTTCCTCAATTTCAACTCTTCCAGTTCTCTAATTGCTTGGAGCCTTTGCTCATATTCTATTTTGGCTCTCTCCACTTCCTGTCTCTCATGTTCCAGTATTGCATTTATTTCATCTTGAGCCATATGTTCATAGTGCTCCTCAGAGGTTGCTTCATAGCCAAGTCCATCCTGATTCTCTTCAAGAAATGTCATTTTCTGATCATATTCATGTTGTCTCTTTTCCATTTCAGCATCACATTCAGCCATGAATTCCTTAACCTTCTCAGGTTCTGGTCGATAGAAAGGATTCCTCTGTTCCTTAGGAGTATGAGGTTCTCTAGAAGGACTGTTTTCATTTTCCAGTGTACCATATGAATTATGTGTCTCTAATGGTGCTTTTGATGTTTTGTTTTTACTTGTTGGGGCTATATCATCAGTCACCTTATTACCCTTATCATTCTTTTGAGTCCATTTATTTTTGTCATTAGGGCCATCACCATCTTTGTACAAAGACCTTCTTCCTTGCATGTTGTGAGCAATTGTGATAGTCTGAACTCTAGGATGATTCCTTTCTGATGTATATTTCACTTTATCAGTTTTAATGCATTTGTTCATTTAGAGTCGCCACTCACTTTCTCCAAAAGTGAGAAAATTCTTTAATTTATTGTTCCCAGTGGAGTCCTCTATAAAATACTGACTCTATTATGAGGGCTCGGGTTTAGTTTAATATTCCCCAGTAGAGTCGCCAAACTGTTGGTTCTCAAAAATGTAGGTTTGAACCATGAGAAGTTGTCAATCTCTCACAATGCTTTTGGCCAATGTACAAGGCCAATTGATGCAATTGAACCTTCTTCTCTTTAGGTTCTGCTAGACCTAGGTGGGTGCACCTATGTGTATGTTGCAGATTTGAAATATATTTCCTGCTCAAACAATCTATTCACAATGGAAAATGAAAGTGAATAGATAAAATCATGACTTCTACTTCTACTTCTACTGCATAAAAGAAAGGATTTGAAAATGTTATTTTATATGAAATCTATTCTCTGGGTTGTGATAGATCAGTTCCTTCTATCCACATGGGAAATGGAGTCAAAAATAAAAAATTGTATGTGTTTCCCTCTCTGGCTTAATACAAGTTGCTAGGCACTTTGAAATTCTATGATTGGCATATAACTTCACTAAATTCATGACTTGGATAAATTATGTTGGAATACTTTCTTAACCTGGTTCTTCTTTAATTATCCAAAATAAATTCTTAAATCACTGTGACTTATTTAAAAGAATTTAATTCTGACTTGCAGACACCAGTTAATTAAATCACACAAAATGGGAATATATCTTGACAAATCATAAATATACTTGATATACTGATTTAAATGATAAAAGATCTCAATTTGGAGACAACCAGATAAAGAATATATATTAATACAACATAATAACTGAACACCAAAAAGAATTCACCAGTTTAAACATTTTCTCCATTGATATGCTTCAAGAAAAATCTGTACATTATTTCCATTTCCCAGTTTTTATTTTCTGCCAAAATCTAACTTCTAACTCCTCTCCCCCTTTCAACTGAATTTTTCAAAATATGTATACAATTCATACCAAGGGTTGTGACCCTTCAATTTCCTATTACAACCGCTTGAATTCATTGACATAAATTAAAATATTTAATTGAGTTGCCTTATCGGCAAATTAAATATTTTTACATAGTTCCGCATTTTCGTTTTTACCTTAACATTTTAGCTGCTCTTAATATTTATTTTTTATAGGAAAAAATTTCCCTTATATTTACCGCTTCACCATCACCTTTATTTTTCCTCCCATAGTGCCGCAGTGCTTTGAATTTGATTGCTCCGCTTCTTTCACCGCGCTACCACAACCTTCATGCTTACACCCTACGGTTATGTGGTGACCGATCTCAACCACTACCTTTGCCCACCGCACCACCATGGTATGCTTTTAGACTGCCCACGGTTGCATGGTAACCATTTTCTGACCATCCGCCAACTGTGCTGCTTCTTTGACCTAACTGACTGTTTACCGTGCCACTGCGGTCAACTTGAAGACTGTCTGCGATGTAGCGGTAACAATCACCATGACTGCGCTTAACCGCCACCGTGATACCGCGAGCCACTTTGCAAAAGGCCACAGTATAGTGGTAAATGAAATAGACCACATAAAGTATGGTGACGGTAAAAGGTAAAAGGTATTTTAGCATTGTGGAGGGTGATGAAATGAATATTTATGAAAAAAGATAGGAAAATAATGGGTTTAAATGGGAAAAAAGGCCTTATTTTTTAATGGAAAATTTATGGTTCTAACACCACCATCAATCAATATCAGTCACTTGAGGACATTACAAGGAAGACTACAATCAATCTATAGATTCATTGCCCAATTAGCAGACAAGATCCACTCATTCCAACATTTGCTAAGAAAAGGAATTCCCTTTAATTGGACATAAAAGTGTCAAGAAGCTTTTGATCAAATCAAAAATTATCTATTGACTCCACCAGTTCTTATGCCTCCAATTGATGGAAAATATTTGATATTATATGTGATAGAAACAAAATCAGAACTATAATGTTCTTATGTGTAGAGAGGCATTATGGGTGGTGATCATGTGTGAACAAAGCCCGACAATTGTGGAAAATTTCACAAATATCCATTGGTGTGGCATATATGTATTGAAGGTGGTTTGGCTCCCTTGATGGAGAGTTTGGTGGGTCACGACCCTAATTTATCTACAAAATTTTCCAACTCTTGGAAAGATCGAAGAGTGACTCTGGGTGGGATTTATTCTGAAGTGAACGAAGATGTGATTGTGCAGGCGATGAGGTTGTAGAGTACTGGTAAGAAGTATCCAAAGCATACCAAGACCCAGGATAATGATAGTATGAATGTGTTCTTTGTGGGGAATGAGAAGTTGGTCTGTAACCAGTCAAGATTTGAGAGAGAAGCCCTTCCATAGCCATGAGACCAAGTCTGCCTAGCCCTTATGAAGTACGTGACTCTTAAAGGTAGATACAAAACTTTATACTTCTACCATTTCCCTCTTTTAAATCAACTTAGGCATAAAATTATGTTAAGCTTTCCTTTCTTCCTACTTAAGGAATTAGAAAGGTCTGTGGAAAAATGCATTGAATTCGCTAGCTTTAACCCTGATGATATCCCTCCCCTACCGTTGCAACAAGGTCTCATTATGAGACTCTACCACTTCCATCTGG
Organism: Sequoiadendron giganteum; assembly: GCA_007115665.2. Lineage (NCBI taxonomy): Eukaryota > Viridiplantae > Streptophyta > Pinopsida > Cupressales > Cupressaceae > Sequoiadendron > Sequoiadendron giganteum. The sequence continues at coordinate 601,021,600 of CM021101.1, forward strand.
CATTATGCCCACCCAAACCCATATCTGTTGTTTGTGTTGAGGAAATGAAACCTCTTGTTGTGGCCAATATTTCCCCAGCCGAGTCCAAAGGTCCCATTTGAAAAACCCATCTAGTTGTTGTTGATGCTCACAAGCCTAAACTTGCTGCTAAAAATATTAAGGGGAATGCGGGAAATGCCCAGACTAGTGTTGTGGCTAGTCTCTGTGATCTCAAGTCGACCCCTGCCAAGATTGCTAGCAAACCCACCCTGAAGAAGAAATGCAAAGATGATGTGAAGGGTTTGATGGAGCCTCTGACGAAGGACAACAAAGGTAAAAATGTGGTGGGTAAGGATTCTAAGGGTGACACGATGGTTGCGGTGACGGTTGTGACTGGTGGGGAGACCATCATCAAAAGGTCTAGTAGATTGGCTAAGAACAACAAGAAAAGGTAGGTGGACTTGGACTCGAAGGAGGAGGAGTATGTTGGAGGGCCCCAATCCATTCTTGATAACAACAAAGTGCAGAAAGAGAACTCGACTTCCCAGTCCTCAGACCCACTGGATGTGGAGTGTGCTAATAATGTGAAGGATGTTGATAATGGGGAGGAGCGACATGTGTTGCGGGTTAGAATGGATAAGTTGGACAAGAAATCATGTGGCTTGACCCGCTTTATTGTTAAGCTGGTTCACTTTGTGACCAACACTCTGTCTATGGTTATTAAGGATGAATTGGATGGGAAGAATGTTGATGATAACCAAGAACAGGTTAGGGATGATGTTGTTGCTATCCTGTCAAAGAACTAGGAAAATGCCAGTTAGTTATTTTTTAGTCTATGTTTTGAATATCTACTATTGATCCGTGATCTACATTTTTTTGGCTTAGTTTCTATGTTTTTGGAATTAAACTTTTTGGCCCTTGTGGCTCTATGTGTTAAGGGTACAAAACCTTATAAATTTTGCTTACCTTATCAAAAAGAACATTAGAACTGGGGGAATTATTAGCACAAAATGATAATTATGGAAAAGAACAGGCTATATATTACATCAATCAGACCTTAGTTGGATATGAGTTGAATTATAGTCCTATTGAATGAGTGTGTCTAGCAGTGGTATTTGCAGCACATAAATTAAGACACTGCATGTTGAATCATAAGACAAAATTGATCAAGAAAATTGATCCTCTAAAATATCTTCTCAGTAAAGTAGCCCTGACAAGAAGGCTACCTATGTGGGTTATGATGCTAAGTGAATACAACATTGAGTATGAAGATTGAAAAGCAATGAAAGAATAAGTAATAGCAGACCAACTTGTAGATGCACCCATAAAATCAGATCATCAATTGATATCTAATTTCCCAAATGAATCAATCTTTGTTGTAGATACACCAACTACATGGAAGTTATATTTTGATGGATCTTACACAATTCATGGTTCAAGAGTTGGAATATTGTTCATTACCCCTCAAGGATATTCCATTCCTAAGTCATTTTGAATAGCATTCCCCTACACTAACAACATAACAAAATATAAGGCATTGCTAACAGGACTTCAGATAGCAATAAAATGGAAAATCAAGGATCTTCAAGTCTACGGTGATTCTCAATTAGTAATAAAGCAATTCAATGATGATTATGATACTAAGGATGAGAAATTGATGCCCTACAAGCGCATGGTGGATAGCTTCAAACTATACTTTGATAATGTTTCTTTTGAATAGATCCCGAGAATCCAGAACAAAGTAGCTGATGTAATGGCTACCATTAGATCTCTCTTGGACATTCCCAATAATGCATCACAATACGAGTTCTTGGTAGAAATTTTTTTTATCCCCATGTTTGATGTCCCTGAAACCAAACTTGTGGGTGAACTTATTGGTCTTGATTCACCATGGTACAAAGACATTTATGCCTATTTGCATGACTAGATTATTCCTTCTGACTTGTCCCTTAACCAACCTAAGACCTTTATCTGACAAGAATCTAAATATGCCATCATCGAAGACACCCTTTATCATTGTAGCTTAAATAGTACCCTCCTTCGATGTCTTGACTCAAATGAAGCACAAACAACCTTACAAGAGGTGCATCATGGTATATGTGGAGCTCACTCTATTGGTCCTACCTTAGCCAAAAATATTATGAGAATGGGACATTATTGTCTATGATGGAATGCGATGCCTATCACTTTTTCAAGAAATGTCACCAATGTCAGATTCATAAAGATCTCATACATGCACCAGCTCAGGAACTGAAATCACTTACTTCGTCGTGGCTATTTTCTCAATGGGGACTCGACCTCGTAGGAAAAATCCATCCCACCTCTTCTAATGGACATAAGTTTATCCTTGTTGCCATTGAGTACTTTAAAAAATTGATTGAATCCATCCAACTGACTTACATTACTGGTAAGTAGATAGACAAATTCATCCTAAATTACATCATTTGTCATTATGGTATCCCACAGTCCATCATTACAGATAATGGTCACCCTTTCAAAAACTAGGATTTTCGTGAGCTCTGTGACAAACTCCATATTCAACATCATTTTTTCCACTCTGTATTACCCCTAGAGTAATGGTCAAGTTGAGGCATCTAATAATACTATCCTAAAGATCTTAAAGAAGACTATCAATGACGTTGGTCATGATTGGCACTTACAACTTAACCTTTCTTTATGGGCCTATCACACTAGTATTCACACCCCTACAAGAGCCACACCATATTCCCTTGTCTATGGATTTGAAGCAATAAATCCTATAGAGGTTGAGTTACCATCCCTATGAGTCTCTATGCACGACCTAATTGATCAAGAAGAATATCGTGTATCCCGTCTACAAGAGCTAGAGTTACTGGATGAAAAGAGACAAAATTCTTTGACACACTTGCAAGCATATCAGAACCACCTCCGAAGCAATTATAATAAGAATTTTCATCCTAGAAGTTTTGACATTGGTGATATAGTCCTAAAGGAGAATCCAAAGAACCAAGCAGAACGAGAAAAAAATGGTAAGTTTAAGCCTAATTGGTTGGGCCCGTACATTGTCACAACAACATATGGATCTAGTACTTATAAAATTTCTACTCCTGAAGGAGAATCGTTGTACAAACCCATCAACAAACATGAATCTTCACAAGTATTATACTTGATTCTCAAAGTATCCCTTAAAAATTCAAAAATACAAAAAATTAAAAAATTAAAAAAATGGTCACCTTGATGAAAACCTGGCAAACAGGCGTCTTGGTGACAACAATAAAAAAATTAAAATTAAAATAAAAAAAATAGTAAAGAGAAATAATTCATCCAAAAGTTAAAACCACTTTGGTGGCGCTTTGGATAAGTACCATGGTGAAAACTTGGCAAATAGGCACCATGCATAGTTAGTTGATGCTCCTTCATCTACTATCACTCCATCTAGTCTTTCATCCATTCACACTTATTCCTCATCCATAATAAAGCTTTGTCTTCCTTCCCATGGCCTAAATACCTCCGACATTTAGCATGCTTTGCTTTCATATCCACCTATTGCATTCGCTACTTCCTCCGCTTCCCCTCACACATAGTAAGTTGGTCCTATAACTGACTGGGGAAAATTCCTTGACTTACATCTTCATGGGAAATTATACATGGTATCAGCCCTTTAAAACCTTCAAAATCCATAAAAATAATAAAATGTCTTAAGAAAAAATTCAAAAAACAAATCACATTTCAAAATCCAAAAAAATCATAAAATCCTCAAAATCCAAAAACATCGAAAAGCTTCAAAAATCCCAAAAAATAGAGTCTAAGTCAGTTTTGTTAGAGTGGTTGAACTACGTTGCCTCTGCACATTTGCTATGTGGGAAAGGCTCATCTTAAATGAGCCCCTAAGGCATTAGGCTAGTCCCTTTAGGTTGTCCAATTAAAGTAGACTCAGTATTTTGTCACCTAAGACAAAGTCAAGTCGTGTCGAACTATGAGGTCTCTACGCACTGCTACATAGGCAAGGCCATTTGTCGATGAGCCCCCGAGGCTCCCTAGGTAAATTCCTTTAGGGTTCATTGAGTCGGGTTGTTTCCTTGGTCTGAAAGCAATCATCATTCAAACTAAATCACAAAGCAACAAATAAATGAAATCCTTCATCAATCAATTAACTTATCATCCATCAACCTAGTCATTCTGCTGGAATGGGACATTATGTCATTTGTCTCATTCAATCTTATCTCTTGTCTTTTATTAGGATGTGTCCTTCCTAAGATTTGACTTTACCAATTTGGTCATTCACCTTACACAGGATATGTCTTTCTTGTGGATAGGTGCCTCATCAATTGGTCAACTTTATTAGATGTGTCCACCTCACAGGATGTGTCCTTGCGGTCGAGTATTGTCACATCGCTTGGTCATACTAATCAATCTTCATCAAAAAAATGATCAATCTTTGTCAACCTATCAATCAAATAATTTTTTTAGCTTTTGTCAGTTTGTCGATCAATCTTTGTCAATCTATTGATCAAATCAATTTGGAATCTTTATCAATAAATTTTCTCATACCAATCAATCTTGCCTTCATTAGAATGCGTCCTTCCCGAGGCTAAGCATGGTCAATCAAATGACTTTATCAATACTTTTCAACCTGTCAATCAATTCGGTCATCTTGGTCAACCTAATCGATCAATCAAACAATCCTCATTATACCTGGCAAACGCTATCGTGGCAAACACTTTGTTGGTCAGGATTTTCTTATCTTTTCAATTGGTTTTGGTTCATGTTACTAGTCTCCTCGAGGATGTTCTAACAATGGATTTAGAGGGACGATGATGGATCATGGTATTTTTTTTTTCTTTGTTTGATGCCCCTAGTATGCGTTGGGGCATTCCTTGTATTTTTGACTGTTTGTCTCTCCCAAATGGTCACCTTGCACACCTTGGTCTATGTCATACCATGGTGTTTGTGGACCATTTGTGATATTTTTTTGACGCCCAATGATGATACATATAAAATGTAAGCATGAAAGTTGGATCCCTTATCATTCCTAGCCTAAATTTTTGTCTCCATCTCCTTTTTATTTTCCACGCTAACACTCATCTCCTCTATCTCCTCTATACTAGCATTTCTTCCATTTGCATCTTGACGGAGTCCTGTGACAAAAAAAAAACATCTTGCATCCATAACCTTGTTAGATTGTGTCATATAAATCACCATCATCATAAACATCATTTGCATATTAAGTTACACATATTGGCATAAAACTATACAAAACATAAAATGTATCCATATAGTATTCATCATCATCATCATAGTGTCATTTGCATCATGCATTTCATCATAACATTTCTTAGCATAACATATTGCATTAAAATTCATTTGCATCGCATTCAATATAACATTTCATTTTATATTATGATTCGTTACATCACATATCACATCACATTTTACATTACATATCATATATATTCATTTTCTCGAATATCACATTAAGCATCACATTTTGCATTCACATTACATATTTTTCATCAAACACTTTGCATTAACCATACAAACATTATATTACATTAATACATTCCATCTGAAATTGTATTAAGATATCTTCATTGCATTCACCATTCACACATAACATAATTAAAACATTCATAATCATTAATACATTACATCATGCTACACCCAATAAAAATTAGGTCATCCACGGTGCATATAATAAAAGCATCAACATTTATCACATATTCATCATCACATAATCATAAAGCACATCATAACCATCACATAATCATATAGAATGCATCAGCAAACATCTTAATCATACAAGCATAATCATCCGTCATATCACAAATCAGTAAATGAACATGCATAAATAAACACATTAGTATCCATCACACAGTATGTCATCATAAATGCATAAACACATCATAATGCATATCATCAACCGCCGTCAAAATCATATCATATATATCACTCAAAATCATGTGTCATAGGTACAATATCATGGTGTATAAATAAAATGGAGCTCACGGGCTTGATAATCAAGTGTATCAGTGTCTATATAAATGCTAAAGACAATCTATCTGGAACTTCCCTCCTATCTAGTTCTTGTAGTCTTGTGCTTTGTAGTCATAGGTGTATCATATGGGGTAGCTTTATCGGCATCTAAGGTCTCACCCTCTGATCTACTATGTGACCGTTGGTTGCATGTCCTACCATGTGATCTACTAGTCTCCACTTGTGAAAATCTAGGGTCCCTCCTCTCTGGTGGTACAACCCTCTCATACAAGCCTTTGTAATACTGGGTGGCTACGCCCTGCCTCGCTAGCTCCCATGCAATATCAACAACTGATCCATTGTAGGTGGTGTTAAAATCAATGATCTTCTGCTCTACTCACTGTTGTCCAATCACTACCAGGTCTCTCTCCACCTCAAATGCATCCCTCTCAGCCTTAAGGTCATCCCTCTCTACGGTCACTATCCTCAATTGTGCCACAAGGGCCTAGACTCGAACCTATAGAGTGGCTATCCTCTACTCCATTGATCCCTCCCCATCTCCAATCCCCACCTCCTATGGTATCTCTTCCTCTCCCATGATGATCCTCTCATGAAGAATCCGCTCAGCCTCATCCATATTTGCCTCATCCCGCCTTCTACTTTTCCTCCCCCTCCACCTCCCTCGACCTCCATAGCCTCTAGCTATACAACCTCCTCTATAGCCACCTCCACATACTACTCCCTAGCCTATACCAACACCTCTATTGTGGCCTTGACCTCTCGACGATCCTCCTCCATCTCTACCTCCTCTCGAGTGGGTGTCAACTATCTACTCTCCCATCACCCTCTATCCCTCCTCCTTGATTTTTTGGAACCTCCTCCTCATCCTCCTCCTCCATCCCCCCCATCATAACCTCCTCCCCCTCTATCTCATCATCCTCCATCTCCTCTTCCTCTCCCATCTCTACCTTCCCATCGACTTCTCAACCCCCTGACTCTATGCTCTACTGGCGCTGGATGTTGTGGATCTATAAGAGGGATAGGCCTATGAATTTGCCACTAGTCATCATACTTTGGTGTGGTGCCTACATCTACATCTCCTCCTCTCCACTCTCAATCCAAGTCCTATAGGGCATCTACCTCCTGCTCGATCATGGTGACTATAATTTGTGGGCCCCAAGGATGCACCTCACGTAATGATCACCCATACTCTTCCCTACCCACTGACACTCCATGTCTCTCTCCAAAATTCCATTGAACTCTCTCTAGTAGATACATCTCAACAATGTGTTGAATCTACACTATTCGTCTGATCAGATATCTTGACTGTTTGCACCAAGGTAGGTGGTTATCCTCATCTATCCATAATGGGCATATCTTGTAAGGTCTCCAAACAAAACTGACCAATCTATCTATTCCATGCCTCCAGTAGCCACTATCACCAATGTGTGTTTGAGTCAAGGCTCCCTAATATAAATAAGAGTATGGTGTTGTTCCCACCACTTTCTAAACCATTGGTGGCCAAAACATTACTATGTGCTCCCATGCCTAAACTATCAATAGGGTCACACCACAACTCAAACTTTTCCCCCTCCTATACACAATATCGTGCAACAAGAAATATAGCATAGATAATAGATATGGCCCCCATGAATACACTATCTTGTGTTGAATCATCGAGCCCAACATCTCTCCCCAACCAACTAGGAAGCCATGGCCCCTATGATCAAGAATCATCACCCTTGCTATCAACACGCATAGAACACAGTCAAACTTGTCATATGTCTCTGCCAGGATCTCTCATCGAATCTCATATCCCTTGATCTCGAGATTTACATTAGCATCAATCTTGTAGTACTCATACAACACTCGAATTCCTTAAGTCGAGTCATACCACACATGCTCCCTATGAATGGGTAATCTCAGGATCATGTGCACATCCTCTAGGGTGACTGTTGCCTCCCCTGTAGGAAAATGGAATTTTCTCATCTCTGAGTGCCACTGCTTTGCTAGTATTTTCAACATCCTCATGTTTTCCCTAATAGTGGGCATATAGGTAAGATAAAATAAACCTAACTCTAGTAGCACACCCCTCTCATCGTCGCCTAGCTGGTCCCATAATCATAACATATCTGGCCTAGAATCTCATGTGTAAATGGGGGGAAGACACTCCTAAAATCATCATGCAGCCAATAATGTCAATCCTAGCTCTGCTATTGACCACCTAAACCTACATTGACCAAATCAAACTTTCCTAGTCTAGGGAAAATCATTCATCAGGCAATTGTGTCACACTTTCTATCAAATGTGTCACATAAATCATAACTGGACCACAATTGAAAATGCATCACATTCCAAACAAATGCATAATTTCGTGCAACATATGTATTGCACTTAGTTGTTTACATCCTTCCCGATCACATATGTGACCCAAAAATGCGTTTGTGTCGCACAATTTCATGTGTCACACTGCAAATGATTTTTTTCCCTATCCCTATGCATTTGCATCACATTGAGATGATTGTAGTGAGCCACTTATCAAATGTGTCAAAAATGATAATAGATGCATTTCACGCCATGCAATGCATTCATCTGCTAAATTGTTTCCTAGCCTAAATGCACACAAAACAAAAAAATTAAAAGCTAGGTTTGTAGTACATACCGAGGCGGATGCTCCCTCAGGATGATGATGTGTGCAGATCCGATATGCATGGTGGGAATCCTCTACAACCGAGGAAATTTTCACTATCTACTCACTCTAAGATCTCAATATTTTTAAATATGGAATGTGACAATGACACTTTTTAAACTTCAAAATGCCATTTATAGGTCCAAATTTAGGGTTTTGACCTACCTTTTCTTTTGGACGCACCCTTTACAACCCTTGACCCCGATTTTGACCCTATCTTTGACCTTGATCATCATTTCTATCTTCACCATCAAATTTTTGGCCATCCTTTTGTCTTATCGGGACAATTTTCCAAATTTTTGCAATTCTGTTGAAAATTCATCAAATTTTCCCGAGGGGGCATACCTGTACCCTGCTATCACTGGGGCATCCCGGAGTATCTCCTAACTAAATTTCTTTGAAACAATGCGATGAAATGCATTATTTCAAAGAGGGGGAAAATTTAGACACTAAAAAATGTCCTAAGTCTACGAGCGTAATTTTTCTCGGTCGTCATCTTTTGATAATTGAATAATTTTAATTATTCAATTATGTTCGATCATATTCCTCTATTAATTAAATAATTTTCAATTATTTAAATAATTCACCTTCTCATTTCTATCCTGATCAATTAAAACTATTTAACTTCGTCGCTAATATATCCTTTTCTCCAATAATTAAATAAATCATTATTTAGTTATTTATCTTTCATTACCTGTCTATAGTCATATAATAGTTATTATTTCAACTTTTATTCTTCTACAATTAAATAATTGAAAAAATTATTTAATTATGTGTCATTCTTCTCTTTTGAATAAATAATCCAAGTCGACTATCCATGCCTAATTTCTATCTCCTCCTTTAATTAAATTTATGAATTTAATTAAATCTCCTTTTTCATTTCCCCCAAATAAATAATTTGAAATAAATTATTTATTTGCCACTTGTCCCTCTCCTCCATTTTTGAATAAATAATTTAAAACAAATTATTTATGTACTTTTTCTGATCAAAGATGCCTTGTCATTAATCCTTGTCATTTCCTTCATTGTTATCATAACCGTCAGGTGTCATAGCCATCGGCGTCATATCTTTTCCATGCATAGCAAATTCTGGTTGCATCAATTTTCAACTGTTGATCTGAGCATCTTTCTAGAATCTCGATCACAACCATCCATTTCATAACCTCCATCTTATTCATTCTCATCCATTGATCTTGGAATCCTTCTAGAGGATTAGTCTCAGCCATCCATTTGAAAGTTTGTCTATAAAAGCAAACTTTCTCCTCCATTTTCAATTTAATAGCTATTTGTCTCCAACTTTCTACTTACTATTTTGTAGGTATTTTCACATGTGAAGCAAAAAATCTGAGGGCAAAGATTGCAAAAGTAGAAATAGGAGAGCAAGGGAAGTGATTCAAGATTCAAGCATGGGGAGTATTGTGATTTGATGTTATTATTTTCTCATGCTTTCATTGTTTTCTCTTGTTTAGGTGTGGTTAATGGTCTAGAGGTGTTAGTTGTCACTATTCTAGGCTAGAAACTAAGAAACCCCATCTTACAGATAGTGACTTTTGATTTGGTCTGTCTCCTTCAAGAGCTCTCAGGAGTGGAACTCGGCAACTAATTTCTAAATACTAACCCTATCTTATTCTTCAACTAACACTTATTCAGACTCTAATAACTAAGTTCAAACTCCACCTAACTTAATTATAATTGACTTATGGAAAAATTAAGATATAACTAAATTCAGTCTTAATCTAAAAATTCAGAATTTAAGTTTACTTGAAAAGAAAATCTATTTTACGCTTGCAAAGAAATAAATATTAATCTAGAAAATAGCAACACTAATTTCCATGAATAAATTCCAAATAAGCTTCAGTTTAATCTTCCCATCAGTCATCATTATTACTTCCTCTAAGACCGTCATGCATTTGAAAATAGATATTTAGTCTAATTCCTATGAACAACATTTAAATCTACAGTAAAAAAATGAATGTTAATCTATAGTGAATCATAATGAACTATCTTAAGACCACAATGAACCAATCTAAAAATTATGAGTAATTGGAGTTTCTAACAATGATTAAACAAATTCTTAACTTTTTAATTGATACAAACTAAACAAAAATTAACTAAATCAAAAGAACGCAACATAAGATCACCTCCTTTGGTTGAGCGGGCCTTTCTCTTCCTCTGGTGGGACCTTTAACACTGAGATTCAAATTAACTCCTTATTTGCATTCAAATTGGCGCAAATAGGTGAGTGGAACGAAAGTGCGTAGTACAAACATTACAATGTTAAGCAAAAGATTATCTAACTCTAGACTAACTATAAGGATGGATATTTATAGGAATATCCCTTATTTAAATTCAAAATCATGGCGCTATTTGCCAAGATACAAAGCAGCAAACTAAAACTAAAACATAACTGAAAGTATTAGAGAGAATTATGCCACATAATAGCTGGAACAAGAAGTTTCCAAACTGACTAAAGAAGTCAATTCAAAATTATGATGAATCAATATCTAGCTGGAGCGATTAGGAGTGCAATTGATTCCACGTTGTTAAACAAAGAGTTTAACAAATCCACCTTATGAAGTAAGCATTTAATCACCTGAACGAAATCCTAAAAAATAGGATGCTAATGTTACAACAAATATTTCAAATTGCATAGTCATTACATCATTAAAAGCAACACATTTAATGTAAAATATTATTTCTAATATATCCTCAAATTAGTTAAATATAAGGTAAAACAAGCAAAAATATAAGGATATATTCTACCGCCAGCAAAGTTAATTAATAATATAATAAAATCTTTGTGAACATAAAATAATCAATTAAAGTGTCATTTTGAGCACTCATCATGAATTATGTCTACAATAACAAAGTGTACACACTCGGAGCTAACCCTGAACCAAACAGTTGCTTGAACATTGAGAAAAACAAAGAGAATCCTTTGAAAAAATATCACCAACAACACAAGTAGAATGCATGCACTAGAAAGAAAAACACATTGAGGAAGTCACAAAATCATTGGAAGATGATTGGGGTTCATTAGATTTCACACCTTCATTCATAGGAGACTACAAAATCAAAAACAACAGTGAAGAACAAAAAGGGAAAATAATTTCAACACAACAAGAGCTTACACAAGGTGAATCTTCAACATGCAACAATTACATAATTAATTTTGACACAAACAATTATGAGCCACCACTGAATCCAAAAGAGACGAAGAAGCTCTACATAAAAGGTTATGAGCTTATGAAACAACTGGGCTATAGTGGAAAAGGATGTGGTACTTGAGAACAAGGTATATGTGTCCCTATAGAGCCTTACATGCAAGAAAAGACTAGTGGTCTTCATTATTGTCCTTTGAAATACATAAACAAGCCTTCGCTCAATATCGACACTATTACAAAAGATTCCTCTAAGCCAACTTTAACAATAGTGCATCTTGAATTGATAGAAACTTGTTGTCTTGATTTTTATCCTTTGAAAGAAACAAAGAAATCCTCACTTAACATCAATGACATCACACAACACATACGATTCAAATTTTGTACATTTTACATCTTCCTTTAAAGAAGAGAACAAAATCTCACAATCTAAAGAGTCTTGTCTAGGTATGACACCTTGTACTAAGCAAGAGGTATCTTTGTCGCAAAATAAATCAATATCTACCATTGATCAAGAGGGAATCTTGTCGAGACTCCTCCAAGATCATTTGATATCTCTCCCTCCAAAAAAATGAAAGAAATTATACTACAAACATTCATTTTGTGCATATCATAGAGTTCATGGTCATTCTACTAATGAATGTAAGGCTTTAGGTGATAAAATTCAGCATCTTAAGGAGTGTGGTGCTCTTCCTTGTGTTGAAGCACCTAATTCCTCTAATTAATACTTATTTTTACCGAGCATTTTTCTTGTCAATCATTTCAGCTCATCCTTGTCTTGCACTAAGTGGGGGCAAGGGGTTAGGTAGCCTTGTCCTCGTATGTCACCTATCATTGCCTCTTTTGGCTAGTTGATCACCTTTCATGTATATGTAAGAGAAAAGTTGGGATGTGGATGACATGCCTTAAGTTGGCTCAAATGTGACATACTGAGTTATACATTTTGGGGGCAACCCCTCTCCTTCTCATGACGTAGCTTATTGGAAACATATGACTTGGCATAGGGCTTTTCGAATAAGCCTCTCATGTCTTCTTATACTTTAAAGAAATTTCTCAGAGCACTGGTGTTAGCAACTGCTTTAAAGTGGGGGCATACATCGACACTCATGTTTCATTGTGTGATTTTCTTTCTTCCTGCAATGTGTTCCTTTCTTGGCGATGTCATTGGGTTTGATTTCCTTTGAGAGTGTGATATTTCTTTGACTTTTCCTCTCATGGAAAAATTAGGCACAATTTTCCCTAAGAAGACACCTCACACAAACTAAACTAAATCCCTTTGAAGTTGTACAAATTCAAATCGAGACTAAGTCTGAAATAAGGGCATCTTAGTCCTCCAAGTGGTATTTTTCAGAGATTCTTTCAGATTATTTTTCGGCATCCAAAGATTTTACATCTGCCCTGAAAAATAGTAGCACAACTAAGACACCAATAAGGGCATATTTGTCCTCCCTAGCATATTTTGACAACATTTTTGTATTTCCATAATCCTTATCACATTTCTAGACTTCCTAGGTACATACATCCTAACTTGATGTTAATTAATTTTGTCATTTGCACTCATTATTTGGCTTGTATTACTAGGTTTTGTGAGTTGAATATCAAGTTGTATTTTCCAACCTTTTTCTTGGTGGTTAACCCTTAAAGCCTAAGGAATCTTCCTAGGTCTCCCTTGTTGAGAATTGACTCACCTTTGTGTTGATAGTCAATCCAATTTGGGATCCTAGGTTTCCTTGAATGAACCATCCCCCTATAAAGGACAAATTAAGGACTAGAGATTCCTTTATTGTATTGCGAGTCCCTTCTCCTCCAAATCATTTGTCCAACGGTTCAAATATAACATATGAAGAGCACTTATCAGGTTAAAAACAAAATTTTGGCTCAATAGAATGATGGTTCGGCGACACCATCTCGTGGGAAATTTGGCAATAATAAAGAATAGCTGGGGAAAGAGATCGTATCACTAAAACAAACTAAAAAAATAGGGAAGGAAAGGGTGAAATCTAAGGAAGGATAAATGGAAGGTTCTAAAAAAAACTAGGGTAAAAAATTATCAATGAACACCTTGCAAGAGTATGTTGGAAGGAATGGGGAAGGAGAAAATGGAATTTAAAAAGCAACAGATCAAAGTAAGAAAATTAAATAAACCTCTCCAAGGATTTTTCTTTCATAAAGGATGACATGCCAAGGGATGTTAGCTTGAACTCTTTCTCTTAAAACACCAACGGGGTCCTTGAAGATGGTGAAATCCAAATAGAGTCTAAAGAAGATCACAATGAGATGGATAAAAGGGTAAGTGCAAGAATCGGGGTCCATGAAAAGGGGAAGTTTCAGCCAAAAAATACCAAAAGGAATGGGTACCACTCCTAAATGGATACTCATTCTAAAAAAAATTGAAATACCAAGCCAATTTTTTCTTTGGTTTTAGGCTCGGGAAAGGTATGGCAACCCAACGCTTAGTCTTTGACCTACAACTAAAAAACTAAGGCAATGACAAGAGAAATGTCTAACTTTGGCAATATAGTTGATGGTTTTTTTTTCAATTTTTTTTATGAAATTAAAACCCCCATTATAGATCATAATGTGTAGTTATCAAATATGTAATTTTGTTTATTATTGGATTATTTTTTTAATTTTTAATTAATTTATAAGTAAACTAGTCCATAAATTTAAAATATCAGGAACTTTTTATTTTTTAATAACTTTTAATCTGTTAATTTTTTTGTAAAAAAATATATGACATCAATCTTTAGAAAAATTTCTACACAATGAAAAAAATCAAAAAATGGTTAGTTTAAATCAAATTATGGTGTTCATACACGTTGATTTTTAAAAATAGAAATTAGGGCCAATAAAAAATTAATTAAAAAAATCATAAAAAAATTGTAAAAAAATATCTTCATCAATCTTCAATTTATAACACATCTTTCCTCAAATTAAATTAGAAAAATATTTTTATTTAGATCAAATTATGGTGTTCATACACGTGCATGGTATGGTAAAAAAAGTGACTTTGAAAAAGTGGTTTTTATACATGCCTATTAAAAATTAATTTGTATCATCTAGGTTTTAGAATAAATTACATATTTGGAAACTAGACTGAAAACACTAAATTCTATATTACTGAATTTTTAAGATTCAATGTGTAAGTGCTTCAAATTTTCAGTCCAACTATGACAAATTCTGAAAATCAAGAAAAACACTTCCACTTTTTGAGCTTTTTGTGGACCCAACTTCTTGCATTAGCCCAAAAAGGCTTTAAAAAATGATTCAGCCTCTAAAAGTTTTTTGGGGGGACAAAGCAATGATTTGTTTGACTCCTTGGCATTTTTTACGATTTGAATTTAATGAGGCTTCTTCTCTTCCTATGAAATCCTCGAAAGGTGTTTTGAATGAGTGGAATCAAGTTAACGAAAAACAAAAAAAAAGAAGAAAAAAGTAGATGTGGGGCTGACCAAAAATATAAGAGACCCTCTTAAAGGGAAACCCGGGCATAGGATGCTACCAAGGATGTGGCTTCAAGCAAACAAAAATATTTGGACTTCCTCTTAAGGCAAAATAAATAGAAAAAATGAAAGCTTGGGGGCTAAGCGTCCTTTTTTTAGTATCAAAGTTGATACTGACCTTCCCCTTTATAGCTATGAAGATCATGTCTTGGAACATGAGAGGGTCGAATAGCCCTTTTAAGCTGAATCTTATTAAATTTTGCATTATTCATTAGAAAGTGGACATTTTGCTTATCCAGGAAACAAAAAAATACAGCAATCCTCCTTTGACCAGATTATTAATAAAATTTGGCCTCATGTTGACTATTGTATCAATACTATTGAAGGAGCCTTTAGAGGATTAGCTACTCTTTGGAACCCTGCCAAGCTAAAAGGTACTAAATAAAACTTGTGAAAATAATTTGTTGACAATCATGGAAGATCTAAAGAATTCAAAAGAATGGAACCTGGTCAATATCTATGCTCCAAATACTAGGGTTGCTAGAGTCTTTCTTTGGGATTCCTTATCTTCTCTTATTCCAAACAAAAATTCTGAGAACCAAATTTTTGGAGGGGATTTTCATACTCCTTTGTTCCCTTTTAAAAAATTGGGTGTCTGGAGGGTTATTCTGACACTATGGTGGATTTTTTCGAGTTTATTTCTTCTCAAATTCTTATGGATATTTATCTCCAAGGTTCTTTGTTCACTTGGTCTAACAGGATACAAGAAAATAATCATAATTAAGTTAAATTTGATAGGTTCCTCATCTCTAGTAGTTGGTATATTCTTCCTAAGCTTAACTTGGCTGCTCTTCCAAAAATGAGTTTTGACCATTGTGATATCCTTTTGGACTAGGAGGAGGTGTTTGCTAGGGGCCTCTTCCCTTTCAGGTATGAAATTATGTGGAACTCTCAAACATAATTTAAATATCTAATTCAAAAATGGTGGAATTTCCCTTGTCATGGTACTCCAATGTACTTCTTTTTTCAAAAACTAAGAAGGATTAAAAATAATGTAAAAGTATGGAATAAGATATTGTTTGGAAATATCTTTCACAAAAAGAAGAGTTTTTCTTTAAATTTGAAGGAAATACATACAATAATGGAGGAAGGAAATAATGACGAGGAGACCACCAAAAAATAAAAGGAGCTTCATATGAAATGGATTAAGATCTCAAAGATGGAGGAAATTTTTTGAAAATAGAAATCTTGGATTTAGTGGCTAACCAAGGGAGACAAAAACACATTTTTTTCATCAATATACCTTAAAACATAGAAAAATAAATAATATAAGTTCCTTGGTCAAAGAAGACAACTCTATTTTGACTCAAGAAAATGATATAATAGATGTTGTTGTTTCCTTTTTAAAGAAGTTAGAGCTGACCTTAATCATGTTACCTTTGGGATGGATGAGCTTCTTGAGGTCATCCCAAATCTAGTCTCTGATTAGGACCTTAAGGATTTGGGGAAACCTATTATGATTTAAAAAGTTAAAATTTTGGTGTTTTCTTTTGGAGCTTACAAGGCACCAGGGATGGACAGTTTCCCTCCTACTTTCTTTCAATATTTTTGGGATGTCATCTCATATGACCTCCTAAATGTTTCCAAAGATTTCCTTAGATTGGGAAGATTACTCAATCAAATAAACTCCACCTTTATTATGTTAATCATCAAGAAAAATGATGTTGCTTCCTTGTAGGATTATAGACCAATAAGCTTATGCAACACAATTTACAAAATCTTTTATAATCTTATTGTTAATAAGTTGAAAGTTGTTCTTAGAAGATTGATATCTCCTTGTAAAAAAGGGTTTGTAAAAGGCCAAAAAATTCTAGATGTATCCTTAGTAACTCATGAATGCATTCACTCTATGGATTTTATTAAGAAACCAGGTATGGTTCTTAAACTAGATATCTCTAAGGCCTCTGATAGATTCTCTTGGTCATTTATGACAATTATTATTGAGAAGGTTAGTTTAAAATATATTTCTTAAGACGATTAAAGAATGTGCTACAATTTTGTATTGCTCTATCTTGATTAATGGGGTTCCTAAAGGGTATTTATCATGTGGTAAAGGGTTAAAATAAGGAAATATCCACTCTCTCCCTATTTTTTTATTATTGTTGCTAAATTTATTGGAAGAAATATTCAAAAAATATTGAGGTAAAATTTGCTTCTTCTCTGCCTCCTGCTTCTCACCAAAAATTGTGGATGATACTATTCTCTTTGGAGAGGAATTGGTGGTTGAGTCTAGTCACTAGAAATGTATAATTCGGGATTATGCTTCGGCTTCTGGTCAACATATCAATTATATGAAAATAAATCTCTATTTTTTTTAATGTGGATCAGACGCTCAAGGACAAGGTTATGATAATTTTAGGATTCTAAAATTTTATTCTCCTACTTCTTATCATGGTATACCTTTAATTACCAAAAACCTACTAATAACTATTAGAATAACATAATTTAAAGGATTCAAAGAAAGTTGGCAGGATGGAAAGGAAAGCTTCTAAGTCGAGCTGGAAAGCTTCAACTCCTTAAATCCTCTCTTCAAAATTTACATGTTTACTATCTCTCCTTATTCAAGATCCCTTCTTTTATAGTGAATAAAATTGAGCAAAATCATAGGAATTTCCTCTAGGAAGGTACAGAAGAAAAATCAAGGATTGCTCTAGTTAATTGGGAAAAAAATTGTTCACCTAAGAAGTATGGGGACCTTGGTATAAGAAGGATAAAATTGTTCAACAAAGATCTTCTTACTAAAATAAGACTGGTTGGACATCTTTAAAGCTAAATAACTTGGAAATTTTGATCCAAGAATTTTTTTGTTCTCCTCTGACCTACCAAATGGATCTTTCATATAGAAAAAATAATAAAGAGTAGGAATATTTTAAAATAAGGGATCAGAAGGTGTGTTGATAATGGAAGGAAGATAATGTTTTGGGAGGAAGTGTGGAATAATGGCCCTATTTTTTCCTCTTTTAATAAACTCATTCAAATCAAGGAGAGGCTAATTATAGTTAATAGGAGATACTTGCATGATTACATTGATTGGGGAGGTAATAAACCTAGTTGGAAGAATTTTGGAGAATAAATGACATGAGGAAGGACTCTCAGGGGAGGAAGACAACAAGAGTGGGAAGTCATTTCTCAAATTTTAAGCCAACAAATTAGAGACTATCAGTTTTTCTCCTATAATCAAAAGGACGAATAGATTTGGTGCGGACATTCATCTAGAGAATTCTAAGTCAAGTCTACCTATGTCATGATGGAACAACATCTGCTTCCTCCTATTAATCTAGATTGGAGTAAAGTTTGGAATACTAATCTTATTCCTAAATTAATTATTTTCGGTGGGCTACAGTCCATGGAAGTATGCTCACTATTGAAAATATTAATAGAAGAGGCTTTCAATTTATAAATAGTTTTTCCCTCTTCTATGAGGATGTAGAGAATATACAACATTTTTTCTTTCACTGCCCCTTGTCTAGAGAGGTATGAACTCTTGTTCTAAGGATTCTTTTGGTTGAGTGGGTTTTTCCCTGCACCCTCAAGGACTTCATGTAAAATTGGAAATGTTGTCCTTTCAAGCACCTTATTATTGTATATATGTGGAGACAAATCCCCCCATTTGTCTCATGGAGTTTTTGGAAAGAAAGAAACAATAGAATCTGTTGGGTCTCAAAAACGTTGGTTTGAATGAACCATGAGAGGTTGCCACACTCTCACTACGTTATTGGTCAACTAACAAGGCCAACCAATATGGTTGAACCCTCTACTCTTAAGGCTCTACTAAACATAGGTGGGTGCACCTATATGAATGACACATATTTTGAATTATGTTTCCTACTTGACCTACCTATCCACAAATGGCAATTTGATAGTGGAAAGATATGATCCTAAATTGGTATAAATTGTATATGCAATATCAAGGTGTGAATTAATATGTTCAATTAAGAGATGTCAAATGAAATGAATAAAAATAATGTAATGAAAATAAGGGAGACCAGTGCTTTATTGGGTAAAATGGAGTCAAATGGGGGCCTTTGATGAGTGGTTTCTATCTAGAAAGTTCTTAATTATTTGGCATACAATTATGAGACTATAACTGGTATAAATATGCAAGGATGTAATTGATAAACCCTACTTGAGGCAGAATATCAAATCTAATTATCTGATTCTTCTTACTAATCCAACTAACATTCCTTGATTACTGTAATTGATTGAAAGGAATTTAATTCTTCATTAAAGAATCCAATAAATCAAATCACAAAGAAACAACAAATGTGCACTGATAAATCGAATCTATACTTGATACTTCAATTTAAACAATCAAGAAACATCAGATTGGAGACAATCAAATAATCGTAGGAATCCAACAAACAATTGATACCAGAATGAAGCCACTAAATCAACAGTCTTTCATTATCTTCTTCAAAATTCATACATGCAACATAGTCTCCTCGAATGTCATCATTCTGAAAATATAGTGCTTACAATAGTCTATCCTATTCTAATTCTACATTCTCACCCCTATCTCCTATCCCAACAACAGATACTTATACATTTAGTTTGAAAAAGGATGTGTCCTTTCGAAAAGTTTTAAGCATAAATTGCTAACAAGTTTATCATTAACTAATTTATGTTAAGCCACAAATGAACAGCAGACATGTGCTTTGTATAATCCTAGCGCTTATGTGTGTTTGCATCTACCAACACATCATGGATCATGAGCTCCATCATCATCATTCATTCATTTCTCTCACATGCTTCATCCAACGTTATGTCTTTTGTAGTGGTTGTCTTCAATATCTCTTGGAGTATCGATTCACATTCGCCTTTCCATGTAGTCGCTTCTTTCAGTTTTCCTTCATCATCGCAGAACTTAGTCAATCTTTCATTAGCATCTTCAATCAATCCTTGCACATCCACTTTTAATTCCTCAAATAATTCCCTATGCTTATCCATGATATGATTAGCATTTTCAATTCCTACAACATTAGGAGTGCCCCTTTTTATCTCCTCAATTATTTCTTGGATTCTATCATCCACTCTTCTATGTTCTTTTATAGCATCCATGTATTGTGAATGTTTTCCCCAAAGTTTATTTAACCAAGTGTTTAAAACAACTTGCCTCTTTTTGATTATTGCAGTGAGTGTGTCCACTTTCCCTTGTGAGTATGCACTTGACCCTTCCCAATGGTCCCTTTCTTGTGAACTTTCACCTTGGGTGATCATTTTTGTTGGCCCTATTACAACACCTACCAAGTCCTTTAAACGTTCATTCTCTCTCAGCATTCTCTCATTACTGGTTTGTACATTTCTCTCTCTCTGATCAATGCTTGTATCTGGGCTTTATTCAACTTTTCTATATTGATCCCAATTTCTACAGTTGCAATAGGATCAGCCTCTCCAGACTTCAGAGTCATGACATGTCTGAATGCCTTCTTAGTACCAATGAAAATTTACTTCTTGTGAGGGGGATACAAAGCCCAAATCATCAATGTTTCATCATCAGGATTGTATCTTGATCCTATATACACTTTTGTCACCTTCTCTATGTTGAGCTTGTGGGTAGCATTGTTGTCCTTCAAGAAACTGTCAAAAACTAATGCAGAATTGAGATCCAAACCTAGGAAAATCATAACATCAACCTTTTCTAACATCTCTCTTCCTTTCTCAGGGGTCATGTTTTTCCTCTCTTTGTCCACCTCATCCCTTAAGCTTTTTAACAACTGGTCCTCATTTCCTAGTGTGACATTTTCAACCAGTCCTCTTATTTCTTTTCCTTTTGTTTGTATAAAAATGTTTTAAACTCTGAGGTTTTCACAAATTAATCATTTGCTATAAAAGACCTATAATCTTCATGTCTCATCTCCACATCCATAGTTTCCTCAACATTTGTTTCTCTAGAAGTGTAGGTATAATCCTGGGTCCTTATTCTCAATACCTTCCTGGATGGGCCTTGTGGCCTATCAACTTCCAATACTTCTTTAATGGAAGATAACAAATCAACATCTACAAACTCTTGACCATGCTTCTCAATCACCATTTATGCTTCTTTTGCTTCCAAGTTTCTGATTATGTCATTAGATTGATAGGGCACATGTTGATACCCACCAAAATTTATACTTTGTCTGGAAGAATGGATATATCCCGCTGGATCAAAGTTTTTTCTTGATGGCTCTCTTCTCATGTTGTAATGCAATAACTTATCCAAAATTAAATTATAGCCCTCTTTTGCTAACATAGTAAACTCACCAAAACACAGTGTACTTGGCATAAAAGCTTGTTTCCCATAGGAACTTAAGTTCATGACACTGGAGAAATCCATTTGCCTAACAATCTCTAAGTATGAAATTCTATCTAGAACTGTTCTAAGTAAAATGAATGGTGTATCCTCAAAACCATAAACCCTAATCATAGTGGCATTTTCTAAACAATACCAATCCCCCCAGTTGTGGTTGATTGGTCCATTATAATCCTTAGGCCTAAGAAACCTCTTTACTTCATTAGATAAGGAATAATCACAAGGATGATTATAACATCTATACAAAGGCTTCACAAAGTATTCTTCAAAATGCAGGAAATTACAATTAGCAAACCTATTGTCCCAAACAACAGTCCACAATTGAACAGGAAATGGCTTGCCTTCCTTATCGAATTGAAAAATACTCAGCTCTTGGGGCCACAATCCTAACTCCTGTCCAAAATATAGCACCAAGTGCATAAGCAATGAGTAATTCCTTAGGTGTAGGAAAAAAGCTCCATTCTTTATTGCTATCAACCCTGCATCCATCTCCTTAAACACATGTGAAGCATAATCAAAAGATTTGGTATTATGATACTGAATATCCGCAACAATCACCATGGGTACAACTGTCATATGCTCTAGGACTTCCATCCCCAATACCTATCCCACTAAAAAATAAGTGTACTTTAGGTAGGGTTCGAAGATATCCACATGAAATGGTGGTCCCTCACTGTCTTCCATCAGAGTCGTCTTGCCATGACACCTAATTCTATGTAGGGGTAACCTCTAGCCTTTTTAAATGGTATCCATTCTTCTAAAATCACTGTCAAGCTCCTCACTTATTATCTTTTCACTGCATACCCCTTCTAATCTTAAAACCCCACTTATCGTATTCTCAGATACATGTATCAATGGATTCCCTGATAAATCACATATAGCTTTATTTTTTGGATTATAATGTCTAGCCAACAATTTCACCAATTCAACATCAACGAAAACATTAGGGCACACCATTTTTCCCAAATTGAGCCTCCACGGGTTACAAACTAGTTCAAAATGATTTCTTCTATGGTAATGGAAATTGAACAATTCATATCCTCTGATTGGGGTCCAAACATCACCCATGAACCTGCATTTGTCTTCCAATTTATCTACTTCCACCTTGAGTTGTGCGGAACGTCTTGCTTTAGGTCCAGAACTAGGAAACTGGTCTATGAGATCTTGGTTCAATTTTCTCTCAGTGCCCTCTATTCATGTTTCACTCTTTTTCTTTTTTGTCTTTGGTTGGTTACCCTCCCCAGGTTTTCTTCCCTTTATTTTTTCTAAACTAGTGCCTTCCATTTTCAAAATTCACAATCTTTCAGAGGTTGAGAAACTTATTGTATTTTGCCTACAAATCCGAGTTAGATGAACACCTTGATTGTTCTGCTTGTTCCTCTCCTCTCCTTGCTACCAATTCTGCAAAACAATGATTTCAATTGAGCTCACCCAGATTTGCAAAATCTTTTATGCTTCGTGGCACCATTAATGTCTCCACTGAGACATGAATGCAACAAGTTTTTTCAAAATTCTCACTGTCACATTAGGGATCATATCGGTAAGACATTTCAAATCTCTGGTTGATCTATCTGTTCAACATTCACACATCTGCTAAGATGTCTTGTAGTTCCCCCAACATCATGTCTTCCCGATAGTTTTTCTTTTTAGCTTTTTATGTCGCCATGACCTTCACCGAAGAAAACTATCGCCTAGACTTAATGAGTCGGGCCAACGATTATTAACCTTACTCCAAAAGCTCTTTGTCTCACCAAATTTTTCACTTTGTCAACTTAATTTGCTGAGACCAGATAATTTTCCTGCTAACAGAATAATATTCATCATGATGTCTCTTAGACCTCCCCACTGAAACTTATCTCACCGATACACTTTTTCTTCGGCGAGACTACGCTCATTGTCTTCTCGACAACCTTTATCTCTATATGCTTAGTTTTGTCGGTATAACCCAAGGGGTCGGTAAGACTCCCTGAACTCTCCCCAACATTATTTGTCTTACCGAATAAGTCTTCCTTTTACTTTATTGGCAAGACCAATAGCGCTTCGGGTAGTACTTTGAAATCTCACTCCAATGACCATAGTCTCTCTGATACACTTTATTATATTCCAATCAATAAAAAGCAACTTAGCTCGATATGACCTCACATCGTCACGTCGATACCCTTTGTCTTTCTGATAGGAAATGTAAACCCACATGCTCTTGGTGTATATCTTTATCGGTATGACACCTCTGATGTCTTGCCGATATATTGAAGAAATGCATATTATTATCGGTGAGACCTGCATCAAACTATGTCGATATTTTCAAATGTTAAAGATTTAATGTCAGATGAATTCTATGGGGCTATATGACAAAGTTTATCCCAGAATTTGGTGAAAAAATGTTATGTGAGGAATTTTGTGTCTGTGTTATGAATTTTTTGGGAAACTAATAAGCATGAAGGGTTGATGAGATTATCAAGATTTCACAGTTCCAATAGTGGCTCCATCTGGGGATGAATGATTGTGAGATCATTGCAAGGATCTAGATCTTTGGGTGAGTAGACCAAACATTATGAATGAAAGCAAGTGGAGATGAATATGATCCTAAACTACTGTACATGGAAAAATATCAAATAAGGATTTTCAGGATTTTCCATGTACTAGCAATTTCATGTATCCTTTACTTCCTATACTACTGTGCATGGAAAGTTTGTGAGAAGTTTTCTCAAGATTTGTCCATGCACTAGCAACCCTTGATCCTCTGTAATATGAATCCTCTCCTTGCTTGCTAATAATAACAAAAGGTCCTAACCACAAGGCCTCAAATTTTCCATGTTTTC
Source organism: Sequoiadendron giganteum (assembly GCA_007115665.2). Taxonomy (NCBI): domain Eukaryota; kingdom Viridiplantae; phylum Streptophyta; class Pinopsida; order Cupressales; family Cupressaceae; genus Sequoiadendron; species Sequoiadendron giganteum. The sequence goes on from CM021101.1 coordinate 601,045,992, forward strand.
CTTTCTCCTGGCACCTAGCATTCCACATCAATACCAGATCATCCTTTTCAATTTTTCTATCCTTTTCCTTTTTATCAAACAAATACTTCATTTGTGCTTGCAATTTCATGTTCTAGTTTTCCGCTATTCTTCTCATTTCATCAAGTTCTGCAAGTTGCTCCATTCTCTCCTCCATTGGTTTTGGAACATCTATATCTTCTTGAAGGATAAGTATGTAAACTGGAAATAAATTTTGTAAAGGCATCCTAGCTTGTGTTCCATACACTAATTCATATGGGGATTTTCCAATTGCCTTTTTTATAGTAATCCTATATGCCCATACAACCAATCTTAACTTTGAATCCCAAGATTTTTTCTTTTTACTGAGCATCCTCTTTATGATTTTCAAAAGACTCTTGTTGCTAGATTCTGCTTGACCATTGGCTTGTGGATGATATGGGGCCGAATAAGAAACATTAATGCCATATGTTTTACAAAAATCTCTGAACTCATCAAACTTGAAACACGTCCCATTATTTGTAATCACTCTCAATGGTGTACCAAGTCTAGTAATAATGTTATCCATTAAAAAGTTGATTACAACTTTACTTGTTGCTTGATTGGTCAAGATTGCCTCCACCCATTTAGTGAAGTAATCAGTGGCCACTAGTATCCACCTATGCCCTCCACTTGATTTCTCTTGTATTTCCCCACTGATGAAAAGGGGCTTCAACCTACATAGTTCTAAGTGGTAGAGCTCCCTGATACTTCATTTTTCCTAAAAACTTTTGACATGCTTCACATTTCCTTACATATGAAAATGAATCATTAAAAACTTTTGGCCAGTAATAACCTGCCCTGAGGATTTTATGTGCAGTTGTCTTTGCAGAATAGTGGCCTCCATAGACCCCTTCATGCATTTCTTTCAGAACATGATCAGCTTGTGACTCATCTAAACATAACAACAGCATTCCATCTCTGTTTTTCCAGAATAAATCACCTTCTATAAATACATATTTAGAGGCCTATAGTTTCAAAGTTCTTTTCTAGTTATCATTGAATCCTTTTGGGCACTTTGTGTTTCTAAGGTAATGCATGATGTCTGTGTACTAGGGTGTATGCTCAATACTTGCAATTGCATTTCCTTCTTGTACATTGCAAATTTGATTTGCCTCAATGTTTGCTTCTGCCATTAACTTGGCCTCTTATCAATTTAGTAATCTGTATTTCCTTATCAAATTCCTAAATTTTGTTAATCCACTTGCACCTCTTCCCTGTTACTTCTAATTATGTCAAAATGTCCTTGACTACTACGTGAGGAACATAAGCAATCACTTTGGCTCCAACAAGATACGGTCTAAAGGCTTTTGTGGCCTTTACCAGTGCAAAGGCTTGTTTTTCCATTATGTCATACTTCAACTCCAATCCTTGCAAATATTTACTAAAGAAAGACACAGGTTGCTCATGACCATCCTCATTTTTCTGTAACATGATAGCAGCTATTGTATGCAAGGAAGCAAATAAAAATATTTGAAAAGGTTTTGTGAAATCAGAAGATTTGAGGATAGGGGCTTTCTTAATGGCTCTTTTAATGGATACAAAGGATTCTAATGCTTCTGGGGTCCATTCAATTTTTTGTCCTTTCTTTAGCATTTTTTATATGGGTTTGACAATTTCAGCAAAATTGGACACAAACCTCCTAACAAAATTAATCTGCCCAAAAAATGATTGGATGGCTTTTACAGTTTTAGGGATAGGAACCTTATCTATAGCCTCAACTCTCTCAGGATCTATCCTAACTCCCTCTTTTCATACAATGTATCCTAAGAGTTCCCCTTTGTAACAGCAAAATGACATTTCTTAGGGTTCAAACTAATGCCATATTCTAAAGCTTTAATGAATATTTTTTCAAGATGTTCTATATGATCCTCAGCTCTTTTTGAGTAAGTAGTAAAATCATCTTGATACACCACCATTATAGCATTAATCAAATCTGCAAATGCTAAGTCCATAGCTCTTTGGAAGGTCGCTCCCGCATTTGTGAGACTAGAAGGCATTCTCACATATACATATGTTCCCCATGGAGTTGTGAAGGTTGTTTTATACTGCTCAGATTCCCTGACTTTAACCTGATTATAACTAGAAAATCCATCCATCATAGCCAATAGCTCACACCCGGTTACTTTATGCAATATAGCTTCCATGTTAGGCAGAGGGTAGTTATCCTTAACGGATGCTACATTCAGGTTTTTGAAATCCACACATAGTCTGATATCTCCATTTTTCTTTCTAACGGGAACAAGGTTTGATACCCATGTTGAATGCCTCACAAGTTTAATGATACCTCCATCTCTAAGTTTGGCCAATTCCTCCTGCATTTTTGGTTCCAGTGTGGGGTTAATGGGCCTTTGTTTCTGTCTAAATGGCTTTGCATCTTCTTTCAATGGAATTTCATGTTGAAATAAATCCTCCCTATATGCCTTGAGGTCCTCATAAGACCATGCAAACACATTCTTATATTTTCTTAACAATGAAATCAACATTCTTCGGATAGTAGGGCTTATCTTCTTCCCAATATATACCTTCCTTGGTGATAGTTTAGTCCCTAAGTTTATTTCTTCAATATCTTCCCTTTTGACTGGTGTCTATTTCATAAGGGATTGATCACTTCCATCGTATACTCTTTCCATTGCTACCAACCCCTTGGGAAGTTTATTAGTCTTAAGTTGTAAGACCTTCTTTCTGAATAGTGTTTGTTCTCCATTTATTTCTTCCACAAAGGCGTTGAAATCAATTTCTTGAGCCTCATACTGGTCTATACAGTGAAGGAATTTCAAAAGATCAGTGTCATCATTAAAAACCTGCCAACTATATACATTGTTAGGTACAATAGGTCTTGCTTTGAATTCAACTTGGGATATTCCTGCTAGAGTGATGTCGTCCTATTTTAGTGCTACATTTGCTAGGAAGTCTGCATTATATTTTTTGATCTGTCCACCCAATCAATGGAGAAAGCATCAAATAGTTCAATTGTATCCCATATTGCATTCCTGTACTATTTCAACCTTTTATTTTTGCTACATATTTCGATCTAATCTGAGACACAACTAGTTCCGAGTCTCCAAAAACTGTTAATAGTTTAATCTTGTGTTTAACAACTAAATTCAATCTAGTCAACAAAGATTCATATTCCACCACATTGTTTGTACATTCAAATGCTAACAAAAATGAATATTTGAAAGTTGAACCATCAGGCGATATAAAAAATGTCCCAGCTCCATTTCCCTGTTGGCTGCAGGCTCCATCGAAGTACATTTTCCATATTCCTTGTTGATTTTCAGAAATATTTTGATCAATTGAATCTTTGCTTACCAAATCAGGTTGCGATAGTTCCACTCTAAAACTCCCCAAATCAACATCACAGAAACAATTAAGTGGCTCTTGAGGAGCATATTCAACAATTTGATTCATTCTAGGTTCCCTATGTAATTTTACCTCTTCTCCATTCACTGGTATGGTGGCATATGATAAGTCAAACTGTACATTGCCTCCTACTGCTGCAGTCCACTATCTCGACAGAAGCATTCCAAACTGGGGAGGTGTGTCAATTATGGTTATGTCAATAGTGTAAGTAGCTTGTGGGTAAGTTGCTAATCTTACTTCCACATTCTTCATTATTCCTTCAACCGGGACAGGCCTGCTATCCATGGCGTAGCATTTACCTCCTTCCACATCTATCCACAGATCGAGCTACTTCATCACCCCTATGGGAATGATATTCATGGAGGTGCCTGAGTCTATCATGCAATTTCTTACTAGTTTGCCGCTTATGAGTAAAGTGGTGAAGAATGGGTCAATCTATGGTGTGTTCATTAGGCAGGCCTCTGGGATTTTTACCTCCTTCCTTTTATTATTGATTTCAGAAACTTCTTTGTTTTCAGGGCTTATATTTTGATTTCCATTAGAAATTAATTGTATGGCACCTTCCCTATATTCCTTGATTTTCATCATTTCAATTAATGGGACAGACATCTTCAATTGAGATAAAGCTTGTATAAAATCAAAGGATGTACCTTCAGTTCTAATTACCTTTTTAGGTTCAATGAATTCTCCTTTGTTCTCTTCTTTTTCCCTTTTGGATGTTTGATCTGGCTTTTGCTTCTCAATGGGAATTTTTTTACTTTCCTCCTTAGGAGATCCCTTCTATTCTATTTTTTCTAGTTGTTTATCATCAGTCCCTTTTGATGTCTCATATGATGCCTTTTTATTTTTTATAAATATCCCCCTTCAGACACCCTCATCTCTATTCACCATTATGTTTCTCAAACGATATTTGTTTCTAGCTTCCTCCACTGCTACAATTGTCAATATTTTAATCTCTTCTTCACTTGGTCTTCTTATATTGCATCTATTAGTCTAACTTGATGCAACAAGGGGATCTTTCTCATTATCATTTTCTTCATGATCAGAAAAAACATGCTACTTTGCCATGTGAATATTGTATTTTTGGTGATCAACATTATAATCATATCCTTCCTCCTTGGAAGATGCATATTCTTGCTCCAAAGAGTTAAAAGTGTGGTAAGTTAGGTAGACATTCTGGTCTTCACCACCATCATTTTCCAGTGTGTCTTCTTCCGGTATTGACTGAGCTATTACACAATGCTCTAGGGAATGTGGTGCATAACAAACTAAGCACCAGGGACTCTTATCTACCATATATATCCCTTTCCTTTTTAATGGATCTGGTGTTTCTTTATTTCTTGTCCTATCACTTATCGGCTTCCCATCCTTCCAATTGGTATTATAAGGCATGTCATGTAGGCTTGGTCTTTCATTCCTATATGTGTTCTCTTGTCTGTTTGGGGGAGCATATTAGGGAACCCTAGGGTTTTCCATTTTAGAAAACATCCCTACAGCTTTCCTATTATTTTCAATAGTTAATGCTATCTTTTGGGCCTCAACCAGATTCCTAGGACCTCTATTTCTTAATTCATATCCTTTCTTGGGATCAAAGGCCTTCAAATAGATACTCAACGCAATAGGATCAGCCAACTTGGATCCCTGAGGTATTTTATTATGCAATTTAACAAACCTTTGGTTAAAATCAAAGGCTGACTCATTTTGATGTTTTTGGATAGTCACTAACTCATTCAAGGAAAAATTTGATGCACACTGATTCCCATACTGCTGAAGAAACTACTCATGAAATACTTGAATGGAATAAATGGATGTTGTTGGTAGACTGTTAAACCAGTCCCTAACATCCTCAATTAGCAACATCATAAATAGTCTCATCTAAACATATTCATACTGCATATCCAAGTCTTGAATGACTGCTTTAAAATTTCTCAGATGTTCCTTGGTTGTAACCACATTACTTCCTATGAACTTAGGGACTAGGTTCCTCCAATTGTTGTCCAGAGGGTAAGGGTATATCTCAAATTCGGCAAGATCAAATTGTCTAATCATGGTTGTGCATTATGGAGGGGGATTTTGGAAATGCTGATGCTGGTAGAGTGGGTTATTATTTTCCATATATTGTGGACCTTGTGGGGGTACATACTACTGATGAGGAGGTGGCTAAATATTTCGGTGTTGTGGTGGAGCATTTGTGTTTCTATATTGATTCCTAGGCTGATTTCGATGGGCTTGTGGGGAATTTGATGGTTTCATATTGTTGTTCTTATGAGGGGGTGTATATTTGGGTGAATCAGCCATTGGTGTTTTGATTTGAGCTTTGTACAATTTCATCTTTCTTAATTCTTCCATTGCTTGAAGTTGTTGCTCATATTCTACCCTTATTTTTTCTGCACGTTGCCTCATTTTCTCCCACTGTGTATGATCTTCATTTTGTGTCATGAGTTCATGGTTTTCTTCAGATGCTGCCTCATATTCAATTCCTTCCTCAAAAAGTGTAGCTCTCTGATCACATTCAAATTCTCTCCTCTTCTTAGCTTCAAATTCAGCCATGAACTCTTCATCTTTATTATGGCTCATTCGATGGAAAGGATTTCTATTCTCTTCAGGAGTGTGAAGCTCTTTAGATGGGCTATTTTCATTTTCCAATGCCTCGTATGAGTTGTGTGTTTCCATTGGTGGTTTTGATATTATGTTTTTTGTGGTTGGATCTAAGTCATTGAATACTTTCTTTCTTTGATCATTTTTCTAGGTTCATTTACCCTTGTCATTTGGACCATCCCCCGCCTTGTACAAAGATCTCCTTCCTTGCATGTGGTGGGAAACTGTGATGGTCTAGACTCTAGGTTGATTCCTTTCTGATTTGTATCTTATTGTATCAGTCTCAATGTTTTTGTTCATTCAGAGTCGCCACCCACTTTTTCTAAAAGTGAGAAAAGGTTTTATTATTTTACCCAGAGGAGTCGATTTTCAAATTTTAATTATGGTTTTCTTTTAATGACTCTATATAGAAAGGTTGTCTACCACCAGACTTCTCTCTAGTTTTCTCCAGTGGAGTCGCCAATTTGTTGGGTCTCAAAAATGCTGGTTTGAATGAACCACGAGAGGTTACCACACTCTCACTACATTATTGGTCAACTAACAAAGCCAACCAATATGGTTGAACCCTCTATTCTTAAGGCTTTCCTAAACCTAGGTGGGTGCACCTATATGAATGACACAGATTTTGAATTATGTTTCCTACTTGACCTAACTATCCACAAATGGAAATTTGATAATGGAAAGATATGATCCTAATTTGGTATAAATTGTATATGCAATATCAAGGTGTGAATTAATATGTTCAATTAAGAGATGTCAAATGAAATGAATAAAAATAATGTAATGAAAATAAAGGAGACCAGTGCTTTATTGGGTAAAACAGAGTCAAATGGGGGCATTTGATGAGTGGTTTCTATCTAGCAAGTTCTTAATTGTTTGGCATATAATTATGATTTTATAACTGGTATAAACATGCAAGGATGTAATTGATAAACCCTACTTGAGGCAGAATATCAAATCTAATTATCTGATTCTTCTTACTAATCCAAATAACATTCCCAGATTATTGTAATTGATTAAAAGCAATTTAATTCTTCATTAAAGAATCCAATAAATCAAATCACAAAGAAACAACAAATGTGCACTGATAAATCAAATATATACTTGATACTTCAATTTAAAAAATCAAGAAACATCAGATTGGAGACAATCAAATAATCGCAGGAATCCAACAAACAATTGATACCAGAATGAAGCCACTAAATCAACAGTCTTTCATTATCTTCTTCAAAATTCATACATGCAACATAGTCTCCTCGAATGTCATCATTCTAAAAATATAGTGCTTACAGCAGTCTATCCTATTCTAATTCTACCTTCTCACCCTATCTCCTATCCCAACAATGGATACTTATACATTTAGTTTGCAAAAGGATGTGTCCTTTCAAAAAGTATTAAGCATAAAATGCTAACAAGTTTATCATTAACTAATTTCTGTTAAGCCACAAATGAATAGCAAACATGTGCTCTGTATAATCCTGGTGCTTATGTGTGTTTGCATGTCCTAACACATCGTGGATCATGATCTCCATCATCATCATTCATTTGTTTTTCTCACATGCTTCATCCAACGTTATGTCTTTTGCAGTGGTTGTCTTCAATATCTCTTGGAGTATCGATTCACATTCGCCTTTCCATGTAGTCACTTCTTTCAATTTTCCTTCATCATTGGAGAACTTAGTTAATCTGTCATTAGCAGCTTCAATCAATCCTTGCACATCCCCTTGTAATTCCTCAAATAATTCCTTGTGTTTATCCATGATACGATTAGCATTTTCAATTCCTATAGCATTAGGAGTGCCCCTTTTTATCTCCTCAATTCTTTCTTGGATTCTATCATCCACTCTTCTATGTTATTTTATAGCATCCATGTATTGTGAATGTTTTCCCCAAAGTTTATTTAACCAAGTGTTTAAAACAACCAGCCTCTATTTGATTATTGCAATGAGTGTGTCCACTTTCCCTTGTGAGTATGCACTTGACCCTTCCCAATGGTCCCTTTCCTGTGAACTTTCACCTTGGGTGATCATTTTTGTTGGCCCTATTACAACACCTACCAAGTCCTTTAAACGTTCATTCTCTCTCAGCATTCTCTCATTACTGATTTTGTACATTTCTCTCTCTTTGATCAATGCTTGTATCTAGGCTTTATTCAACTTTGCTATATTGATCCTAATTTCTGCTGTTGCAACAAGATCAGCCTCTCCAGACTTTAGAGTCATGACATGTTTGAATGCCTTCTCAGTACCAATGACAATTTACTTCTTGTGAGGGGGATACAAAGCCCAAATCATCAATGTTTCATCATCAGGATTGTATCTTGATCTTGTATACACTTCTGTCACCTTCTCTATGTTGACCTTGTGGGTAGCATTGTTGTCCTTCAGGAAACTGTCAAAAACTAATGCAAAATTGAGATCCAAACCTAGGAAAATCATAACACCAGCCTTTTCTAGCATCTCTCTTCCTTTCTCAGGGGTCATGTTTTCATCTCTTTTTCCACCTCATCCCTTAAGCTTTTTAACAATTGGTCCTCATTTCCTGGTGTGACATTTTCAACCAGTCCTCTTATTTCTTTTCCTTTTTGTTTGTATAAAAATGTTTTAAACTCTGAGGTTTTCACAAATTCATCATTTGCTATAAAATATTTATAATCTTCATGTCTCGTATCCATATCCATAGTTTCCTCAACATTTGTTTCTTTGGCAGCATAGGTATAATCCTGGGTCCTTATTCTCAATACCTTCCCCGATAGGCCTTGTGGCCTATCAACTTCCAATACTTCTTTAATGGAAGATAACAACTCAGCATCTACCAACTCTTGATCATGCTTCTCAATCACCATTTATGCTTCTTCTGCTTCCAAGTTTCTTATTATGTCATCAGATTGATAGGGCACATGATGATACCCACCAAAATTTATCCTTTGTCTGGCAGAATGGATATATCCCTCTGGATCAAAGTTTTTTCTTGATGGCTCTCTTCTCATGTTGTAATGCAATAACTTATCCAAAATTAAATTGTAGCCCTCTTTTGCTAACATAGTAAAATCACCTTAACACAATGTAATTGGCATAAAAGCTTGTTTCCCATAGGAACTTAAGTTCATGACACTGGAGAAATCTATTTTCCTAACAATCTCTAAGTATGCATTTCTATCTGGAACTGTTCTAGGAAAAATGAATGGTGTATCCTCAAAACCATAAACCCTAATCATAGTGGCATTTTCTAAACAATACCAATCCCCCCAGTTGTGGTTGATTGGTCCATTATAATCCTTAGGCCTAAGAAACCTCTTTACTTCATGAGATAAGGAATAATCACAAGGATGATTATAAAATCTATACAAAGGCTTCACGAAGTATTCTTGAAAATGCAAGAAATTAGAATTAGCAAACCTGCTGTCCCAAAAAGCAGTCCACAACTGAACAGGCAGTGGCTTGCCTTCCTTATCAAATTGAAAAATACTCAGCTCCTGGGGCCACAATCCTAACTCCTATCCAAAATATAGCACCAAGTGCATCAGCAATGAGTAATTCTTGAGGTGCAGGATAGAAGCTCCATTCTTTATTGCTATCAACCCTGCATCCAGCTCCTTAAATACATGTGAAGCATAATCAAAAGATTAGGAATTATGATACTAAATATCCACAACAATCACCATGGGTACAACTATCATATGCTCTAGGACTTCCATCCACAATACCTGTCCCACTAAAAAATATGTGTACTTTAGGTAGGGTTCAAAGAGATCCACATGAAATGGTGGTCCCTCACTGTCTTCCATCAGATTCGTCTTGCCATGACACCTAATTCTATGTAGGGGTAACCTCTAGCCTTTTTAAATGGTATCCATTCTTCTAAAATCACTGTCGAGCTCCTCACTTATTATCTTTTCACTGCATACCCCTTCTAATCTTAAAACCCCACTTATCGCATTCTCAGATACATGTATCAATGGATTCCCTGATAAATCACATATAGCTTTATTTTTTGGATTATAATGTCTAGCCAACAATTTCACCAATTCAACATCAACGAAAACATTAGGGCACACCATTTTTCCCAAATTGAGCCTCCACGGGTTACAAACTGGTTCAAAACGATTTCTTCTATGGTAATGGAAATTGAACAATTCATATCCTCTGATTGGGGTCCAAACATCACCCATGAACCTGCATTTGTCTTCCAATTTATCTACTTCCACCTTGAGTTGTGCGGAACGTCTTGCTTTAGGTCCAGAACTAGGAAACTGGTCTATGAGATCTTGGTTCAATTTTCTCTCAGTGCCCTCTATTCATGTTTCACTCTTTTTCTTTTTTGTCTTTGGTTGGTTACCCTCCCCAGGTTTTCTTCCCTTTATTTTTTCTAAACTAGTGCCTTCCATTTTCAAAATTCACAAACTTTCAGAGGCTGAGAAACTTACTGTATTTCACCTGCAAATCCAAGTTAGACGAATGCCTTGATTGTTCTGCTTGTTCCTCTACTCTCCTTGCTACCAATTCTGTGAAATAATGATTTCAATTGAGCTCACCCGGATTTGCAAAATCTTTTATGCTTCGTGGCGCCATTAATGTCTCCACTGAGACATGAATGCAGCAATTTTTTTCAAAATTCTCATTGTCACATTAGGGATCATATCGGCAAGACATTTCAAATCTCTGACCGATCTATCTGTTCAACGTTCACACATCCGCTAAGACGTCTTGTAGTTCCCCCGACATCATAAGTCTCCTCGACAGTTTTTCTTTTTAGCTTTTTATGTCGCCATGACCTTCAGCGAAGAAAACTATTGCCCAAACTTAACGAGTCGGGCCAACGATTCTTAACCTTACTCCGAAAGCTCTTTGTCTCGCCAAATTTTTCACTTTGTCAACTTAAGTCACCGAGACTAGATAATTTTCCTGTCGACATAATAATATTCGATGTGATGTCTCTTAGATCTCCCCGCTAAAACTTATCTCACCGATACACTTTTTCTTCAGCGAGACTATGCTCATTTTCTTCTCGACAACCTTTATCTCCATATGCTTAGTTCTTTCGGTATAACCCAAGGGGTCGGTAAGACTCCCGGAACTCTCCCCGACATTATTTGTCTTACCGAATAAGTCTTCCTTTTTCTTTATCGGCAAGACTAGTAGTGCTTCGGGTAGTACTTTGAAATCTCACTGCGATGACCATAGTCTCTCCAATACACTATTATATTCCAATCGGTAAAAAGCAACTTAGCTCGATATGACCTCACATCGTCACGCCGATACCCTTTGTCTTTCCGATAGGAAATGTAAACCCGCATGCTCTTTGTGTATATCTTTATCGGTATGAAACTTCTGATGTCTTGCCGATATATTGAAGAAATGCATATTATTATCGGTGAGACTTGCATCAAATTATGCCGATATTTTCAAATGTTAAATATTTAATGTCAGATGAATTCTATGGGACTATATGACAAATTTTATCCCGGACTTTGGTGAAAAAATGCTATGTGAGGAATTTTATGTCTGTATTATGAACTTTTTGGGAAACTAATAAGCATGAAGGGTTGATGAGATTATCAAGATTTCACAGTTCCAACATAATCTTTAGAGATCAGAAGAAAAATAGTATGGATTTTTTTATGAGAATAAAATAGAAAATTTAGGAAAATATTAATACTAGAAACTATGGGTTCTCTAAAAGGATTCCATCATATAGAGATCTAAATATTAAAGAAATTGGGGGATTAAGAAAGACTTAACCAGGGTTAATTAGGCTAAAATTCTAAGCAGAAGGATAACCAAATAGATGCCTACTGATGAAGGATGGATAAAACTCAATTTTTATGGTTAGTTGAAAGGAAACCTAGGAATGACAGTTGCAGGTGGAGTTATAAGAGACCACAAGAGTAATCTTATTGAAGGTTAAGCTAAGAATTTAGGTATCTGCACCAATATTGTGGCATAAGCCATTGCTTCTTGGTAGGGTCTAAAGAGAACTAAAGAGTTGGGATACAATAAATTTGTAATATAAGGAGATTATAAGGATAATAAACATTCTCAAGGGATATTTTATTGTTCCTTAGGCATTAAGATATTTAATTGGGGGATTTTTTCAGTTCAATATTAGACACACCTATAGTGAGTGAAACAAGATTGCAAATGCAACATCAAATGAAGGGATATCTTGCACTCACTGGGTAAGTTGGGATATGATCATGTCCCTCAAAAAATCAAATAATTAATATCAGATGATAGAATCATAACAAATAGGTTTCTCAAAATTGTAATAATTTGTGACCTAAGTCAGGCGTCTAAGAGCAAGATGGGGATTGAAGACTTTAGGTCTTATAATATTTTGTAATGATTTAAGTTTTATTCTTTATCTAAAAGTACTATGTTAACATTTTCTAAGGATATAAGAATTATTGTTTAAAAAGGGATGGGTACTGACAATCACAATATGGATCCTTTTCTAAAACTTCCTAGTGATGATCACTTTGAAAATAATGTATCTACATCATCATTATTGAAAAGAACATAAGAAGGCTTATAATTGTTGCTATAGATCCTACTAATAATTTAGAGAGATATTATATTTTTCACATGTGGGAACTTTCAAATATTGGCGTGATCATTTCATCTATCCCTAAGTATTACACATTGAGAATAAATAAAAAACTAAATAAATAATCACTTGCAATACCAAAAAGTTCAGTTATTGTGACAAGTGGATATCTCCTCAGGTGGATTTATCTACTCATCCAAGGCACAATGGCTCTTGTGATTTTTTTATTTTAAATTCCATGGTTTCCTTAATTTGTTGCAATCTTATCTCTTATTCTCTTTCCTCTATTACTAAGAAGTTTGGCTCCTTGAGGAAGAATTTAATGGTTTTTAAGGTTGGTTAGATTAAAGTGGTTAGTCTAAAGAAAAGGTCTGAGCCATTATCCTATATTCTATTAAAGAAAAATATTGAGTTGTGGCAGATTTTTGAGGAAGCTAGCCTAACTTATTTTTTCTAGGATATGCAAGGGTTTAATGATATGCTCACTTCTAAATTGTGTAATTCATGGAAAATGTATAGGTTTCTATTAGAGGCCTTGAATTCATGGTGACTCCAAACCTCATTGAAAATACCATGGGTCTAAAATACAAATGGCTAAAAGTAGCCAAGAAGAACAACAGGGAATATCAGAGGTTCATAGATAGTTTCTTTGAACATAGTGAAAAACTAGAGAGATTCCATAATGGATTCAATAGAGAGAAACTCATGGTTCCTTTTGGAATGGTAATTTTACATGTTATACGGTATTTTACCTTGGAGGATAGATTCAAAATTGTTCATGGATACCAGTTTCCTTTATTGAATCAAATTAGGCATAAATAAAAGATAAATGTTCCTTTCTATCGTCTCTCTTCTTTGCATTAATGTATAGACAAGGGCGCTTATCTACCCCTTCACTGGAGTCTTATCTTGTCTATTTAAAAATATGTGCTATCCTCTACCTCAAAAAAATTCCATGCCTCTACTAACAACCCCTGGATATAAAGCTTATTAGTAGCAAACCACATTCATCCCCTAAAATTCCCTCTTTTGGGTTTAACCCAAAACCCAAAAAAGATTTTCTAAAAATTATTCTTGAAAAGACCCCTCCTCTTGGTAATGATTTGTTAAATGTTACCTCGGCCAAGAGGAAACCCCCTCCTATTGATCAAGGACCTAAGGAGAAGAAACATGATAATAACCAATGTCATGGGTTGAAGAATGAAACTATCAAAATTGTTGATGATCCAGATTTTAATGGCAAGGGTGGTGGAAGTTTTGGTCTTTCTCGGCCTGGAGGGTGAAGGTCTACTTGGTTAGCCAACATGGGTCACTAGAACAAAGGAAATGATAAAAAGGTAAGAATCTCATCTTTGAGGAGAAGTAGAAATATTGATTTCATGAGAATTTCCTTCCCCATTCTGAAGTAGAAAGCCTGGAGAATAGTGAGTCTGAAGAGGGAGATAATGTTGAGGACGATGAAGATTAAGAGGATATTAATGTTGAAGAAATTATAAAGGAAATGAACCTCAAGATGGATAATATGATCGAAGAGGTTAACATGGAGGATATGAAAGAGTCCAGATTGAGTCTTGAGAAAGATAATGCTAGAAAGGATGAAGGAAAGGAGGTTCATGGTCAATAATAATACATAACTTTTGAGTCTTTGGAAAGTCTAAAAGAGTAGATTATTAACCTTCAAGGTTGGGTAATTAAAATTGAAGAGAAGTTTGACCTTCACAGTGTTAAAGATAAACTTATGGCTATGCAGAATTCTCTAAGCAACATCATCTCTATAGTGGATGGTATTATGTAGAGAGTTACCTTCGATACTATATTTGGTTAAGATCAAGAAATAGAGGATGAAGAGAGGAATGAATTTAAGGAGGTGACGGTTCAAGACAAGGACAACTAGGAAGAAGCTACTACGGACTGGATGAACTCTCTAGAAGAGCTGAAGGAGAATTGGTATCTTTTAAATGGTCCCAAGGAATGATGGGCATTATGGCCCTCTATTATTTTTGTGTTCTTATTTTTTTCTAGTTCTCCAACCTGCATGCCTTTTTTTTTGCATGTGAGCACCTTTTAATGTTTTCTAGTACTCTTTTTTTTTTAGTTTCTTAGTTTAGCATGTTACCTTTGTGGTTGTTGGTCTTGGTGGTGGCCTTACACCTATTTTTTCTTATTAGTCTCGACCATTTATGCTACTCTGATATCAAGGTAATTTTCACTACTTTCTAATCAAAAGCATATGAAGAGCGATTTAGCCACGGGCAATGTTTGAAAAACATCACAAAATTTAAAAATAAATGAAAAATCCAATCACCCTTCACATGTCTCTCACGTCAAATCATTTTTATGTAGATTCTCTTGTCCCATATATAGTGATGGGAACATGTTAACATATGTATTGAGTGGTTAAAATTATGGTGGCATCAAATGAAATATTAATTTGGTTAATATTTATCGAGTGGTTAAGATTGTGGTTTTACCTTTGTTGGCTATCAACAAAAAGGGAAGGTTTTGAAACCTACTTTGGAAACTAGTTTAAAAATTATTAGAAAATTCAATGAATTTATTATCATTTACTAAATACAACACCACTATTATATTTTATATATGTATGTATACATATATGTATATATATTATAATATTATATTCTGTTATTTATATATTTATATTATATTATATTATTTATATAACTGTAGTATGTTGGGATAAAGGTGTCATCAACCTTGTAAATATCATGTAATTTAATTACCTCCTAATTTTTTTTTAATTCACTCATAAGGTATCGAATGTTTCACCGTAGTGGTAATTAATTTTTTATTGGCCTCGGTAATTACCATTTTACTAGCAAGGAGTTACTTTTTTTACTTTTATTGGATAGTTGTCATGGTAATGGTGAAATAGTTAATATGGAGACTCTAGGTATAAAAATTGGGAATCTGACATTATGAGATGTTATGAAAACCATCATAAGTTGTAAGAGAATCTATGACAACTATGACACCTGTCATAAGGTTATGTGATGACTATGACAACATCTAT
The DNA here is from genome assembly GCA_007115665.2 of Sequoiadendron giganteum. NCBI lineage: Eukaryota > Viridiplantae > Streptophyta > Pinopsida > Cupressales > Cupressaceae > Sequoiadendron > Sequoiadendron giganteum. The sequence goes on from CM021101.1 coordinate 601,061,569, forward strand.
GACAATATATTTGCACTATCTTGGTCCCTAGGTGCCCATGCATGGAAGATGCCTTATGATAGTTGTAAGAGCATATTTAAGAGGTCATTATGAGCTGAATTTGATGATTGCAAGGTTGTGGAATGAGGATATGTCCAATTTGGATGTCATTGTTCATGTGTTATATTCTATATAACAAGTGCTTGAAAGTGGAGATGGCAATATTTTTCTTCAAGTTTTCTTTGCAGGGGTTATGTTGTCGGATTGAAGGTTGAAGAGGAGTTAGATTGAATGTATTCTAATCATATTTTTCTGATAATAAAATCTATTCATCTCTTCTTTGGTGAAGTTTTTCTAAAAGGGTTTCTCCACGTTAAATACTATGTTTGATGTTCAAACTTATGTTCTATTCATTCATTGTTATTTCTGATATAAACTCCATATGGTAAACACTATTAGATCTTATTTATAGTTGATTTAAGATTCTATTATTGTTTTTCACCTTCTATTTTTTTACATTTTGTACTAGATCTTGACTAGTTATGTGTCTTGGGAGGTAGAATGGAGGTTTTTTGAGCTATAATGGGAGTTTGGTTGATCTATTTTTTTTAGTTTTTTGTGTTGAAACCATTGTTGCAACTTCTTCTCGTTTGGATATAGAAAAATTTAATGAAGTGGGATATGAGTTGTGGAAGCTAAAAATGGAGGATCTCTTGAAGAACCAGATCAATGGGTGATTGTAACAAATGAAAAGAAACCCAAAAAATGAATAATGAATATTGGGAGAAGATGGATGAGAAGACATGTGGTACTATTAGATTATGTATTGTTAATTCTATTCTCCTAAATGTGTTTGTGTGCAGTTTTTTTACCCCATCTAAAATGCAAGAAATAAACTCAAGAAATAGATAAAAACCAAAGACAACACTCAAGATTGGGCTAAAGATGAAACTCAAACTTGTAAATAAAATGCCAAAATATTACCTTGTTTGAGCTTGGTGAGTTTTTTTGCCCCTTTTGATGACTTGATATGTGTGCTCCTAGATCGATTTCAGTAGCATAACGGCTTGATTTTGCTTGATTTCGATACAAATATGATGGATTTGGCTATGGTGATTGAAGGCTTGAGATGAATGTGATATAATGTGGTTGCATATGGTTGGAATGGTTGATAATTTAAAAAAATGGCTAAGTGTTAGTCATTTAGAAAGGGAGATTGAAATGGATGGCCAAGATTGATTCTTTAAAGAGGATCAAGGGTTGAGATCAATAGTTGACCAAAGGAATTAAAAATACCTTTTTAATGTGCATGGGAATGATAAAATGAATTAAATATTCCTTGGGAAAGAGAAAAGGAATTTAATATTCCTTGGGGGATGAGAGAGGAATTAAAAATTCCTCAAAAGGACTTTGGGAACACAAAAAGGAATTAAAATTCCTTGGGGGGATGGGGAGAGTTGACTAAGGACTTGATTAGGCTAATTAATGAAGGATTAAAGGAAGGTTAGGTGGCTAATTGGGATTAAGGGCCCACTTGAAAAGGTTGGAGGATGTGACACCTCCTGATCATGGATTAGGAATGTGCACATCTCTAATGATGGGATTAGTAGGTGGACTAGGATTGGGTGTAGATTATAGGGGATGGGAGATAAAGGGAATTAAATAAATAGATTATTTATTTAATTTTTGGAGGAAAGGGATGAGGGGAAAACTATTTAATTATTTAATTAAATACCTTAGGGATTTAGAGGAATTTAGGGGTATTAATTAAATAATAACAACATTACTTAATTAATGTGGGTACGAGGATATTTAGATGAAAAGGGATAAATTTTACCAAATAAAAATGGTAAATTTTCAGTTTCTACATTTTTCCCCTCTTTGAGATGGTGTTACAAAGTAGCACCATTTAAAAGAATATTAAAACATAGAACCTATAAGTAGATGGTTACATTAGGGAAGATGCCCCAGTCATCAAAGGAGTGACTAGGATTGTATGATGGAGAGTGAGGATAAAGATTAGGAATTGAGGATGCCCCCTCGAGAGGACATGTGGGTTCAAGAGAACACGGGTGTGCTCTCGAAATGGATGACATGATGCAAGGGTAGATCGGGAGGATGATGCAAAGTGATGGATAGAATATGGGATGGGATGATGAAGAGATAGTGTAAGGAAAAGATGAGAAGCAAGCAAGCACAAATATATTTAAGAACAAATGTGATGTTTCCCCGATCAAGCTACAAGCCAAGATTGATTAACGATGGATGGAGTGTTGTTGATGAGGGAAGGATACGTCCCAAAACAACACAAAAGAGGGGGGAAGGGTACATCCCAATGATGATGATGAGAGTTTTGTTGATGAGGAAAGGATACATCCCAAAACAATACAAAAGGATAGGGAAGGATACATATTGATGGCGATGAGGATTGGATTAAGGCTTGTATCAAGGTTGGGGACAAGACCACAGATGTGATTAGATGATTTTTGCTAGATTGAATGGATAAGGATTGGATTGAGATGTGAGATTGTTGAAATGAATGAAAATAATGGAAGAAAAGATGCTTAGAATAACAAATCTATATTATCCTAATATGATTGAAGAGATGATGATATGATGAGGGGGATGGATGAAAAGATGCTTAGAATAAAAAATCTATATTATCCTAAGAAAATTGAAAAGATGATGATATGATGAGGATGAAGATAGTGGAGTGATAGAAAAGGATAGGATAGATAGATGAGGGAGAGTGATGAAGGATGAATGGATGAGAAATATTTAGTGTGAATGGATGGGGGGTTTTGATAGATGAGAGGATGAGAGATGAGGAGATGAATGGATAGTAACCAAATCATGAAATTTAATTGTTATGCATTATTCTACCATGTAATGAGCACTTAATTTGATGTGGCATGAGATACTATTCACTAGGGTATGAGGAACCAAGGTGACATCGTATCCAATGCATAGGACTAACGCAACAAACAAAAGGTTAGTCCAACATTCCAAAGTCACAGGGGATTTGGTTGGCCAATGTTGGAAAACCAAAGACACAAAGGATGTCCCAGCATAACACAAGACCACAAGGATCTTGGTGGGTACTACGCAGGACAACTAGGAAGACAAGATCACATAGAAAAATCAAGATGTGCCCCTATGTCTATCTGTTAAAAGTGCACCATCATATGATGGATCGTGGCAACCCTAACAAGGTATAATAGGAAGCTCAAATGATAAAAAAAAATGTCAAAAATTGGTTTCAAGTATCCTAAGTCATGTCAATCACCTAAGCTATCCTCCATCTTTGGTCTTAATAGGATGTCTCCTTCCTAAATTAGACCGCATCAATCCCATCCATCTACTGATCATATGATGGATCATGGCAACCCTAAAAAGGTATAATAGGAAGCTCAAATGATAAACAAAATGTCAAAAGCATCAAAAGATCACAATCAATTTCAAACGTCCTTTTTCATAGGATCAGTAGATGGATGGGATTGATGCAGTCTGATTTAGCGAGACATCCTAATAAGACCAAAGATGGAGGATATATTAGGTGATCGACATGACTTAACCAATTGGACCCCATGATACTAATGACCTTTTTTTTAAGCACTAGCTGGATAGGGATGTACTTGATGATGCGACAAAAAATAGACACAACCTACAGACCTAGGGGCTCAGGGGGTTGATCAAATATCAGCCTTGCCTATGTGAAAGAGTAGAGCCCTCGTAGTTTGATAAAAGACCGATTACCAAACATGGATAAAAGCGGAAAGAGGACAATGGATACATTGATGGATGGTGAATATTGGATGGAAAAAATGCCTCAGGGGCTGATCAAATGATTGGCCTTGCCTATGTGAAAGTGTAGGGGCAACGTAGTTTGACCAAAAGACAAATGATAGACAATGGATAAGGGGTGATGAGATGACCATGATTAGTAGTTACAATGATGGAGTTTATATGATGAGACAGGATAGACTTTATGGATAGGATGATGGTAATCACATGAAGCTCAGGGATGGGATAGTTATACAAATCATCAAAATATGAATTGGGAGGATGAGATGATGGATAGATGAGTGATGAAAAGTGATAAGATATTGGCAATATGTATGAAAGAGGTGGGATTGATGATAGTGAGATAGATGGCATTGGGTTGCATGAAGGGGTAGCCTATAGCTAGATACCAATGACAAGGGATTATGAGATGGGATGAGGATAGAGATGGATGGATAGGGAGATAAGGATGGGGTATGGAAGGGATTATATGATGGATGGATAAGAAGATAAGGATGGGGAGATGAAAATTATTTTCTCTTGGATGGGTAGGGAGATAAGGATGGGGAGATGAAAGGGATTTTTTGGATGGGTGGATGGGTGGATGGGAAGATAAGGATAGGTAGATGGAAGGGATGATAAGATTGATGAATGATGTCTCCAAGTACTATGTCATAAAGAAGGATATGCCCTACTCTATACATGTCATCATCATGTATGATGAGGTAGGAGGTATGGAAGATAGAGGAATGGGAAAATAAGGGATTAAGATGGATATGGATAGGATGTATGGATAAGGAAGGTAGATTGATGGTATCATGACGGGTGGACAAGGAAGGTAGATGGAGAGGATAAGGAATAGGATAGTGTATGGATGAGGGGAATGTATTCCAAGAGGTTTCCAAAGCATGTATATATGTTTCCCCCTATCTATATCAAGATCACAAGGAGGATGGAGGGATTGGGATAAATGTGATGTGACAGGTAGGATGTGTAAGATAGGTTGGATAGAGGAGATGGGTGAAGGGGATGTAGTTTCCCCAAAGTGTGGAAGTAAACTGGATGAGTTATTTACACATGACACATTTTTTCCAAGTTTTCATCATGGTACTTCTCCAAGGTGCTTGTTTTCCAAGTTTTCACCATTGGACGAATTATTATTTTTTGGATTTTTTAATTTTTTTTGGGGATTTTTTAACTTTTTAGATAGTATGTGGATGGATATGGATAAGCATAGGGATGAAAATGAATGGATTTTGAAGACATGTGATAAGGTGATGGATGAAAGAATCAATCATCAAGTTTTGTATGAGGTAATAAGAGCCCATGTTTGAAGTGACTATTGGATGTTGGTACAACCTTATTAGGATGGATGGACTATGCAAGGGAATGGATTAAAGGTATTATATGAGGGAGATATGTGGGATTATGGATGGGATGTTGGAAAGTGTATGGATGGAATAATGGAGTGGATGTGTGATGAGGGAATTTTTTCAGGACCAACATTGGCACATATGGTGGGGGATGTGAAATGATAGGAGGATTAATGGATGGAGAATGTGGGGATAATGGAGGAATTGGGATAGTGAATTGTGGGACATAAGGAGCCAACATAGATTTAGGAGATGGAGGATGTGAATCATTATTTTTTTGTGTTGCATCTTCTTTCTTTGGGATCCACATGGTTTTGATTTTTTATTTAATAGTATTTTGTAGCCTTTGGGATTCATTTGGATTTTGGATTGGATCTTTCTTTTCTTCAACATGTATTTTTAAGGGGACATGAGGAGCTTTAGATTCATGTGGATTTTTAGACATACATCCTTGATTTGGCACCCAAAGTTCCTTTACTAGCAATGGGATGGGTACGAGGAGATGGATGATGTGGAGGAAACATGAATGAAGTGATAGAGGTAGGATTTTGGAGATGGTGTGTGGATGGAGGATATAAGATAGAATGCATGGAGGGGTGCATTTGTTGATCCTGATCAGGGATTATGAATTTAGGATTTTTATGATGTGTTCTAGGGATAGGTGATGGATGGATAAAAGGATGAATAGGACGAGATGGAGGAGGTGATTTTGGGATATAAGGGCCTAAAATGGACTTATTAAATGGAGGATGTGTGATGGTGGATGGAGGGACATAAGGACCCAAAATGGATTTGGAGGATGAAGGAGGCATATGGATGGTTTTTTTGAAGTGAAAAGATGAAGGAGGGGGGATGGCAACAAATGGTTTGGTGGAGTGATGGGAAGAGCCTACTATTCTTTTGGAAGAAGCTCATTTAGGATGTATGGAGGTTGTACCAACATTTTTAGATTGTGAGCCTTGAGATACATATCCAAGACCTTGTGCACATGGATTTTCTTTGACATGGATGGGCTCTAAAATAACTTTCTCATAGAGCCCTAAACCTTTTCCTTGATAGTTCATGATCTTAAGTATTCAATCTATGGTAGGGTGCTTATTATTTTGGAAGCATGATGTGAGTCCATTATTAGGTGGAGGAGGATGGGTGGGGTATATTCTTTTTTCTTCTTCTATAATGAAACCACCATGGACGAATGTAAGGGTACCAAGGGGATATGCAAGTGGTGTTGGAATAGCTTGATGAGGTGGCGATGAGGGATCATGAGATGGAGATGATGGGATGATGGGATGGTAGCATCTTGATTGGGAGGAGAATGTGGTAAGTAATCATGAGGGGGATTAGGTGTAATGATAGGATCTTGATTTGGGGTAGCGGGTGATAGGGGATCATGAGATGGAGTGATTGGATCTTGAGTGACAAGGGGATCATGGGATGGAGTGGATGAGGGACTCTGATCTTGAGATGGAGTGGATGAGATGATAGGATCTTGATGTGGATGAGGGGATTGTTGGTATGATTTGGAACAAGCTCTTGGAAAGTTTCAATGGATGTAGACAGTGTGGTAGAAGAGGAATATTGGATGGACTCCTTAAGTGGCGGAGATGGAAAAATGGAGGATTCATGAGGGTCATGGGATTGGATTTCAGTGATACAAGGACTAGGGGGGGAGGATTGGATTTGGGTGTCTTCAATGGATTGGTTGGCACTAGGAGTAGGAGATGGGGATTCAATGGATTCGGTGGGTTTGATGGTTTCAATAGTTTGGATAGTATTAGGAGTGGTAATATGGGTGATAGGTGTAAGAAGGATAAGGGACTCATCACTAGTGATCGTACATGATAGAGTGGGGTTGCAGGGTTTAGAAACTTCAAGATGTGGTGTTGGGGATGTATTATTTGTCATGAGTCCTTGGAAAACATCTGGAGTGAGATACTTGCATATTCTAGACTTAGCTTGGGTGATGGGAATAGATGAAGTATTATGAATGGGTGGAGGATTAGGATTATGGATTGGTGGATTAGGATTAGATGAAGGAATGGGATTGGATGGAGGACTAAGAGTAAGTGGGGATTAGGATTGGTGAGGGAATAAATATTTGATGGAGGATTAAGCTAGGATGGAGGATTAGGATTGGGATATGATGGAGGTGAAGATGGGGTGACATAGGAGGATATGGATGGTGAACTAAGGTAGGAATATTGGAATGGTGGAATAGGATTGGATGATGTGGATGGGGAATTAAGGTAGGAATATTGGTATGGTGGAATGAGGTGGGAATATTTGGATGGTGGATTAGGTCAAGAGGATGTGGGTGGTGGATTAGCATAAGAGGACATGGATGGAGGATTAAGATATAAATATGTGGATGGTGGATTGATGTTAGAGCAAGTGGATGGGTAATTAAGATAGGAATATTGAGATGGAGGATTAAATAGGGATGGTGGATTAGGATGAGAAGATTGGGATGGTGGATTAAGATAGGAGAATGTGGATGGTGGATGAGGACCAAACATTGGAGGATGATAAGATGGAGGGTTTGGACTAGGGGTGAAGGTGATAGAGTCATTGTGTGAAAATGGAGGGACATAGGAGGATATAGATGGAGAACAACATGGAGATATGGATGTGGAATGAGATGGGTATGTGGGTGATGGATAAGAGGGAGATGTAGATGAAGGATATGATGAATATTTGGATGGGGAAGATACAAGACATCCCTTTTCAAAGTTAGCATAAATATTGTTATTAGTTGTGGATGAAGGTGTGATAGGATAGATCGAAGGAGTGATTTGATTTTGGAAGATGGTTGGGGAAAGCTTGCTAGTAATAATAGCATCAAGAGGATCTATATCATACTCATCTTGATCAACAAGACTTTTATTATCATCATCAACATAATTGGGATTCCCCTTGACTACTATTTTTGGTTGTGTAGGAGGAGGATAAGGATTTATGGTGTTGGATTGGAGAGATATGGATTGAAGAGATGGGAATAGATGATTGGAAGAAAAGGAGAGATGATGAAAAGATCAATAGAATGGATTAGAAGAACGTGGATGAAGGGGTCATAGGATTTGTTTCGATATCAGAAGATCTTGGATGTGGATAGACTAAAGCTCAACTTGGGATGTATATTAAGATCATATTGGGATTTGATTTAAGCTCAGATTAGGATTGGATTGAAGCTCAGATTAGGATTGGATTGAAGCTCAGATTAGGATTGGATTGAAGCTCATATTAGAATTGGATTGAATCTCAGATTAGGATGGGATTGAAGCTCAAATATGGATTGGATTGAAGCTCAAATTAGGATGGGATTAGAGGATGTGATGGGATAGATTCCTAAGTTCAAGGATATAGCTAGAATGATGAGGATGATTGTTGGATAAATGAAGGATAGGTTTAGTCGAATCCTTGCTCAAAGGGGATGATGTTTGAATAGATTGATGAGATGAAAGTGATCATTTGGAGATGGATATGGAGAGGAAAAATAACTAGATTATTATTTTGGACTAAGGAAGATATAGGCTAATTGTGGTGAGAATGATTGACTCTCTAGATTTTGGACGGGAAGTGGATTCACCTCTGTTGAGAGTATATTCACCTCTTTAAGATGTGAATTCACCTATCTAATACATCACAGAATTTCCCTATGGGTAGCAGGATCACCTATTGGTAAGGATAGGGCCACCTATGGAGACTGACTATATGGAATGGTGTGTAAGATCACCCAAGCAAAAAGTGGAATCGCCTAACTAGGAAGATGTATGGATAAGAGGATGTAGACTTAGACATGAGATCACCCCTGTGGACAATAGGTTCACCTATTCTAAGAATAGACGAGTGGGGATGACAATAACTCACCTATAGAGGAGGAAATATTTCCTATTCCAAGGGAATGGGTGGACGTGGGGTCGCCTAAAGGAGGAACCCACAGGAAAATTCAACCCTGACAAAGACAAATTCTCCCAAAGTTTGACCTAGACCAAACTCGAGATGTGGATTTTCCCCTCTTCAAGGTAGGATCACCCGTCCATAATAAAAAATTTCCTCTGAGAGAAGAAAATTCACCATTGAGGGTAGGGGCAGACTATGGTAAAGGACTAAAGACACAACAAACAAAAAGTAGTGGGCTAGATAGATTCAGACTAACGACAAGCACTGGTATCGTACAAGAAGACACACCAGGCAACACAATCCTAGAATTAGTGATAAGGGTTTACAAACTCGATGTAGGCCCACCACCTTGAGGGGACACCCCAAGGTTAATACTCCATGATATTGGGGTGGTTCTCTGGATCACCCTTTCTTGTGAAGGAGGATAGCTAGAGATCCAGTGGCACATGGTCATCAACAAACACCACAGGATCACCTTCTCTCTCACTCGAGGACTATCGTAGTCCACCATGATGATTTCTATCTCAACCCAAGGGAGTACGTGGTGAGTAACTTTGGGGTACATGCACATCCCCTGCACTACACCAATTCACTACTAAAACACGGGTCTCTATCTAGCATAAACAAGGCTATCTTGTGTGTCCTCAATATACGCTAGGTACGTGAACACCAACCCATCACAAGTGTGAGTCAGGAGCCCTAGCGAGGTACTAGAAACTTGGACCAACTCTGCACATCTTACCTATGTATCACCCTAGCTTCAACGCTCTGCTAAACATGACGTGATTGGATTGAGGTAAAACTTTAGCTCTCCCCCCTTTATATACCTCATTGGTAACACGTGGTTGGGATCATCTCTCAGGTGATGAAATTCCAAGTAGGTCCCACTAAGGGAAGGAGATGCTAGACATTTAGGTTGGTCCCCAAGCTCGCATGTAGCGCAAGGGGAGAGCTTATGTGCACTAACACTCCCTAGGTAGACTGGATTGGGATGGAATGAGTTATGATTTCTCATCACCCAGGATCATTGAAAGGTGCAAGGAGAGTGGATACATCAACAAATCACTCCCAAACACATCAAACAAAGTTCATTGACCCTTTAATTAATCTACATGTGCCTAAATTAGTATGAAAAAGATAGACAAATCTAAACTAAGGGTCTTCAACCGATCGTCCTATAGAAGATAAGTTAATATTTTTCACCACCGGTCTTTGTCAAATGAGAGATAGGTTGAACAAATTGGTTAGTGAAATTCCAGAGTCACAGACAAACAAGTTGGCAGATTAGTACCCCAAAATTGAAACCAAATTGTAAATGAAACTAGTAATTTTGGGTTCTAGATTTACCGAAATTTTGCCTCTGTGCAAGATGAATTTTCCCATCAGTGGATCAAGTTCACCTATCTATAGAAAGAGGCAGATTCAATTTATGTTGTTGTATGAAAGGGCATATGTGATTTTGGCCTTGTAATTTGTGCGAATTCACCTTTGGATTGAGCAAGCTTTCCTGTCGAGGCGTACTCACCTCTTTGATTATTGATCTCAGATTGCTAGTTGAAGGTCCACCCTTTACACAAAATGGTGTATTCATTTCGCCTGTGTTCATTGCAATTTTTCCTCTACTTAAAGTAGGTTCGCCCATGCATGTTGAAAATTTACCCGTTGGGGGTGGATTCACACCTATGTATCGAAATTCAAGCTTGCAAAATTAAAACAACAAGCGAAAGTAAAGCAGACCTATGACATGGGTCCCACCGAGAGTTCCAAAGATGTGTGTAGTGTTTTTACCCCATCTAAAATGCAAGAAATAAACTCAAGCAATAGATACAAACCAAATACAACACTCAAGATTGGGCTAAAGATGAAACTCAAACTTGTAAATAAAATTCCAAAATATTACCTTGTTTGAGCTTGGTGAGTTTTTTTGCCCCTTTTGATGACTTGATATGTGTGCTCCTAGATCAATTTCAGCAGCATAACAACTTGATTTTTCTTGATTTAGATGCAAAGATGGTGGATTTGGCTATGATGATTGAAGGCTTGAGATGAATATGATAGAATGTGGTTGCATATGGTTGAAATGGTTGAGAATTAAAAAAAATGGCTAAGTGTTAGTCATTTAGTAAGGGAGATTGAAATGGATGGCCAAGATTGATTCTTGAAAGAGGATCAAGGGTTCAGATCAAGATTTGACCACAAGAATTAAAAATTCCTTTTTAATATGCATGGGAATGATAAAAGGATTAAATGTTCCTTGGGAAAGAGAAAAGGAATTTAATATTCCTTAGGTATGAGAGAGGAATTAAAAATTCCTCAAAAGGACTTTGGGAAGTTAAAAAGGAATTAAAAATTCCTTGGGGGGATGGGGAGAGTTGACTAAGGATTTGATTAGGATAATTAATGAAGGATTAGAGGAAGGTTAGGTGGCTAATTGGGATTAAGGGCCCACTTGAAAAAGTTGGAGGATGTGACACCTCTTGATCATGGATTAGGAATGTGCACATCCCTAATGATGGGATTAGCAGGTGGATTAGGACTGGGTGTAGATTAAGGGGGATGGGAGATAAAGGGAATTAAATAAATAGATTACTTATTTAATTTTTGGAGGAAAGGGATGAGGGGAAAAGTATTTAATTATTTAATTAAATACCTTAGGGATTTAGAGGAATTTAGGGGTATTAATTAAATAATAGAAATATTACTTAATTAATGTGGGGTAAGAGGATATTTAGATGAAAAGGGATAAATTTGACCAAATAAAATGGTCAATTTTTCAGTGTCTACATTGTTAAAGGAAAAGACTGCACATGCTTTGCGGAACCGGATAGGTGAAATCTACCAAGCAAAAAGTCTAGTAAATAAACTCTACTTGAAACGAAATTTATTTTCTCTTAAGATGAAGGGAGGTGAATCAGTAACCAAGTATTTAAATTACTTTAATTTGATTTTGATTCAACTAGCCTCTATAAATGTTAATGTTGAAGAAGAAGATAAATGCATTATTATTCTTTGTTCTTTACTTGAATCTTGGGATAATTTCATTCTTGTTATCACTGCCAACATCGAAGATCCAAAGATGGATGCTCTTGTAGCAACTTTGTTGTCACAAGAAATGAGGAAAAAATACTCTGGATAGTTCAGGTGATGTTGTCAATGTCAGGGGAATGCCTAAAGAAAGAGGGTCTAAAGGAGATAAGAATGGACCTAACGATAATTCTAAGGGCGGATCTAAAACTCTTGGGAAGAAGAAAAAATTGAAATGATAGAACTATGGAAAAAGAGGACATGTGAAGAAGGAATGTAGAAATCCAAAGAAACAAATTGATTCCTCCATAGAGAAATCCTCAAACTTAGGTGATGAAGCTTTGGTTTCTTCTCTTCATATTATGATTAATGAGCACTAGTTAATTGATTCAGGATGCTCGTATCATATGACTCCTCATAAGGAATGGTTTTCCACATATGAAAAATATTATGGAGGCGAAGTCTACCTCGGTGATAACTCTTCATATCATATTGTCAGAAGGGGTGAAATTCAATTATGTTTTAATAATGGGAGGTTAGAAACCCTCTTTGATGTTTTTTATATCCCAATATTAGCAAGAAATTTTATTTTAGTTTCTAAGTTTAATGATTCAGGATTGCATGTAACATTCGATAAGCATGGTTGCAAATTGGTAAGAGGAAATTTGGTGATAAAAAGAGGTACAAGGAAGGGGAATTTGTTTAGGCTTGAAGCCACTACTATTGTTAAATCTACCAATGTAACTGAAAATTTTGAAAATACTTGTATTTTGTGGCACCGTAGATTGGGTCACATTAGTGAGACTAGTTTAAAAACCATTTTGAATAAAAATTTGATAGATAGTTTTAGTGGATTTTGTGGTTGTGTTGTTGATATGTGGTTGTCATTGATGTCAACAATATTAGCATTGATGATTTTGAAGGTTATATATATCGAGGATATTGAGAAAATTAGAATAAATATGTTGCAGGCAGTCTGTGAAGCTCTGAAGATCAGAATGGCGAACAGTTGTGTACATTGATATTCATAAGTCACACATTAAATGGTTTGTTTTTGAGCCTATCTAGTATGTTATCTGAAAGTTTTAGAGGTTCACATCAAGTTTGGAGAAAGTTATGAATTTATGAGTTCCTATAGTAATTTTGTTACTATAGTAGGTGTTTCTAGAAGAAGAGAATGCAATTTTGGTAAATTAAGTTGTTGTGTATGCTCCTGTGATGTTCAGTGATGTTTCTAGATCATGCTCTATCATTTTGGTACGTCCACGTTGATCGGTGTGCTCGTGATTGAATATTTTTCCTTTGTGTGTTCGAGTTTTCATGTTCTTGGCCGACATGATGGTGGTAGCGTGTTGTGGATCCTTATGACCAACTTAGGTTGGTATGCATTGAGATTTGTTCATGAATTGGGCCGACAGCTTGTAATTCACTTATTCCATATTTGTGGCCGACGGAGTTGTTGATGAAAATTCATGTAGAGGATATGTATAAGAGCAATTGTTTCCTCATTTTAAAGTATGCTCGGTGAATGTATGTGAATTATGTGCAAGATATGTGTGAATAAATATTAGATCATTCAAGTTCAGTGCATAGTGTGAAGAAGTATTTTTGTGCCTAACTGGAACTGTCATCAGGCTTTTGTAGAAGCTAATTTCTCAGTTCAACCTCATCAGATGGATTTAATCTGATTATTTTAAGTAAGGCAGTGAGCCTTCCCTTCTTAGCAGTGAGCTCTAGGAATTGTGTCTAAATGCATGTGCATTGCTTATTCATTTCAGTTATACTTTTAGCAGGGTATAATTGTGGATTATCCTCCACCATGGTTTTTCCCCTAACAGGGTTTCCACGCAAAAATCTTAGTGTTTTGTGATTATGATGTGTTTTTGATTATTGCTTTCACTGTTAATTATCAGATCTGAGATTAAAGGTTGATAAAGTAAGATAAGTTTTAAATTCTATAACAACTAATTCACCCCCCCCCCCTCTCAGTTGTCTATCCTTGTTTTTCCAATAATTGGTATCAGAGAAGGTTCCTCTGAATAAGTTTAATAGCTTGAGGTGATCTGATATGGCATCATACAAGAAGGATAGTCCCATATTCAATGGTACAAATTAATCTCTTTGGAAGGTCAAAATGGAGTGTCATTTGAAGTGCATTGGTGAACCTTTCAGGAATATTACAAAGAACATATATAATATTCCTCAGAATGGTCCCACTACTCCTGAGGAGATCAAAGAAGTTGAAACTAATATCAGGGCTATAGAATCATTACTAAGTGCTTTGACATATTTAGAGATGACAAATGTGATAGGTCTGAAGACAACACATGAGATCTGGAAGAAATTGGAAACATTGTATGAAGGATATGCACAAGTGAAAGTTGCTAAGATACAAAGTCTGAAGGAAAATGGGAAAACATGAAGATGAGTGAAGATGAAAACATTGTTTCTTTCATGCAGAAAGTAAATGAGCTAGTGATGGGTATTAGATGTTCCAGTGGAATTATGGAAGAAGATGAGATTGTGGCTAAAGTTCTTAGATCAGTGCCTACTTCTTACAAAATGAAAGCTCATGCTATTGAAGAGCCCAAGAAAGTAACAAATGTGACAAGAGAAATTTTGATTTGGTAAACCCATTGCCTTTGAGTTGAGTGAATTTGGTGAGTCTACTCCTAAAACAGAATTTGCATTTAAAGCTACTGTATCCAGAAAAAGCCAACAAAGATATGATATGGGAGAAAGTTCCAGAAAAACATTTGAATATGAAGATGAGATTAAATAGATTGAAGATGAAGAAAGAGAGATAGAAGAGCTAGAAGCATTGATTGTGAAAAGAGAAGCTAGAGGACAAGGTAAGTATAAAGGAAAGTTATCTATTAAGTGTTTCTCTTGCAGCAAGATAGGCCATTTTGCATCAAGGTGTCCTGAAAGAGTTTCTAAGTATAAAACTGACAAGTCTAGATTTCAAAAGAAATTTTATTATGTTGAAGAAGGTGTTACTGATGATGAATCTGATAAAGAAACTAGAAATGAAGATGGATGGGTATTCATTGCTATCAAGGAAAATGGTCTGGTGTCCACTGAATCTGCTAACAATTAGAATATTGAGAAAGCTCTTGCAGCCAGAATTGATGAAAAGGATGAGTGGGTGATTGACAGTGGATGTTCACATCATATGACTGGTGAAAAAATAAATTTCATAAGCTTGGAGAAGTATGACGGTGGTTTTGTAAGATTTGGAGATAACAATGCTAGTGTGATTTGTGGCAAAGGCACTATTTCTCTTGGTGTTAAATATAATACTGATGATGTCCTATATGTTGAAGGATTGAAGCACATTTTTTTGAGTGTGGGATAGATGGTTGACAAGGGATACAATATATAGTTCAAATATGGAAAATGCAGGATATTGGGAAGCTCTAGAAATGTAATTGCTTCAAGAACAAAGACAAGAGGTAATATTTTTCACTTAAGTGTTGCTAGTGAAAGTTGCTTAATTTCTCAAGTTAATGTAATCTAGTTATGGCATAGGAGGCTATGTCATGTGAATTTTGATAACATTGTCAAATTAAGCTCCACACAAGCAATCATAGATCTACCTAAGTTAGTGAAGCGTACTAACACTATATGCAAGGAATGTTAGATGGGAAAGCAGACAAGAATTTCTTTTCAGAGCAAACAACATCATTCTAATGGAGTACTAGATTTGGTACGTACTGATCTATGTGGTCCATTGAGAATCAAAATTCTATAAGGATAAAGGTACTTTATGTTGATCATTGATGATTACTCTAAGATGATATGGGTTGCTTTCTTGAGAGAAAAACATGAAGCACTAGAAAATTTCAAATTTTTCAAAGCTACGGTAGAAAATGAGACAGGTTTGAAGGTCAAATACTTAAGATCGGACAGAGGTGGTGAGTTCACTTCTCAAGATTTCAATTCATTTTGTGAAGAGCATGGAATCAAAAGACAGCTATCTGCTCCCCGGACACCTCAACAAAACGAAGTTGTTGAAAGAAAGAACAGAAAAATTCTAGATGTTGCTAGAACTATGATGTTGGAAGGAAATATTCCTCATATCTACTGGAGAGAAGTTGTAAGAACTACTATATATACTATCAACTGGGTAAATGTCAATGGTAATTCTGGTAAGACTCCTTTTGAGCTGTGTTTTGGTTATAAGCCTACTATTAAATATTTCAAAATCTTTGGAATTAGATGTTATATCAAGAGAGATGAAGATATTGGGAAGTTTGATGCTAGAAGTGATGAAGGAATATTTCTGGGATACTCTACTAAGAGCAAAGCCTACCGGTGCTACAATAGAAGAATGAAGAAAATGGTTGAAAGTGCAAATGTCAGAGTTGATGAGGATACTGATAGATCATCCAGATACTGTGGATATGATTCAGATGACCAACATGATAGTACTGATAATGGAAAGAATGTGCAGACACAGAATCAAGTTCAAACTGTTCCGGTGAATCAAGAGAATCATGAAGGAGAAGCTAGTGGAAGTATATAAGAGAGAACAAAAGAGCCAGAAGTCAGAGAAAATCCCAAAGTCCCAAGGTATGTAAAGCTAAATCATTCTAAAAATCAAATTATAGGAGACAAGAACAAAGGTGTGCAGACTAGAAGAAGAATTGCAGAAGAGTATTGCCTGATTTCCAAAACTGAGCCTAGCAATGTCAATGAAGCATGTAAAGATGAATATTGGATGGAAGCAATGAAGGAAGAACCGATGCAGATAGAGAAAAATGATACATGGATTCTTGTTCCCAGACCTCAAGATAAAAATGTGATTGGATCCAAATGGGTCTTTCAGAATAAGCTAAATGAACAAGGTGAAGTGGTCAAAAATAAAGAAAGGCTGGTATGCAAAGGGTACTCATAGATGGAAGGTATTGATTTTGAAGAAACCTTTTCCCCTGTTGCTAGAATTGAAGCTGTAATTTTATTTCTTGCTTATGCTACTTTCAAGAATTACAAAGTCTATCAAATGGATGTGAAGTCAGCATTTTTGAATGGTGAATTAGAAGAAGAAGTTTATGTTGAGAAATCGAATGGATTTCAACTCACTGATGAAAAATACATGGTTTTTTGGTTGAAGAAATCACTATATGGACTCAAGCAAGCCCCTAGATCCTGGTATGCAAGACTAGATAAATACATGTTGAATCTTGGATTCACTAAAAGTACAGCTGACAGTAATTTGTATTTCAATATGGATCGGGATAAAGAGTTGATTATTGAAGTCTTTGTTGATGACATTATTTTTGAAGGTGATGATGACTTATGTATGAATTTTTTTGATGAAATGAAAAGTGAGTTTGAGATGTCGATGATTGGAGAGCTGAAATTATTTTTAGGATTGAAAGTTACTCAGTTAGATGATGGAATCTTTATATCTCAATCCAAATATGTAAGAGAGTTACTGAAATTTTTTGGCATGGAAGACTCAAAGCCTGTAGGTACACCCATGGTAACCAGATGCAAGTTAACATAGAATGATGATTCTCCTAAAGCTAATCAAACAAGGTACAGGTCAATGATTGGTGGATTTCTATATTTGACTCAGATCAGACCAAAAATTATGAATGTTGTATTTATGGTTACTAGATATCAAGTTGATCCAAAGGAGTCACATGTGACTGCAATAAACAAAAATTTTCAGATAATTGAAAGGAACAATTGATTTTGGGCTATGGTATCCTACGGATGATTATCTTACTTTGAATGCCTTTACAGATGCAGATTGGGTAGGAGATGTGGATGATAGGAAAATTACAAGTGGTGGTGCATTCTTCTTAGGGAAGAAGCTGGTGTCTTGGCTAAGTAAAAAGAAAATTTTCATTTCCTTATCTACTGCTGAGGCAGAATATATTGTTGCTGCAAACAATTGTACTCAAGTAATGTGGATGAAGCAGATGCTGAGAGATATCAAAATTGAGTATGGTGAGCCTATTTCTATATTTTGTGACAATTCAAGTGCCATAAACATTTCCAAGAATTTGGTGCTACATTCAAAGACAAAACATATATCTATCAAGTATCACTTTTTGAGAGACAAACTGAGCGATAAAGAAGTCAGACTGGAGTATGTTCCCACTAAAGAACAAATTGTAGATATATTCACTAAAATGTTGCCTAAGGATACTTTTGAGTATCTCAGAGGAAAGTTAGGGGTGATTTCCCCTCCTAATATGAACTAAGATGCAAGTCTTTGCATCAATCTGTGCACCTACAGTCAGATCTTATTTTAGATTGATGTTATGGTGGCTGCTACTTAGGGGGAGTAGTCAGATGATTCAGATATGTGGTTCAGAGCTTGTGTAACTTTTCCATTGATGTCAAAGGGGGAGAAGAGTAATTTGAAAAACCTTTGTGAAAAAAAGGGGAAGAAGAGCAATAAGAACTAAGGGCGAAGATGGAAGAGTAAAACAATTTGATAAGATAGTTGTGTTGATGGTATTTTTCACATCATGTATTTCCATCAATGCCAAAGGGGGAGATTGTTGGATGATGTGGTTGTGTTGCTGATATTTGGTTGTCATTGATGTCAACACTATTAGCATTGATGATTCTGAAGGTTGTATATGTCGAGGATATTGAGAAAATTAGAATAAATATGTTGCAAGCAGTCTATGAAGTTGTGAAGATCGGAATGGTGCAAATTTGTGTGTGTTGATATTCAGAAGTCATGCATTAAAGGGTTTGTTACTGAGCCTATCTAGTATGTTGTCTGGAATTTTCAGAGGTGCACATCAAGTTTGGAGAAAGTTATGAATTTATGAGTTCCTATAGTTATTTTGTTACTGTAGCAGGTGTTTCTGGAAGAAGAGAATGAAATTATGGTAAATTAATTTGTTGTGTATGCTCCTATGATGTTCAGTGATATTTCTAGATTGATCTCTATCATTGTGGTATATTTGCGTTGATCGGTGTGCTCATGATCAAAGATTTTTCCTTTGTGTGTTCGAGTTTTCATGTTCTTGGCCGACATGATGGTGGTAGCATGTTGCGGATCCTTATGGATTAATTTTTGAATATTTGGCATGTTCGAGGATGTTGATTTAGGTCTTCATTATTTTTTTATCAACTTAGGTTGGTATGCATTCAGATTTGTTCATTAATTGGGCCGAGAACTTGTAATTCATTTATTCCTTATTTCTAGTCAGTAGAGTTGTTGATGAAAATTCATGTAGCGGATATATAAGAGCGATTGTTTCCTCATTTTAAAGTATGTTTGGTGAATGTATGTGAAGTGTGTGCAAGATATGTGTGAATAAAGATCAGATCATTTGAGTGCAATGCAGAGTGTGAAGAAGTATTTTTGTGCCTAATCGGAACTATCATCAGGCTTTTGTAGAAGCTAATTTCTCAGTTCAACCTCATCAGATGGATTTAATCTGATTTTTTTATGTAAGGCAATGAGCCTTACCTTCTTAGTAGTGAGCTCTAGGCAATGTGCATGAATGCATGTGCATTCCTTATTCATTTCACTTATACTTTTAACAGGGTATAATTGTGGATTAACCTCCACCGTGGTTTTTCCCCTAATAGGTTTTCCACGCAAAAAATCTTGGTGTTGTGTGATTTTGATGTGTTGTTGATTATTGCTTTCATTGTTAATCATCAAATCTAAGATTAAAGGTTGATAAAGTAAGATAAGTTTTAAATTATGTAACAACTAATTCACCCCCCCCTCCCCCCCTCTCATATACCTATTT
This sequence comes from Sequoiadendron giganteum, assembly GCA_007115665.2. Lineage (NCBI taxonomy): Eukaryota > Viridiplantae > Streptophyta > Pinopsida > Cupressales > Cupressaceae > Sequoiadendron > Sequoiadendron giganteum. The sequence goes on from CM021101.1 coordinate 601,081,364, forward strand.
ATATTTTATGAGGTATAAATTTGAAGTTTTCAATAAATTTAAAGAATTTAAAGCCTTAGTTGAAAATAAAACATATTATAATATTAAAGTTTTGAGGTCTGATAATGGAGGGGAATACTATTCTAATGGATTTGATGAATTTTGTAAGCATGAAGGAATTGTTAGAGAGAAAATTACTCCTTATACTCCTCAACAAAATGGAGTGGCAGAAAGGATGAATCAAAAAATTATAGAAAGATCCAAAAGTATACTAAGTAGTTCACGGCTTGACAGATGCTTTTGGATAGAAGTTGTAAGTACTGCTTGTTACTTGTTGAATATATCTCCTTGTAAGGATCTTGAAACAACACCTTATGAAATTTGGATAGGTAAGAAACCTTTTGTTTCACATTTAAGGATATTTTTCTATGAGGCTTATGTTCATGTGCCTAAAGAAAAATGAACTAAGTTGGATCCAAAAGTTGAAAAGTGCATTTTAATTAGATATGGTGATAATGTAAAAGGTTATAAGTTATGGAATCCTCTAACAAAGAAAATATATTTTCTAGATATGTGATTTTTCAAGGAACTTAGTGTTATTTTTTATCCTAAACAGCCAAAGGAAAAAGATAAGGAAAAGAGAGGGTATGTGTAGGATCATGATGGGCCAAAAAGTGGCAATATTTAAGTGATATGATGGCCCATGTGGCTGACGATATTTTTTTAACCCAAAATTGATGAAACAAAAAGGGTTTTTAAAGGAGATTCTCATCTTTCCACCAATATAAATTATGCTTTATTTTGAATTAATAAATAATTATTATTCATTTTCTATTTGAATTATGAGTAAAGTCCTAATTGATAGGCTGATTGAAAAAAATCTAGAGATTTCAAACGGTATCACATTTTTTGAATCCAAAACATGCATCACATTCTATGCTTTACATAATATAGGATTTAAAAAAAAAATGAATTTCATGAAGTTTTGACCAAGTTAAGGTGGTTAGATGTACGAGTTTTTATTATTTTTAAAAGTTGTAATAAAAAATTCATAATTAATTATTTACATGGAAACAAATTACAAAAATATATGCATCACATCAGGACATGAGTCCTTTACTTATATCTAAAATATTATCATTTTATTGTGGTTAGGGTGGTCAGACAGACACCTAATTCTTATTTTTTCCCGAAATTTAAGTACTACTACATTGAAATTTTAAATTTTCACCAAATAGATTTGTTTTTTCTAAATAAACCTAATAGTTTAGAAACTAAATTCAATTTGCTACAAATTATATTCTTACATATTTTTGAAATAATATAGATAACTTATTCAAATTTTTATGTCAAGTTGCCTAACTCTGATTTTTCTGAATTTTATTGCCACTTAAGGGTCTATTTTTTCCATGATGATCCTACACATACCTGAGAGTGCATTTTGAAATTAAGCAAGAAGTTGCACCTCGCAAAGAATAGAGAGTTGGACATGAGGATGAGGAGGAAGAAGATGAGGTTTCAAATGAATTTACTCATCAAACCGAAGAACATGAGGAAGAAAATTAGGAATAAGTTGAGCAAGATCAAGGAAAACAAGAGTCTCTTACTCCTATTCTCAAAATACCCACAAGACAACATAATCCAATTGATAGGTATAGCCCACCAGATTTATGTTGTATATTTGCTTTATTGAGTACTGAAAATGAACCTAGATCTTTCAGGAAGTGTCTCTCTTCAAAGGAAAGTGAGTCTTGGTTGCAGGACATGCAGGAGGAGATGATGGCTTTGGATATTTGTAACACCTAGGATCTTGTTATTTTTCCCAAAGGAAGGAAGTCCATTGGATGTAAATGGGTATTTAAAAAGAAATTTGAAGCAAATGGTCAATTAGAGTAGTACAAGGCTAGATTAGTGGCTAAGGGATACTCATAGAGAGAGGGAGTTGATTTTGGTGAAATTTTATCTCATGTTGTTAAATTGACTTCTATTAGATTCTTATAATCTATTGCTACTACTTGTGATTTTGAGATAGAGAAAATGGATGTTAAAACTACTTTCTTGCATGGGGATCTTGAGGAGGACATTTATATGTGACAACCTGATGTTTTTTTGTGAAGGGAAAGAACAATTGGTTTGCAGGTTAAATAGATCTTTGTATGATTTGAAACAATCACCCAAGATGTGGTATCAAAATTTTGATGATTTTATATTAAATTTAGGTTATCTTAGGAGCGAAGAGGATCATTGTGTGTACATTAAGGTTATTGATGATCATATCCTAATTATTGTCTTGTATGTTGATGATATGTTGTTTATTGGTAACAACAAGGTGATCATTGGTGAGCTCAAGACACATATTTCTAGCATATTTGATATGAGGAAATTAGGGGCTGCAAAATACATTCTTGGGATGGAGATCATCAAAGATCAGGGTCATAAAAATCTTTGGTTAATTCAAAGTATGTTGATACCATTTTGCAAAGGCTTAATATGTATAACTCTAAGCCAATTTGTATTCCATTTTTGGTTGGTACTAAGTTAAGCTTAGATATGTGTCCTAATTTTGATGATGATTTTGAGGATATGCCTAAGGTTACTTATGCTAGTGTCATTAGTAGTTTGATGTATGCAATTGTTTTCACTAGACCATATATAGCCCAAGCAGTAGGAGTTCTAAGAAGGTTTATTTCTAACCCTAGTAAAGAGCATTGAACTTTTGTTAAGAGGGTGTTTAGATATATGTGAGGTACTTTTGATTATTGTTTTTTTTATCATGGTATTGATAATATGATAAATTCATTAGACATGCAAGGATTTTTTGATGCAAATTGGGCAAGTAACTTGGATAGTCGACTGTCCACCAGTGGGTATGTGTTTACTATGTTTGGAGGAGAAATGAGTTGGATGAGTAAAAGGAAAACTATAGTTGCTTTATCCACCACAAAAGAAGAGTATATGGCTGCTACTCATGTCTCTAAGGAGGAAATCTGGTTACAAAATTTGTGTACAGGTATTGGTTTTTATTGCAAAATTATTTAGATTAATTGTGATAGTCAAAGTGAAATTCATTTAACTAAAAATCTAGTGTATCATGCATGAACTAAACATGTGGATATTTAATACCATTTTATTCATGAATTGATTTCTAATGGCTAGATTGAGCTAAAGAATATTGACACATAGGAAAATGTTGTAGATGTACTTACCAAACCTGCGAGCATAAATAAATTTACTTGGTGCAGGAAGGCCATGGGCCTTGTTACTTGTTCTTAGTTGGTTTATATTTATGTTTTCCTATGAGTGTATTTACAATTTATGATGTCAAGTGGGAGAATGTTGGGATAAAGGTGACATCAACCTTGTAAATATCATGTAATTTAATTACTCCTAATATTGTTTGTAATTCACTGATAAGGGATGGAAGATTTCACTGACTATGGTAATTAATTTTTTATTGGTAATTACCATTTTACCGATAGGGAGTTACTATGTTACTTTTACTGGATAGTTGTCACGATAATGGTGAAATGGTTAATATAGAGATTCTAGGTATCCACCTTGGAAATATAACATTATAAGTTCTAAGAGCATCTATGCCAGCTATGACACCTGCCATAAGATTTTATGATGACTATGACATCATCTATGATGATATCTTTGCTATCTTGGTTTGTATGCACCCATGCATGGAAGATGCCTTATAACAACTATAAGAACATTTGTAATAGGTCATTATGAGTTGCATTTGATGATTCCAAGGTAGTCGCATGAGGATATGTGGATAAAATCATAAAGCTATGTCACACTTTTAGGCAACTTATCAACACAAATAAATTTAAATATTTCTAACTCAAAATCAATTTTGGTCAAACATATGATCTAGTAAGATTCATTCTAGATAAGTTAGATACTTCCACAACTTTTTAAACCAAAATTGTTGGCTAAAAATATATGGAGCACCACTTTGAGTCCAATTTACCAAAAAAATAACAGTTTTTGAAAAAATTGAAGTTTTAATAACTCCTACTAATATAAATAACATTTTTTTTTTAAATATAAAAAATACCCTTTTGTAGATCCATAAGTGTAGTTTTCAAAAATATATTTATTTTAATAGTTTAATTATTATTTTTATTTTATTTTTTATTTTTACTAAAAGTAGGTTATCAACAAAAAATATTAGGTTGATTACCATGCCAAGGAAAAATACTAAACTTTATTTTTTTTAAATTGAAAAAAATATGATGCACTAGATAAAAGAATCTATTTCAAGATGGTATAATTTTTTTTCCATTTTAGATAAATATTTAATATGAAAGTTGATGTCTGATGGAAACAACTACTTTTTGATTCATGCACATTTTAATATTTATTTAAAAATATATATTTATCAAAATTCTAAAAAAATATATCCATGCACTCAAGTTTCAAGTTATAAATACATACAAAAAGTTTGAAAGAAAAAAAAAATACTATAAAAAGTTTGGCGTCTCATGCAACTTCATCTTTCAACATTTTATCAACAACTAAATTATAGTGTTAATTTATTAAAAACTAGTTTAAAATAAGTTTTTATTTTTATTTTTTAAATACAAACACAAAATATACTAAAAAATACATATTTTACTAGTTTACATCATTTCAAAATTCAAAACATATATGCCACTTTTTAGTGATTCAAGTTTAAAAGTTGGATCAACAATGGCCATTTCTTATATTAAGTGTGACACAACTTTGTGCTTTTACCCAAAAGTATAGATGAAAGGTGCAAATGGAAAATTGCATATAGGAAAGTGAAAATGGAAGGTGCGGATGGGAAAGTGTAGATGGAAAAGTGTGGATGAGAAATTGTAGATGGAAAAGTGTAGATGGAAGATGCAAATGGAAAAGTGTAGAAGGAAGGTGTGGATGGAAAAGTATAGATGGAGGGTGTATATGGAAAAGTGTAAATAGAAGATACAAATGGGAAAGTGCTAAAAGTGACCTAGGATAATTTTAATTCTCTTTCTATTTATGATGGAATTTTGATCATTTTGAAGACTAACTTTGAGACATGGAGGACTTGTCAACACTACAAAGCAAGCTAAAACCTAGCAAAAAGAGGGGGTCCTCATTTTTCTAGAAGAAAAGTAGGGCATGTTATGAAAAGGCACAACAACATTAATTAGAATAAATGTTGTCATGTTTCATTCATGTCTTATATGTATTAGGTGACATCTCAATAGTTCTCAAATTTTTGATATTCAAAACTTTTGATGGTCTAGAGAGATTAATGCTAAGTATACCTCTCTGAAATAAACTCATCAAAGTAATCCTACTTATATGCAAGAGAACCCACTTTATGTCACTTCTCTTTATTCTCTATAAATATTTGAAATAGACCATACTGCACCCAGGTTTTTCCTAATGACAATTTATGCAAGGTTAAACAATGGGGGAAACACTAATATTGAAACCATTATAACCATAGAATCAATAGAATCCATTGAATCATCACACCTACAGATATGCCTGACATTGTCCTTATTAAAAATTTATGGATAAAATGACCTATTTTTAAGTGTCATGCCTACAAAATATACTTTTCATTCAATAGTTGATACAAAGAAATCATTTTATATTCTTCAATCATATTTTCTAAGACTCTGGTTTTTCTACACATGTTGAGTTATACCTTGGAGCATTTTTATCAATTAGGAAAGTGAAATTTGTCTAATTGTTTAAGATGATTTCTATATAGGAATGTCAGAAAAATTAGAAACTAACCAAAAGCTTAGAAGATCTATAATCTCATATTTTAACACCAAGAAGACCCATCCCCCCAATTGATCATTTCCCTCATTATAATCTCTAAATTATATCTTATGCTCCCCATAATTATTTGATTCTATCATCTTCATTATTGAGTGCACTCTCAAAGTAAAGGGAAGAATCACAATTCTCAAAATAGTTGAGTTATAGTAATCATGATTCATGATAGGGAGAGAATGGATAAGAAAAAGATCAAAGGGCTAATTGGTCTTGCGAGAATATGAAGAGATTAGGAATATTGCATAAGATTTAAAGAAAAGGGATGGATCCAGAATTTGATTGAATTATCACTGAGGAGTTGGAAAAAAATGGTGGAGGATTGAAAAAAGAGAATGGTCAGAAAAAGGAGGTAGGAATATAGCAGAAAATTTGACAACAATGGAATACATCCAAGTTATAAGATAATTACTGCTAGGCTGAGTGGGTGTATATCACAACAACAATAAGATAGGTGGTAGGTTTTTTGAGATATTAGGACATATATCCATATTCCAAGCATGGTTTCGTATGATATTAAAATGAAAGACTTGTGGATAATGGTAGAAATGTTGGAACATAGCGAAGATTTATGAGTCAATGGAATAGATCCATTCCCACCTTGGATTTCTACTAACCAAAAGCTAAAGTATTTGTGATTGATTCAACTTTGAATAGAACCCAAGGAAGTCAAAAATAATATGAGGAACTTGGTATAGATCATGCAAATGTTTGGTGCAATAATACATAAAAAAAATCAGATGCTAAAATTTTAGAAGATATTGATAACAATATTATTCATTTTGTTTTGTAGCCTAATCGCCATGGGTCAAGCTCAGAAGATGCATTCAAATCTAACGCAATATGTTTCAAAAACATTTATAACCTTATTTACATCAATGGATAACAAACTTGCCATAATACCTAAGGGAGGTCGACATGACCAATTTCAAAATTTCTTAAAAACTACAATGAAAGTCTTAAGTCGGTATAACTTTGCTCATGAGTCATTTTTTAGTGTGGCCACCTGAAACAAGATCATAGGTATTTGAGATCCATGCATTACCACATAAATGACACATGAGAATGCAAGTGGATATGTTTTTGGGTTTTAATAGGTTACATGTTGCTACCAAGACACTAGAAAAAAAATAATAATGTAGATCAAAAGATTCATTCAAATATAAGGCAAGATATTTCAAAAATATGGATAACCTCATTTACATCAATGGACAAAAAACTTATCGTAACACCTAAGGAAGGTCGACATGACCAATTTCAAAATTTCTTAAAAAATATAATGAAAGTCTTAAGTCGGTATACCTTTGCTCATGTGTCATTTTTCGTGTAGACACTTGAAGCAAGATCATAGGTATTTCAGCCCACACATTACCACATAAATGAAACATGAGAATGCAAGTGGATATACTTTTAGGTTTTAATAGGTTACATGTTGCTACCAAGACACTAGAAAAAAATTAATAATGTAGATCAAAAGACACAGTCAAATATAAAGCAAGATGTTTCAAAAATATGGATCATAACCTCATTTACATCAATGGATAACAAAATTTTCCTAACACCTAAGGAAGGTCGACATGACCAATTTCAAAATTTCTTAAAAACTACAATGAAAGTCTTAAGTTGGTATAAATATACTCATGTGTCATTTTTTGTGTGGTCACTTGAAACAAGATCATAGGTATTTGAGCACCATGCATTAACACATAAATGACATATGAGAATGCAAGTGGATATGTTTATGGGTTTTAATAGGTTACATGTTGTTGCCAAGACACTAGAAAAAAATAATAATGTAGAAAATCCCCTCTCTAAAACTCGTTGCTAGATAAATTTCATAGGAATTTAGTCTCTTTGGTAAATTCATCGGCCTTCAAATTCATTCTCATAATTATAGGTGTCTACAAGCTGAATATTTGAAGAGTTTTATAGGCCACCCAAAATCCTATCTTTATAGCCTCTTAACTTGATTTATTCATTTTTAGACCTATTTTTAGATGCAACTCTATTGATTTATGCTTTGATTAGAATTTTCTACTAGTTATCATTCTACTTGGATTTTTAAAAAATCAAAGATAATTTTATAGAGAGTACAAAATTTATATATATTTAATGATCTTTAATAAGTTATACATTTTGCATTCATCTTATATGTGTAAAGGAGGGAATTCTCTATGCCCAAGTCTCAAGACAAACAAAGTCTATAGGGATAAAATAACCCTCGATTACCTCAAAGTACAAATCTCAAGTGACAAAGTATAAAAATGAATATTTGAATAACTTGATTAAACGAAGTGCTAAGCTATTAAGGGTGATAATGATAAACTACTAAATAACAAAAGTTGATATAAAATTACAAGATACATATTACAAAAATAGAAATCTTAAAACTCACTGATTCTACCCTTAAAAGGGGAAATCCTCAGCCATGGATGATAGTGTGTTATGGGGATGTTTATGCATGGGAATATAGTCCCTGTCAAAATGTAAAGACCTTAAATCTACAATTCCCAATTCCTCAAATTCGTACATATTCACACAAGAAGGACATGGAAAAATGTTGGGGTTGTTTTGGGGCTTGTCTCAGTCAAACCCTCATTTTGGTGTTTCCACCTCCATGGATAGCCAGATAGATAGAGATAGAAAAAATGACATGTGATAAAGAAAAAACCCCACTATGGAGGATAGCCACTATCATGAAAGTAATAGATGAGACGAGTAGACAGTTGTAAATAGACAAGACAAATATACAAGAGAGTGTTACCAACAATCTATGGCTCCCTTCTTAGCTTGATAGATGAGACATGCTTGCTTGAAAGGGAGCCTTGACTATTGTTGTGACGAAAATCCAATAGAGGTTTGTTATAAGAGAAAGATAAAAATATGTAAAAGAGAGAATAGAGTAAAAGAAAAATATTGGATGAGGACGAGTGAGAATGAATGAGAATGAGAGTGAAAAGATGAGTTTTGTGAGGTTTAATAGGTGGGAAGAGTTGTTACACTCACATTCTTTCCATAATGATATGTTTCATAGGCAAAGGATGCAAGATTCCCTCATTTGAAACCAATTTTCCTACTCAAAACTTTATAAGAAATAAGGTATCTGGATTCTAATGCTTCATCATTGTCCCCTATCAAGTTGAAATCATGAAATTCTGACTCATAGGATTTTTCATTAATATGATGAGGTACCATAAATATAGTAGGCTAAATGCACAAGTGTGAAATTTCCACGGGGTGCAATTTTATGACACTACATTTTACCCTCACTTTAGTGAGCTAAATTTTTGAAGAAAAATTAGCTACACTAAAGTAGTTAAGACATAAGTGTGAAATTGAAATTTTAAAAGTTGTATAGATTTGCCAAAAAGGATACCATAGAGGCCATAGAGGCTGAGTAGGTGGGTATTGACGATACACCCAACTTCTAAGCTCAGTTAGAAACTACAACACCTAACATGAAGTTTCATTCTATAGAACTCAAAATTGGGTCAGTTTCAAAAATTAAAAGAAACTACTATGGTGAGAAGAATTCTTAACAAAAAATTGATTATTTAGAAGAAAAGTATGATGAAGAGGTGAATATATACCTCCTATTTTTTCCCCAACTAGGTGGGGTGAAAATAGGAAGGATGGAAGGATGGAAGGAACATTTTCATCATGAAAAAGGGGCAAAAATGACCTATATATGTCTCGGGTGGGCCCATGGAAGGGTCATTTTCACTATTCACAACAAGGAGTTTGTTGACTTTTTTAGAGAGTGGTCAGAAAAATGCCTCACAAATGCAACTATGTAACTCCCAGGATCGACCAAATTTGCACAAAAGTGGCGAGGAGTGACCCACCAGATGAGATACGTAAAAAATTTCACCTAACTTGTCATTTTAGTCATTTTTTTTAGCTCTCTAGTCTTCCTGAGTAGCGCAGGTGTCCAACTAGCATGAAGGCATCTAGTTGATGCATTATCATCTAGACAGTGTGTCAACATCCTTCGACCATATTGGTGTCTAGCCAGTGCGCTATCATTGGAATTTTTTCAGCCTCTGACGCCAACATTTTGTGCAGATGTCTACATGAAGTGCAACTGTCCTAGAGGAGGACTAATGAAAATTTTAATGTAGAGTTAGAATACTTTCATGATGTAAAATGTGCTAACATGAAATTTTATGTTTTTGCAAGAGTGGCCTAAGATCCATGAGCATGCTGGTGGATCAATTTGTCATTATTGTGTAGCCATAGTAATGAGATCCATCTTGATCATATGGACTTTTTGTAGTGCATCAAACTTTGATGGATTTATACCATGTCAGAGATCAGATTCCACATGCCCATGCTCATTGCATTGATGGAGCGGTGAGATGTTGACACATCAACACTTCATCTACCTATTAGGGAGATGATTATGACCCTCGACGATGTCTTCCACATCACAAGCCTACCCATCTATGGGGAACGAGTGACCTACAAGGAGGGTAGGATAGCATAGGATATCCAGACCGCAAAGCAATACTACCTAGATCAATTGATCTCGAAGGATACAATGGGTCACATATACATGTGTTGGCTCAAGCAGGGGTGAGTGGTGATTCCATTTGTGTGCCAAGTCATGATTGTCACCTTCATGCTAAATTTCATGATAGATGGGCGAGGACCGCACCTTCATGAGGGCCACATCCATTACATCTATGTGATGGAGGATAGAGGGAAAGTATACACCTGGGGTAGGAGCATGCTTGCACATCTATACCATGACACTCTACTCCAAGTGTGGGCATTTGAGCATATATATTGTATGAGTTCAATCAAGTATCCCCTTGGCCTGCTGCATAGGATGCCTCTAGTGCATGTGTACTCCCTAGTGCATGGCTAGCAGTATGATGATATATAGTTTTGGCAACTTCATATGGATACCTTATGAGTGCATGATATTAGGTGTGCCCTTATTAAAAAAATGGGGGTCTAGCCATCCAGTAGGAGGCAATTGTGCAAGATGAAGTGTGATCAACTTCTATACATATGGTCAAACCATATTATAGTTCCATATTAGTGGCATCGGGTAGCCTGACAGTTTAGGTAGGTTTAGACCATCCCCATAGTGGCTCCTATGTACATATGGTCGCATAGGAGTATGGCTCGATCAGGATACCAACCTTGTTTGATAATCACAGGAATCACACTCAGTGATGGAGGATTATATGATGATGATTAGCCCCTGGTCCTTCCAACCAATGATGTTGGCATCACAACCAACTTTTCCAACCTGTGGGTGATAGCAGTTCCAACCATGATTTTCCCATCAAGCACCCCAATGGGTGATGATGGTACTCAGGGATTGACAGGCGAGGTTCTTGGTGGCAATGGAGTATAGGGCGAGATAGAGGTAGGTGGATCACTAGATAGACTAAGGCAGCAGTGATAGGTGGCATCACTATCACACATAAATCTAGTCTCATCAACACCACATAGGAGCCAGACGATCGCAGCTCCTTTTGTGGCAGTACCATGGTTGAGTGTGGTGCCACCCCCTAATCCAAATTGGCAGGATGGGGACCTAGGTACAAGTAGGATATATGTTATTTTGTTTTATATAATTTCATTTCAATTTCTCATAAATATATCAGCATTTATATGATATGGTATTGATATCGACTACTATTTATGTGGCTATAGTGAACACATAGGGGTGGCTCACTTTCATAAGGAAATGCATTTCAAAGACAACCCCAACTATCCAGATCTATGGGTTAGTCCTTAATGCCTATAAGCCTCCATCAGTAGGGAAACATATCCACCTATTTGAACCTATAGCATGCCTAAGGATGGCATATGAGGAGATGCAGGTTTAGGCAGTCTAGCAGACCACAAGTTGACTACCATGGTCAAGCAACGGGATCAACAAGAAACAAAGCTCCTCACTACCTTATCTAAGTGATATCAAGCCATAAAATAGGTTGAGATTTTTGAGCAAGCATGTGATGCTCTGTAGAGCTAGGTCAATGACCTCGATAGGTAGGTAGAGGCAGCAAAGACAATGTTCATTATTCCTTAGGTGTAGCAGCTTTAAGAGGAGCTGTGAAAGACCCGTGAGTAGGAGGCTTCACTGCAGAAGTAATTCGTACAACTACGGGAGGATTCGATCGAGCTACGAGGACTACGAGAGAAGACTGTGTTCATCTTTTTGTTTCATCAATGACACTCATATGCATCAATCCAACACCCTCCTTCACCACCACTAGAACCAAAGGGCTCAAGGATTCATTCACCTGGGGGTTAGAAGCCCAATTTTGTATGTCATATTTTGTATACCATATCCATTTTGATGTATAGAATTTTGATGTATAGATTCATATATAGATATATAGACACCACATTTTGACACAATGGTGTGATACATGTTTATGACATTATATATAAAATATTTTTTACCAGAATAATGGTGTTCATTATGTGTACTTATGTTTTATGTATGATTATATGATGGATATATTTTTATGGATCTATGTTTAGATTAGATGTTATAATTCTTTAATAAACACACATTGGATGTATGCTTAATTAAATACAATGATGATCTAATTGCCTGACCAAAATATTTGATCAAATATAATGCATAGATACACAACATAATAATAGAACACATGTATATATAATTCCTAATTAAAGAAATTAATTGCATACACATGCTCACATCATAACACAAACTAAGAAGATAATGTGTTAATGAAGAAATATCATAGCATGATGAACTACAATCCCTAAGGAGGGATGAGTTCCATACTCATGCTACATATACCTCATGCATAGTATTAATGGAGATGCATTGTATTAACCGGTCCTTTTAGATGTATTCCATCCATAGATGATATTCCATATGAACTAGAACCATACATGGAGGTGATTATGTAAGGACCTAACCAATTAGGGTTGAACTTCCCCTTTTGATCAGGTGGCATATTTACATTTCTCTGATTCTCATAGAGAACGAGATCACCTACCTTGAAATTTAAAGACAGAACACCTTGATTGTAATGTTGAGAAATGGATGGTTGATAAGCTTAGAGATGTTCGAGGGCCTGTAATCAATTCTCATCAAGCAACTCAAGCTGGTTTAAATATTCAGTAAGGTATGTTTCATCATCAATTAATCCTTTAAGGGAAACTTGTAGAGACAAAATTTCTAGATCTATAAGCATAATAGCCTGAGCACCATACACGAGGTTGTATGGGGTTGTATCACTAGTCGTATGAACATTGATGCAATAGGCCCACAAAGCATATGCCAATTGATTATGCCAATCTTTACCATGTTTTTTTATTGTCTTTTGAAGAATTAGCTCAAGAATTTTATTAGATGCTTCAACTTGGCCATTAGACTGGGGATAGTGTGGTGTAGAAAATCTATGTTGAATATATTTTTTTCTAGGAATTACTTCACCTCTTTGTTCTTAAATTAAGTACCATTATCAAAATTAAGGTTAGAAGGAAAACCAAAGAGAGCAATAATATCATTTAGAAGAAAGCTATAGATTGTTTCAGTGTTAGTGGATCGAAGTGGAACAGCTTCAGCCCACTTCATAAATTAATCAGTAGTGGTAATGGTGAAGGTATGTCCTTTAGAAGGAGGTGATATTTTTCAAATAATATCCAACCCCTATTTTACAAATGGCCAAGGAGAGGTTTGATTTTAAAGCTCTTGTGCAAGATCTCAAATGAGACTATTATTTTGTTGACATTGAGGACACTTCTTGTCAAAGGCAAAGGAGTCCTGCTCCATTGTTTGCCAATAGTATCCCATATGAATTAGTTTACGCACCAAGGAGTTACCACCAAAATTTCCACCTCAAAGCTTGAATGAGATTCTTGAAGGGAAAGGGGTATTTCAGCCTTAGTGAGACATCGAAGAAGAAGACCATTCTAGGATTTTTGATAGAGAATATCAAATAATATAATATACCAAACTGAAATTTTTCGTATCCGAGTGCAAGTGTCTTTAGTCACATCATCGATAAAAGTTCTAGTCTTCAAATAATTATAAATGTGAGAGTACCATTCCCCCAAGTCTATGTGAGCACACACTAGACCATCAGGTTCAAGTGGATTTGAGATAGCAAGAGAGTTGAGAATCTGAACCACAAAGTGGTACTCTTCTACACTATCATCCAAGGGTATAAAGGAGGCTACGTTCGCCATTGCATCTGTGTGACAATTTTCTCTCCTAGGGACACTTTTTATCATGAAAGAAGAAAATCGATCAAGCAAGGATAAAGCTAAATCTCGATACTAGGATAGTTTATTTTTCTTAGCATGATATGCTCTCGTGATTTGATTACAATAATTTTGGAATCACCATGAATGTGAAGATGTCTAATGTTTAATGCCATTGTGGTATACAAACCAATAATAAGGGCTTCATACCCAACAATATTATTAGTGCAATGAAATTCTAATCAAAAAGATAGAGGAACCGGCTTTCCTTCAGGTGAGATTAAAACTACACCTGTCCTAGAGCTATTTTGACATCTCGATCCATTGAAGTATGTCTCCCATACAGGTTCATGGTCTAATGTGATTAAATTTTAATCTGGAAATAAATATAGATTAGGGAAGGAGTGAGATGAGGGAGCTTCTATCGATTGATCAACAACAACTTTTCCTCTTATTGCTTTCTGAATTATGAAGTTGATGTCAAAATCAGAGAGAAACATTACCCATTTTGCTAACCTTCCCAAAAGATCGGTTCTAGTAAGCAAATGTTTAAGAAGATAACACTTTACAATTATGTATGGGTTTCAACATGAAGAAGATAATGTCGTAACTTCAACATTGCAAAAATGAGAGCAATACATTATTTCTCCATGGAAGAATATCGAGTCTCATAATCAATCAAAATACGACTAATGTAGTAGACCACTCTTTGTTTACCATCAGATCATCATATTGAGCTAATAAAGTTGCTAAGGCATGAGGTGATGCAGAGATATAAATCAAAAAGGTTATATCTTGCATAGCCATCATCAAGATAGGAGGATTGTCCAAGTGTCTTTTGATTGACTCAAAATCCTTGTCACACTCATCATCCCATTGGAAGTGGACATCTTTCTTCAAAAAGCATGTGAATGGAATGGTGTGATCAGCTAATTGAGATATAAATCTATGAATCACCTAGATCTTTCCTTGCAAAATATGTAGCTGAGTGATGTTTTTAGGTGGTGGCATGTTAACGATTGCATTAGTTTTATTTGTGTTGACTTTGATTCCATGATGAGAGATGATAAATCCTAAAAAAAATCTAGCATCTACGTTGAAGACACACTTAAGAGGATTTAGTATCATCTTATAGATTCAAAGCCTTTCAAATATAAGATGAATATTTTCGACATGATCTTGATGAGTTGTAGACTTAGCCAAGATGTCATTGATGTAATCTTCTAGAATCTTGTGAATAATATCATGAAAGATAAGTCATCACTCATTGGTAAGTTTCTCCAACATTATTTAACCCAAGTGGCATGACTACGTAGTAGAAAGTACCCCAAAGGGTAGTGAATTTTGTATTATACTAATCTTCTAGGTTAATACGAATATGATTATAGCCCGAGAAGCCATCCATGAAAGATAATAAGGCATGGATTGTGATCAAGACCATAATCATATCGATGTTAGGTAATGGAAAGTCATCTTTAAAAGAAGCCTTGTTGAGATCACAAAAATCAATACAAATACGAATGCAGCCATCAGTCTTACTAACAATTACTATATTTGATATCCAAGGTGATTAGTCAATAGGATGGATAAGACCAACTTTTAAAATCTTTTCTATCTCAGTCTTGACTAATAAGGAAACCTTTGGATTCATCTTATGACTCTTTTATTTAACGAACTTAGCATCAGGACATAGAACACTATTGTGAACCACCACAGACTCATTAATAGCAGGCATGTCCTTATATGACCAAGCAAAAATATCAAGATGAGAATGTAAAAAATCATGTGTAGTTTAGAGTCTTCCAAAGAAAGACATTTTTTAATCTTAATCACTTTTTGAAAAGACTTAAGATCCATGAAAACATCTGAAGTATCCCCTTTAAGGAGGGTACTATGATCTTCAGGATGTGATATAGGAATATTATCATCCATATTAGATAAAGGGGCCTTATTACTCATAATGGATTGTCCAAATTATGCATATTTATTCAAGCAATATGGGAATCACCATTTATGGTGATAAGATGGTAAGTGAGAGTAGGAACCTACAAATTATTCTAGGGCTTCCTCTAAAGATAAAACATCTAGAGGAACTTCATTAGATTCTACCTTGTTTTCAATAAATTCAGGATGAACTAATTTAAGAGAAGGAGGTTCAGTGAAAATTATGTTGAAATTCAACCGTGGTTTCCTCTTAGACTTTTTATGATGGTATCCAAGTCCAATATTATACCCACGAGAATCAAACTCAATGGTACCTTAATACCTTTTTCATTATGCCCACAATGGCTACCTTCATAACCATATTTAGAAAGGGGATTAAATCCAAGGTCATAACATGTTTTTAATTCTTGGGAAAGAGGAGGATCAATGTAAAGAGCATGATCCTATCTATGAGTATCATACTCCTTTACACAATCATCCTTCTTGGAAAAAATAAAAACACTAGCCTCCTTAACATAATCATGATTATTATTGTGTGGTCTCACAACATGCCCCATTTTTCCCTTTGGAAAAATGTGGACCCTCTTCTTTATCTTGCTCCCTTTCACTTTCATTTGCATTGGCGTTGTTCTTCACCTTGGTCAATTGTTGGTCTCATTTTCAATTTTGCTTGGTCCTTGTTCTATTCTCATTTATTTCCCAAATTTGGTGTTTCGATCTTATCATAAAGTTTAATATATTATCAAAAACCAAAATCTCAGAGTTGTGTGGTTATATCAAAGTGAATTGTATCTTCAGTTGGTCTTAGCCCCGCCTGGTAATTCATCAACCAGAAGTGTCAATCCTAGTGATATCATTATTTTTCCTTGTATCAGAGTTTGGTAATTTTATTCAGAACTCAGAAACCAAAGGATCTATTTTGAAATGTTTTAATCTCTCTTGAGCCCAGTTCCTGATCTTTTTTTCATTCTGGTTTATTTTTTCAATCTGAAGCTTGGAGGTAAGTTCCTTGGATCCTAGTGCAGACAACGAAAATATATAGGTTGATCCTATACACTTAATCCTGATTTTACTAACACTAGTTCATCCTGAATCAAGTCCTCTGGTAGCCATTTAATTAAATAATTTTTATTTAATTACATTCATCATATTTCATCTCTTAATTAAATGAATCAAATTTATCTGATTAATTCATCATCTTCTATTAATTAAATAAATCATTTTGTTTAGTTAATCCTATAGTCCCTTCTTTAATTAAATAATTCATTTTATTTAATTAATCTCTAAATTCATCTCATTTAAATTAAATAAATTTATCTTTATTTGATTTAAAACTAACACAATTCTCTTTAATTAAATAAATTAAACTTTATTTAATTAAGTCTAAATTCATATTCCTCTCAACTTTGATTTAAACCAATCCAAAAATCTAAATCAAATTGTCACATCCGCTAATCTCCTTTTAAATTAATCTTAATCTTAATCCCTCAAATCCTCTAGCTTTTACAACTTGCACAAGTAAATCACTTTATTTGATTTATTAAATCTCCTATTTTCTCTCAACATGGCATCAAGGAGGGAATATTTTTCAAATTCAAAAATCCCTCCAAAAGGGTGTGTACATCTAACAAGGCATTAAAAGGTTTCTTACATGTCCTTTGCCTTGATCCAAGTGGCATTAACTCTATTTCTTTCTCCCTCCAACTTTTCAATTCATCAATTTCAAATATCGACCTAATAGCATTTATGTGCACATTCATCAAAATGTGCTCCACCTTTGTCCACTCACATGTTGACAAGTGTCCTTTTTCTATTGGTTGGTCTTTTGTCCCACATTCATCCATTTTTCCTCTTTCTCCATCATTCTCTTCTATAAATAGAAGGCTCTCATTTGGATTTTAGATTCTTAGGCATTTGATCCACAACTTCATGCAACATTACTATCTTAAAGTGTTGAGCAATATCCATCCATTTTTATCCATTTTCATATTGTCATAGCTAGGTTATGGATAAATTTCACCAAGTAACATCAAATCTTCACCAATGATCATCAAGCTTGCAAGGAATTGGGAAAGGGTCATTTTCCACCTCAAAATGGCAACAATTCCCCCATGGGATTGAGAGTTTGATCATTTAAATAGGATTTAATACTTTTTTTTATCGTGTTCTTCATATTTTTTCTTGTTTTCATGTTTCAAATAGATTTCATGGGGAATGTTGTTTCTAACTTGCATATTGGACTAATTGTGTGTTTGTTCTTTGTGTTTGTGCAGGTCTAGGATCACCATTCACATTTCGGCGCTAGAAGGAGGGTGGATCTGAAGAATCTAACATGTTTTTTTGATAAATTATGTTGTTTTTTTTTTTAAGTTTTTATGTCTACAAGAAAATTGCACTGCTGATAGTCAAACTCCATCGCTAGCAGTCCAACAGTGCCATATAGCGATGCTCGCAAACTCCAAACTGCGACGTTGAGTCATTCCCGCCAAGAAAATTGAATTCCAAACTGCGACGCCAGAAACACCAAACTCTGTCGCTGGTCAAAACAGCGCCACATTTGTGCTCACTGATTTTTGCACAGTCTGTCGCTATTAGTCCTAGCGATGCTGACTTCTTTAAACTGCACTGCCATCGCAGATTGCACCATTGGAATTGGGTAAAAGGGTAGTTTTCAAATTAATTTCAACATGTGTTTCCTCATTTTGATTGCTTTTGACTCCTAACTGGTTTTGGCCTCTGTTTCTATAGTATTAACCAGTTTTGTAGGTTGTCTTGATCAAAAGTGAAGGGAGGAAACAAATACAAGGACTTCTCCATGGCATCATCATTTCATTGTATCAAGTGTTTTTAAACACTTTGGGGAGAAATTATAATCCCTTTTCTATGGACTTTGTCATCTTCATGCTTTTTGGGACTCAATAATTTTCATTTGGGATTTAAAAAAAAAAAACAAAGGGATTAAAAAAATGAACCATAGGAAATTTACTAGATTTTTTTTTGGACTTAACAATTGAACAAACAAATCTCACACTTCAAAGTTGGTGCTTAAAAAAAACTCATATTCTTGCTTTTGAAGGATTAAAATGAACATGTTCCTTTTATGTTTTGTAATCCCTTATCCAAAGTAATATCATTTAAAAAGATGTATGTGCTTCTCTCGCACCTCACGATGATCTTGAGAATCAAAAGGATTTATTGTGATATTAAGTTGTATAAGTGATTACTTCCGCACTTCAATTTGGGTTCTTAAAATTGAACAAAATCTTGCTAGTGTGAGTGGAGTATATCGCTAGTGTTCTCTCTTTGTTTCTCAACAAAGATTGATGGAACTACAAATGTGCTTGCTTACTTTTGTTTATCCTTAGAGGGTCTGCCTTGGTGGGAAAAATTACTCACCCCAAGGGAACGACCCAATCGGGAACATGCTAAAGTCAAGCGACTTCCGCCCGGTATATAAGTGTGGGTACTTGAGGAAAGTTCAAGTATCACGAGGATTGTTCCAACAAGAAGGACAGCAATGGTCTCTTGTCATATGGATAATCCCCCACGAACAAAATTTCTATACTAGAACCTTTTGTTTAGAAGGCTCAAATCCTTAAATCTATTTGTTGGTGCAAGAATGGTCATTCTAAAGCCATCCCACATTTTTACGGCTCTTGGTAGAGATGAGAAGTATGCCATGGGAGTTTCATGGGTATTGATGCTTGGTTGACCCAAGAAGTGTGTGACATGGAGGGGAGCTAGTATGGTCAAGCATCTAATCATCCGCTAAGAGTAGGCGTAGCTGGATTTATCCAAGTGGGAACTCAACAAATATTGTCTCATTTTATCTTAGGATTGTGCATCATTTTGGAACCAAAACACTTTGCTTGGATCTAAAACACTTGAAAACAAACATTCACCAAATCCTCTAAATTTCAAACCCTTTAGGAGGAACAAATACCTTTGACAAATCCAAGTTCTCTTGCTTTCCCTAGGGATTTTATCCTTAGAGGATTCTAAGTGTTTGGATTTATATCACAATTTTCTCTTACTAAAGTCAACATTAGGAAACTATTGCCTTGATTTCCTTGATTTCCTTGATTTCCACATAATGGACCTTGTGGGATGAAAATAAATTAGGACATTAGACATTCAGCTTGAAACATAAACAAGAAAGTGTTTGTGGTAAAAAGAATCAATCTAAGCAAGATAACAGATAAATTAACCTCACATGTGCTTGATCCCATGATTTCTCAAAAATTCAAAGTTCCCAAACCAAGTCGTCACAAGTTCCTTAGTCCAAAAGCTCGTGAGGAATGTCTTTCAAGACTCCACGAAGTTAGAGAAAGTTTGGTCTATATTTTTTACAAGAAATCTTCAAAGAACAATCCTAATTTGTATGAATTTTATTACAGTCAAAATCCAAATCTCTTTCAAAAATTTACATTTCTCACATAGGAAGTACAAGAATGTTCTTCAATACCGAGTTCCTGTAAATGAGTTCTCTCTAGGTCTAATCTAGTATCAAAATCAACATTCTCATCCATCCCTCAAACATCAATCAAATCTCATCCCAGCAACAACTCTTAGAATCTTAGAAAAATCAAATCATGCTAGACTTTTGGAAAATCCTTTAAATCAAATCAAAAATCATCTTGTTTGACCAAGTATGTGTAGATGAATCCTTCTTCATGTGCTTAGTTAAATTATCAATCCTTGTGAATGAATTTATTCCAATATAAACATCCAACCTCCTAGGGTTTATGAGTTCATTATCCAAATCTAAATCCAAAACAAATCAAATCAAGAATCAAAAATCCAAAAGTCTTAAATTCTAGTATCCCTTCAAGATTCTTAAGAGTTTAATCATTCACACCATCCACCCTTCATTTATCGCATCACCATCCTTTGATCCTTGAGAAAACTTTGTTTTTCTTCTTTGTGCCTAAAATTTGATCCTTGAGAAAAGTTTATTTTTCTTCTTTGTGCCTAAAATTTGATCCTTATTTTATGGTGAAAACTTGATCTCAATACAAGAAAAACATGGAAGCCAAAAAGGAAACATCTACTTCAAGTGACTTGAGTCAAACCACACCCGAAATAAATCCTATGGGATCTAACAATCCCCCACCCAATCTTCCTCTATTACCACAATATCCTCAAGAGGAAGGTCAAGTGGAAGACATCACCAATAATGTCTTGGGAATGGCTCAAGAAGAAATCATAGAAATGGTCCAAAATCTCGAGAATCACAAAATTGTCAATGCCATGATGAGACTCAATCCTTCACAATACATGCTAGAATTGGAAAAAGAAGGGGCTAAAATTCCTTCAGATTTTGACATAAACACTATTATGGAACAACCTCTTGGGATTATGCCCCCAATATCATTCACACTGTCTTTTCAAAGCATCGTTCAACCCATTCCCCAACCCACATCATCTCTTGCTCCAACTCAACCAATTGTCAACAAGGGAAGTTCATTACTTCAAGCTCTTCAAACACATCCCCTTGTGAGAAATCAAGACTTTGATGCAAACACCATCTTGGGTCAATCCATCCCCTAAGATCTGAAACACCCCTATGTTCCACTCATCTTTCATGACACCAATAATTCATCAACCTTCTCTGCGATCCAACATATTCTCTCGGGGCACAAGTCTCTCTCCCCATGGTATCATAGGGGCAAGAGGATTTTTTTGGAAAAGGGAAAATCTTTGATCCCTCATCATCACTTTTGCAAGGAAGCATACCACCTATCCCTCCACCACTTCCCACGCTAACATCAACACCCGCACCAATCCTTGGTTTAGGGAAACCTCCTTTACTTATACAAAAATAGTCAAATCAAATCAATCTGCCAAGTGTACCAAATCCTTTAGGAATACCACTGACATCGCAACAATAGGTGATGCTAATCTAAACATCTCAATCCACCCTTACACCAGCCAAAACATCTCAAAACATGGTCTCCCAAGGACCTGGCTTATCTACTATACCCTCTACCACACAACCCATCGTCATCATTCAAACACCTCAACAACCACCCCAACACAGCCTCATCACACTATCTCATACCATTCTGAATCCTCCACCTTTACCACCAAATCCAAGCATAGACAATCAATATAACATCACTTTTCAAGCAGCTCGAAAAGCTTATCAAAGGGTACTCCAAAAATTCCAAACCCAGCAAACTGCATAAGCTGCACAATAAGCACAAATGCATCAAGCCACACAAACCATGCAAGCTACCCAAGCACAAGTGTTGCTACAGCAACAACAAGCCCAAGTGCAAGCACAAGATTTATTGCAACAACAACAAGTCGCTCAAGCCGCTCAAGCTACTAAATTCACCCAAGCTTCCCAAGTTGCACAAGCACAAGCACAAGCCCAACATCAAGCATGGAAATCTCAAGAGTAAACCTTGTTACAACAACAGGCATATCAACAAGCCTTACAGAAATACCAAGCACAACAGTAAGCAATGCAACAATAGGTGGCTCAAAAGCAATCCCTACAAAAAGCATTGTTGTTGCAATGGCAACAACAAGCATTGTTGCTGCAATAGCAACAACAAGCATTGTTGGCACAACAGCAGCAACAAGACCAACAAAAAGCTTTGTTGGTATAGCAACAACTACAAGCATATCAAAAAGCATTGGTTGCACAAAAAACTCCCACGAATGCACCACCCAGTCCACAAGTCACCACACCTATCATCCAAATCAATACTCCAGACCATAACACATTCATTCCACCACCTGACTTGCAAAGTGATTTATCTGCCCAAATCAAGAGGCTCTCACAATAGGTGTTGGACATCCAATCAGGGAAGACCCCTAAATCACAAGGGAATCTATGCTTGTATCCGTTCGACAGGAGCATTGTGATGAAACCATTTCGATAAGGCTTTGAGATCCCAAAATTTTACAAGTATCATGGAACTAGAAATCTTGAAGATCACATCAGGGAGTTTTCCATGTGCACTGCATGGAAGTGGATTATGATGACTTATTTAATGAGGATCTTCCTATGAAGTCTAGCTAGCCCGACCATGGAATGGTTCTCCCGACTTCCTCCAGGGATCACGAAATTCCAAGAAATTATCGACGAGTTCATGTAAAATTACACATTCAACATGGGCATGGACGTAAGCTTGGAGGAACTGGACAACCTCAATCAAAGTAAAGGATAATCATTTTCATCTTTCTTACAATGATGGTGATCTAAAGCCAATAGAAGCAAGTTGGAACTATCATTGCAAATCTTGAAGGAACTCTAGCCTTCCATCTCAAAGTCTAGTGCATCACCTCCTATGACCAACACATCCCTAAAGCTCTCATCGCACAAGGGGGACACCTGCTTATCAATATAATCACTCATCAACAAGCTATAATGACAAACCACGAACACGGGTAAAAAACAAGAATGTAACCAACGATGGTGTTGTTGACACTAAGGTCGTGATCAATGCTCCAAATCCAAACACGCAACAAAAAACGTATCAACAACCTCAGAATACCCAAAACACCCCCCGATCCAATGCATCTCATCAAAAAAATAGCACCCAAACAATCAATAATGCCAATGACCAAAGTGGACCATCTACAAGAAACTAGTATCCCCCAAAGTGAAAGTACACACCGCTTGGAGAATCGGTCGAATATATCATGAAGCATCTTATCAACACCAACATCATCACGGTTCCAGTCATTAAGAATTACCAAGAGCCTCAAGTTAAGCCACCATGGTATAACTAGAAGCACCTATGTGACTTTCATAAAATCAAGGGACATACAACAGCCAGTTGCATGAGGCTCAGAAACCTAATCCAAGACCTCATTGAAAACAAGACCATCAAAGTTGAACAACCGGCTAGAAATCAAGACCATAAGATATACACGAATCCGATGTCAAATCATGACAATTCCAACAACAATGGAAAAGGAAAGAAGTATGACAGTGTCAACCACATTTATGACCATGTTGTCGCATCCTTAGATGAATTGGTAGGTGTTGTCCATATCCCAGAGTCCAAAGTTGACTGTGGAGTCATCACATGAAGTGGTAGAATCACCATCCCTATACCATCCATGCAAGCCAGAGCACCCCTGCAAATTCAAAATCAATCGCCAGTGGCTATAATATCTTGGAACAACTAAAGAAGACCCTTGCCCAAATCTCCATCATGGAGTTTCTGAAAATTTCACCTGCACATAGGGAGATTTTAGAAAAATCCCTTGCCGAGTCTTCTATACCCACAGACCTTGATGCGGATCAGTTCCAAGCTATGGTCAAAAACATCACCATGCCACATCTCCTCTCATTCTCTAAACAAGATCTCCCTTCCCAGCCATCTCATAATCGCGCACTTCATTTTGAAGTCTTCATCCATAAGAATAAATTCAAACAAGTCTTGGTGGATGGAGGTACAGGGTTGAATATTTGTTCCCTCAAGTTAATAAAAAATCTAGGATTCTCTGAAGACGTGATTGAAAAGAGCAAGGGTATCACCATCCGAGCTTATGATGATCAAGAGAGAGTGTCTCAAGGCACTATTTCGTTTCCCATTCAAGTGGAACCCACCATCATGGAAACCATTTGCCAAGTTCTTGATCTTGACCTCCCTTATAACATTCTTTTGGGGCACCCATGGATCCATGGGATGAAAGCGGTTGCATCCACATTTCATCAATGTGTTAAATTCCCCTATGAGAACCAAGAGGTCACAATTCATGGTGATCCCGAGCCCTTTGCCTATTGCAGAAACTTGGAATCCAAGTATTACAAAGTCCCACAAGTGCCCAGAAATGATGAAGGCCCTTCAACTCCTTATATTAATCCATCCACCATAGCCTCCACTTTTGGGACAAAGACACCTGCTATTCCTGAATATCTGGCATCAATGTCATTATCCAAGACAACAGGTGTGGAGATTACAAAATGAAGAAGGGAGCCTTTGTGGTAGGGGAGTTACCTCAAACCCCTAGATCCCATGGACAGTCACAACCTGCCAATACAACATCTCAAACCTTCATAGCAAATCCCTCCCGATTCATAAGTTGATGGGATATAGGCCAAGAAGTGGTGGATGAAAGAGATATATCCAGTCTCCTCTATCAAGACAAAAGACCTATACCAGCCCTTCCTATGGATGATGCTAATAGAGGACTTCAATTAATGTTGGGCATGGTCTATAATAAGAATGAAAGCCTTGGAAAAAAAAAAGCAACGGCCGATTAGAACCCATCATTACTGAGAAGCGTGCAAAAAGTCTTGGCCTTGGATGTACCCCTCTGAGTATAATCGTATGTGGCAAAATTCCCCCCCATCAAAGCAGTCAAAACTCCCCTTCGTTTACCAGTATCTATAGGTATACCCATAGACAATTTTACCTTTGACATAACTAAGGTATGTGGGAGTGACAGTGACAAGGACACAATTGTTGACCTACCTATGTTGTTTGAAGACTCCTCCTAATTCATGATTTCCACTGTATCCTTTGAGTCAAACAACCAAACCCATGAGTTAAAACTTGTGTATCCCCAACTCATAGACTATGACCAATGAGGACCACCAATTTTAGACACATTCAAAAATGAAGAGGTGCTCTCATAATTCATAGGACTACGAGATAATATAATTTGTGGAGATTGCAAAGCCAGATTTGACATTGAACTGGAAACACATGCTTATTATGGGGAGATGATTGAATCCCTCAGTCGCAAAAGTGAAAAATTGAGAATAATCTTTAGGTCTTTAAGTGAAAACCACACTGTGGTACTTTCAGACCCAAAAATAGTAAAAAAAAAGGAGGTCGTTGTGTAGTTTTGCATACACACCCCATTGAAAGTAGGGACCCTCTTTTTCCTGGCCTTTTGGCTCTTTTCTATGGCCTTTCCCTTTTTTGAACTTGTCTTTGAAAATTATGGGATTTTGATCTTTGGTGCTTTAGTCCTTTGGTCGTGGGGTTGGGTTACTTTGTACTATTCGTGAGTGCTTGTCTTGGTTGTAAGGTGCCTTTGTGTTGAATTCCTAGTGGTTATGGAGTCTCACGGATGTCCTCTCTAGACATGGGTTCCCTTTGCCTTTTGTTTGTCCTTGGTGTTTTTGTTTGGGTCTTGGCAGTTGTTCTTTTCCTCCTAAGACCTTGTTTCTTTTGTTCTGTCGGAGGAAAAATTAGGATGAAATTGAACTCTAAACCTTAAAAAGGTGCACAGTTTGGTTTCCATTTCGGTTCTAGTTTTGCCTCCACTTCTTGCCTTCTTGTTTTCTTCGTTGTTTTTCTTTTCTTTAGCCTTTGGGTTGGTTTCTTCCCTTAGGTTTTCCTTGGTTTTCCTTTTTCTTTCGTTTTTCGGAGGTGGAATTGGGATGAAACTGAACTCTAAACCTTAAAAAAATTCATGGTTCGATTTCCGTTCCCATACCAGTTATGCCTCCACGTCTTTCTTGTTTCGTTATTTTTGGCCTTTGGGTTGGTTTCTTCCCCTTAGGTCTGCTTTGGTCTTCCTTATTCCTTCGTCGGAGGTAGAATCGGGATGGGAACTAAACTTGGACCCTTCACAAGGTTCATGTTTCGATTTCGGCTCTGCTTCTTGTGTCTTTTTTTTCTTCATTTTCGACCTTTGGGTTGGTTTCCTCCCTTGGGTCTTCTTTGGTTTTCCTTTCTTTCTTCACCTCCTTTCATTCGTCGGAACCAGAATCAGGGTGGGAACTGAACTCAATACTTTGCAAAGGGTCTTGTCAGGTTTTTGTTTCGCCTCCGTCGATTTTGGTTTCGCCTCCGCCTGTTTTGTTTTCATTTCTATTTTGGTTTTGTCTTGCCTATTTTGTTTTCGCTTCTATTTTGGTTTTGGTACCACCTTTGCCAGTTTTGGTTCTGCCTCCACCTATTTTTTTTCGTTTCTATTTTGGTTTTGTTTCGCTCCCGTCTGGTTTTGGTTCCACTTCCGCCTGGGCTTGTGTGTGGTTTTCTTGCTTTAGGGACTCTGGTGGATTAACTTGGATTTTGATGCTATATTGAATATTAATTGTGGCCCTTTTGAATACACATTGGATCAGGCAAGTTGTTATTGTCAGGGCCAAAGGAAGGATGGGCGTACTTTGAAGATATTGCAAGATTCGCAAGATACAGTCAAGTACATATTGTGGTCGCAGGCAGGCGAAACCCATCCATACATGAAAGGTCAATGCGCTCGATGGTCGTTCATTCAAGGTGGACGTGACATGGAAAGTTCAAACTGGTTTGACTCAATTGGGGTCATTCATATGCCCAGCTCAGATGTTGATTGATGGCTCATATTCAAACTTGTGTTGGACACATATCGTCATTCTTCTATTTCGCGTGGGTGGGGAATTAATGGCGGATGGGACCTATGGGGTTTGTTCTATCTGAATCGGGATTTGCAAAGATGCCAAGTTGATCTGAGGAAGGCATCACATGTATTCAATGCAAGGTGGCGATTTATTGTAGGTTGTCTAGGCCGATTTTGTTGGTGGTCGACCTTCTCTATAACCCTAGCTTGGGCTCGCACAGGATGAAATCTCTATAATTATGGAATTTTTCCTCATTCGTAAAAGGGGGGTGGGTTAGAAAAGTAGGTTATTGTTGGTTAGACAAGTTGGTAAAGGGTTAGATAGTCGATTAGAAGAATTAGGAGTTAGTTTCATTTTCAAGCAAATGTTGTAACACAGAATATCTTAATTGTTGCTATTACTAGTGATTCAATACAAGTGAAGACATTGTGTTATTATTGGTACCTTCCTTGGATTGATTTGTCTTGCATGGTTCTAATTCTATATTTTAAATTACTTGGAAATATCTGAATGTATTTTAGATTTAGAGTAAATAATTTAATGGTGCTTGTGATTCAATGCTTGGAGTGTTGTAGCAATCTTTGGTTCATACTTTGGGCAGCTTCTTGATTGTGGGACTGTTGTGCAAGGTCAACGTGTACCTATTATTTATGTGCTTAGTTCAATTGTGGGAACTTGTCCATGTCAACTGCAAAACTAAGGTTGGCTTGGATGAATGTGCATAATCTGAAAATCTTTAATTCCTTAGAACATTGCACTGTTTATGTGAGATTGCAGGTATAGTCTGGGTTAAAAAGAAAGTAGTTTTAAAGGGATTATTCTATTCCAAGTATTTCTTCATTGGTATTGTTGATCTTAGGAGTAATATCAATCTTAGGATTTATGAAACCCTTACCTTTTGCTATTTCTTTCAACTGCGGTTAAAGTAGGAACTCAAGTATCACCCTATTGCAAAAAACTCTAATAATTTTAGAGTCTTCAGCATTTGTTTTGTAAGGTCCCTTTGTGATTACCAACATTTTCACATTTATCACTGAGTGGTTTCACTGCATTTTCATGCCCTGACACCCGAGAGACCTTGGGGTTATCTCTTTTCTCGTAGAGATCAACCTTTCAAGAGAGATAGAATACCATATTCTATCTGAGTTGTTGTTATGCAGAAAACACCATCAATAGGATTGGTGCTAGAAGGAGGGCCTAAATGTGGGTGACATTGCTGGAAGTTGAATGAGCTTTCATGTTGAAAATCCAAGATATGATAGATCTCTAAATCTGAAGTACAAATTTTGATTCTAGATGGAAAAGCAGCCTTATGCTTTCCATGATGGAAGCGGGCTTCAGATTGATTTCCCTCAACTTTGTGTGTCTCTAAATAAGAGATTGGATCTCTGGAATGGTAAGGTTTTTCATCACTATGCATTATTAGACTAGTGTAGAATTCATAATACTTGCAGGCATAATGAGCTTGAATGCTTAACCTTTTTGGGTAAAATCAAGATGGTTTTGCAAAGGGATGTTTTCATACAAAACCTACCTAAACCACTGGCCTCCACAGATTTAGATTTTTTTGATGTTGTAAATGAGGCCTTTATAGAGATAGTCAAAGATCAGCTCAATAGTGGTAGTTTTTTTCAATATTTTATCTCATCTAAATGGTACAGAGTTCATAGTGCATCTCATTCAAAATTCACTTGCCATTCATGTGTGGATATTATCGTTAAAGTTGGGAGATGTCTGGAATGGAGAGAGCAATTAGTTAAAGAATGTACTATAGAGGAGACAAATTTTGGATCTGAAGAAGGTGCAACAAGTTTTGATTCATCCACGAATCAAGCAACATGCCAGAAGGAAGAGTCTAAAATATTTGAGGCAATGGAGGTAGTTGATGAACATTCAAGTGAAGAATAGCCTGGAAACACAATAGATTTTGGTCCTATAGAGGCTAACCAAGTGTCTGAAATCGAAAATGTAGTTGAGAGTGAACAACAATAGGAAGAAGAGCTAAGTCAGATTTCCTCTGTTCATGATGAAGATCTAATACAGACTAGATATGATGAGTTTGTGGCAAGATTTTGAAGGATTGGTCAAGCCTAAGTTATAGAGTATTCCTAGAGGAGTTTTTGTTACCAACTTGGTGCAGGATACATGAGGAAGAACATTTTGAATTTACCTATTTCCAATGCCAGATAGTCATAAAAGAGGTTGAAGAACAAGTGTAGTTGCTGCAACATACAAGAGATACACAAAAAGATACATCAAACAAGTCTCCAATGGAATAATTTTAACAAGTTGTTGATAAAAATCTTGAAGAACACGAGGAAACACTTAATGGAGTGGTCAACATTCCTAATTACTATGATCAAGAGTCTGAACCAATGCTAACAAAAGATGAATTCAAGGAGTTCTCTCATTTATCAATTTTTTTTCTTTTCTGTCTATTGATGAATTAAGTACTGAAAAATCACAAATTTTATGTATTAAGGGTGAGGTAGCTAATGTGGTTCATACTGATATGCAGGAAAACATGAATGATGTTGAAAATAGTAATGTTGTGGTCCTTATTGATGAGTTGGATCACAATATGCTTAAAGACCAGTCTGTGATGCCTCTTAATGAACATCATTTTGAGGAATTCGTTGTGCATGGTGAATATGTTGCATTTTCATCGTTAATACTTCATGAAGAAACACAAACCGAAATGTTGCACCATCAGTGGAGACCTCCTAATGATACTCAGATCAACTCTTCACAATTGGGAAATGATGAATACAATATTCAGTCCACAGGAGTACAAAATTGGGTTGTTTCTTTCCTTACTCTGAATTTTGAAGCTGATCAGTTTGATTATGGAAGTTTAGGAAAGACAAATTTCATATGGATTGATCATGGTCCTAATGAGTTACCTCAATTGCTAATTATTCCTATCAATGGGTTTAAGTTTGAATGTTGCATCATTGAGCCTTATTTTGTTGAACATAAAGATGAATTTGCATTCTTGACGTCTGTTACCACTACATTGTTGCTTGTTTGTGAATTGATGAACCCTTTGGGGATGGGTCTTAGTTTTCCTTGTCTAATCATGAGCCATTTCGAGTCTCTTTGTACATAGTTTCATCTGAATAAATGTAGCTTTCCTTGATGTTCTTTGGCTTTAGTCTATTTTTTTCTTTAGGATAGATTGCTTTAAGAATAGTTTGCTTGGATTAGGTTTAGATGGCCTTTTGTTTGTTGTTCTTGTGGTTAGAGTAGGTCTTCTTCAGTTGGTTTTTCTTTCTGCTCTACTCCTGCTTTGGGTTTTCTTGCTTTCTTTTGGGCTTGTTGCATATGTATGATTGGCTGCTTGCCTGGGGCTGTTTTGGGAATTTGTTTTACAAACTTCAATCATCTTTTCGGAGTCAATTGGTGGAATCCCTTTATCTGATGTTGCATATACTAGGAATTGGAGTCACTTGATTAAGTCAAATTCTAGAATATATTTGGGTCTCATACTTACACACAAATATTAAGGTTTCCAAGGTTGCATACAGTCCTTATGAGGTCTGACTGGGTGAAAAATCTTATATTCTGCTCCAGCGCCACTGTGGTTCTCATCCCTGAGTGCGAACTTCATCGCTTGCAAGGTGAAAGAGAAAGTTTAAAAGATCTCAAAGAGAATATCAAAAAGAGGAAAGGAAAAGAAAATGTTGAAAATCAAAAGAAATGTTCACCTTATCAGGGGTATCCTAGTATCTCTACTGAGGCTATGGACACCTGGTTGGAAGTAGAGCTATGCTAGGGAGGATAACAGTGATAACCTCGTCGGAGCTATGGATGCTTGACTGGCAGCAAGGCTCTATCTAGATTGCTTTTGGAGTTAGAACCCTTATGTAGCCCCATCAAACTAAGTTTGGTCGATGTTGCCACTGGGGAAAAAGGAAATGAATTCATATACACACACTTCAACCCTAGTACAGGAAAGGTTTGCTTGTTTGTGATTTCTGAAACCTTGTCCATAGGTAACTCGATCCATCCATATCTAGTCTACGAAACCAGAGATTCTGGGTTGATTCCAATTTGTCATTGAAATGCTCTGGAGCATTTCCCCATTGGAGTCTCCATTTGTTTTGTAGTTTTGCACACATGCCCCACTAAAAGTAGGGACCCTCTTTTTCCTGGCCTTTTGGCTCTTTTCTATGGCCTTGCCCTTTTTTGAGCTTATCTTTGAAAATCATGGGATTTTGGTCTTTGGTGCTTTGGTCCTTTGGTCGTGGGGTTGGGTTACTTAGCACTATTCCTGAGTGCTTGTCTTGGTTGTAAGGTTCCTTTGTGTTGAGTTCCTAGTGGTTATAGAGTCTCATGGATGTGCAATCTAGAAGTGGGTTCCCTTTGCCTTTTTTTTGTTCTTGGTGTTTTTGTTTGGGTTTTGGGAGTTGTTATTTTCCTCCTAAGACCTTGTTTCTTTTGTTCTGTTGGAGGCAAAATCAAGATGAAACTGAACTCTGAACCTTAAAAAGGTGCACAGTTCAGTTTTCGTTCTGGTTCCAGTTCTGGCTTCGCTTCTTGCCTTCTTGTTTTCTTCATTGTTTTTCTTGTCTTCGGCCTTTGGGTTGGTTTCTTCCATTAGGTTTTCCTTGGTTTGCCTTTATCTTTCATTTGTCAGAGGCGGAATCGAGATGAAACTGAACTTAGAACGTTAAAAAAGTTCACGGTTCGGTTTTTGTTCCCGTACCAATTTTTCCTCCGTGTCTTTGTTGTTTCGTTGTTTTCATCCTTTGGGTTGGTTTCTTCCCCTTAGGTCTGCTTCGGTCTTCCTTTTTCCTTCATCAGAGGCGGAATCGGGATGGGAACTAAACTCGAACCCTTCACAAGGTTCATGTTTCAATTCCGGCTCTAGTTCTAGCTCCGCTTCTTATGTCCTTGTTTTCTTCATTGTTCGACCTTTGGGTTGGTTTCCTCCCTTGGGTCTTCTTTGGTTTTCCTTTCTTTCTTCACCTCCTTTCCTTCATCAGAACCAAAACCGAGGTGGGAACTGAACTCAGTACTTTGCAAAGGGTTCTATCAAGTTTTTGTTCCGCCTCCGCCGATTTTGGTTCCGCCTCCACCTGTTTTGTTTCCGTTTATGTTTTGGTCTTGGTTCCACCTTCGTCGGTTTTGGTTCCGCCTCCACTTGTTTTATTTATGTTTATGTTTTGGTTTTGGTTCTGCCTCTGCCAGTTTTGATTCCACCTCCACCTGTTTTGTTTCTGTTTCTGTTTTGGTTTTGTTTCCGCTCCTGTCTAGTTTTGGTTCCGCTTTGGCCTGGGCTTGTGTGTGGTTTTCTTGCCTTAGGGACTCTGGTGGATTAACTTGGATTTTGATGCTATATTGAATATTAATTGTGGTCCTTTTGAATGCACATTGGATCGGGCAAGTTGTTGTTGTCAGGGCCAAAGGAAGGATGGGCGTACTTTGAAGATATTGCAAGATTTGTGGGATACAGTCAAGTACATATTACAGCCACGGGCACGCGAAACCCATCCGTACACGAAATTTTGACATGCTCGATGGACGTTCATCCGAGGTGGACGTGATGTGGAAATTTTAAACTGGTTTGAATCAATCAGGGTCATTCATATGCCCAGCTCAGATGTTGATTGGTGGCTCGTATTCAAACTCATGTTGCACATGTGTTGTCATTCTTCTATTTCGCGCGGGTGGGGCATTAATCGCAGACGAGACCTGCGGAGTTCATTCTGTCTGAATCAGGATTTGTAGAGATCCCAAGTTGATCTGAGGAAGGCACCACATGCATTAAGTGCAGGGCGGTGATTTATTGTAGGCTATCTGGGCCAATTTAGTTGGTGGCTGACCTTCTCTATAACCCTAGCTTGGGATCGCATGGGATGAAATCTCTATAAGTATGGTATTTTTCCTCATTCGTAAAAGGGGGGATGGGTTAGGAAAGTAGGTTATTGTTGGTTAGACAAGTTGGTAAAGGGTTAGATAGTCAATTAGAAGAATTAGGAGTTAGTTTCATTTTCAATCAAATGTTGTAACACAGAATATCAGAATTGTTTCTATTACTAGTGATTCAATACAAGTGAAGACATTGTGTTATTATTGGTGCCTTCCTTGGATTAATTTGTCTTGCATGGTTCTTATTCTATCTTTGAAATTGCTTAGAAATATCTGAATGTATTTTAGATTTAGAGTAAATAATTTAATGGTGCTTGTGATTTAATGCTTGGAGTGTTGTAGCAATCTCTGGTTCATACTTTGGGAAACTTCTTGATTGTGGGATTGTTGTGCAAGGTCAACGTGTACCTATTATTTATGTGCTTAGTTCAATTATGGGCACTTGTCCATGTCAACTGCAAAACTAATGTTGGCTTGGATGAATGTGCATAATCTGAAAATCTTTAATTCCTTAGAAGATTGCACTGTTTCTGTGAGATTATAGGTATAGCTTGGGTTAAATAGAAAGTATTTTTAAAGGGATTGGTCTGCTCCAAGTATTTCTTCATTGGTATTGTTGATCTTACGAGTAATATCAATGTTATGATTTATGAAACCCTTACCTTTTTCTATTTCTTTGAATTGCGATTAAAGTAGGAACTCAAGTATCACCTGTTACAAAAAACTCTAATAAGTTTAGAGTCTCCAGCATTTGTTTTGTAAGGTCCCTTTGTGATTACCAGCATTGTCATGAACTGACACCCGAGAGACCTTAGGGTTATCTCTTTTCTCATAGAGATCAACCTTTCAAGAGAGATAGAATATCATATTCTATCTGAGTGAAAACACCATCAACAAACACATCTAATGATGAAAACCTCTCTGAGGCATCAGAGGATGGGGGATTCAATATTCCTCTCAGTGCTATTCATCAGGAAAATTTAGTAATCTTAGCAGAAAAATACAATCCCGTCAACTTAGGAACTAAGGCGACACCACATATAACATTCTATGCATAATCACTTCTGACTGAAGAACAAAAGCTCTTAGTTTCATTCCTGAGGGAGAGAAAGGTGAACTTTGCATGGACCTACGTCGACATGCATAGTCTGGATCCAGAATTTGTGGTGCATCATCTAGCTATATATCCAGAGGTGAAGCCAGTAAAACAAAATTTGAGGAAAATGCACCCACATATCACACTGCTGGTCAAAATGGAATTACAGAAATTCCTAGATGTTGGTTTCATATGACTAATTGAATATACAGAGTGGCTTTCAAATCTTGTACCTATTTCAAAGCCCACTAGGGGCATCCGCATCTACATTGACTTCAGGGATCTAAACAAAGCATGTCCAAAGGATAACTTCCCTCTCCCAAACATAGATATGATTGTAGATATGACAAAAGGACATGAAATGCTATCACTAATGGACAGATTCTCAGGATACAATTAGATCATGATAACCAAAGAAGATCAACACAAGACAACTTTTACTTGTTTGTGGGGAACATACTATTGGAACATGATGTCGTTTGGGCTAAGGAACATAGGAGCTACCTATCAAATGGCCATAACACTGATCTTCCATTATATGATTCATAAAACTATGGAAGATTATGTGGACGACATACTGGCCAAGTCAAGAAAACGATGAGATCATATATCAGCATTGAGCTCCATCTTTGATAGGCTAGAAGAATATTGAGTTAGACTTAATCCTAAGAAGTGTCTCTTTGGGGTACAATCAGGAAAGCTCCCAGGGTGCATTGTGTGAATGAGAGGGATCGAGATAGATCCTACCAAGGTTAAGGAAATCTTCAAGATGGAGGCACTAAGGACATTGAAGCAGCTAAGGGGATTACAAGGAAGACTCCAGTCCATCTGTCAATTCATAGCACAATTAGCAGATAAGGAAATCCCATATTATCATCTACTCCACAAGGGGGTAGCATACGAATGGGATGAGAAATGTGACTAGGAATTCAACAAGATAAAGGAGTACTTGTTCACACCACCCTTTCTTATGCCACCAATTCCCAGCAAACCCTTGATCCTCTATATATCAGCAACAGTAGCGGCCCTTGGTGCTCTCTTAGCATAACATGACAAAAATGGGAAGGAGAGATCTATTTACTACATCACTAGAACCATGGTGGGACACAAGCTAATTTACACATCCATTGAGAAGGCCTGCTTAGTAATCATGTTCATAGCATAGAAATTCAGACACTATATGTTGGCACACAAGATAAAACTCATCGCCAAGATATACCCTCTCAAGTATCTGCTTTCTAAAGAAACTCTCATAGGACGAACGGCAAAGTGGGTTGTGATTTTGACAAAGCACAAAATTGAGTATATAGAATGCAAGGCTATCAAAAGACAAGAAATTGCAGATCAACTAGAAAAAGCACCAATATATACAGGAATCCATTGGTATCAGAGTTCCCTGATGAATCAATCTTCAACCTTAGTGTAGCGGATCACTAGATAATGTACTTTGATGGATTCTACACACAACACAAGTCAGGAGCGAGAATCTTCTTCATCACTCTGCAAAGGGATTACATACCTAAATCATACAAGCTATCATTCCCGTGCACGAAAAACATCATAGAATATGAGGCTCTTGTCATAGGGTTGATAATTACGGCACAATGGAAGATCATGGAACTCCGGGTCTATGGAGATTCGCAGCTTATCATCAACCAAGTCAATGATGAATACCAAACGAAGGATGAAAAGTTCACTCCATACAAGAAACTAGTAGAAAACTCAAGGAATCCTTTATTGATATCATATTTGAGCATATACCAAGGGACAATAATAGAGCAGTGGATGCTATGGAGACAATTGGATTGCTACTAGATGTCCCACGCAATGTCCCAAAGAAAGAATTCTTTGTAGAGAAGCTTCTCATACCAGCTTTCGAGGTATTGGAGTCTGAATTTGTGTGTGAAATCGTTGGTCCTGGTAACCCGTGGTATCATGACATATACACTTATCTAAGAATAGGAGTCCTCCCTACCAATATCACTCCCAACCTTAAGAAATCCTTTGTCAAGAAGTCGACCCATTTTTTTATTCTAGGTGACACCCTATACCATAGGAGTATTGAGGGAACCCTATTACGATGCTTAAACACGGAGGCAGCTTTAACTGCTTTAACAGAGGTACATAATGGAATCTTCGGTTCACATTCAAGTGGTATGACCTTGGCCAATAATTTATTGAGAATGGGGTACTATTGACCGATGATGGAAAGGGAAGGTCACGAATATGTCAAGAAGTGTTTGCAATGTCAACATCATGGGGACCTCATCCATACACCGGCTCAAGAGCTCCATCCGATTGTTACACCTTGGCCCTTCTCGCGGTGGGGTCTCGATCTCATTGGAAAAATCACCCCCACCTCATCCAATGGACATAAGTTCATCATTACCGCACGGAATACTTCACAAAGTGGGTAGAGGCCATACCAATGACCTATATTACAAGAAAGCAGATTTCCAAGTTCATCCTAAATTATCGAATTTGTAGCTACGGTGTCCCTCAAGACATTATCTCAGATAATAGGACACCTTTCAAAAACCAATATTTCTAAGACCTATGCCAAAAATTCAATATCCAACATCACTTTTCCACTCCATACTACCCCTAGTGTAATGGCCAAGCTAAGGCTACAAATAAAAACATCTTAAAAATCCTCAAAAAGATAGTCAATGAAGTTGGTGTGACTGGCACTTACAGTTGAACCACTCCCTATGGGCCTACTGAACAAGCATCCGCACACCAATAGGTGCAACCCCTTTCTCCCTAGTCTATGGATTAGAAGCCATCCTCCCCATTAAGATCGAGCTCCCATCCCTAAGAATATCATTGTAGAACCTCATTACAGATGAAGAATATCGGGTATCGTGACTGAACGAACTGGAACCACTGGATGAGTGGCGCATGGATGCCTTAAATCATTTGCAAGTCTACCAGAACCATCTCAATAAAAGCTACAACAAGAAGATCAGGAGTTAGACCTTCCAAGAAGGAGAGTTGGTATTGAAGGAGAATCAGAAGAACGTGTTGAATCCAGATAGCAAGGGAAAGTTTGAACCTAATTGGTTGGGACCTTTTTGTCATCACTGTAAGTTACAAGTCAGGGACATATCAACTATCAACACCAGAAGGTGAGCCTCTACAAGAGCCCATCAACAGCTCTCATCTCAAAAAAATTTATGCTAGATCTTTTAAGGGTAAAACCAAAAATACAAAAAAAAATATAAAATATAAAAAATCCAAAAAAAATAGAAAAAAGGATTGAAAGCAGTCAAAATAAAAAAATCGCCCTCTAGTGAAAACCACCTCGGTGGCGCTTTGGGAAAGTACCTTGGTGAAAACCTGGAAAATAGGTGCCTTGTGTAAATAAAGTGCTCTCCATCCACCATGATCTCTATGACTTGCTTTGCACCACCTAGCATCGCCTCCCGCATCACCCATCGCATTCTATTGATCCTTCCATCACTCACTCGTTTCTGCATCATAGCTTGATCATGTGTTTGTATCATGCTCCACCTTGTTACTACTTGGAATATTCCTAAGGTTAGTTTTTCATACCTATATCAGAGTATTCTATCGCACCAAACCGGGGGCATGTTATTTTACCTACATCAGATTGGATTCATGTATATCCTTGAAGTCTTCCTTAAAATCAAAAAGCCCAAAAACATCAAAAAATCCAAAAATCCAAAAACATGTCAAAAATCCAAAAAATTTAAAAATAATAGAGTCATCATGTCAAACTACGTTGTCTCTGAGCTTGAAGGTGGGAAAGGTGGATCTTTGATCAGCCCCAAGACACATTAGGTCAGTCCTTTAGGGGTTCGTCACAATAAGTTGACAAATCCATTTGTTCATATCTCATCAATAATCGAGTTTCTTTCAGTCAAATTGCGTGGTCTCTACATGTATAACATAGGCAAGGCTAATCTTTTATCAGCCCCCGAGACCCCTTGGATAGGTCTTTAGATTAGTCTCTTGGTCAAAATCTCGAAAACACCAAAACATTGGAAAATTCAAAAAACCAAAATATTTATAAAACATCTTGAAAATCCCAAAAAAATAGCCTCAAAACATTCAAAAAACACCAAAAACATCTAAATATTTCAAAAAATCCATCCGTCCCATTTCAACATTCACCCGAAATAAACATCACTCATAATAAATCATCGTCACCCTCAGCCTTTGGTAAGACTACCAGAAACAAGTCTAGCAGGTCAAAAGTGGAAGCTCAAATGTCAGTGTCTTCATATTAGCTCAGTAGGTAAGCAAGTTAGTCAACTCAGAGTATCAATATCCTATCATCCAATCAAATCCCTAAATAATTTGATAACATCATGTCCTAGGATGCATCCTTCCTACAATGGACATCAACATCAGCCATCACCGTAGTTTAGTCTTGACTAGCGATATGTAGAACATTATCTTGTTTGTGTACTTAATCTTTGTCTTTTGATTTATCTTATTGTGCTCATTCCAATGACCTCTTGATGATGTATAAACAAAAATATTTAGAGAGAAAGGAATGGGGCAATGATCATTATCTTTTATATCTGTTGTGCTTGTTGGCTATTCTTGTAATATAACCTTGGCGAATACTTTCTTTATTAGGTGTGTATGGAAGGTGTTTCAAACAGCTTGTTGACTATTACATTGTTAGGTTTTACCTTTCTGTGTGTTTGGTCTGAGATGCTTGAAATATCTAAAGTACATCCTAGTAAGGTTTATGTATGTCAGGTGTGAACAAGAGTACTCCTATCTGATTGTCGAGTCAAATTCCATCACACTAGGTGCAATGCCATCCTGGTTCTTTATACCTTGATGCATCATGCCTATGTATGTTATCAAACATAAGGTAAATGGCCCTTCTAAATTCCCAATTCCTAATAGGAAAATCATCATCATCATTCATAATCTCTAATAAAGTCTCGTAGATCATAGACTTGTTGGATCCTCTTTTCATTATCCTATTTATTCTATCTTCTCTCTGTGCTAACATGGTACCATGACAATTAACCAAAAGAATCACTAATGCATCCATC
The DNA here is from genome assembly GCA_007115665.2 of Sequoiadendron giganteum. Lineage (NCBI taxonomy): Eukaryota > Viridiplantae > Streptophyta > Pinopsida > Cupressales > Cupressaceae > Sequoiadendron > Sequoiadendron giganteum. The sequence goes on from CM021101.1 coordinate 601,120,611, forward strand.
TTGTATCCACAAATCATCAGCATACATACACCTCATATTTTAAATGAATTCATGCATATCATAATCAATCGCATAGTCATTTCACATCACATCATTGCATAGCATAGCATAATCATTGCACATCATAAATGATTACGTATCAATATGTATTCATATCATAGGCATATTGCATCATAATAATATCATTACATTTCATAAATCATGTCATAATCATTTCACGTCATCATATCATTACAAATCATTGCATGTCATAGTACATTATTTCATATCATAACATTGCATTCACGAATGATGGAAACACATGAATCATTGCATAGGCATGTCATATCACATTCACATTTCATATCATCTCGTATCACCATCATTTCATGATCATTTACATGTCATAATCACATTACATTTCATATCACATCATCTTAAGTTACAAAGACTAATCTAGATCTATTATTCTAAGTATATTAATAAATAATTGCATTCATGTCATTGCATTTATACCATTGCATCCACATAAATCACAATGCATAAGCATAATCATTTCATAACATAAAAATTGCATGTCGTAAACCATAAATATCATAGGTCATCTCATATCATAACATCACCATAATCATTTTGCATTATTACATTACATTTATATATCATTGCATATATCGCATAATCATGCCCTAAACCATTATCATTTAGGATATCATATAGGTTTGTTAAGCATCTCATAAACTATACAATTGTGTCATCATATCATCCATATATACGTGAAAAGGATATAAAAATATTTGCATCCACATATCAATACATTGTCATCATAAAGTGCATAGAAAATATATAAAAAACAAATGCATTCATAACCATGTACATCCATATAGATCTACATATCATAAATCATACATAAAGAAGCATCCATCCATACTGCATAAATAAAATAGGATACATCTCATAAATGAATCGATCGATCATATATATATCTCAAAAAAATATCTGTCATGGTGCAAAATCAGGATCAAATGTATGTGTATCAATCAAGTATACAATTCCCACAGGGCTATCAAAAAATGGAGCTTGTGGATCTCAAAGAACAGTGCCAATCAAAAATATGTTGTGGTAGCTAGCCCTGCTAGCTACTCCCCTCACCCGCCTATCTCTCAGTCTGGTCCTCTGCCTATCTCATCCCAGTCTACTAAGAGTACTCTAGCACTCGGGACCCTGTTGGTACAGCCTTTCAATAATGTAACATGTAATACTCTACCTCTCTGACAGCCTCATGGTACATCTGCACTGAGACTATCCTGCCTTGAGATGCAGCAGTCATGCTCTCTAACTATTGTCTCCTGCCCACCTCTTGATCCCGCTCTAACCTATCTTGATCCCTCTCTATGGTGAGGACCTGAACCTATTGTCTGGCTTGGTCCCTCTCAGTCGTAATTTCCTAAACCTGTGCCTGTAGCCCCTGAAGCTTCCCCTATAACTGTTGTATTTGGGCATCTCTCGTGTCTAGTTACGGTGGTTGTGGTGGCTACAGTGGTTGATGTGGCTCTTGTGGCTCTTGTGGCTGTTGAGGTTGTTGAGGCTTCTGATCTCTTTGATGGTCATGAGGTGATGTCTTCTGGCCTCTCTACTCTAACTGGTGAGGGTGTGGTTCCCCTCATCCCCGACCTGATGTCCTACCCCTAGCTCTCTGTCATGGTAAGGCTGCCTCGGGCAATGTCAATCTGACTGATGGCCTGAACCAATCAATGTATTCTTGGGTAACACCTGCATCTGCCTACCCCTGGTCATATGACCATGGCATGGCCACCAACTATCTGAATGAGGCAATTGCATCCTCATCTAAGATACGGTCGACCCATGTGGTCTCCCTCATAGTACGTGCAAATATGGCCATGTACTGGTCATTGGGTCTATCATGTGTGTCTCTAAACTGCCTAGCCACCTGATCTGGCAGATAACGCTCTATCATCATATGCTCCCTACCCTACATAATTTTTCCCTACTTGGTAAAGAAGAGTTGTTGAACGTCATCATACCAAGCGTGCATACCAAGCTAAGGCCTCCAAGTAAATATTGTCATCTCATCAATCACCCTCCTCTAGTGAGGGATGTCAACCACTCTTGTATGATTAAATGTCAATGCCCCTCTGTACCGCCAAACTACGGGTCATTTGGCTTCATGTCAACCGGTGTAAAACATGGATGAAGCACTGCAATGTGCTCCCAAGCCCAGATGTGCAAAAGTCACTCTGGCCCTAATGGCTCTACTGTCCAAGTAGGCAAACTTGTGTAGATCATGATAAAGTGAGGCCATCATCACTGGCTCCCACGCAAAGCACTCTCTCCAGTAGAGCATCCACTCCTAGGAAAGACCCCATCCTGGACTAAAGTATCAGTTATGCCAATCTGGTGCCACAAGGCCTGAGATGATCACAACGATGATCAATCGGAAGGTGGGCACTGAGCCCCTATACCACTCTAGCTCAATTTGTCCCTCATTGAAGATGATCTCATCAAGGCCCATAACCTCAAAGTAGGCATCTCTCTCGGCATCCACATCATAGATAACTTGCTCTTCATGGATCGGCAATCGAAGAATGCACCAAACATCCTCCAGAGTCACTATCGCCTCGCCTATAGGCAAGTGAAATGATGACGTCTCACTGTGCCATCACTCTGCCAATGTTGTCATCATACCTAGGTGTGTCCAGACAGGAGGTACATAGGTGACATACCATAGCCCTATCACCCCAAGGTGCTCCTCGAGCAGCTCATTCAAATTGACCAATCTGGTAAGTATTGGGGACCTATGCTCTCGAGAATGTAAAATCTTTGCATCCTCCTGCACCAGTAAAGTCACAACGTCAAGTTTCGTAAAAAATTGGCATCTCGTTTGATGTTTTCGCGATCGAAACAGAAAATGTGTTGTTGTTTGCAAGTGTTTCGATGTTTGAAAGTTCAAAACTGCACCGCTGGAACCCTCTAAAGTCCAAACTACGTTGTCGCGTCGCAGTTTGACCGCAGACCATTTTGACCCCTAAACCTAAATTCCTAATTGTATCACCGTGGTGCAATTTTTATATGTGATAGACTTTGAAGTCTAAACCCTAATTTCTTAACCAAACCGTTGTGGCGCAAGACCCAATAGTGGCACACTTTAAGTTCGTGCGACGCCGATTTAACACTTTCAGCGGCGCCAAACAGTGCCACTTGACTTAGTTTGACTTTGGACCCTAATTAATGCGCATGAAAAATGAAATGACAAGTTAGGTAAGGGTCACATATCGGTGGTCCTATGCCTGGTAGTCGTTGGTACACTCACACTCACTCTGAAACGTGACATGGAAGCACTCATTGCGCCATCTTGAACAATGGTCAGAGCTCAAAAATGCTAAATCTCTAAAGTGTTGAATGTATGAATGAATTGGAAGTGGCCCCTTGAGGCCTATTTAAGCTTGAAAGTTAGGGTTTTTTACCCTCTTTAGCTATCCAACTAGGGTTTTGGACCCCCGGTTCCGTTTTTTCCCAATTGAGGGTCATTTTGCATTGTTTTTTCATGTTTTGGCACGTTTTTGACATCTTGGACCCTTTCTGGACCCATCGAGCAGCTTGTCCTTTTTTTTCACAAAATCACCCAAAAATCCAAATTTTCATCCGATCTCTCAAGGGGACAGTATACCAACGTAATTCTTCTTGCTTGGGCAGCAGTGGGGCATCCACAAAAATTTAATTTTGATCTTCGTAGTTTATTATTTGAACCAACACAGCGGGTACATTGCTTCAAAGAGGGGAAAAATGTAGACACAGAAAATATACAGATTGATCCTATACACTTGATCCTAATTTTACTAACACCAGTTCGTCTTGAATCATCTCCTTTGGAATTCATTTAATTAAATAATCTTTATTTAATTAAATTTATCATATTTTATCTCTTGATTAAATAAATCAAATTTATTTGATTAAGTCATCATCTTCTATTAATTAAATAAATAATTTTATTTAGTTAATCATATAGTCCCTCTTTTAATTAAATAATTCATTTTATTTAATTAATCTCTAAAGTCATCTCATTTAAATCAAATAAATTTATCTTTATTTGATTTAAAACTAACACTGTTTTCTTTAATTAAATAAATTAAACTTTATTTAATTAAGTCTAAATTTGTATTCCTCTCAACTTTGATTTAAATCAATCCAAAAATCTAAATCAAATTGTCACATCAGCTAATCTCCTTTCAAATTAATCTTAATCTTAATCCCTCAAATCCTCTAGCTTTTGCAACTTGCACAAGTAAATCACTTTATTTGATTTATTAAATATCCTATTTTCTCTCAACATGGCATCAAAGAGGGAATATTCTTCAAATTCAAAAATCCCTCCAAAAGGGTGTGTACATCCAACAAGGCATTAAAACGTCTCTTACATGTCCTTTGGCTTGAGCCAAGTGGTATTAACTCCATTTCTTTCTCCCTCCAACTTGTCATTTCATCAATTTTAAATATCCACCTAATAGCATTTATGTGCATATTCATCAAAATGTGATCCACCTTTGTCCACTCACATGTTGACAAGTGGTCTTTTTCTATTGGTTGGTCTTTTGTCCCACATTCATCCCTTTTTCCTCTTTCTCCATCATTCTCTTCTATAAATAGAAGGCTCTCATTTGGATTTTGGATCCACAATCTTAGGCATTTGATCTACAACTTCATGCAACATTACTATCTTCAAGTTTTGAGCAATCTCCATCCATTTTTATCCATTTTCATATTGTCATAGCTAGGTTATGGATAAATTTCACCAAGGAACATCAAATCTTCACCATTAATCATCAAGCTTGCAAGGAATTGGGAAAGGGCCATTTTTCACATCAAAATGGCACCAATTCCCCCATGGGATTGAGAGTTTGATCATTTAAATAGGATTTAATAGCTTTTTGTATTGTGTTCTTCATATTATTTCTTGTTTTCATGTTTCAAATGGATTTCATGGGGAATGTTATTCCTAACTTGCATATTGGACTAGTTGTGGGTTTGTTCTTTGTGTTTGTGCAAGTCTAGGATCACCATTCACACTTGGTATTTCTCCTAAAAGTTGATACCAGGGATTTTAATCTCGGTGATCATAAATTGATCACATATATTTAATGGCCTATACCTCGCAAATGATCAGAGAGACACCAGAGTGCCACGTATGATCATCATGCCATCTTTTTCCTCTAGTAGTGATCCCAAGCAAAAAATCTAGGCATTCATAATTTGAACCCTAATCCATAATGATTACACCTTTTTTTGAGAAATTAATGCATTATAACAGGTAATTAATGAAGGTGTTGAACTACTTATGTACTTGGCATCACCTTAAGCATACAGTTGCTTTTATAACACTCTACTTCACGTCATGCTGCAAATTTGCAAAGGACATTGAAATAACGAAATAATACTAGCACGCAAGGAAAGGTAAATTTTGAGAAATTGAGAACATAGCTATCAAGGGTTTCAGAGTTCCATTATGAAAATATTGTCATTATCATCCAAAACTAGGTATGTTTTGGATAACTTATTTTATGTTAACTATTTTCACGCATGAAGATCTCGAAAGATGGTTTTTCCCTTTAGAAATTGAAATGATGATTATTCTTTGATTTTGAATTTAGCCGAAAGGTGAATGGAAGGTTTTATAAATTTTAAGAAATTTTGGTTAAGTTTAACCCTAACTCGCACACAAGGCACACATTTGAAAATGCAAAACACACCAGTGAAAATGAGTACTTTTGATGCAAGGGCAAAAGATGAATTCAAATATTGCAATTCACAAGACATACCAATCAATGTGGTAGTGAAAGACACTCATATGGGGTGGTCTTCTAATGTTGAAATTCGCACTTAGGTACGACAGTAAAATTCTTCTCAGTATACTGGGAATGTTATAGAAAGTGGGTCATTTTTAGCAGGATGATTTCCTCTAGCAATGGAGGCCCCTGAATTGGTTATGCAATGTATGAATTATTATAACCCTGACAAAAGAGTTGTTGAGAAGGAAGGGAGAAGTTATGTAGATCTCTCGTAGAAATGAATTACATACACGTTTGGGCTTCCTATTTTCACTCAGATGTACAATGTTGATATGAAGGCAAAGGCCAAGACATACCAGAGTGTTGAAGCTTGCAACAGAGAAATTATGAGTACCCAATGGTGCCAAGAGCCAATTACACCACAAACCAAAGTAATTCAAAGGTCTATGTTCAACCAAGATATTATAACTTTTCTAAGCAAGATGGTTGGTTTACGAGATTCCAATAAATTTGAGCCCTAGATGTTTGTAATAATATCCAAATTGATGGAAAATCTTGTGCAAATCCATTAGGGAAAATTTATTAGTGACATATTATATGAACAGATAAAGGCATTTCCCAAAACTATATGTTTTTATGTCTTCATATGTGATTTATTCCTGTGCCATGAGGGCAAGAAAACAAGGGTTGAAAAGGGTCGGTACTTAGGGCAGGGAAGTTGGGAACAATTTGATATATGCTCATTTACCACAAATCACTATCCATAGATACAAAGAGAATTATAGGAGAGTTAATGATGTGCTCTCCATGAAGCTAGTTAGAACAATGGAAGGTATTAAATCCAAAAGATTGTCCTTGGAGGCACAAAATTTTATTAAACCAATGGGAGGCTAGTATATTCAATTCCCCACTTACTCCTACATTAGGATGGAAGGGTTTGATGGGCATCCTTTTATGTTGTCAGGTATCCAACTAACAAAATTATTTTATTAGAATTGGTGAGATAGTTAAAACCATCTCAGGCTATTTATAACAAGGCTCACAAGAAGGCCTCTTTCAGATTTCATATAGTATTAAGGAATTATAAGTGCAATGCAATTAGGGTTTCTGACTTGTGTGAAGAAGAATTGAGAATATATAATTCTAAGTTTTTTCCACTTCAGAGAATGTATTATGATCCCGAAGGGAATATTTCCAAGACCATTGTTGGTTACCATGCTTATGTCCAGCACCTAGAAGATTAAGAAAGTATGAAAGATTGTCTTTAGAATTTGCTCAGATTCTTATGCTTCATGAAATTATAGACTAGTTGGAAGAGGATGATGGAGAAGTGTTGAATAAATCTTATAATGAAGATACGGTGTATGATGAATCTATCCCACACCCAGATTATGAGGGTGAAGAAATGACATCAATTGATGAGTTCTCTGCACCGGTTTCTGTTACACACTCAACACTGGATAAATGATATTTTGTAAAGATTTAAGAGAAAGAGGAATTGAACCCACGTTCTTAGAGGACAAGAGAAGAAAACAAAGAAATGAAATTACATTTGAGAGTGGGGAACCTGCTAGCAAGAAAAGGAAAACTGATAAGGTGGCTCTTGGTATAAGAATTCAAGAGAGAACCCCTAAAGCTTTAAAACAAGAAGTTTCAATGAAACCATCTGATAATCGGAAGGATGTAGAATCAAATAACTTGATAAATCAAAAGTAAGACCTAAAGGTGCATCTTCCTCTATAGCAAAACCAAGAACTAAACTGGTTATTGAATAAGAAGCTGGAGTAATAGAAAATGTCGGTACACAGATGAGGTATGCATCTCAAAGGGTTGCAGCACTATTTACTTCTCCTCCTTCTGTTAATATGGTGAATATGAAACAAGCATTGGGAGGAACTCCTGTGGTCTTGGATGAAATTTTTGAGGTAGATGAAGCTAGAATTAAAGAACATATGGATAAATGGGGTGCCATGTGGGAGAAGGTAAAAGAAAAGAAGTTTAAAGATAAACCCATGGTACAACTAGTGATAGAAGAAATTTTTGATACAGGGCCCACCCCTATAAATTTTGAAGAAGAAGAATTCATATAAGGAACACTCACCTCAAAAGCGGGGAACCCTGATATCCTTGAGATGGAAACAAGGGAGATTGCATAGCAGGATCCTATTGATGAAATAATTGTTGAAGATACTTTTGATTCCCAGCCTTCACTTGGGAATGTGTCAGATGATAATGAACAATCGCAAGTCTTTGGAAAATCAGAAAAGGATCGGGTTGAATTTGAGATTGAAAAGGAAGAAGCTACACAAGTTTCACTGGAAGAAGTTGAAAATGAAGAAAACCCTGGTGTAGTAGAGAATAAAGAAGGTCATGTCCAAGAAATTGATATTGAACATCTGGAAAGATAGGAAAATGTAAGTCTCCAAACAAAGGAGATAGTGCCAAATCCTAGTTATCTTGAATCTATGCCAAAAATTGTTGAAGAAATTCCCATTTCAGAGGAAGTAATAGATAAAAAAGAGGAAATAAGAGAAGAGATTCCTGAATCTAGTGAAAATCGGGAACAAAGGAATGTTATAGAGGTAGAGCTAAATGAGGATGCACGTGATTAGTTGATCAAGGAATTGGCTTCCCCAATCGAAGTAGAAATATTGCCTCTGGATCTTAATAGTTTCATACAAGAAGTAGATACTCCTAAGTCTAGGCGCAAAGCTAAATAAAAACATGTCATATAGAGAAATGCAGATGGTGACAGAACCATCCATATAGCTACTCCAACAGCTGATAAAAATAGACATGAAATAATGCTTGAGGAGTATAAGATAACAAGTATTAATCTTGGACTGTCATCTTGGAGGCAAGAGTTGGAAGAAATAAAGGTGAATTTGGATGCCACTGTTGCCAGAGTACAGAAGTATAAAAATAAGAAAAGATAATTGAAAGAAGAGGTTGCTACCTTGGAAAATTTTATAAAATCACTAACCCTATCTAGACAAGCACGGATTGAATTTCCGCAACATCTAGTACTAATGTCCCAAGAATCGGTGGATGCAATTGCAGCGGTTCGCCATAAAATGAATGTATTTGAAGAATGGATTGAGTATTAGGTAAAGCAAGGGGGATAATTCATCACAGATGCAATAGGAAAGTATAAGGAAGCATACCGTTGGTCTGAGAAATCCAGAATATTTGAAAGTGAATGCAGGGTTCGTCAGGAACAAATTGATATTGAAAAACAAGATGTTGAAATTCTCATGCAAACAGATGTCCAAGATTTAATACAAGGAAATGTAATTTCAGAGCAAGAAGCTCTATTGCTAGAGAAATGGAAGAAACAATTGAAGTGGGAAGGTGACATGTTGATGCAATGTATTGAAGGATTTGAAAAGGCCAACACAGTTCCATGGAAGGTAGAAAATTGCTTGGTAAATATCAAGAATTTATTGAAATCTTAGCACGTCAAGGTTGTGATCCCCAAACATTAGGACAGGAGCGTAAAGAAGCTAAATCCTTCAAAGAATGGATTGAAATAATAAATAGAGACCATGTTCAGCTATTAACTTGGGAGCTCATTCATGAGATTATACAGTGCAAGAACACTATAGATAAATATGAAATAGACAAAGTGCAGATAAATGATATTATACTCCAGGTATCAGAAGAATACACTAGGCTCAAACTCACTTGGAGGGAAATACAAGGGATTTAAAAAGAGCATATGTATCAAAAATTGAGCACTTTCTGAGAATATCAATTGAAGAAAGACAAAGAAAAGATCCCAAAGCCAAGCCCTAAATGATGAAAAGATGTCGGATACCAGAGGTGTTGCAAAGATATTTGTTTTGCAGTTTTAAGTTTTGCAGGTTGTTCTTGGTCCCGGTGGATGTTCCTTGTCTGGTATTCTAAAGGATGTCAGTAGCCTTGGTTTATGCGGATTATTGTGTACCAGAGTAAGAAGTGAAAAGTGTTGATGCTAACAAAGTCAAACCTTTGACTTCATCTAGAATATTTTGATGACAGTTGGCGTATTCCACATGCTACTTTTTGATTTTCTATTTCTAATTCTCTGGATAAACTTTAAGTTTGAACTCTTGGGGCCTTGTTCCTATAAAAAGCCATTTACTGCTTTATTTTCATTTTAATTTTAGAATTTGTGGATGTCGAAAGAGCCAAAACTTCTCTAAGTTTTGTTCTTTTTTCCTATTTTTTGAATCACTCTGGTCTAAAAACTTGTATGTACGTAGAAATTAATCAATATCAGAGCCAATTTGATAGCTACCTATCTCATGAATATTTTGTAGTTGGTTTTGTTAGTTCATCCAAACAAGACTGTGTGTTGCATCGTTTAAGGGTGTATGCAAAACCTACTCGATGTCCAAACTAAAACCCCTCTCTTTAATAGCTCACACCGTTTTATATGTAGCTATGAAGAAATCTAGTGAAGTATAAAGTGGTTTGATTTCATTTGATTAATTCTTTGGGGCATGCATGGAGAATAACCAGGAGATTTTCATTTTTCAATATTTTTTATGCTTTATTTTAGAATAGATGTTTAAATTCTTGAAAATGTTCCAAAAAATAGATGAATGAATGGAAATTTATTCAAAATATTTCGTTTTCTATGAAATTGTTGAATGCTTAATGCTAAATCTACTTAAGTGGTAGCAAATAAATAGTTGATTTTCATGAAATATTATTTTAAATATTTCAATTTCATGATGTTATTTTTATGAATGAATTGGAAATCTTGTGTAAAAATCTTATGATTCTTGATGAAACCAAAAACGATCACATTCCCTTTGAGATTAACAGAAAAATCAAATCATACCTTGGAGTGAACCTAGTACAATCATGACTTGATTACCAAACACCTAGGATTGAACTAAGTCAATCTTTTTCTGTTAAGGCAGATTCCCCTTTTAGATTGTCTTGTTCCATATCTTTCAAGAAGGATAGGCTCTTTGCGGTTTGTCTATGAAGATTTTATTTGACCTGTTGTTGCGAGTGAAATCATCATCAACAATTATCTTCCTCGATAAGGGTGTGATCATTCTCCTTAACATGAGTATGATCATCTTCCTTGGTGGGAGGGCGATCAACTTTCTTGACAAAGGTGTATGAGATCGTCAGAATGTCTAGGTGGATAGGGACTACTTTGTACTCTAGATAAAGGATTTGGTAGATTCCAAGGACCCCCAATCATCACCAAGACATGTGTTTGATTTAGATGAAGAAGTAGAAGGGGTAGACTTAGGATTCTCTGCTTCGAGATGATCTTCCTTAGGGACATCCATCTCAAGATTATCCTTTGAAACAGGCACCATAGGAGTAGATGTCAACACATTAGAAGATGATAGAATAATATTTTTAAGAGTTGGAGCAACTGAGGCCTAATCAACAACTGGAATTTCACACAAGTGTATAGAATTTGGGTCAGCCTTGATTGTAATTACTTAATTATTAGCAACAAATTTCATAGAACAATGTAAGGTAGAAGTGACTGCTCTCAAAGCATGAATCCATGGTCTTCCCAAGAGAATGTTGTAAGGTAATGATCCTAACATAAAATATACGTGGATGGGTACGCTAATAGGTCCTAACCTCAAAGGAAATATTATTGTGCCTAAGGCTTGTCAATAGATATTAATGAATCCACGAATGTACAAAGAAGTAGAAAGAGAAGATGAATCTATTTTAATTTTAGGTAACAAGTCAATTCTACATACATTAAGATTTGAACTGGTATTAATGAGAGCACGCCTAATACCAATGTTATTGATGTTGACTATTATCATTAGAAGATCTGGTTTCTTTTATACTTTTAGAGGAGGGAGTTCATGTGGGTAGAACATAGTATTCGGTGAATCTACACAAATATGAGTCATCAACGCATTAACATCTATCAGCCTAGTGGAAGAAGGCAAGAGAATCTTTTGCAAGGCATCCTTAATCATACCTTGGTAAATCGGAGTAGTTTGAAGTAAATCCCAAAGTGAGATCTTGGCAGGAGTAATGTGAAGTTGGTCCACAAGATCATATTCGATACCAGGTACCTTAATTGCAGGTTTAGGTGCTTGAGGAAGGCTTGGTTGAGAAGGTGGTAGAGAAGTAGGTATTCCTTCTAGTATTATAAGTGTGGGCTACTGATCTATAAGAGGGAGTCTTAGATTGCATGAATCTCATGTAAAGTTCTAGTGTGTCATTAGTGATAGGAACCCCACAAATAGAGTGAACGCTTTTATGAGAAGGGCCAACCAGAGTCACATAAATGACTAGTCTCTTAGGCCTTTGAGGGGTGACAGAGACTACAACCACATTCAAGGACTCTTTGACATGCAAAGAAGATGGCTTTGATAAATAATTTTGTTTATGAGATCTTAGGATTGAAGGAGATGTTGAGCTAATAAATAATCTTGGGCATCATCCAACATATTGAAATCTTGTTCAGAAAATGAAATATCAAAAGCATTAAAGTTTTGAAGAAAAATATTCGACATGATTTGCTTCACATCGAGTTCACCAAAATGTAGAGGGGGTTCACTACTCCCAAGTGTCAAGAAAAATAGTCTACAGGGAGAAAAGATCCCTCGATTACCTCAAAGTACAAAGCTCAAGTGAACAACTATAAAAATGAAGAATATTTGAATAGCTTGATTAAACAAAGTGCTAAGCTATTAAGGGCAAGAATGATAAACTACTAAATAACAGAAACTGATATGAAGATTATAGAAACAAAAAGCTTAAAACTCAAAAAAAATTCCCTTAGAAGGGCAAAACCTCGACCACATATGAAAGTACGCCATAGAGATGTATGCACCCCATATTGTCATCCCTATCAAAACAGAGAGTAAAGACCTTAAATCTACAATGCCCAGTTCCTCAAATTCATACATCTACACAAAAGAAAGACAAGTAAAAATGTGGAAGCTATTTTCAGGCTTGCCTTAGTCAAACCCCCATTTTGGTGTTTTCACCTCCATGGATAGCCAGATAGATAGAGATAGATAAAATTACATGAAATGTAAAAGACGTGTGATAAAAATAAACCTTGTTGTGGAAGAGAGACCCTATCACAAATGTAATAGATGAGACAAGTAGACAGTTCTAAATAGACAAGAGAGTGTTACCAACAATCAGTGGCTCCCCTCTTGACTTGATATACGAGACCTACTTGCTTGCAAGGGAGCCTTGACTATTGTTGTGACAGAAATCCGACAAAGCTTCACTACAGAGAGCAAGATAGAAAAGATGTAGAAGAGAGAATAGAGAAAGAGAGCAAAATCATATGAGAGAGTGAGAATGAACGAGAATGAGAGTGAAAAGAGGAGTTTTGTGAGGTTGAATGGGCAAGAAGATACATTGCACTTGCGTTATTTTCACAATGATGCATGTCATAGGCAAAGGATGCAAGATTCCCTCATTTAACTCAAAAAAAATCAAGGATGGTAGTACGTTGCGCAACCGTCCTACTCAAAACTTTGTAAGAAATGAGGTTTATGAACTACTAATGCTTCATCGTTGTCCCCTAGGAAGTTGAAATCATGAAATTTTGACTCATAGGTTTTTGTCTTTAATACGATGGGGTACCATAAATGTAGTGGGCTAAATGCGCAAGTGTGAAATTGCCACGGGGTTCAATTTTATGACACTACAATATGTAGCCTTTGTATGACTCTTGTCCTAAAGTTTTTATGTAGTGCTCCATGTCATGTATATGGTTCCACATTTTCCATACATGTCTATCAGAAAAAGTGCAGTTAGAAAAGTGTAGATGGAAAAGTGCAAATGGAAAAGTGCATATGGAAAAGATGTAGATGCAAAAGTGTAGTTCGAAAAGTACAGATGGAAAAGTGGTGGGATTTTGGGCTCGAACTGCACCTTGCGGGAAAACCATTTCAAGTACACCTGTGGGGTCAAAAAATTAACTATAAATATTGTATGCAATATTTCATGCCTCAAAAAATGTCCACGAAACATTCTTTTGTTTTATTAATCAATTCATGATCTTTATGGTCACTTAACAATGAGTAATTCACGCCCCTTTTAAAATTTATTGTTTAGAATGTGTTACTTCACCTTTTTTTTAACTATTTTAACACTTTGATTTTAATTTCAATGTGGCCATTTCTTTTTAAATTTTTGTAGTTTACTACATGGTAGTTTAATAAAGGGAGATATTTTAAAGGCTCATAAGAATAAAATAAAGGGACACTAGAAGGTGCAGATGTAAAAGTACAGTTGGAAAATATATATAGAAAAGGTATAGTTGGAAAAATACAAATGAAAAAGTGTAGATAGGAAATGTAGATGGGAAAGTGTAGATAGAAAAGTGCAGATGAAAAAGGTGTAGATGGAAATGTGCAGATGGAAAGGTGTAGATAGAAAAGTGTGAATGGAAGGTACAAATAGAAATGTACATATGGAAAAGTATCGATGGAAAAGTGCAGTTGGAAAAATGCAAATGGTTAAGTGTAGATGTAAAAGTGCAAATGAAAAAGTGCAAACGGAAAAGGTGCAATTGGAAAAGTGTAGATGGAAAACGTGTAAATGAAATTTAAAGTAGATGGAAAAGTGTAGATGGAAAAGGTGCAAATGGAAAAGTGTAGATAGAAAAGTGTTGTCAAAAAAATGCAGTCAAATAAGTGCAAATGAAATGAAAAAGCGATATTTTGGGCTCCAACTACACCTTGCAGAAAAACTACTACTAACTGCACCTACATGAAAACTACTTCCAAGTGAACAAAACATGTAGAGCTTTGATATCATTTTATTCGAAGTGTCCTTGAATAGGGTAAGTTGAAGTTGGAGAAGATTCATACTTACCTCAATCCTATAGATGCATTTACTAAAGTTGTTTCAAAGGAGAAGTTGGAGTTCTATAGAGATTCTCTTGGTCTTGTAAATATGTGACAATGATCTTGAAAAATCAGGTAACATCTTTGAGCTTAGTTATTTGTAGCATGGGTTGGACTTCAATTGGGAGATTGTAGGATTTGAGTTCTCATAACAATAATTTTAACTTTATTGGAGCATTTTAACATTTTTGGCATTTAAAAGAGGATTAAAATATCCATTTTCTATAAAGAGTTTAGTTTTGGGAGTCATTAAAGTGTATAAATGTTTTATGCAACATTTCATGCCTCAAAAAAATGCCCATGGTGTTTGTTTTTGTGTTATCAATCAATTCTTCTTCTTTATGGTCACTTAACAATGAATAATTTATGTCTTATTTTAATATTTATAATTTAGCACATGTTATCTCATTTTTTAAATCGTTTTAACACTTTGATTTTAATTTAAAAGTGGTTATTAAAAAAAATTATGGTTTACTCCATGAAAATGTAATAAAGGGAGATATTTTAAAGGCTTGTGAGAATATAATAAAGAGATGCTAGAATGTGTAGATGGAAAAGTGTAGTTGGAAAAGTGCTAGAAAAGGTGCAGATGGAAAAGTGCGAATAGAAAATTACAGATGAAGAAGTGCAAATGGAAAAGTGCAAATGAAAAAGTAAAGTTGGAAAAGTGCAGATGAAAAAATGCAGATAGAAAAGGTGCAGATGAAAAATTGCAGATGGAAAAGTACAAATGGATAAGTTACAATTAGAAAATTGAAGATGAATAAGTGTAGATGGAAAAGTGTAGAGAGAAAAGTGCCGAAGAAAAAGTTGCAATTGAAAAATTGCACATGGAAAAGTGTCGATGGAAGGTGCAAATGAAAAAGTGTAGATGGAAAAGGTGCACATGGTAAAATACAAATAGAAAAGTGCAGATTGAACATTTTAGCATTTTTGGCATTTAAAATGGATGCATATGGAGCATTTTATCACTTTTGACATTTAAAATGAAGGTAAAATATTCATTTTCTATAAAGAGTTTAATTTGTGGGGTCATTAAAGTGCTTCCATATATTTGTTATTTGCAAGGTGAAGATAGAAAATGAAGAGTTTAATTTTTGGGGTCATTAAAGTGCTTCCATAGCTTTCATTAGAGTTTAATTTTGTATCATTTGTCAAAATCTTCACGTTGCTATCTCTATACTCAATTGTGCACACCACTTATGACACAATGTTCAATAAATGTTTTCATTGTAACCGTAAATGGATTGATACAAGGAAATAAAGAGAAACTCAATTGAGTTAAGTTTGAGATGTTTTTTTATTATGTTTCTATTTTAAACTTGATAAATTGCTTAGTCAATTAGTACCAAACAAAAACTTTAACTACAATTTTTGCATTAATGATAATTCACAATACAAAATTCTCCCTACAAAAGAACAGATTTTTGAGAGAAATTTTATTATGATTTTTGATATGAAATTGCTAGCACATAAGAGTTCATGTAGCTACATGAAAAAAAAAAAAAAAAAAAAATTGCTTTAAAATACAAATGTCAATCTATTTACAAACAGCTATTATATATATATATATATATATACACTTGTCACACTGATATTACGTGGCATTGCTAATCATATCAGTGAGCCTCACTATAAGTAGAAGTTCTGATTTATTAAAACTAGATAGAAACTTATTACTTGTGATGGAGCCTTTTGGTACCTAGATGAATACAATAATTTACATAATTTTCTTTGTTGCGAAAGATCTTTTATTTGTACTTCGAGCCTGTTTGCACTTTCACTAAGCTTAAGGATATTTTTGTTATACTTCCAACCTATATTTACTTGAAAGTTTCTAAATTTTATTAACAAATCTCTTCTCTGGAGCTCGGAACAATGGCATCCCTGAGATAATACTTCTTTTGAAGATAATATCCCATGTGTTTTGCCTAGGTTTTTGTATCCTATAATCATTATATTTTCAGCAAATCCATTTTGTGCATATCCTACAACCATTGTGTAAGCAAGGAGGAAGCTGCCAAGAAACATATAAATTGAACTTATATAAACGCCTCCATTTCCCTCATTCCAGGTATGGCCTCCACTGAATTTCGAGGACATTGGACCAACCTGCACTATAGCCAACTTGATGCTTATCCATTTACAATAGGATATAGATCTCTATGCCTTTGCAATTGAAGTGATTGTATTCCAAGCTTGGTAAGTTTAAAGCTTTCGTATGAATTGATGTTGGTGGCAATGTTGAACTGCTTCAAGAATCAAAACTATTACCTCATTTGTATGAAATAATTGTGATGGAGGTTCATTTTCATTTTCTTAAAAAAGTTTGAAATTTATATTTTGTTTCTATTTAATTCAATTTTTTTATATTACACCAAATCAGCATCTCTTATCAGATAATATATTTGTGTGGGTGTTTACTTCGTCACTGGATAGCCTTGTGTTATAAATTTGTTGTTGATCATTTCATTCTTAATTATAATTTCCAATTTATTTTTCATTATTATTACAGTGGTATTTCCTCTTATTGGTAATTATATATGATTTTAAGTTCAATATGATTGGGTGCATGCTCATAAAAGTAGTACTTTATGCAAGTAAAATATGGCAGATAAGAGGATCAATGTATCTTACTCATTCCTAAGGCAACTTCCACTTCCATACAATAGAGGATGACCCTATTGCATTCATTTCTGGTTAATTAGAAGCATGGGGAGTCAGATTAATCTAGAGAAGATTTCTGAGAAATTGTCCATTGCTGACTTGGTTGAAATGGATACCATATGTGAAATCATTTGTTGGGATGCACCCGTTACCCACATTTAGTTTAGCTTGATTGAACTTTGTTCACACCCCAACTTACCAGTAGGGTACAGACTGTCTGATGGAGTGATAATGTCTCTTAAATACATACTAGAACAAGATTTAGATTATCCATGGATTATTGTTCATTGTAATGCAAATAGCGGTGTGCATATGAAAAATGTATATTCTACAAAGGACATAAGTGTCTAATTTTTAAGAACTGTAAACACTGTGCACCAATTGGTACTGTACCATAGTAACATTTTAGAAGAGATAAAAGATAAGATGCTAGACAACATTTTTCTCCCTGCAATCAAGTGTAAAAGAAATATTGATTATTTAACTTTGCATCTTATCTGAACATTCTTAGAAAGGAAGGTTGATTTGGGATTTTGACAGCATGGCGTTTCCAAACTTTTCATCTCCTTTGGAAATTCAAGGTTGTAATAGAGTATGCAAAACAAAATTGCAAAGAAAGCAAGGAAAATTACAAGGACTGTACCAACAAAACAAAAAATCATTTTATATCCAAAGTAATATTCCAAGAAAGTATGAATGGGCTTCTCTATCCCATCAACTGTAATATTTATGTTTAGATCTCCATAATGTGAAGTGAGTGCAGTTAATGTCCATGATGTTGGGAAGATCCAATAGTACCATTGCAACCATTTTGGAAGATCCTAAATAACAAAACAACATTTTAGAATGAATATTTTCACTGGAAGATATTTACCAAATCATTTTCTCTTGATAATGACTTTGGTAACAAACTCAAAATGTTAGACCAAAACTAATATGCAGGTTATCCAGAAAATATTTGGAAAAACTTTTACTTTTTAAAGATCAATGAAACTAGTGTCAGAAACAGGGTCGGGAATGAAACTAATTATCAAGCCAAGAAAATAGAGCATGAACTATTCACAAGATATTTTGACCTTTGTAAATTTGATAAGACTGGTTGGAATCCTTGTATTGGCCGACATATCAACCATAGAAATTGCAACCATAACATTTGACAAAGACTTCTCTTTGTTATGCTTCACCGGATTACCACGCCCAGTTCAAAGCTCCATTAAAATTGTGTTTGGTTTTACTTTTGTTGGTTATCGACGAAAAGGGGAGGTTTTGAAACCTCCTTCGATGTTCAAAACTAGTTTCCAAACCAACCGCTGCCGTCGCAGTCCTCAGTTAGTAGCGGAACATCAAACGGCGCCCCAAATATCCCTTAATAAAAGCAAAGCTTATGCATAGTTCAACAGTATGAAATACAAAAAATTGAGCGTCAAACTCTTATGGAATGCACAGAGCAACGAGAACAGCATACATAATTCATTCGTTCTGTTATGTTATCAATTTCCCGGCGAAATGCCCAACCAAGAACACTTCTAAGGCTTCTTTAATCCCTTAAAAATTATCTAATATCCAGAGAAAGATTCGCATGAGCAATGGCGGTGGAAACAAGAGAAGTTGTAAAGGGAACGCCCATCATTATTAACCGAGTCATCTCATGAATCCTCTATCTAGAATGTTAGGTTGGAATGTCCACTGCCATGACTCTTTTAAAACGAACAAAGCTTTTTGAATCAAGCCATCAAATAGAGATTTCAATGTTAACCAGAGAATAGAAGATTTTTTTTTTTCAGAGTTGCAACTTTTTTAATAAAATTGTAAGCTTGGTCATGATGTGGGGATTGCCTTTAGGAATTTGTAGTGATTTTTCTCATCTTGTATGTCAATAGAATAAAGGTTTATTATTAGCAGTAAAGTTCATATTCTCAATTTTTCATTTTCATATCTTTGAAAAATATTTGTGTGTGAGATATTAGTACACAACACATTAAAATTTTCAATATTTTATTGTTTTAAAAGTAAAGGTATATCTCGAACCATGTCCAGTCTCCAAAAATGAGTGAAACTTCTCACCCAATCAAATTAGTAATAATTCAGTTTTAAACTTTTTTTGCTAAAAATATGCATGTTAACTTTATAAAAAGATAAATATTTGTCTTACCTAATAAAATATAATGTTCTATTTGTCAACAAGTACAAGTACTAATCTACTTGTTAAGCAATATGCATTGTGATAGTTCCTGCCTAACGGCATGTACCAATAAATAAAGTGGGGGTGAACAAAAGAAGGATAGTTGCATTTAAAGTTGACTACAATATGGGATGAATAAGTACCAAGATTTTGATATCAATGATAGGTTGGAGATGGGGGGATGGTGCCATGCGGTGAGGTTAAGTAAGAGTGATCCATCATTACACACGACCCTTTCTACTTGGAGAGAGATTCTCGCATGGAACGAGGCACTCATCTCTCTCTCTCTCTCTCTCTCTCTCTCTCTCTCTCTCTCTCTCTCTCTCACCTTCCTTTTGTGCCTCTTCTACTCTATTGGTACACTGGAACTTACTTTGACAAGGTAGGGACTGTTATGGCACATGTGGGCAAGGATTCAAACTAGAAAAGGGGAAGTGTTGTAGGGCGACCAAGGGTAGTTGGGTAAATAAAATAAATTAATAAACTTCCAAGAAAAAGAATGTTGCAATGTATGGTCGTGTTAAAAACGGTAAATTACTCTTGTGTATGGTAATAGAAAAAGGGTGATTTAATTTTGGGAAAATTTTCACTTTTTTTCAAATGGTTGTCCTCCTTGTGAAAGATTCATTGTTGCTTTCTCTTGTTTTCTCTTCATTTGAACCCCCTATTGAAACTATGTTCAAATTAATTGATTCTTTTTTGCTTGTACATCTATGCCATGCTTGAATAGCTATTTGGTGTGTGAGGAGCCTACGATTGGGGTATAGGAGCTAGAAGAAGTGGCTCTCGATGTTGCTCCAAGTCTAGAAGTGACCTTGAGGCTGCAACAAGTGAAATTATTTTTAATCAAATGGTAACTAAAGTAATAAATGGGGTAATTAAAATGAACCAAGAGGAAAACAAATTGGTGACATGCTTGGAGGGCTTGTAAAGACTCAGTATGTGTGTCATGTGGTCATATGCTAGAGTGCATGTAGAGCCTCAGCGCAGATTTCATGTGGTGTCATAGCTTGAGCACTTGCAAAGGCTCAATATGTGCACTACGAAAATGCCACCATTTTCAGAGTGTTGGATGTCGGGAGTACTTCTACCTCAAGGAAGGGGTCACGTACTCCATCTTGCAAAGTTATAGAGCTACTATGATGACAATCCTTACCTTCCCTTAGCATCCTTGTCCTTGATGTCATTGGATTTTGCATCTAATGTGAGACCCTTCTCTAGTTTTGCATGTGATTTGATAAGATCTTGGTTATTAATATGTTTAAATCTATTTTGTATGTACTATGTTGGTGTATGTGAATTTTTACTCCCCCATTCATGTGATCGTGTATGTGTACATTTGACTATCTCCTAGCACGATGGGGTGAACCTATGAACACCACATGGTTGAGTGGCATGGAAACACCATTGGGGACCAACAAGACCTTGGAGGAGCTTCATGGTGGTGCCTAAGGGATTTCCCTTACTCTTTGCATTTAGATCCTTATTTTTGTACAATGTAAATGTATCATACAAGATATAGTCTTCTCTTGTGTGACATCATCTTTGTATTGGTTTTCTCTTAGATGTGCAATTCAACCTAAGCCAAGTTGTGGCCTAACTTGAATCTATGTAATGACTCCTTTTGGGTGTGATCAAATCCATATTTTGGAAGAAAGTCATATAATTGCAATTATTTTATTCTTTGTGCTGAAATGTATATTTTGGGATGATGGGGTCCTCTTTGTAAGTTCTTCTATGCTTAGTCTATTTAAGTGGGCCTACATTCTTTTGACCTCTATGCCTTGGTGTTTAATTAGTTGAATCTCTTGGTCGTAGGAAATTTGAGTTCTTAATTCTAGGTTCGATATTGAACTTGCTAAAAGTCGAATACCATTGTGTGAGGACATTGGACTTGCGAGAAGCCCAATCCTTGTCTAGTGGGTATTGAATCTTCTTAAAGTTTGATACTAATCTATCGAGGTATTGAGACCAATTCCAAGGGTCTTGATACCAACCTACTGAGGCATTGGGATTCCAAGGATTTTGATACATGTTTGTCGTTGTATGCAAGTTTTTCAGGAATTTTTGACCAAGCTTCTGATAGACTTAGATTTTCAGCCAGACCGGCACGAACCCGTCGATCTATTTCTTGTTGGAAGTATCCCTGATCCCACTGGTAACGAGTAGGACCAAATAATTCGATTGGAGTGGTTGCGGAACCATACCACATTGTTCCGGCCACAATGAAAGCTGCAAAAAACACAGCAGCAATACTGCTGGAGAGGACAGTATTCTTCCGAAAAATCGGAAAAAAATTCTTTTTGATTTCTCATCCTTTCGTAGACTATACTTATAGAACGGAAATATGATTTCAATAAGATCTAAATAGAGAAAGGGATATTTTTGTGGTGTAAGATGGGAATACAGATGAAATTAAGATGGAGATAAAGTCTAATTTATGAAATTAGCCTATTGGATGTATGCTGGTCCTGCTCATATTGGAACCCTACGAGTAGCTAGTTCTTTCAAAAATAAGGTACCCAATATTGGCCTAACAGGTATTAGACTTGGAATCCAATACCAATCTCTAGGTATTGGACTTGGCTAAAGTCTAATACCTTATCAAGGGTCTAAGGGGAGAAGTGACCTCTACTCTTAAGGTTCTAAAACTTGCAATCTTGGTTTTTCTTCGTATCCTAGCTCAATAAGCTTTAGAAAGCACTTAGTAAACATGTGAGAAGGATGTTCAAATGACGAGAGATTTTATCCCTCGCATCACATTTTCTTGTGCCTACCATGGTGTTTTTGAGTCTTCAACATGTGTCACCATGCATCATGCACTAGTGTGTGCATCAATTGTGTCTATGCATGCAATTGCAACACCTTGAGCATAGCATAATACCATGTGGCTTGCTTAATGCCTCTTTTTTATTTTGAAAAAAATTATGATTGCCTTTTGTCAATTAATGTCTTGGTGTAAAAACTAGGACACTATAGATTTAGTGTATTTGCCAATTTTTCTTTTACTCGTCAATTTGAATTAAGCATGTGGTAGAAAAGTAAAGTTGAATACATCAAAAATAAAAATAAATTCACAAAAGAACACCTAGAACACAAAAGAAGTACCTCAACAAAATTACATACACAATCATATCAAGAGGCATTAAAATTAAAAATGGATTACAACAATGCATAGAACACAAAAGAATGTTCATACCCATAAATTGGTGCAAAAAAAAACCTAGGTATGCCCAAGTTATGCCTCTAGAAGATTAAAGTCCATAAAAGGGTTAACAAGTTGAGGGAGAGTAACTTAAGTGCACTCAAGTACTAATCATATTGCCAGATGCCAAGATTCAAGGAATCTATTTGAGAAACAAATAATATCAAATTTAATTTAAAAAA
The DNA here is from genome assembly GCA_007115665.2 of Sequoiadendron giganteum. Taxonomy (NCBI): domain Eukaryota; kingdom Viridiplantae; phylum Streptophyta; class Pinopsida; order Cupressales; family Cupressaceae; genus Sequoiadendron; species Sequoiadendron giganteum. The sequence goes on from CM021101.1 coordinate 601,143,482, forward strand.
TGCTAAAGATAATTCTTTCTTTGTGAATAGTATGGAGGCAAGATGTTGTGTATAATTGTAGCCTACATTGTGCACCTAAACTTCCACACATGGTACAACTATTGTAGTTGCAACATGTGACATCTTGCAATTTAAACCTTGCAACTTACACTCTCCGATCTACTATGTACCTCCACCCAAGTCCACACAAGCACAAAACTCTTCCAAGATCTACAATATGCCACATCTAGCAAAACTCCATCCATTTCTAATCGATAACTCTATGCACTTAAACGTTGTCATTTTTAATGCAACAACTCGACCAATGCAAATACCTTGTAACAACATATGCCTCACTCAAATCCAAAGATGTTTTTGCAACTCCAACTATGTTTGCTCTCTTTGCACACCCCTTCTACAATGAGGAAAAATATCTTCTCACAATTTGGTTCCAATGGCTCAACTATGTACCCAACACGCTGCAACATAGCTCACCATAGGCCAATTGTTAATTACTACAAACTTTTATTTTCATGCCTAGGACACTCTCGCCAAACAACCCAACCACAACAAATGCCTACAACAACACTACAATTTCACATGTAGATCACAAAACCCTTGCAATGATTCCTCATTGCACACAAACAATATGCAAAAAGGGTAAATGGCTGAGTGCATATCCAAAGCCATCAAACAACCAAATAATATTGTTGCATCTAATAGACTCCACCTCTCACAAAGCCAAACATCTAATACCATGTTAGAAATAATGAGAATGATTCACTTTATATGAGGATTGCATTGAAAGAAAAGGGTGAAAGACAATACAAAGAAATTTTAAACTATGGGTACACTAAGTGCACTTACTTCATTGACAAGTTGTCCATCATCTTACATTACATAACCATCCTTTTTTTAGAGTTACATTTCGGGTGTGCAAAAGCATGTGGGATAAATACACACAAAGGAATATCAACACATTCTAAAACTAGGGAATGAGAGAAGCCATGATGGAGATATCCTCATCATTTTGAGTTGTCTAAGATAAGAGGTGTGTTTCCTTTCTCAACATTAGGATATATTTTCATAGCAAGGACTTAAATATTTTTGTACTAAGCTTGCAAACTTTTGTTTACACATATAAGCGCATTGGCAAAATTGCCACATAGGTGTAAATTGATTTGTGAACTTTTTATCATTTCAAAAGAAAAAAATATACCATATACACAACAAAACATAGTTTTGAACCAATGCAAGGTTTTTAGTGATAGTTTCTCAAAAAAATGTTTATCTTCACAATTTTACAAATTTTAGATCAATAGACACAATCTCTTCATAATCCAAAACTCAAGGAAATGAAAGGAGGAAAAAGAGAAATCAAGAAAAGATTAAATAAAAGACTTATGCTAAAGCCCTCAAGTTCTAAGGCTTTATCCATTGAGTATAGATTATGAACATCCACTAAAGACTTATTAACTAAGAATGAAATCCTATTCTAAATATTTACGTCAAGAAGCGTTCTACAGTGGCAGCAGACAATCAGTGTAAACAAAAACGAATCAGCTTGAAATTGGCATGCAACTAATAGTAATCGAAGACGAGGAGGCACAAAGGGAACTAACATTGGTGATGCCAAACCATTCCATCACCTTGCATGCATTGGTGCTGGCAGCCATTTCAAAAAATCGTTGCTGTCAGCCGTTTCAAATCAACAGTGTTGGCAATGTAGTTGTCACAAGAAAATGAACTTATATCATTGTCACTTTTTATGACACTGATTCAATGAAGCCATAGATTGTCAAGCTCTGGCAGACTGTCTCGGGGATTGAAGTTCTTGTCCACAAGAGAACGATAGTCGAATTCCATCACGATTTAAGCATTTCAGTGACCCAAATTGGTAAGTTTGATTAATATGCTATATACACTATTTTTCCTCGCTTTTTTGTTTTGTTTGGGACTAAAAGAAACTTAAGCTCATAGTTCTGGATCTCTGTCGGGTGAGTTACTTTTGAGCGCTTAATGTCTTCATCTTTCAATCTCTCATACTATTGGTAATTGATAAGTTGCTCAAGTATTGTGTTGGTATTGTTGGAGCGATTCTTTGTGCAATATATAGCATTCAAATAGTCCAGAGGAAAATGCATTGTGTTACATGTTGGACTGCGCCTGTTTTAGTTGTTAGTGCATCGATAGGGATAATTGGAACAATCACTCTCAAGGTCTACAACAAATTTATTGTGTTCATTAACCGGCAAATCCTTGTCCAACAAATTTATATGTTAGTTGATGTCAATGGCATTGAAAGTCAATTGCTAGTGAGTGTTAACCCTTCTTTGTTTGACGATTTAAACAACATGCAAATGGTAGAAAATCTTAGAGGGGAGATGTTTGTAGAAAGGTGGTGCGCTACAAGGGTCGTGCTTCTGCTAGGGCTAAGAAGCTTCTCATATTTTATTTCATATCCTGCAAATGTCTCACTTGCTGAAATACAAGAGGAGATTATCAATTGCATATATATCCTTATCAATTGGTGTTTTTCTGTCTTCCCCGATGTATCCATAGAGCTATGGGCTGCTTCCGCTTGGCTTGAAGGGGAATTCTGAATTGTTTAATGACTGCAAGTGTATTTTGCTACACGAGATATGATACTGTCTTGGAGTGAGTGTTCTGCTAGATCGTTGAGAATTGAAGTGCATTCCATTTTTATCTTTTGAGGATGATTTTTAAGTTATCGTATCAGAGATTTAATAGGCCTAATGGAAAATGTTCCTCTTGTAGCAAAAATTTCATATTATTCAAATTATAAAAAATACTCAAGGGTGCACATTTACCCATCATTCAAATTTGTATTTGTATATTACAAACCTTGGAATCAAAATTGCTATTCAATCCATGGTATAGTCGAGAGAAGGCTCTCCTTCTTTGCCCATAGAGCTGAGCAATAGCAGATTTAATAGAGCAATAGTTTACGCTTAACAATAGGAGAATTGTGAATTGTGAAAACCCGCTGTAGCTACGTATTGAGTGAGCAATTATTAATTTGTATTGTATACTGGGGAAGATACATTAAACACAGGTGTACACTCCCCATTCGTTATGTTATAAGCAACATCCAATAGCAGCTTCTGCATAGGCAAAAATCAGAGATATAACTCAAAGTTGGGGGAGGGGGGTTGGGGAGGAGTGAATTCTGAACTGTTTAATAACTGCAACTGTAAGGCCCAAGTGAAAGAAAAAAAATGTGCTTCTTAGGTAGTACATTCCTGGAGATAGTAAGTCCAAGGATTAAAATGTCATGAATTCCCTTAAATTGCTTTATGCTAAATGTTTCTTTATGAATTGTCATGAATCAAGTCCCTTCCGATTTGATGGTAGCTGTTGCTATTGCTCTGTGGATTGACATGAAGAATCTAAAAGTAGCTTTCTGTCTGTCAAAGAACTTGTATCTCTTGTTTCACCAATATTTCTTTTATCTGCTATAAATATACTTTACCTCCTATAAGTTTTTTATAAAAATTGTATTTTAACTTAATAAAGTGCCTACCAACTAAATGTTCATGTGCTTACTGTTATCTCTTAGTGTCTTAGCCATGTCCAAGGCTTCTAAACAGAACATTATGTATAATCAATCTATAAATTTACATGAAAGATTATTGAACCAAAAAATATTTCAACTATGAATTAAAAATTCTTAATCAAATAAATTTCATTTGCATAGCTATTAGGTAATCTGAAATCAAACAATGCATAAAAGAACAATATGTAAAACAATGTGAATATTTATTTTGGAAAGGCAAACCAAAGAATGTCAACACAAATAGGTGGTTCAATGGTTATAACAGCCATTAGTTACATTGTCAATCATACTAGAATTCAACATATATAACACTGTCAAATGCCTCACAAATGAATATCTCCACCTGGCTTAATTAGTGTCAAAAAAGGCACTATGATTGACACTTTGCCACTACCTTGTAACTTGTAAACCTCTTCCATTCTAAAAATATTGCACCATGACTTCTTAAAAAAGCTTGGGCTTATCAACCTCAATCAATGCAATAAAATTGCAACAAAATATTTAAGGGTAGATTCTACTTTAAAGTGAAGCACAATAAACATTTTGGAAAACAATTTGATCATCTTTTAAGACCCATTCAAACTAAAATTTTAGGATAAGTTAACAAACCTATTTGCAATTTAAGCATGATACCAATAATTCTATTTTCTTAGACATCTTATTAAATCATTAGAGGACTTAAGTTTTAACCGATTTTTTTCCAATCCAGATGTTCTCCCAAATATTGATTCAAGAAATAGTACCAACATCATGGGAACTTACATTCCCTTGATTGCTATATGCCAAAACAATTTAGCATTTAAATGACTTCACATTTATTGTTGATGATAATTGACACTTTACCACTACCTTGTAACTTGTAAACGCCTTCCATTCTAAAGATATTGCACTATGACTTCTTAAAAAAGCTTGGGCTTATCAACCTCAATCAATGCAATAAAATTGCAACAAAATATTTAAGGGTAGATTCTACTTTAAAGTGAAGCACAATAAACAGTTTGGAAAACAATTTGATAATCTTTTAAGACCCATTCAAACTTAAAATTTTAGGATAAGTTAACAAACCTATTTGCAATTTAAGCATGATACCAACAATTCTATTTTCTTAGACATTTTATTAAATCATTAGAGGACTTAAGTTTTAACCGATTTCTTTCCAATCCAGATGTTCTCCCAAATATTGATTCAACAAATAGTACCAACATCATGTGAACTTCCATTCCCTTGATTGCTATATGCCAAAACAATTTAGCATTTAAATGACTTCACATTTATTGTTGATGACTCTAATCATCTTTTAGGCATTTTCATCGCCTCCCTACCATATGTAGCAAGAAGAAGAGCTTCTGCTCGACCTGTGTATAAAAAGCATTAAATATTATTTTAAGTGGAAAAAAAGTTGTCTTCTTTGAATTCTGTAAATCAAAAAGACATGAAATCGGTTTGAATCCACATTCTTGCAACTTGTCTGCTTTATACAATATAATTCACAGTTTATAGATATGTAATAACCTATTTAAGTAAATGAGTGACATCAATTCAATTCACAGGCTACTTATGCTTAATGTCTTAGTACATGTTATACAAATTATAAAATAAAAATAGAATTATGTACTAATTATAACAATGTGCTCAAGTAAAACATAGTACTATTTGCTCTCTATGCTCAATGCTAAGAGAAACATATCAATATATTCTAAAAAATGATTGCAAAAAATATTGAATGTTATATCATCTTAAATATTAAGACCTGAGATGGATATAATTAATATAATATTTCCAATAATACTTATGTTAAGTAACTAAGGAGAAAACTTGCGAGTAGATGTTTAGAGCATATCATTTATTTATTAAGCACATAAATGAAGAGGTCGTACTGGCTGTCTCACAAATAACAAAGGTAAAATGGTTAAACTATCTTAGATAAAATAGTTCTTCCCCAAAAACAAACTTGGATCCCTTTTAACTTGTAAAACCTTTTAGGAATACACGTTTACCAAACATATGTTACAGCATTCATCAAGTTTTATAGCTTATATTGTATTTAATGTTAACTATACATCATTTCATAGTAGAACACAAATTAAAACAAATGGTGAACACAAGTCAAAAGTGTAGGAAGATTGGAGGGCTGTGTTCATTCTTGAGCTTCCATACAGGGTCAAAACATTTCAGACTCGACCAAACTAAAAACAATATATGAAGTGAGTGAGTTGCTTAGAATGGATCCTATTAAAAAAAACCGGTTTGCTTAATCTTTGCCCTTATTTTAGTGCACATAACTTCAGCTATCATGTATTATATTTTCTTATTCGTGTATTACATTTCTTTTATAAGAAAATATGAATGGATCCTATTATATATATATATATATGTATATATATATATATATGCATCCTAACTTTTAAACACATTCTTCACATCTCTTTCTAGGCACTATATGTGTCAGGATTTTCTACCATACTTAAATCTCAATTACATTTGATCAGTACAACTCTTGTAATCAGGCAATCACATGACAACTAAACTATATGGTGCAGTCTTGGATTTGATTTTTTTTGTTTTTTTAAACTTTATTATTTTAGTATTTAAAAGTTAATGATTCCATATTGAACACATCTGCCATATGTTGTACCCAAAATTAATTTTTGGCATTCTGCTTAAATTGAGCTAAACAATGTAAAAATGCCTTCCAAAGTACGTTTTAGGTCAAACCAAACATAAGGTCTTTGTGGGTTTCTGTCAAGGAACCTATGGTTAAAATTCTGAAAAACTGAAAATTAGGGTTTTATGCCCCTATTTTTAGGGAAACCCTAAAAAATAGGACCTTCTCGGAAATGATTTTGATAGGGTTAATTGGCTTCACGATCACACTGATCAAGTCAGAATCATCAAAGGATATTTTTTACTCTGGTGGGTCTATTTCTATTTTTCAGGAACGAAGTTAGAAGCTCTGCAGCCATTAATGGCAGATTGGCCAATACCAAGTGCTGAAAGCTAAACCTCAAGAACTCCAACGAAGAAGCCATGGTGGAAAAGGATGAAAATGATGCCGTTCAACGAAGGAGATTCTCAAAACGGAAAAGGCCAAAATTTGGCTAACTCTGGAAGGTGCACGTTTTGGCTGCCAAGGCAAAACACAGTCTACAGTTGGAAAAGGCGCCCCTCTTGAAGAAAGGCGCCCTTGGATCTCAGAGGGCAAATCAAATCACCTGACACCTTCAGCTCATTCATCTCCTTCACGTTTGTGCTGTCTCGACAATGCAACCATCAATCAGATTTTCTGATTCAGAGATCAATGGCCAATCATCAACGAAGTATGGAGGATCTACAAACAAAAAATATGTCAAAACAGAGAGTTTCATGGCAAAGGTGCCCCTGTTGGCCAAGGGTGCCCTTCAGTTCAAGGTACCAGATGAATCCATCAGCAGTTGCTCTATACATGATATCTTTCTAGCTTCCCCCCAGCTACATGATCAATTTGATAACACATTCACTGGACACGCCAGATGATCACAAGTTGAGATCAAGCAAAAAAAGCCAGAACTGAAGAACTAAAAAGACAAGCCAGAAATTGGCTAAGGACAGAAGAAAAGCGCCCCTCTTGGAGAAAGGCGCCCTTCCTTTAAGGCATACAGATTCGGTCTAATTAATTACTGCCTTCCAAGATGACCTTCTCAGTTATGATCAATCTCGGCAATGAAACTATCAAAAAGAACTTCTAACAAATCAATCATCTAATGGCGGAGGTCAAAGCAGGCAGTTTGGAACACAAACAAAACCAATCAAAAGGACAAAGGCGCCCCTACTGGCCAGGGGCGCCCTTGAGTTTGAAGGACCTAAACTCACTATTATCAACTGAGAAGTCAGTCATTTTGTCCATGCCTGAGCTAGCTACCCGATGCATCGTCAAGCAGAGTCATCTGACTCATCAATCAACAGGACGTCAGATCAAAGCACAGAGGGTTTGAAAAGGCCAAAACGAAGAAAAGTCAATGAAAATAAACTAAGGCATTGCCAAAAGCGCCCCTCTTGAAGAAAGGTGCCCTTCATTCTGAAGGTCCAAACTCAGTTTTCTGAGTTGATCTCTCCCAGGCATATCTCGTCAAACTGATGCCATCTCGATAATGGATCCGTCAGCAACTGCCAGAGATCAACTGAGCAGCCAAGATCAAAGATCAAATGGAGGTACTTTAGCTTGCAAAATTGACAAAAAAAAAAAGATCAAACTTCAAGGATGGATGCCTAAAAAGGTCAAAGCAAAATGTTGACTTAAGTTAGCAAATTTGGAGGCAAAAAAAGGCCAAACACTCCACAATCAGTGGAAATCACCTTTTGGAACTCCAAATTAAACCTAAATCATGAGTTGGCATCCATACTTGGTGGATCTCACTTTGAAACACCATATATTCATGCTAGGCGTCCCATTCTTACTTATTCTTTTGCAGGTTGAAGGATAAAACAAAAAATTGCTCCCAAGAACACATTTTCAAGATCTGGCAGAGGTTTTGGACGGATCTTTGATATTTTTGAAGATCAATGGCAGTAAAAGTATTCTTCTCCGAGGATTGTTTCCAAAGGCAATTTTTTGCAAAGTGGTAGTTTATAACTTCCAATCCACCTTCTGTCTACTTCCTCTATTTTTGTCTAAAATTCTTTGCATGTCACAGGAAACGACATATTACCTCAGATTTGACCAACTGGGTATGATCAACACATTTTTCCAACGAAACCCATCTTTTCAAATTTGCCAGAATCAGCAAACTTGTTGCCCCTATTTTTAGGGATCTTTTCGGAAAAGTCTCCAGATTGAAAATCCAAGGAACTGGGTTTGTTTAGCTTCCAAGCACGAACAAAACCCACGTGCCAATTTTTTCCCAAAAAAATACTTCTCAACAGGGGCTATATTTAAGGGTTTCAGGAAAGTGTCAGAACAAGATCAAGCGCCCAGTCAATCTTTAAGTCTTGCGGAATGCAGTACTCCCAAGTACAATACAAGACCAAGACGGTCTTGTACCATGATTATCTGAAGACAACTGACACGGACTTGTGGCAAAAAAACCCAGAAGTCAATTCTGAGGACTTGGAGGATATGAACCAGCTTACATTGCAAAACATTGAAGAGTTCGGCTTATTCCAAGCTGCATCCATTCCTATCACTTTACAAAGCATAGAGCGTGTAACCACTTGCATAAAGCATTACAACCCCACCACAAGAGAAATCTTGTCAGTGGACGGAAAGGTGATCTGCAGCTTAAAGTCGAAGGACATAGAGACGTGTTTTGCAATCCCACCATGCCCTACCACGAAGGTCATATCAGTGACATAATGCGGAAAGGCATTCGAGGCTTTGAAAGACAAATGTTCATCAATAATGGTCGAACATTGGTTAAAAGTGAAGAAAGTCAGCTTGCCCAAATTGGTTGGGCGAGGAGCATTCAAAGATGAGTACGCAGTGTTAATCACTCTACTCGACGGAATCACTGGACAAGAAGAGGGACATCACTTCCAACCATGGATGTTCTATATCATTGGCAAAATAATCAGCAAGAAAGAACATTATGACTGGGCCTCTCTAATCAGTGACACGCTCCACCAACAATTTACCAGGTTTCTAGAAGAGCACCGTTTCCACATGTGTTCCTACCCGGTGTACCTGATAGCCTTCCAAGGCAAATTCAGAATGCTAAACACTGTGGGAACCTTGGGTGTGCAGAAGGTACAAGAATACTTTCCACGTCTTGAGTTTACTCAAGTGGAAAGACATTTCAAGAAGATGAACGACCTCTTCACAATGCACACCGTGCGCAAGCTAGACCATGAGATGCACGTACGGATATCACCAGCAGCTAAGGCGGCAATGGTGGACTGGGCGGATTGGTTCATCCAATTCCCTACTTTCACCTACATACGCGTGTACGGCTACAATGGCCACCCCGCCATGATGCCACGCTACCCTTCAGACAAGGTAGTGTTCATGGAATTCCTGAGGCAGTTGGCCGAGGTTCACTCTTACCTTCGCAAAAAGAAGAAGTCAGTTGCAAACTTCCCCATTCAGATAGGACTCTACAGATGCAAGATTGCAGCCGATGCTAGGTTGATGAGCTAGGAAACAGTGAGATTTAATCTCAAGTAACTCATTGACAGGAGGTCATCATATGATCCAAGAGGACTCTTCGCAACACATCTCGAACAACGATCGTCACATGAATCTTCCATAGAAGATTTTTGGGTCAAATGCAAAGATGAGTTTGAAGTGAGAAGGAACTATAGCAGATTCAAGCTCTCGCAAATTGCAGATTTCATGTCAGAGGACATCGAGGGCTTATCTGATGACGAAGAAGAAGTCATTCTTTCTTCCTTCTTCACGGATCAAGTGGATGCACAACCACTCGGCAAAGTAGATTGGTACGCGAAAGAGAGTACATCTATAGAGGAAAGAACTGGTAGAGTAGTCGGACACAGTTGACTCTACCTTGACAATAAAAGGACAAGGAAGGTAGTACTTCCCTGATCAGAGCCGCCAACAGTTCAGTCTACGCTACCTTCCACGTCCAGGAAAAGACCCAGACAGAAGAAGATGAGCATCCTTCCCGAAGGAATGCAAATGTCAGGGAGCACATGGGGAATAAAAGGAATTGCTGGTATAAATCAGCAAGAGGTACAGGTGGAGACATCCACCAATTTACCTAAAATAGTTGAGAACGCTGCAACTGCACCAGAGCCAGTGATTGAAATAATCACTACAAAGATGGAACCCATTGCAGAAGCAGTTGCAGCAAAAACGGTGCCTGTGATAGAAACAAAGCCGCCAACTTCACCACCATCACAGAGGTCGCAAAGTCCCATTGACTTGGACTCGCCACCACGAGGCATCGCCATGGCACAGTCTCGTTCTTCCAGCATTCAGGGGGCCTATGTTCCTCCTTCCAACGAAGCTAGCCGAGACTCTATCTGGCTTGAAAGTTCACTTGGAAGGAAGAGGGAAAGACCTTCTTATCAGCTTGACTTCACTGAGTTCGACCATGTCCCTAAAGACATGCCGGCAAAGAAGTTGAAGAAGCAAACACATGTAGAGAGGAATGCAGAGAATGAGGTTGTCATAGAGACTGCTGCCCCACCTAAAGATAAAGACATACACAATGTGAGGATTGAAGATTTCATGCTATCAAAGGTGAACCTTGGAAAGACCACTAGACAGGTGGAGGCAGACCTTCTTGGAATTGCCTCAGTGAGCATCAAGGAAAAGATGACGAAAGATGGACAAGACAAAGCAGCCTTGACGGCTGAAAACCGGCAATTAAGAATGTACATTTCTAGCTTAATGCACGGCACTCCCAACTCCTCGGCTTTACCTCAAGAGTTGTTAGATCTCCCAGTAGAAAGAAACCATCACCAGTTGATCACATACGGGAAACACTTGAAATGTCAAGTGGATGAGTTTGTTGTCAGAGGACGGTGTGTATTAACAGAAGCATATCAACTGAGAGATAGAGCATATGGACTCCGAGCAGAGATCCAGCAATCAGACTTGAAGGCAGCTCAAGAGAGGTCGGGAGAGGAAGCAACAGTTGCTGATCTACAACTAGCATATCAATCAGTTACAACCACCGAGAGCAAACGCCATCTCTTTGATTGGAAAGAACAATTGGCATACAAGGTGAGATGCCAATTCAGTGGAGCTGATTGACTATAGACACTTTGTTGCTAATATTATCAACTTCGCAAGAACGTTGGTAATATCCTTCCCTCAAGTAGAATATCAACATGAGGGAGGAGAGTACATTGAGCTGGGAATGGTACAAAGACAGTTTCAAGACGTCATCTGTGGTTCATTCCTTGAAGATCCCAATGGTTGCATGTTAGCCAAAATTGCAGCCATGTCTATCTAGTTGGACAAAGCAGCTGCCCAATGCATAAACTATCAGCAGCAGCTTGTGACAGGCGAAGAGATGCTAAGACGCCACGCAGTCATCTTGAGAAGCATTAATTGCCCGGGGGTCGAAGAGGTCAACGACTGGATTGAGACTTTGTTGACTAGTGGCGAAAAGGTGTAAAGCACAAAGGAAGGACGTCCTACCCTCCAAATAGCAATTAATATGACTGAAGTCAACTTGATGCCCCTTTCCAAGTTGACTCCAGATCTCCACAAATCATGCATGTCGGATCCCACTGATTTAGGATGTCTAATTGACTTCCACAATTTATGGATCTCAGATCTCCTTCAAAGGTGGATGTCTATTTTGGAGACACATATGTAATTATAGTTCACTTTAGTTAGGTGTCAATCAACTGAGGTAGACTCCCTGTTTGACTTTTGTTTAGTTTCAGTTAATGACTTTTGTTTAGTTTTAGTTAACTGTAGTAGTTTTCCAGTTAACTGCTTGCTCACCTACTTTTAGACATAGGAATAAATCTTGCTGATTGGCAAGAACTGTTTGTTAACTCAAGGAGATTTTAGGGTTGCCTACTCCTTTGAGTCTCTATAAATAAGAGCCTTGGGCTCATTATTTGTTTAACCTTTATTTACTAGGCAAAATTGCTACGCCATTGTTGCCAGAGTTAGCTTGTTCATATTTGTTCACTCTTGGATGAGAGTTTGTTGGTTGATCGTAATTGTGCATGATTTCATGCCTTTGCTGTCCCAACCTTTGTAATTCTTTGAAGGAGCTTGAAGAAGTAAATCAGATGGCGCATGCTTGCTTGATCTAAATATTTGAGTTCTTTCAAAGTCTTGTTTTCAATAGTGTATTGTTTCAATCTCCTCCTCAAACAAGGGTTCCTCCTTGGATATTTTGTTATCGATCATTATCGTGTGATGTTGTTTAATGAATTGTCTTTCAACCTACACTTTGGACAGGTGTCGTCACCTCCTCGGGAATCCTGTTAGCCGAATCATCGTGTCGTGTTGTTTCCAGTAAGTTGTTTCCAAAGCCTATACCTCGAACAGGGGCTCCTCCTCCTTGGCAAGTCTCAGATCCAGCCTACCGTATAGAGTGTTTACTTGCATCAAACCTTATCTTGGCATATATCCGAGAGTTCAAAGCCTCGACCATATTCCACTGAGACGGAGGGTTCAAGTAATCCAACCCATCCATTTCGCTCCTATGCCCTCATGCTCTGTTTATTTGAGGAGGTAGGATAGTCTAGAAGCTAGTTAGTCGTAGTTAAGAATCTACGGAAACCAGAGAAAAGGCTTAGCTACGGCGCATTGTGTTTATACACCCTTGTGTCCTACCGTTGAGTAAAAAAGATAGGAATCTTAGTACCCCCCCTTTTTTACATAGAAATAACCAGCAAAGAGAGATCTTCCTCTCTATAATCCGAAGAGCATGTACTAACACACTTGAAATAGTTGTCTGTTTCCAATAAGCACTCCAGAGGTGCTAATTGAAATGCCAACACCATAAAATTAGATAAGAAAAATTATATTGATAAACCTGTAATCTATGCAAAGAGAAACAATGTTAAAAAAATCTTAAATGCAATAGAAAAAGTTAACAGCACTCACAGTACAGTAAAATATTTGTATCTAGGAAACTCTTTTAGAAAAGAAAACAAAAAAAACTAATAAAATTAACACTCACTGTATAAGATATTTCTCACTTGTGCTTAGCCCTAACACATGTACAAGTATTTATAAGACATCATTATAGGAAATGCTAATTATTATACAATGGGTATAGAATATGAGCCAAAAATTCACCAATAAGGACCTATAAAAACTCACATAGAACTCTGCCCTTAAACTTCCATATTACAAACTATAAGGGTTGAAACATACAAAATATACAACACATATCCAACAATCAGGCCTTGCATCCATATATATCATGATGGAAATAAATTTCATTGTATACTTACAACTTCTTACTCCCACATTTTCTCCCTTTACATAGGAATTAGTTCTATGCTCCTAGCATTTGAAGAGATATAAGAAGCACTGTGGAGATCAAACTGTTGCCAATGGCACTACTAGAACAACTCTCATGTACTAAAACCATTGTATTTGCTTTTGATCTAAGTTACTGGTGTTAGTGTTTGTAGCTTAGGGAGATATTTTCTCCCAAGTTAATATAATAAATGATTATTAAGGCAAGTCGGCCTTATTACAAAATCATATTTTAAATTTGCTATTTATCAAAAAGGCCGACCTAGGTGAAGAGTCGCCTTGCTTGTGAAGAGTCTCCTTGCATTGTATATATAGTAGATGTTCATCCATTTAATCGATCAATTGAATTCATAATAATTGGCATCAAGCAAGCAGCAGAAGTTCACCTATGTAGCAGCAGATCAGACTTCAAGGGGAAGCATATCTATTTGTACTTAGCATCAAGGAGTGATGCTATTATTCATTGTATTATTTCAGCCTTGAGTAAGGCCAGAGTTGTAAGCAGATTTCTGCTCTTTCATTAAGTATATAAGAGACATATTATTGGCTAGGTTTTTCTCCCTTGAGAAGGAGGGTTTTCCCAGGGTAAAAGTGTTGTGTTTATTGTTCATGTGTTGCATTTTTTGCTTTATGTTAAATCTGATCCTAAAACTAGCATGGTATCAGAGCGGGTTCATCAGATTTTGTCTAAACAAGATAAGGGAAGATATTCCGATACTTTCTTAAATATTTTAATGGTGGATATTTGTGAAGCAATACCAAGGCATGTACATTCCGATATCGGGTATTGACATCTTTATCATTGGCGTTGGAAGATAGAGCCGTCTAGAAAGAATATCAAGCATAGAACCGTCGTTGCTTTCTTAAGAGTCTGATAATATATTTGGATATGCATACCGAAGGATTATCATTGAGCGACATTTCTCTATTGTATTATCAGACGGGAGTATTTATGTATACACCATTACATATTGAAATCTATTCATCATCGAATACTCTATATTGTGTGTAATCAGCCATGGGTGGCTTGTATTGCCCTGTTGGGTGCTGCCTGGGTGTTTGTCTCACACCGGTAAATGAAGAAACTATGTGCTCTAGCATATTTGGGTTTATTGGAAGAGTTTGAAGATGATGTGGTTGGATTTATCGGGCTATCTAAATGACCATTGAGTTTATTCACTCTCATGTTTTGCATTTCGAAATTTCAAAATCCTTTGAAGACGTGACTATCATTGGTATCAATGATTGCATCCTTGTTGGCGTTAAGGAAAGGTGGTGTGAGCGGGCATTTGGAGGTGTTCTTATTGAAGGTTGCATGGACACTTTGAAGTCGTTGTTAATTGTTATCTCTGGCGATAACATCCACCACCGCCAGTATTTATGAAACGTCTATCTCCATAAGGAGTCTATTGACCTAGTGAAGACAAGATTCTATAGGCGACTAATGCAATCTGAGCGTCCAGCAGACAGTATTAATGGTCTTCTTTATCGTATCCCATATACATGACATTGGCAGTGATTGGTGTTTGTTGACGCAACCAAGAGCATATGTATGTTGTTAGAAGGGTGTCGGGAAGTCTGTTAAGGCCATCCAATTTCCTGACTGATGTCAAAAGGGAAGAGTAGCGTCAGGTGGACGACACAAGAGAAATCTACGTGGAGGTAGAGAAGTGATTCAGAAATATAATTGAGGATTTTCATGTGCAAACAAAGTCACCAGTTTATTTCTATTGGGATCGATATCACATATTAGCGCTGAATAGAAGAACCGCTGCCAGGTCGGCAGTATTTAATTATTCCTTGGGAGAATCATCGCACCATATTAAGGTACCCATAATATTTAAGGCATGGTCAAAGGTAGCAGGAATTAACCAAAGAGACGGACTTATTCACTATCTGATTGCGTAGGAGCAAAGGAATGCATACAGGTCGGTGATTCGACGGGCATTGTGTCGAGTTATTCCGATCTTATATTTTCATTCTTTGTATTACTGCTTCTTGCATATTGGGTGCTGGAGTATACAAGGGTGACGTGGAGAGGATTTGGAATCCAGTGATGACAAGGGAGATCTTAAGAGGAACCGTGGACAAAGGGAAGTGATAGTAATTACGCGATTACAAAAGTTAACTTACATTCACCATAGTCGGGGACTTGGCTCATACAGTATCGAGCATTTCAATTCATCTCTGGTGGGGGTTCTCTGGGTCTGGAAAGATAAGTGCAGACCTGAAAAGCGTTTAAGTGCAGCACTTAAGGAGATTCTGATTTCAACGAGATAAGTATTTCATGTTTGAATAATATTCATGAATTTTTATGTAGATATTAATTCATGCTATAACATTGGGATAGTGAATCATGTATGCTTCTAGCATTGGTATTTCTCTTCGGGATAGTTGAGTTCTATGAACTATTATTAAACTCTCTAAAATGCTTTCAGGACGGACTGAAAAGCATAAAAGATTGCATTCAAGAGAAGAAGAGATTGATGCATCCTGTGAGGAAGTCACGCAAGCTAAAGAATGGAGACACAGCTTGCAACCATGGGACTGAGTTGGTGGTTGGAGACATCTCTCGAAGAGGAAGAACCCATACAGATTGTCATTATGATCAGTTTCTTCAAAGAGGAGGAATTAACATTCAGAGGGAGTCTAACAAACCAACAGAGGCAACCTTGGACGAGGAGGTCAGGAGGTTGATGCAAGTACTTGGAGCTTCAGAGGGAGTCACATCATCATGAAGATCTATTGTAGTGTATATTTCTCTGTGACGAAGAAGTATGAGGTGAAGGCCCTTGTAGTGTATATTTCTCTATGACGGAGAAGTATGAGGTGAAAGCCCTTGTAGTGCATATTTCTCTGTGACGGAGAAGTATGAGGTGAAAGCCCTTGTAGTGTATATTTCTCTGAGACAGAGAAATATGAGGTGCGAGCCCTTGTCCATCTTTGAAACGGAGATGTGGTTCTTTCCACACATGGGAGTAGCCATGGTGGACATCATGTTGAGAGATTCCATGACGACATCACGTTGAGAGACTATGTGATGAACTCTTTGTACTTGTGTTTTTCCACACATGGGAGTAACCATGGTGGACGTCATGTTGAGAGACTCCATGATGACATCACATTGAGAGACTTCGTGATGGGCACTTGTACGTGTGTTTCTTTCCACACATGGAAGTAGCCATGGTGGACGTCATGTTGAGAGACTCCATGACGACATCACATTGAGGGACTCCGTGATGAACCTTTTCCACAAATGGGTGTAGCCATTGTGGGCGTCATGTTGAGAGACTCCATGACGAAGATATCTGGAAAATACCTTCCTAGCTAAGAGGGAGTGTTAGTGTTTATAGCTTAGGGAGATATTTTCTCCTAAGTTAATATAGTAAATGATTATTAAGGCCAGTCGGCCTTATTACAAAATCATATTTTATATTTGCTATTTATCAAAAAGGCCGACCTAGGTGAAGAGTCGCCTTGCTTGTGAAGAGTCTCCTTGCATTGTATATATAGAAGGAGATGTTCATCCATTTAATCGATCAATTGAATTCATAATAATTGGCATCAAGCAAGCAGCAGAAGTTCGCCTTTGTAGCAGCAGATCAAACTTCAAGGGGAAGCATATCTATTTGTACTCCTTGATGCTATTATTCATTGTATTATTTCAGCCTTGAGTAAGGCCATACTTGTAAGCAGATTTCTGCTCTTTCATTAAGTATATAAGAGAAATAATATTGGCTGTGTTTTTCTCCCTCGAGAAGGAGGGTTTTCCTAGGGTAAAAGTGTTGTGTTTATTGTTCATGTGTTGCATTTTCTGCTTTATGTTAAATCTGATCCTAAAACTAACAACTGGTACGCCCATATATGGCCTCAGGTATGATACGGGTACAAGAAATGGTACGGAAACGGTTCAAAAACGTCCAGGATACAATTTTCTGCCTGTGGAAACGACCAGGAAACGAAAGTGTGACTGTGGGTAGAAAAATTTGTTTCTGGTTCAAACCGAGACAAAATCCACATCAACTTTTTTGGATACTATCTGATTTTTTCCCTTCAAAGGCTGTAAATTGTGATTTTTTTTCTCATTTCAACTTTGCTCACATTTTTCTCCAACAAAATAGATTGTTTTTTAGGGTTTCTCAAATGTCAAATATTTTTGATATCTTTAGGATGGCTAAGATATTTGATGAAGAGCAGCTGAGTCAAACTAGGCATGAGTAAAATGTTGGAGATTCAACATCAGAAACTGTATTTTATTCCTTTATGGGATTGTTTTGTGCTCTTTGTAAACTTTGCATCTTGTGTGATAGTAATGTCCCCAATTTAACCCTACGCTCTTCTTGAGGTTTTAGCCTATTTCTGGAAACTCATAGGCTAAGCAGAATGGAAAATTAGGGTTTCCTATTTTTTAGGAGGTTTCAGATGCAGTTTTGAGGGCTTTGCATGTGAGAGTTTTTGATGCATGTCTGGTGGAGCTTTCTGGGCTTTTGGAGAGCTTTAGGATGAGGTAACATGTATGTTAAAAATATGACATGCAATTCTGGCAGGTACTTTGATTGCAGGAATGGTTTCTAGGTTTTTCTAGGTTTTCAGAGAGCTTCAAAATGGTGTAACATGCATCTCCATCTGACAACCTTTCTAGGCACTTACTATTTATAGTAAGTCATGTTGGCTTCCCGATTTGTGTTCAGAAGGCATTTGGAAACACTTACTATTTATAGTAAGTCATGATTACTGCTCAGTTAATGTTTCAATGAAGCTTTGCAAACTTACTATTTATAGCAATTTGCTATTTTTGGTAAATCTATTTTTAGCAATATCATTCTAGCAGCAACTCTATCATCTGCAGTTCAGTGCGGTTGATCAGTTTGGCTTTCTGTTGAGTTTGAAGTGAACTTACTATTTTTGGCATTTGCTATTTTTAGTAAGCCCATTTGTGGCAGTGACATCTTTATCAGCTTGGTTCAGCTCAGCTAATGTCAGTTTGCTATTTTTAGCAGTAATCAGTTGCAGTTTGAGCATTGCTCTTGGTTACCTCCAAGGACTAAGTTCCATACATAGTCAATTTTATGTTTTGAAGTTGTACCCCACGCCTAGGCTTGATAACTTCAAGTTGTTTTAAAAATGGGGCCATGAGATGGACGCCTCATTAATGAATTTTAATACTTCATTAATGTTTAAATATCTCTTCAAAAGTGGGACGACTTGGGAAGAATATTAAGAGTTTCAAATATTTTAAAATGTTTTTCAAGTGGCATCCCTTGGAGGAAATGAATAGTTTCTTGTGGAGAGTTGCAGATTGCTTCATTTACCAATTGAAGCTTATTTATTGATGCCTTGCTCATTGTTTCTCATCTTTGGAAAATTATTGTAAAGTTATGTTGCTGGTTTGAATCCAGAACCTGGCTAAGAAAAAGCTTAGCACAAACAAACCTAGCTAAGGGGAAGCTTAGCGAATGTACCATCCTTTGGGCCTGAAACTATGGCTTCCTAGGTGGTTGATTGTCACTGTACTTCATACAGAGGTGCAGATTGAGCTTTATGATGTTGTTGGATAGGTTGCTGCTGTAAAGCTTGTTATCTAGCTGTCGGTTTATACATGGTTGAAGCGAAATTTCACTGATAGCTTTGTCATGGAATTTATTCTCGTTCTGGGTATTTGCTCATGCTGTTCAACTGTGAAGGGCGCCTAGATTTGAGAAGTTTCAAAATTTTATACTGAGTCTTGAATTTTTTAGAAGAGGTCGACCCTTCTTGGAGGCCGTACCACTTCTTGAAGGCTGCATTGGGATTTGTGTTGACTGTATTTGTTGTGTTTGGCATGATTTCTTCAATGGAGGTTGGACGCCTAGTTGAGAGGTTTCATTTGGCTATTGTTTGAAGCTTCCCGAAACTGTATTGAAGAAGCTACGTCCAAATTGGGTGATTCCTTATCTTGCTGATCTGGTTTTTCTGTATTTTCTATTTCTGATCAAATTGGATAGATATTGTTTAAATGCTGATTTGAGCTTCAATTCCATATCATTTCATATTGTGATTGTTAGAGTGAATATACCGGCCAATTTTTTTTTCAATTTTGCCACAACTCAATTCACCCGTTAACGTTAATGAAACTCAAATCAACTGAAAGGAACCCTTTCCTCTGATCAACCCAGATCCCAATGCAGGCAAGGTTGAGAGCATACTCGAAAGGGGATCGTTAGAATAACTGAAGCTTGTTGAAGAGTAACAGAAAGGAAATACAATCACTCAACCACTTATTCAGCAGGAGGATTGGAACTGAAGTACAATACTGAAAGTAAGATGCAACTCGACCACTTATTCAACGGGAGCATGTTAACGGCTCAACCGATCAGCAAAATGAAGAGATAATGCATTACAATAAGCAAATAGGCAACAAGCTGGCTTCTTCCACTTGTTTAGCGGGGAATGCAATAAGTAAACCTGAACTAAAGACTGAAAGGATGTCAATCTCTTCCACAATCTTGGGAAATGGTACACAACCAAGAATGCTGACAGTACTATTGTTCAGCTTACAATATGATAGAGTTGCCTGTCACCAAGAACAAGTATATAATGTTGCAATGAAATGGAAGACTCTCCTACCCTTTCCTTGGCTTCCCAAACCCAAATCCCAACTCACAGACCCCATTTTAATAATCTGATTATGACAGACCTGCACTGAAAATACATGAACAACACATAATTTCACTAAAATGTTGATAACTCTCTCAAAACCCACTCAAATCACATGAGATAAAATGCAAACATTGCTAATGCTGATGGCGCCCAAGATGGGGCCAAGAAACCATCCAAAATGTGTCATTTATTCGGCACGCATTTCAATGCACTCCCAGCATGATACGGCCCTCAAGAAGGGGCGATTTTGCAAAATAAAAATAAATACTCAACACAAAAATCTGAAAGTTGGTGGAAGGGGTCGCCTCAACTAGCCAATCACAAACATCAACTACCCATAAGCAAAATAAAATCACCCTTAGACTTATAAGTGTAAAAAAAATTCAACCACAACCAATACAGCAGCTGTAAAATCGACTGAAACACAAGAACTCAATTACAAAATGCAAGACAACTCAATAGTAACCTATTCTCAACTAGTTGCTATCTTTCAAGCAAGAAGTTAAGCCAGCTAGGAGGTGTGCATCCCTCGAAGCAACT
Organism: Sequoiadendron giganteum; assembly: GCA_007115665.2. NCBI lineage: Eukaryota > Viridiplantae > Streptophyta > Pinopsida > Cupressales > Cupressaceae > Sequoiadendron > Sequoiadendron giganteum. The sequence continues at coordinate 601,164,109 of CM021101.1, forward strand.
CTGACACCATTCCGGCAACATAACAATATTGTAAAACATAAGATACCTCACTCCAGAACAACCTCTCCATATATAACTTTTGAGAAGAAATTCTAGAAGCCCCTAGAAAAGTGCGCTCACTCCAAGAGTCAACACAATTCAAATTCCTTGTTGACCCCAATTCCTCCTCAATATTGGCGTCCCTTTTCATGAAAGAATTATTTAATAAAATAAAAATAATTCTTTTATCCCCAAGTTGGCGTCCACTTAAGTAAATCATAATTTCAACTTTGGGAAATATTAATCCTACCTCTTGATGAGGCGTCCACCCATGGAGACCACTTTTCAAACACAATATTATGTTATGTTACTAGGCCAAGGTCATAATATTAAAATATAACATTAAAATGACTTATCTCACCAGACGAAGTAACCAAGGGCCAAATCAAACACTGCAACTGACGGCTCGAAGAGGAAAGCCAAAAGCACTGATGCCAACAGGGCCACAGCCAGAAATAGAATTTACTAAAAATAGTAAATTCAGGAAGTTGCTCAGAACAGCATGCCAACTATACCGTTGCGAAGCTCTCGGAAAACCCAGAAAGAAACCACAAACAGAACTTCGGAAATCCAAGGGTAAACTTCTGAAAGAGCCAAACAACCTCTACCAAAGAAGGAAACCCTAATTTTCTCATTCGAGTAGCCTACAGGTCTTAGAAAATAGGCTGACGATCATCTCCAAGATCACTGTCGAGAGGGGGACATTACATAGAGGTTGATTACTCTAACCATTGGCAGATTTTAGAAGCTTATCTTTGATATTTGCAGCTGTTTCCAATCGTTTGTAAAGTTGATTAGTAGTACTAACAGCTATTTGTTTTATTGCTGCAATTAGTTTATTTTATACTCCCACAATTGAGTGGTTGAATTCAATAGATCATCTTTCATTATTGTTGTATTCCCCCCACAAAAATAAGTGGTTGTGAGGACTGTATTCCCCCCACGTAAATAAGTGGAAGAGAGGATTTCATGGCTGGCTTGTCGCCTTTAAATTTGTATAATCTCACCCACTGAATAAGTGGAGTATTCCCACCACTTGTGGATGCCTGCTTAGCAAAAGAAGTGTTCTTTCAATTTTGTGATTGGCACTCCACCATATGTTAGCACCTCGCCTTCTAAAGGATCTTGTGTGCACATTCTTGGTGTTGAGTTTAGCTCTCTCTCTCAATTGTAATCAAGTCAGGTATTGAGTTATTAGATCCTAGGGATCCTCTGACCATATGCCTGCCCCTCTTCCTTAAGTGGTTTTAGGGTGCATTCTTGGTTAGAGTTTATTTCTGCATCATTTTGATTTGGAGCTAACCTTAACGGGTGCATGATTGCATTGTATGTGAACTGAAAAAATCAAGAAAAAATTAAGGGGAACATTTCAGTGATGGTGATGTTAAGGGCAGCTGTGTTTATTCATTGCTTTGTTAGAATTTATAATTGGGACTTGGAAGATATCATTGTTTGGGAGGACATATGACCATAGTCTATTTGACTTCCCTAAACTTTTGAGTGCATATTCTTATGTTCTCAATGGAAGTAAGGCGTGAACTATGCCAATATCCTTGCACATCTCTTCGGAAAGATGTTCTAATGGTGGTACTAGTAATATAGAATGTTCTAAGCACCATAGAAACCAGATCTCTATTGTAAGTGATGGTTTAGGATATTGAGATGGCATTGTGTTTGGTCTTCATGAGAAACAGGTTGCCTTGCTATTTCTCCCTTCTACTGATTCACAACATTGAACCATAGCATGAGGATTGAGTAAAAATGTACTGGCTTTACATCAGATTGGGAGTGTGAAGGCCATTGTATTGTACTATTAAATTGACTATGAAAGTGGTGGTGTATTTTTGCTATGTTATTTGACTATTAATCTAAGTTACCAGGTTCAGCCCTGGGAGGCCCGGGTTCGATTCGGGTTCAATCCGGGTTCGAAATTCGGGTCCGGTTCGCCCTAATTCGCCCAGGGTTCAAAAATCTGCCTGTGGGTTCGAACCGGGTTCGGAACCCGGACTGTGGGTTCGGCCAAGGTTCGAATTTTTCGAACCCGGGTAGAATTGCGCGCCCAGGCAGATGTAAAAGCAAAAATTTGCATTTTTTTAATAATATTTTTAGTCTTTGTTCACTTTATAGTATTTTTTTATTCTTTCTAACCCTAATATGTGCCTCTAAAACATGAAATAGGTAAAGTGATAGTCATTTACCAATTTGTGAATGAAAAAAAAAGATCTTTTGCCTCCATTGCTGAACTTTCTCTTTTGCTTGCACAAGCTTGAATAGACTTGAAGGTTGATTGTAGATTGTTCGAAGTTGGTTGTTGTGCTATTCCTAAGCACTTGCAAGTGCTTCTTCGTTGCCAAGAAGATCATAGACCAAGATTTCTTCAAAAGAAGTAGGTTTTTTGAAGTTTTTTGATTTTTTTTTTACAATTTTTTAAATTTTTTTAACAAATGGACTTCAACTCATTTAGTTTTGTTTTGTTTTTTAGTTTTAGTTTTGTTTTACTTTTCATTCCTCTAAATGTCTTTAAGACTATAACACATGTTCAATTTTTTCATTTTTTGAAATTAATTAAATCTATTAGTTTCAAATTCAATCAATCAATACCAAAATTTCAATATGTTGTGCCTTAGGTATTCCATATTACAATGGCAACCGGTACCTCCTCAGGCTCGACCCAATCTCGTTTCAAAACAAACCCAAACTCTCCCCTTTGGAAATATGTAGAAATGGTTCAACAACTTCCAGGTGGTGGAGGATATGTTTGGATTTGTAGTCATTGCCATGTTCAGTATTCGAGCTCATACAATCGAGTGAAAGGGCACTTGTGTGGGATCTCTAAAACAGGCATAAAAAATTGTCTAGCTAAAGATGAGAAAGGCATTCCAGATGATATAGTGTTGAAATATATTGCTGAGCAAGAAAAGGCAGACCAAAGAGCAGCCAGTGGTAAAACAAGCCATCCTTTGAAGAAAGGATATCGTTTCATGAAACCCCCTACACCGCCTTCTTATTTTCCACCTACAGGAAGCCATCCATTTATGGACATCCCTCAAGAGCAAACCACGCCCTCTTCAAATAAAAGATCTAAGGGACCTTTGGAAGCTTCATTTCAGAATGAGGCAAGAGAGATTGCTGATCAAGACATAGCAAGATGTGTCTATGCCAATGGATTGGCATTCAATGTTGTTCGTTCACCATATTGGCAAAAAATGGTGAAATCTATTAATGAGGCTCCAAAGGGGTATAAGGGCCCAGGTTTTGAGAAGGTTCGTTGCAACTTATTGGAGAAAGAGGTGAAACATGTAGCAAACTCTTTGAAGCCCATAAGGGATTCGTGGATCGAAACAGGGGTGACCATCGTTTCTGATGGATGGAAAGATGCAAAAAATCGCCCATTGATCAATGTTATTGTTGTGTCCCCTAAAGGGGCAATGTTTTTGAGAGCAGTGGATTGTGAAGGACAGGTGAAGGATGGTCCATTTTTTGCTAACAACATCATTTGCCAAGCTATTGAAGAAGTGGGCCATAAAAATGTTGTGCAAGTTGTAACTGATAATGCCAAAAATTGTAGGGCTGCTGGGTTATTGGTTGAGGAGAAGTATCCACACATTTTTTGGACACCTTGTGCTGTCCACTCCCTTAATCTAATGCTACAAAAAATTGGATCCAAAATTGAATGGATCAAACAGGTGTATGCTGAGGGCGAAGACATTCAAATGTTTGTCACCAACCACCATATGACACAAGGAATATTTAGACAATTCTCAAAATTGGAGTTGTTGAAGGTAAGTTAATTCTCAATATTTTTTTAATTTTTTAATTTTTTGTTAATTTTAAATTTTGATTTTGTAAATTTAAATTATATTTTAGTTTTAATTTTGATTTTCAAACAGGTTGCCGAGACTCGTTTTGCCTCCAACACAATTGTGTTGAGACGCCTTATAAAGGTTCGTGAGGCACTCTCTGCAATGGTAATCAGCCCTAATTGGGCCATATGGAGGCAATCTACCAGTGAAAGGGCAAATAGGATCAAGCAAAGGATCCTAGATGATAGTTGGTGGGACCTTGTTGAGTATCTCGTCAGTTTCACTGAGCCCATATTGAGCATGATCCGTTACACTGACATGGATAGACCTTGTTTGGGTGAAGTATATGATGGTATCGACTCAATGATTGAGAAGATGAAAATCATCATCAATGCAAAAGAGGAAGATCCCGAAGAAAAGTTCTTCAAAGAGCTACAAGAAATCATTGTTGATAGATGGAACAAAATGACCACTCCGTTGCATCTTCTTGCTTTTGCATTGAGTCCCAAATATTATAGTCCAGAGATACTTTCTGCTTCAGCAAGAGTTGCTCCATATAGGGATGTTGAAGTGGGTCAAGGGTACAAGGCAGCAATTCGTAGACTCTTCACTGATCGTGACCAACGTGATCGAGTGAGGGCTGAGTTCATGGCTTTTGCATGCTCTGGTACTGTTGATCATAATCTTGATGCTGTTCGAGACAAGGTTAGGGTGGATGCTCATAGTTGGTGGTACTTCCATGGGCAAGAATACAGGCACCTCCAACCTATTGCAATAAAAATTTTATCCCAAGTAAGTTTTATATTTTGTAATTTTAATTTTAATTTTAAATTTATATTTATATTAAATTATTAATTAATATTTTTGTTTAGTTAAATCAACTTAAATTTTGTAACTCCTAACTATTTAATTTGGTCTTAATAGGTTGCTAGTTCATCTTCTTCTGAGAGGAATTGGAGCACATACTCCTTCATCCACTCAATAAAACGCAATAGGCTACATTCGAAAAAGGCAGAGGACTTGGTGTATGTGCATTCAAACTTGCGCCTCCTTACACACAAGCAAGTTTCCTACAAAGAAGGAGACACAAGGAGGTGGGATATTGAGCTAGAGCAGCTTGACTTGGATGCTTCCACAAGTCACTTAGCTGCACTTGATATTGATGATGACTATGAGCCTGAAGCAACCGCTGAGCATGAGAATGGTAGTGTCAGTGCTTGTGCGAGTGCCACTAATGCTATTTGTGGTTCTACACATAATGTAGCATCTAATGATGATGATGATGCTGCTTTTTTTGATGACCCATATGACTCAGATTGATCAATGATCAATAATTATTAATTATTAATGGCTGATTGTAAACACTTTACATTTTTATGTTTGAACTTTGATGATTTGAGTATAAAATGGTGGTGTATTTTTCATTTTTGCTATGTTATTTAACTATTAATATAGTGGTGTATTCTGAACTTAATTACTGCTGCAAATTTGTATATATTTCTGATTTTTATATGTTTTTGTATTACCGAACCCAAAACGAACCCAAATCAAAAAAAAAAAAAATCCCGAACCGGCGAACCAGGTTCTCGAACCCGAACCCGAACCCAAAACCGAACCGGTAACTTAGCTATTAATATGGTGGTGTATTTAGAACTTAATTACTACTGCAAATATGTATATATTTCTGATTTTTATATATTTTTGTATTAACGTACCCAAAACGTATCCAAACCCCAAAAAAAAGTACCGTAATCTTGTACCCATACCCGAACCCAAAAACGAATCGGTAACTTAGCTTTTGATTGACAACAATCTTGTGAGAATTTCATTCACTACTAAAATAATCGTGCCCATTACAAGAAAATGAATACTTTGAGGATGGGTTTGGGGATGCCATATCCACAATGCTATTCTAGCATATTTTAGGCTTCAACATAAGTCCTAAGACACCTCCAAACTAATGACGAACATTTTTGAGACCCCTTGGAATTGAACAATGATCAATCCAATGTATGTATTGCATCGATAGTTCAATAAGATGGACATATTTTACAATGGCGAGAGGAACATTACTCTTTATAACATAGCATTCAACAAGTTACTAAATAGTGATTAGACACATTTAAAATGTGCCAACCAAAGAGGCAATGTGCCCACGTAATATGACTAGATAATTAGAAAATAAAGGTGCAATCAGACTACACTAAAATACCTTTTTGACAAATAGTTTGTTGTGTGTTGTCATAATATTCATCCAAGAACATCAAACCTGTCTTAACCAATAGTGAGAAAATAATCCAGAAGCTGTGTGCCTTCCTTGCCCCATTCAGAAACAAGGATTGCAGACAGAAATAAATATCTTGTCTTCTTCTTATGCTTCTTGGTTTATCATAGTTGCTTCCCATTAGTGTGTTACTGAAGAAATTAATCCACAAGTTGTGTGCCTTCCTTCCCCCATTTGGAAACAAGGATTGCAGACCCAAAAAAATTTCTTTTGTGTTTTCTCATTACACTTCTTGGTTTAGCATAGTTGTTGCCCATGACAAGATGCAGTGTGCTAAGCCTGGGAACCAAAATAAAGTTCCATGCATCTTTATTTATTTCTTAGCGCATCCTAATTAGAGCCCACACCAAGATGCCAAATGTTAGATATATCCTTGTTAATTTAGCACGACAGTAACAAAGGTTCTGGACCAAAATCAATGTTGCAAGTGTCTTTTTCACTCCTAAATTTAATTCCCACCCATGCCAAGATGTAATGCACTAGATCTCTCATTCTTTATTTAAGCATTTTGGAGTTATTGAAAATTCAACTTATATTTACTTTTGTTTCTCATTCAAGGAATGGTCCTATCTTGTTTTCTTGTGCAGCCCCTTGTCTTTTATAAGACTCACGTTCTTATTCTTACAGTCAATTTGCTAGGTTTTAGGATAATTAAAGTATTCTCCTTCATTTTATTGAATGGGTCACAAACCATTTTTAAGTGTTATAATATAATCCTTCTTCTAGTGTCACGGAGGTAGATGTCTAACCCCACACAACACCAACCTTACAAACACTTCACTCACCTTGGAGGACCAAGTTCATCCACTAAGATGGACTATGACTCACTTGTTAGTCCTTTGAACTATCTTTCTTACAGCACTTAAATTTCAAACACACACATGGCAATGCAAATGGCACATTCACTTTGGGGCATAGACAACTTTTTTATATATTCCCAAAATTAAGCCTTCGGCTGATTACAACAAAGTCTAATACACAGTTGGGCACTATCCCACAAACCTGTTGGAAATGTTGTCATTGATGTCAAAGCAAATGAACGAGATTATTGTCAATGATGTCAAAAAAAATGGGCAAGTTTGTCACTTATGTCAAATGAGATCTATGTCAAAGGAAAATTAAGGAGTCAAAGGAGAGAACTGTCATAGAAGAGGAAAATCGCCAAAAGGCCAAGGGCTACTAATAGCAATTCAAGGTAATCATTAAGATCATTAATGGGCCGACCCATGAGATGGTATTCTTCCTATGAACTTGCTGGCTGACCATAGTTTGATATAAGCTAAAAGACATAAATAAGTTTATTATTAAGGAGGCCGACCTCCTTTGGATATGACAATGAAACTCATATAAATCAATGATAAGATAATCGCCCAAAGAAGTGAGGTGTGAAGGATTAATAAACAGCAATGATGAGGAGTAATGAAGTGCAGATTTAAAGAAGCCATCATTAACAAGGTTGTGTTAATGATAAAGAGACAACGATAATATTGTTTGAAGAGTGAAGAAGGCAGCGATTGTGATCAAGAAACTGCAGTGACTGTTAAATAGAAGGCGGCAATAATATATTAATAGAAGGTGGTGATTTATATGACAGCAATTACCATGTCTTTATGAGCAATAAATACTATGTTAAAGGCAGCGGTTAATATTCATTTAAGGGAGTGATTTATGTTATGAAGAGCAGCACTGTTACATAAGACAAAGTCAGCAATCTCACATTAATGATGGGGAGTGATTAGTAAATGAAAAGGTGGAAAATATTCTTATTAACAAAGGGCAGCGATCTATAATGGAAGGGTACTCTCTTGGAAAGAATGCATCTATTATGAAAAGGTATCACTTTTCATTTAGAGATTAAGATATAAAATGAAGGTTGTGTAATGAGAAGAGATGTGTGAGAGTGAGGAATAAAAGAAGATCAGAAAAACACATTCAGATCTGCATATGAGGAATTAGAAGAAGATTATTAGAAGAGTGTTAATGCAGATATAAAGGAGAAGATTGTGCAGTTATAAAAGAGGAATTTATGGCAGATCTATAGATGAGAACATACAGATTTGAAGGGGTGTATAAGTGGATAATGAAACATTATTTATAAGGCAGATTGAATGAAGAAGATATGAGTATGGGAAAATGAAGAACATATATGAAGATCATTCAATGTTGAAAAGATAAGAGTATAAGATGAGAACATACAAGCATAAAAGAATATTTATGTTATGGTATATGAGAAGAGGGTAATCATGGAATGAATAAATGAAGGGGAATAAAATAAGTTCATCATCCGGTGAAGAACCAACATTGTGAAGATGATATCATATTGGAGAGGTTGGTGCCTCATATAGAACGAAGTTGGTACCTCATATCAAAGAGATTGGAGTCTCTTACCTAAGTTAGTGCTTAATTGTGGGGATTGGTGTCTCTAGTGGGTTGGTGCTCAGTAATTGTATAAGAGGAGATTGGTGTCTCCTGTAGGTTGGTGACTACAAAGATTGTAAAAGAGATTTATATAAAAGCAATATTTTGTTGTGGTATTCTCCCGTAATGGTTTCCACGTAAATCTTGTGTTCTTGTGTTGCATAATTGTTAGATCTTATGTAAATGATATTGTGCAATTGATATTGTTATGGTTACTAAGTTTTAAAAGGTAAAAGATTGTATTATACTTATTCACCCCCCCCTCTTAGTATAATCGTGTGCTCATCAAAACCTAGTGAATTTGAGTTTGTCTTTTCCAAAAATGCACGAAAAAATTTACAAGGAAACACCACTATCCCAAGGACCCTTTAGCTCTCTATTTAGCAATTTACAGTCAAATCTAAACTCACTACCTTCACACCAAATTAGTACCTCAAAACCTTACTCTTATGATGTCTTACAAAGTTATCTTGTTCGCACAATGCAACTTCCTTGCAATGCTCATGCACAACACAATTACAACCAACTTAATTGCAAAATGAAATGCCTCGCTTTATATAGGATTAGCAATCCCATCTATAGTCTTAGCTTGTCCAAGTTCCTATGTAAGATTCAATGGCAATGGATGAACATACAAATCCAACAATCCTCTTTGATACTGCACCACCAAGACAACTCTAAATATTTAACGCTTCTCAAATTATTCAATGCACAACCATTTCAATTCACAACACACCCAACAACTAGTACCTCCACACCCAAAGACAATGCACAATTCTAATCATTTCTTTTACATGCACCAAAAAAATTATTTCCCTATCATTCATCTTCTTCAACTCAAAGGTTATTGGATGTCTTTCTTGCATAAGAACATCCCCAATGGCAAAATTTGATGCACTAGTCTACGCTTTGAAAGGATTATCAAAACCAAGCAAAGTTAGGATTGGTTATGTCATGAGCCTCTCCTTGAAGAACCCAAACACCTTTTATTGCTTCTCTCTAAGGCCATGCCCTATCTTTCTTCAACAAATCAATTAGTGTAACTATTATCATTGAGTAGCTCCCCACAAATTCCCTATGGTAATTTGTCAAACACAAAAAAAATTGAACTTCATGAATTGACCTAGATGCTTCTTAGTCTTCAATCACCTTAAATTTTTTCGAATCTAGCCTCAAGATGCCTTTCCCCACTATGTGTCCAAAGAACTAGACTTCTTGGGAAAAAGAACATTTTTTTTTTAACAAACAACAAGTGTTCCATAAGCAACTCAAACACCTCTACTAAATGGGTTTGATGCTATTATGTTGACTTACTATAAACGAAGATGTCATCGAGATAAACAGCAAGCTTATCCAACAAAGGATGAAATAAATCATTCATCGAAGTATAGAACGTCGCAAGTGCATCACCCAACTCGAACAACATTACCAAGAATTCATAAGACCCATACCTCATCATAATGACAATTTTCTCTTCATCTCAAGCCACTATCTATACTTACTAGTAACCTTGTTTCAAGTCCAACTTAGTGAAGCACCTCACCCCTATCAATCAATCAAAACAATCTGTAATGAGGGGGAGAGGGTACTTATTCTTGACTATAAGCTTGTTCAAAGCCCGATAATCTATGCAAATCCTTAATGATCCAAATTTTTCCCTTCAAAATTATACGTGTGTCATAAATGGAGATCTAGACAAATGGACATATCCAGGCTCCAAAATCTCTACAAGTTTTTTCTCCAACTCTATCATTATGTTCTTGATAAGCAATATGGGGCTCAAAGAGGAGGCCTCATCCTTGACTCAATTTCAATCATGTAATCAATACTCCTTTGAGGCAACTAAACTTTTGGCATATTTTTTTGGCATCACATCCCTATAGACATTAATGACTTCATCAACCTTAGTCAAGATGGACAATTCAACGACTTCATCTCATCCCAACCACCAAGGAGTGGACTAAGAAGATAAACTCATCCTTCCTCGCACCCTTCTACAAGCTCATCACAAACATCACCTTAGTAAACTGTTCTTCTCTCATAGTCTTCACCATGCAAGCATATTTCAAATCCAAAAAATTATGATCCAAAATAAGTGCTACCTTACCCCAACAATGAACTCATGACCCAATATCAATTTGAAGTCTTCCATCTCGATGGCTACAAGATCTATGCATCCTTTTCATTCTCCAACTCAAAAGGACACATCTTGAATTATTCCCGCAACTTTTGGGATGATGAATTCACTACCTTAAATGAAGTACTTCCCTCTTTCAATTGAAATCCCAACTTTCTTGCCTTCTTCATCGAGATACAATTGTGGGTGGCCCCCAAATCCACCATACCCACAACCATTTTGTTGTTAATTGTCACTTCTACATAACACTGCTTGTTGAATCTTTGTTTCAACCTATACAATTGAACCTCCTCCTAAAGAGTCTAAGACAACAAGGAGTTGCAAAACTCCCATCTCTAGCGCATTTTCACCTTGGCCATTTGCATGAATTGCTACATTCAACCTCTTTCATTTTAAACAATATTGGGCCCAATGATTTAGGCAACCACACATGAAAAAATTATTCACTTTCCTCCTTGCCATTTTGGATTCTTCATCCTTCAATGTTCCATGCTACATCTTACTTGATGAGGATTTTCTAATTCCTAATTTCTTATTGGAACCCTACCCACCTTTGGACTTCTCATCCTTTCAAAATGACATCTTCTTGGAGTTGGCCCCAACTCTACTTCAATAGCCTTGTTTGATTGACCCTTGAAATCTAGCAAGTGATCTATAGCAACTATTGCAGCAACCAAAGTCTACAAATTTTGACACCTTAGGTCTACATGAGCCCATGACTGTAGCCCTTTCATGAATAGAAACAAATTGTCAACCTCAGATGTGTCCTTGATCTCAAACATCAAGGTTGAAAAGGACTTAATATAATCACGTATCTTTCCCATCTACCTCAACTCCATTAGTTGAGTCCCTGCAAGCCAAGCAGAATTCCCCAAATGAAACTGCTATCTAAGCATGCCCTTAAATTCCTTCCAATTATCAATCTTTTCCGGGAGATCCCCTCCCTTCAAATCCTTAGCTCAAGATTTGCACTTCTAGTTAGGAATGTTGTGACAATCTTTAGAATGGCTTTATCTAAATATCCATTCAAATTGGACAAGTACTTGTCCATGTCCTAGAAGAAATTCTCCAACACTTCATCATCTTGTTGGCCACATATGTATCGAGCTCTTTCACCTTTGGGGCCACCAAAAAGCCTCCTTGAGTGAGTAGCGACTTGACAAAATCCAAATCTTCCTACAACAATTTCCTCTCTCAAGCACCCATACTAATTACAACATTGAGATAACTCATCTTAATTTCCAACATATCCACTTTTTGATTCAAATCAAAGGCCTCAAGTCTTGTCAACCGAACATCAATTTCTTCAACCCTTTGACAAGTTCAAGGAATATCTCGATGGCACCCTCATCTAATGAGTGTAGCCTTGAAGTCTTCTTGTTCTAAAACCTATCCTTCCATTCTCTCAACTTCTATTTTGTGGGCCATGACTTCTCCACAAAGTTGAATAAGTGTTTGGAAAAACAAACGAAATGGTAGACAACTCTTAGCACAGACATAATACCCACTATCATGAGGCCAAAGATTTAACCTTACAAACACTTAACTCACCTCAAAGGATTGAGTTTGTCTACTAAGATGGACTACACCTCATTTTGTTAGTCCTATGAACTATTCTACTCACAACAACACTTAAACTTCAAACACACAACAATGCAAATGACACATTCACTTTGGGGCACAGATAGCTTATTTATTGATTCCAAAATTAAGCTTTTGACTAATTACAACAAAGTCCAATACACAATTGAATGCTATCCGACAAACCCAGTGAATTTGAGTCAATCTCTGCTGAAAATGCTCATAACAATTTACAAGGAAACACCACTACCCCAAGGACCCTTCAGCTCTCCACAAAGCAATCCAAAATCAAATCTGGAATCCACTACCTTCATGCCAAATAGGTACCTCATAACCATGCTCATATGATGTCTCACAAAATCCTCTTGCTTGCAGAATGCAGTGTCCTCGCAATGCTCTTACACAATATGATCACAACCAACTTGATCACATACTGAAATGTCTCGCTTTATATAGACTTGGCAATTCTATCTAAGGTCTTCGACTTGTCTAAGTTCCTATGTAAAACAGCAATGGATGGATACACATCCAACAATCCTCTTTGACAACACACCACCAAGATGGCTCCAAATATTAATGTTCCTCAAATTATTCAACACACAACCATTTCAATCCACGAGATAACTTGACCTTGTTTTATCTTAGCGCATGAGTCCAACTCAAGTCCAAAAAATTAAATGCTAAACTTACCGAACTGCACCAAGTACTAAGGCAAAGCCCTCTTGCATCATTCCATAAATCCACTCACAATCCCAATGCAGATTTGTTTCGCTATCCCTCAAACTGAATTACATCCCCAAGGCAACCATTGGAGCTCACATCGCAGTTCATTTGAATACTTCACAACTCAAGGTCATTGGCCTTGGAACTCACAACCCCTTATACCTAGAGCATCGAGTTGTGAGGCCGACTTATGTTAGTTTCATCAATATCTCAATACCACCATATGAATTTAAAGGCATGGAAATAATTGTGTTGCCTTCAAACTTTTCGATGAACAAACAAGCTACTCTAGCCAAGAGTGGTGAGCCCATGACAACCTTCTTTTTGTTAATAAAATTTACCTTAGAATCTTAAATACATAGACCTTACACAAAACATGACAATCTTCGTAGTTTCATTGTTTGCGACTTCACCAATGTTCCATGGCCATGGCCATGTCCTCAAGGATTGGGCCAACATCCCAACTTCTTGACAACTTGGGTAATTGAGGAAATGTCTCCTTTGCTTAGGAATGGACAACCTACTCTGGTGCATAAAGAAAATCAAAATGTAAGTTTTTAAAGAAAAAATGTTAAAACCATCTAAAAAGCTAAAAGAGGGAGGTTTGTCATTACAAATTCCATTGTATTTAATTTTTAAATTTTCAACTGAATTTAATTTATTTGATTTATTTTAGTAGTCATCACCAGATTGTCCACAAAAATTAGGATGACTTTTGACATCCCTAAAACCACATCCCCATGCCTAGAAAACTCAAAGATACAAAGGTCCTCACTCATTGCATTTATGGCCTTATCCAAGAGAATCTTGTGAACAATGAGACTACATCAAAATTTACATGTCTTGTTCTTCCAACCGTACACCCTTTATTTTATTTGAGAAAATTGTGAAATTCTCAATATGCAACTAGGTCTTCGGGTGCCTAAGTGTTGACAAAGGCCTTTAGCCTATTTTGTTCCTATAGGTTATTTGGGAAGTTAAAAATAAGGGAATAATTAATTAAATAAATAAAGTTAATTTTTGAACGACTTATATTTAACTAATTTATAAGTGACTTTTGTTGAAGCCCAAAATATAAAGATAAAATATTAAGTCACTTTGAAGTTTGAGCGAGGAATTTAAAAGTGCGGGAAATAATATAAAAAGGTGTTTTGGGGAAAGAACAAGGAGTCTTGTGCAAATATTTTATTGTGAAAGCTTCTTCAAACCTTGGCTTCTCAAAGGGCTTGGATTTTACAGCGAAAGGACGAATTTGTAGTAATTGATTTCATGGACGAAAACCCACCTAGTCAATCGAACGATTTCATCCAAAAGTCACCATTGTTTGGAAATTTTAATTGAAGATTTCAATTTTGGAATTTACTTCAACAATTCGAGTTCAAGGGATTAATCAGACAAAAGTTATAGAAGTTTAGGTATGCAGGTTGTGTGAAGGAAAATGGAAATTCGTGGAGGTTAAATTGTGACCTAGCCTAGTCGCGTCCTATTGAAAAGAAACTTCAAAGATTCTGGGAAGACATGGAGGTGATCATAGGGTTATCAATATGGCTTTCCAACTCCCTTCAACATTGTAATACCCATAGTTAGGGCGTAATGTGCTCCTTATCTTGTCAAGGCCCTAACACCTATGCATAGAAATATTAAAGCGTGAGTTCGACAAGATTTCCACCATTAAAACTTTGCCACCAATTCTAGAATGCCATTAAAAACCCTAGACACGATTATACAGCAGTAACTATGTGTAGATTGAGGCATGAGAATGAAAAGGAAGGCGAAACCAACCATGTTTGCTACTGAATGAATTTAGAGGGCATTTTTTTGCTGGTTGGATGCCCATGTGAAGACATTCTCCATCCACAATAGTATTGGAAGATGAAATTTGATGTTGAAGAGCGTTGAAGTCTACATATCTATTACTAGAGGAGATACAACGGCCTCCACCATCATTGAGGTCAGACATTGGGTTTGTTTATTTGTATATAGCTTAGTCTGACTATTTAATAAAGTGCTTATTTAAATCTTCTTGGTAAAACAACACCCTTGTTTCGTATTATGTGAAATTAGTCAATTTATCAAATTTCAGTGATTGGAGGTCCCATAAAACAAAGCATAAAATTCAATAAACACAATAGCAGCTTGCATTTAATCATACAACTATCAAACTAGAAAAGGAAAACAAAATCAGATTGTACTCATTTTGTCAAACAAATCTCAATCCTATAAAAAACAAACTAGTTGGGATTATTACAGTCTTCCCATGAAATGTTCCAATTTCTTCGCTACATAGCTAAGTTGTGTATGGAAGAATTAATCACATCTACTAAAAATCCTAGAGGCACACCAAGTTTGTGTATTTTGGGAACTTCATATATTTTGGGCATAACAAGTATTTTACATTTGAACCTATACTTAAGTTTGTTGCTCAAACATGATACTTCCATAAGCTTTCTCCTCCTTTAATGAAACTTTATTCAATGTGTCTTTTTGAGCCTATTTTTAGATGCCACTATTATCAAAGTGCTCTTTCATCTTCTCTACTTATGTCCATAGTCAAAAACCATTGTCATGTTTCCCTTGTCTACATTCAACAGGATAAGTTCTTTATTTATCCTGTGTTATGCAATATGTTCAGACCCGAAGCATTTAGGATTGTTGTTTCTTCTTAACCCAAGTCTTTCCAGAAATTCTATTATTATTTAACTCTATTATTGTTTAAGTTTTTAACGCTTGATTCTCTACCTTAGTGATCTTGCATTTTTGTGGATTGGCCTTTCAATTTATTGTGGGGAAATCTTGTATAATTTTTCTACAATATTGCTTGGTGGATTTTTATAACACTCTCAATGCTAACAACTAGCTTTCATTGTTGATTTTGTGATAGGCAATAGTAAAGCCTAAAACTTTCTGGAGCATACTTACTATTGGCCCATCAAGCTTTTCATCGACGGTTTTACAATATTGTCTGCATTATTCCATCCTCTAATTGTAATCCTCTTAAGTATTAAGATTAGCCTTCAAACTTTGTTACAGGTAGTAATTTTATTATAATCTAATTTTGAGACTTATTCTAAACTCGATCTATTGTTGGTGATGATGATGAAAGGGGCATTGGAGGATGTTTGGATCAGTATTACAAGACTCAAACTCACCTCAAACTCAACAAGCTGATTTTTGAAATAGACTCGGAATCGACACCTAGACTTGGCAAATTGAAAAGCCCATGATATCAAAAGATTTTAAGGATTTAAAACTTGTTTCATGCACCCTTCAATAAATAAACCTCAAAGACACAATAACCTCATCAAATAGAAAGCTACTTTAATCACATACATCAATCACATAAGTATAAATGCAAATTTTAGTTGAAGGAAATAATACATTTAGATATATAAATATCGTAAAATGTATACAAAACTCATGGAATATGAAATCCATAGCATCAAAAGTTTAAAACAGATATCAAAACAAAAACCAGAAGTCTATGGCTCAAAAGAGCCTACAATGTGCATTACTTGACCCTCCTGCATGGGCGTCTAAGATAGGTTATGGATGATGATACAACCACGATATCTGCTTATGTCTCAATGACACTCACACCAACATCCAAGGTGTATGCTCGCGCTCTATCCTCCTCCTTTTCCATGGCTACTACGTCTACCTCTCTATCCACTTGGTCAACCCAATCAAGGTCCTCATCACTAAAGATAGAATCCTCAACCTCAGTAATCTGATTGTGGATCAACCTCCTCTAATGTGATGGGTGATAAGTCACTACCCAAAATTTGTTTGGGCGAAGCCGAAGGTTGTATCAAACATAAACTAGATTATTCAACCCCTACACTAGTGGTCTATTGCACTTCTTGGAGTGTATGTGCTCAAACATACTCTAATTGCGCTCACAACCTAAAGTAATGCATGGTTGGCTCAATACTCAAACTGCAATCCTTTGAAGATTTGGTACCTTGGTACCAAATCTTTCCCACCATGCATATGAGATGAGAAAAAGAAAAATTATCAATCTCATTGTCCAACTTTAAGTTTCAAAATTTAATAATCATGTAAAAATAAGAAAAGTTTTAATTTTTAAACTTAAATTATGCCTTTAATAGATTTTTATTTGGTTGCAATGTCAACCGAGTTGCCTTGCATATATCTTGTGCAAAGAGATCTCCTTGTGCAAGTCTAAATATCTCGATCTTGGTGACCATTTGTGCTCCACCAAAATCAAGCATCATCCACTCTATGATTGTGTAGAGCCCACTCAAAACCTCCTCATCCGCCTTGAAATCAGGACGGAATTAGAATGTCAGATTGAGGAAATAAACAGCTACACGTAGAGGCTTGTGAAGTTGGAGGTTCCATCATCTATCAATGATTTCCCAAATGAGACGATACTTATCCTCAACTCCCACATACACGGATCTAATAGCCTCCTTAGCCCTATCCATTAGCAACTCGTAGAACCACTAAAGGCTCTGTGAACTACAATTATTGTGAAACATTAGCATAAGTATTTGTGAACAAAAAAAGCAAATAAAATCAAAATATGGATAAAAATATAATGTAAAATTACACTTACCTCTATGATCTCCATGGTCGATACCAAAAGCTTTGCTCATCAAAATCCAATTAGCCACATCAACCCTTGCATCGGTCTTAGCATATGATGAGGAAGTCCACTCCTCAGTAAGAAGCATGCGCCTAAAAGCTCCATTTTCCTGAAGCAAGGATTGTAATGTGATCAAATTGGTTGCAAACCAGATTATTCCAAGATGAGCAAACTTCTTTCCTATGAATTGCCCCATTAGGTTGAGGACCCATGTATGATTGTACATGAATTTACAAATATTTTTGACTATCTCCACACATGCTTTGGTACATGCAATCTTGCCAAGCTCCTCCAATATGAGGTCAAGGCAATGAGCAACACAAGGAGTCCAAAATAATTATGGGTGTCTATCGATGAGTAGTCTACCTGCAACAACATAATTTGATGCATTAACTAAAACTACTTGCACCATATTCTCGTCACCCACCTCAACCAAGATTCCCTTCAAATTTTCACAAGGGAATTCAACATTTTTTGGTGTTTCCTGAAGCATCAATAGACTTTATGAACACTATGCCACCTATGAAAGAAACAAAATCAATGATTCAATAAAGTATAAATTAAAAAATCTTAATCACTAAATCTATGCATTTCAGAAAGTACAATCATCTTAAGGAAGAAACAAGAAAATTTAGCAATGTTTTATTTCTTCTATCTATCCAACCATCAGTGCAACCCTTTGTCCTCGATATCTCTTGCTACTTGTCTATTCTTGCTTTCACATTAGCCACCTTTTGAGATAAAATGGGGCCCCTTTATCTTCTCATCATTAGGGGCTTTGAACCCCAACCGACAAACAATAACGGCATCCACCATGGTTTGCCAATAAGGAGACCCAACACAAATAAATTAAATAAAATAAATATTGTAAAATTGAGAGTTTAAATTTGAATTTGACATACCTCTAAATATAAAAAAGTAATGAGACAAATAATCAAGCCATATATTTTAAAACAAAACAAAACAAAAAATTACCTAGCTGCATGGAATGGAATGGCACGATAGAACCAAAAGTCTCCAATTGCACTTTTAGCTATATCATGATTATCTTTGTCCCGACCCATGCTCTCAAGTGATAATTGGGAACCCTGACTAGTATGTGGCAAAATATATGAATCTAACCTAGATGCACAAACTCTAGGCCTAATGCTAACACTATCATTGCCACTACCACTACAAGAAGATGGACGAAATGGAGGAATAGAAGAAGACTCTCCAGTTCCACCAATGGCTGTCATCTCCTCACTTTGCCTCTTTTTGAGTTATTTTTGCTGCTCAATGGTTTCTAATTGAACTTGCACTTCACGCATAACATCAGCAGGCACATGTGGGCATGGTTTAGCATCTCTACCTGATATATGTGCAAGATGGTTTTTATGATAATGGTTTAGCATCTCTACCATTATTAATAATTTAATATTACTCATTTATGAAAGAACAATATCATTCATAATATTATTTATTTATTATTTCAAACCTTCAATAAATTTGCCAAGTTTTTTCCTGAGTTTTTTGCCCCAGTCCCAAGTTTTTAAAAATTTTGGGCCTGTCGAGTTATTGCCAAGTCCGAGTTTTTCAACTATGATTAAACTAATATAAAAAATCTAGGGTTTGTAACTATAACACTATTTTATTGTTTACAAAAACACCTAGGGTTTGTTCAACAAAAAAATTAAAGACACCTAGGGTTTGTTCTTTGGTCCACTAAAAGAAAATAGAAAAAGGAAAAAAGAATGTAAAAGAGAAATGGTTTTTTTATTAAAAAAACAAAAAAAAAACTTCAAAATACAAACTTACCTCTTAAATCTTGCTTGAAATCAATGGTGAGCTCTTCCCAATCCTTTGTAGACTCCCTAAATGCATCAAAATTAGCTACAAACCTGCCCAAATGCGATTCAACGACCAATTTTTGCTCAATCTCCTTGTTGGTGTCCCTTCAATGCAATCCGATTTTGCCTCAAAACTCTCTTTTTTCCTTCTCCTTTGGCTTGAAAATGAAATGAAGTTGCTTTTAGAGTGTAGGAAACAAATACAACACAAAAAGTTTTGAGAGAATTGCTTATTTTTGTTTTTTTTTTGTTTTTTTGTCAAACCCAGTTGCGACCAAGTCTTCCCATCAAGACTCGCCTAGACTCTGCGAGTTCAACGAGTAAACGATTGCCAAGTCTCCAAAACTCGCTTGAGGTTGCCCACCTTGAGAGTCACTGAGTCTAGGCAATTCCTAGTGAGTCTTGGAACTATGGTTTGGATAATACTTGACAAGGAAACATAAACAAAATAATTCTGACTAATGGAATTAGCCTAGCTTGAGAGAAAATTATTAACATAGGAAAACCAAGAAAACTACTTAAGCTCATCATTTATGTTACTTATTACAAAGTTAATTGGTGAATTGGATTGAGTGTTTGAAGATGTGGGTTCTGAATTGTCTATCTCCCAAATAAACACTTCAATAATACTTGATACTTATACCAGCATATGGCTGTGAGAGTCTTATTAATTTAATTTTGCTCCAGCTGACATTTCTACCAGCACAAGCCTATAACAATCTCGACTATTTGGTTCAGCTCCAGACTCTTTGGCATTAAATGCCATAAAAGATTCAACTTCTAGATTGTATAGAGATAATCCAATACGCCTAAGGATTGTTTTCTCAAGTTCTTACAAACTAAAACATGATACTCTTGGAGTACTAAGGATTGTCATTGACAGAGATGCCACTTCTGACATTAGCAAGGACTGAAAAGGGGTCTTGTAATGTCCCCATTTTTAGCACTGCACTCCCCAGTGAATGATAGCCTATCCCCGAATGTCCGTAGGCTAGTTAGTGGCAGAATTTGGGTTTCCGGCTGCTTGGAGGTTTCTTTTGAGGATTTGGGGTTTAGCATGTTGGAGTTTTGCAATTTGGTTGCGAGATTCTTTTTGGGTTTTCAGAGAGCTTCGCAGTGCTATGACATGCAACTGAATCAGAGAACTTTTCCGGACTTACTATTTTTAGTAAGTTACGATGGCTGCATGTTGGAGTTTTATAGTTCGGATTCTAGATTCCTTCTGGGTTTTCAGAGAGCTTCGCGACAGTGTGACATGCAACTGAATTAGAGAACTTTTCTAGACTTACTATTTTTAGTAAGTACGACGGCTGCTCGGATTGTGGTTAAAATGAGTTTGGAACAACTTACTATTTTTAGCAGTATGCTATTTTTAGTAAGTTCTATTTTTAGAAGTAATATTTTTAGCAGGGTTTCTGCAATTCAATTCAGTGGCTCTATCTGGCATGTCAATTTGAGCAATTTGGTCTCCAACACCCTTGGTGCTATTTTTGGAAATGTTTCGGCAACTTGGTATTATGGCTATTTCGGGCAGGGCAGTATATTCAGTTGGTCTCCAGCATTTGAGGTGATTATTTTGGCAAGTTTGATATCTGATGAGAATATTATTTTAAGTGAAATATTTAAAAGGCATGTTTGGACGCCTTGGAGAAATAAGTGGTCAATTATATTTATATTTCACTTTATTGTTTTGACGCCTAGCCTGAAGGAATTAAATCAGTTTAATAAAGTATTTCACTTTATTATTACTTGGGACGCCATAATATACTTTATTTTAATAAAGTATTTCTAGGAGGATGACTTGGAGAAATGAAATGCAAATGACACTAATGGGCATTGTGAATTTGAGTTTGGTTTTGGCGTCCATTTGGAGGGAGATTGAATTTGAATTTGGAGCAGGAAATGTTATAAATAAGAGCATTGGGCTCTTAGTTCATCATCTTATATCTACAGTAATGTTATGCTGCTAGAATGGTTAGTACGTTGCTTCGAGGAATGCATACCTCCTAGCTTTGGCTTGACTTCTTGCTTTAAAAATAGCAACTAGTTGAGATTTGGCTATTCTCAATCCTTGAGAACAGATTGAGCACATTGTAGTTGAGTTTCTTGTAGTTTTATCAGTTTTTGGTGATGGTGGTGTGGTGCTTGGCTGAAGCACATTTTCGATCATAGCTCTGTGCACAATTTTTTGTTTGTTCTGGGTATTGGCTTATTGTTCAAGTCTACTTGGTGCACCCCTTCTTGCAAATTTTCAGATTTTTCAAAGGTGATTTGGATTTTATCTTGTTGGTCGCCCTTTCTTGGAGGTTGTACTTTGTCTACCATTGCATTGGGAAGCGTGCATAAAATATTAGAAGTTGCTTGCTGCTATTTCTTGGTTTGTACTTGGTCGCCCTTCTCTTATGCTTCCTTTGCACTTGATTTCACATCAATTGGAGGTGTTTTGACGAAGTTATGAGCATTTTGGTGATTCTAGGGTTTGCTGGTATGAATTTTTTATTGCTACAATTTTTATATCAGACCTGATATTTCAATCCCTTTTTACTATATTTCATATGCTGGATAGCTTGTGCTTGTTTGGAGTTCATTTCCTAACATTCTAGAGTTCATTGGTTATCTATATCTCATTGTATTTGCAAATTGTTCATCGCATTGTAATGTTGAATCAATAGTACTGATCAGCTCTTTACTTTCTGCACTTTATATTTTGTATCCCCACTTTTGTGGAAGAGACTGGTCATGCTCAGTCTATATTGTATTGCATTTGCATATTGCTGATCGGCTGAGCCGTCAACACACTCCCGTTGAATAAGTGGTCAAGTTGCATATTTACTTTCAGCATTGTACTTCTCTTTCCAGTCCTCCCGCTGAATAAGTGGTTGAGTTGATTGTTACTTTCAACAATGTAATTTCTATCTTTCAGTCCTCTCGCTGAATAAGTGGTTGAGTTGATTGTTACTTTCAGCAATGTAATTTCTATCTCCAGTCCTCCTGCTGAATAAGTGGTTGAGTTGATTGTATCTCCTTCCTATTACTCTTCCAGCAGTTTCAGTTATGCTAACGATCCCCTTTCGAGTATGCTCTCAACCTTGCCCGCATTGGGATCTGGGTTGATCAGAGGAAAGGGTTCCCTTCAGTTGGATTGAGTTTTCATTAACGTTAATGGGTGAATTTAGTTGTGTTAAAAAATTGAAAAAATTGCCCGATATATTTCAGTGGTATCAGAGCCAAGATCTTGCCATCCTGTTGGGATAACAGAAAAAATTAGTATTGCCACAATGGATTTCATTAGATATGTCGAACAGTTCAAGGGGCAATGTGAACATGAAGCTTCCATACTCCATGAGGAATATCAGAGCATGCCAAATGATTTAAAGAACGATGTTTCTTTTGACTGCTACTTGAATTGTGTGATGATTATGAATCTTGGAAAATCGGATATGGTCAACTACATCAAAAAAAAGATTAAAAGGGAAGTAGAACATGCCTTGGTGGAAGGATCGAGGAAGGAAGAAGTAGTTCCTGTTTGTGAGTTGCAGTCCACAAGTAAGCAAGTTGAAGATTCTCTGACAGTTGAAGAGTGTTTGGAAGAACTTCAAAATACTTCCTTAGTCGTGCATGTGATAGGAAGTGATGAGGATCAGCTCAGTGAACAAAACATAACAGCAGTCTTGAGTCCTAATGAAGATGTTGGAAATACTGTTGTGTGGGATGAGTTTGTTGAAGAAGAGTCCGATGAAGAAAAAGCTAGTGTTGTCCTTGAACCAGCTTATGGTCATTATCATGGTGATGTTGTTGGTAGTGATTCCGATGTATTGGTACCTCCTTTTGTCGAAGATTTGGTGATGGATAACTTTCCTCTTGTTGCTGTCCCAACTTCCCATGAAGTCCCACATGAAGAAATCAGCACTTTACTCATTCAAGAGGGCTCCATTGAAGATCAAGATGATGAAGTTTTCAAAACAACTTGCTTAGATGATTCCTTGCTTCATTACAATGATGGTGTCAAGGGAGATCTTGGGTTTGAGCATCAAACGAAGCCCTTGGAGAGAGGTGTCTATGAAGATATCAGTTTAAGAGAGTTGGGTGGTGACCTATTCAAAAAGTCAGCACTCCAAGAGAAGCACGAAAAGCTCTTTCCTTTTGATCAAAACAATCAACCTCTTACCACTTTGGATCCAGGTGTGAAGGTACCTAGCATTGACAAAGAACCTATGTGGGATGAATTTCCCTTTGATCCTAATGAAGATCAAAAATCAGAATGCAATGTAAGCTTTGAGGAGGCCTTTAGAGGAGAAGGTGTCTTTGATGAAAAAGATTGCTTGGCAAAGTTCCATAATGATCCCTTTGAAGTAGTTGCAGCCACTAAAGAAGAGTATGTTGCTACTGAAACTTTTGGAACAGCCATCAATAATGATTCAGTGATCAAATTGGAGGCTACCATATCCTTTGATCATGGAGACGGTGGAGTGGAAGTGGAGCTAGAAGACCAACTCAAGGTGTCCGTTGACAAGGAAGTGCAAGCTCTATCCCTATTTGATCGCACACACAATTTGGTTCAAGAACTCTACTAGAAGGCTCAGCTTGAAGAGAGACGAAGAGGAGTGAAAGATGAAGTTCCTCTTTCCAATTTGCAACTTACCAGAGATTCCATGGAGACATTGAAATCAGCGTACATACACTTGATTGAAGATCGAGATTATACCTTCAAAATTGCAAAGAAAACCATTTGTGCTTTCCAAGGAAAGGAGAGAAGGGTTGATGAGCTAACTCTTGACCTTGAATCAACAAATGCCATGCTGGAAGATACTCAAGTGGCATTAATGGAGGTAAAGAGGCAGCTAGTTGGTTTCAAACTTTTCAGAGAGCAAGAGAATGAGCAAAGAGTTGAAGAAATCAAGCAAGTAATTGGAGAGCTTGATAGTCTTCGAGATGAGTTTGATCTTGAAGGTTTCACAAGAAAAATAGAAGTTAGAGTGTGCAGATTTGGATCAACAAGATGGAAGTGAGCAAGAGGAAAGGGTTGACTTCCAATTTTTTGACAATCCTCTCTTTGAAGTGGGTGCTAAAGCGACTTATGATAATCCTCTCTTCGATTTGGAAGAAGAGGCATGTAGTGAAGAGAACAAGCATGAGGTCGAATATAAACTCCAATCTATGGATGCTTTGATATCACTCCATGAGGATGTGCCATGTTTTTTGATGGGTAATCTTCCAAGGCAATTTGATAACGAATGCATAAGTGGGTTAGAGAATGAAGTTTTCACATGGGAAGTGTTGAAGCAAAATAATTTCAGCATCTTTGACATCAAGGTGTTGATGAGACAAGTCTTGGTAGCTGCTAGTAACTTCATTACAGCAGCAAGGAGTGAAGATTTCAGATTTGCTACTCATATAGTAGGGAAGAAAGATGGACCTGAACTTGGTGTTTGCACTCTTGACAATCCATCCCTTGGGTGAAGTGATGTTTTGGCTCATACTAGTCCATTTTTGGAGTTGGGATTGAAGACAACATTTGTTTTATGCTCCCTAGATGTGAATGCTTTCATGGGTTGGTTTCAGAGGTTCACTAGGGGGAAAGCCAATTTCATAAGTGTGCACTTGGTTTTGACCCGCACTTGGAGATGTGTTGAATTCTCTTTCCAGTGTGTTGGAGATTACTTTCAGTTGGGTATCCATGCTTGGGATTCTTAACATGGGTTGATGGGGCTTATTACTTGTGGAAAGAAGAACTTTCGGAGGGATAAGGATCAAATTATCAGATTTTGTGGTGTTGTCCCCTTCCTTACCAGCCACTTGAAGGTCCCATTTGTTCATCAACAAATGGATTGGAGAGAAATTTTGAGTATGGGATGGAAAGATGAACAGTTGGTTGCTCTTGGGAGTGATCCTTGGCTAAGACAAAGGCAGTTTTTTAGACATGAGCTTGCTGGTTGGAGGCAGACCAACCACCTTTCATGGGGAGTTACTCATATTCAGGAGAGTTGGTTCATCACTTCTTGTCTAAGAAGTGGTAGTTTTCAGTTGGTGATTGCTCTTGTATGTTTTCCAGCCACTTTGGAGGTTTGTGAAACAAAATTTGTTAGTTCCTTCCCAATTTTGCGTCAAGACAGCGAACTTTCACATGCTTTGATTCTACATTCTGAGACTCTTGGCGTTGGAAATAGGAGAAATTTGTACAGTCCTCACGGCTGTACCATGGTAATTCAATTGAGACATAGTAACTCCATGTGGAGTGATGGGTATGAGTTCGTTGAGCTATTGCAAAGGATTGCTTTCCCCTTTGCAAGAAGATTCGGAGGTGTCACTTTTGCACTCATGGCTCTACTTGACACCTTGAGGAAATATGCGGAGGATTGCAGTTTTGAGTTGAGTAGTCTATATTTCCTATTGCCTAGGACTGTGATAGACAGTGGCATTGCTATTATGGATGACTCAAAGTTTTTTAGGCATGATATTGATTTCAGTCTTTCCACACTTTTCAGCTTGAGTTTCATTGAGGGTAACATTTTGGAGTTACAAGGGTGGTTAGTGCAATTTTGGCACAAGGTTTTCACTGATGTGATCAAAGTGGTACAGCATCAGCATGCTGGGTCTTTACAGAGATGGACATGGGACCTTGGGATCCGTTGTAGTGTTGTGCAATTGCCTGAGGACAAGCAATTTTGGGAAGGGCGGACTGTAATGTCCCCATTTTTAGCACCGCACTCCCCAGTGAATGATAGCCTATCCCCGAATGTCCGTAGGCTAGTCAGTGGCAGAATTTGGGTTTCCGGCTGCTTGGAGGTTTTTTTTGATGATTCGGGGTTTTGCATGTTGGAGTTTTGCAGTTTGGTTGTGAGATTCTTTCTGGGTTTTCAAAGAGCTTCGCAATGGTATGACATGCAACTGAATCAGAGAACTTTTCCGTACTTACTATTTTTAGTAAGTTACGATGGCTGCATGTTGGAGTTTTACAGTTCGGATTTTGGATTCCTTCTGGGTTTTCAGAGAGCTTCGCGACAGCGTGACATGCAACTGAATCAGAGAACTTTTCTAGACTTACTAGTTTTAGTAAGCACGACGACTGCTCGGATTGTGGTTAAAATGAGTTTGGAACAACTTACTATTTTTAGCAGTATGCTATTTTTAGTAAGTTCTATTTTTAGCAGTACTATTTTTAGCAAGGTTTCTGCAGTTCAATTCAATGGCTCTATCTAGCATGTCAATTTGAGCAGTTTGGTCTCCAACACCCTTGGTGCTATTTTTGGCAGTGTTTCAGCAACTTGGTATTATGGTTATTTTGGGCAGGGCAGTATATTCAGTTGGTCTCCAGCATTTGAGGTGATTATTTTGGCAAGTTTGATATCTGATGAGAATATTATTTTAAGTGAAATATTTAAAAGGCATGTTTGGACGCCTTGGAGAAATAAGTGGCCAATTATATTTATATTTCACTTTATTGTTTTGACGCCTAACCTGGAGGAATTAAATCAGTTTAATAAAGTACTTCACTTTATTATTACTTAGGACGCCATAATATACTTTATTTTAATAAAGTATTTCTTGGAGGAGGATGACTTGGAGAAATGAAATGCAAATGACACTAATGGGCATTGTGAATTTGAGTTTGGTTTTGGCGTCCATTTGGAAGAAGATTGAATTTGAATTTGGAGCAGGAAATGTTATAAATAAGAGCATTGGGCTCTTAGTTCATCATCTTATATCTACAGTAATGTTATGCTGCCAGAATGGTTAGTACGTTGCTTCGAGGAATGCATACCTCCTAGTTTTGGCTCGACTTCTTGCTTGAAAAATAGCAACTAGTTGAGATTTGGCTGTTCTCAATCCTTGAGAACAAATTGAGCACATTGTAGTTGAGTTTCTTGCAATTTTATCAATTTTTGGTGATGCTGGTGTGGTGCTTGGCTGAAGCACATTTTCGATCATAGCTCCGTGCACAATTTTTTGTTGGTTTTGGGTATTGGCTTATTGTTCAAGTCTACCTGGGGCACCCCTTCTTGCAAATTTTCAGATTTTTCAGAGGTGATTTGGATTTTATCTTGCTGGTCGCCCTTTCTTGGAGGTTGTACTTTGCCTGCCATTGCATTGGGAAGCGTGCATAAAATATCAGAAGTTGCTTGCTGCTATTTCTTGGTTTGTACTTGGTCGCCCTTCTCTTATGCTTCCTTTGCACTTGATTTCACATCAATCGGAGGTGTTTTGACGAAGTTATGAGCATTTTGGTGATTCTAGGGCTTGCTGGTATGAATTTTTTATTGCTGCAATTTTTATATCAGACCTGATATTTCAGTCCCTTTTTACTATATTTCATATGTTGGATAGCTTGTACTTGTTTGGAGTTCATTTCCTAACATTTTGGAGTTCATTGGTTATCTATATCTCATTGTATTTGCAAATTGTTCATCGCATTGTAATGTTGAATCAGTAGTACTAATCAGCTCTTTACTTTCTGTACTTTATATTTTGTATCCCCACTTCTGTGGAAGAGACTGGTCATGCTCAGTCTATATTGTATTGCATTTGCATATTGCCGATTGGCTGAGCCGTCAACACACTCCCACTGAATAAGTGGTCGAGTTGCATATTTACTTTCAGCATTGTACTTCTCTTTCTAGTCCTCCCACTGAATAAGTGGTTGAGTTGATTGTTACTTTCAGCAATGTAATTTCTATCTTTCAGTCCTCCCGCTGAATAAGTGGTTGAGTTGATTGTTACTTTCAGCAATGTAATTTCTATCTCCAGTCCTCTCGCTGAATAAGTGGTTGAGTTGATTGTATCTTCTTCCTATTACTCTTCCAGTAGTTTCAGTTATGCTAATGATCCCTTTTCGAGGATGCTCTCAACCTTGCCCGCATTGGGATTTGGGTTGATCAAAGGAAAGGGTTCCCTTCAGTTGGATTGAGTTTTCATTAACGTTAACGGGTGAATTTAGTTGTGTTAAAAAATTGAAAAAATTGCCCGATATATTTCAGGTGTCTTGCTTTGCTTCTATGTTTTGTATCCCTCACACAACTAGTTACTTCTCTATATTTTAGGGTTTAGTCTCTTAGGGTATCCACTATTTCTATTCTAAGTATTATTTTGATTATCAATTAAATTCAACATAGAAGTATATGTCACTCCTAACGTGCATCTTGTTTGTGCATGTTTTGATTCTTTCTCTACATTTGATATGTTTTGATTTAGTTGACAATCTATATCTTATTAATTTTAAAATAGCAATCCTTGAATTAAAATTATTCTTATTGATAGTAAATTCATTGATATAAGAACAATTGATATTCTCTCTTTTTCAAAAGTTCAACAAGACAATCTAGTTACATTTTCCACCATTTCTACTATTTTGAGTCCAAATATATTCTACTTTTTTATGCAAATTGTCCAACAGAAAAAGTATTCAGAAAAGACTGAACATTAGCTATATTTTTCTACGTGATAGCTGCAGGTCCAATAGCATGACATTTAAAAGCCCTTGGCTCAAAATCATCTAGGCTGACTACTTCAAAGAAATAGCAATGGTTTTTTTAAAACTCTCCTAAAAGTAACCTATTGAAGTAACAGTGTGCATTTATGTATTGTACAATTAACCACTCCCTCTTACTGGTTGTGCATTTTAGCTTTTACTTGTTATCCAGCAAAAAGTTCAGTTAACAATAACTAACATTACTTCTACTCCACAATACATCCTGATAGCCAACAAGTAAACAGAATAATGTGTAGCAACCACTTACCATGATCTTTCTTTCTCTTCAATTGAGGAGATAGATAAGGAAATAAATTACATGCAATAAACCTGCTGTCATCCTGTGTCAATCAACACACTTGTATTAAATTTCTCTCTGTGTTTTGTATTTTGCAATTCATTAGTCTATTTTATCAAACTATTGACAATGATTTTTCTCTCCTTTTCATGCTTGCATTCATCCACTGATTCTATGGCTTTTGGATCATTATGTCATTTTATACATGTAATTCAATTAAAAAATTCTTATGAATAGAGCAAAAACATTAACTTGAATTGATGAGCACACAATTAAGGTTTTGATATTTTTCTATGTGCTAATGATGCATTAAATTTAATGAGACCGCCATAAACAAGAGTTTGAATTTTAGCGTATAATTAAACGTCACTCAGGGGTCCCAGTATAAATGTAAAACTCATTTAACAATCAACACACATTCTCTCCCTCCAACTTATCATCAGTTATGCAAGGTAGTAAATTCTTGTAAGGATCCTTCCTAATTAGCACCTTAAGAATCATTTATTCAATTAATTGTACTCATCATTTATGATCAGCATTGTACATTAGTACTTTTGTTTCGTAATTGTGAAGTAGTCAAGTTTTTTTGCTGGTTAATCTTAATTACTTTAACCCTATAGAATATTCTCGAGAGAGAATTGACTTGTCTAAGGGTGCAAAAGCAGTCAAGAGGATACCCTTTATCCAAAGACAGGCAGCATTTATACAAGTGTTTCTCAGACTCAAATGGATTCTCTGTACAAGTGTTTTAAGATTGACTTGATATCAACACTGCACAAATACCAAATGCATTAAAAAGAGATAGATTTGAGGAAGCTTAAATGTCTTGTAAATTTGAAAATTCCCAGTTAAGATAGCACAAAAATAAAACATAGCTGGAAGGCTGTGGAAAGAAATTGGTAGAATTTGTTTGTTAATAACATTTTGTTGTTTCCACAGTCCATGATAATTGGTATCCAAGGTTTTTGGAAAAACTGTGTGTGAATTTTTAAATTCACACACAGTTTTTCCAAAAACCTTGGATACCAAGAATTTGTTTGCTCAAAGAAAAGATTTGTGAAGGTCTGTTAAACCTAAAGAAGTGGTTTTCCACATGAAGTGAAATGATGCAAAAAACACTGCAATACTAAGGAAATATTTAACTTTTAGACATTAGACATGAAATAAATCAAAAAAGCTAATTATGTTTATGCCTTCTACAAGTATTTTGAGGTTCATATTATATAAAGTTCAAGATCTTTTCATCAAAAATTGGCAAATGAGATTGACCAAAGATTTTAAGTTTAAAATCATTTCAAAATTGTCATAGGGAGTTATCATTCTGAAACACTTGTACTGTCAGGTAAATATGACACTACGCGTGGATTAATAAGATGGAATCTTGTTGGTAAAAAAGGAGAGTAGATAGACATAAGACCCAGCAATGGAAGTATATCCCCATGTGAATCCTTTCAAGCCAAACATAGTTCATCATTTCACAAGAGGCTTCTTCTACAACACGTTAATGAAATATCAAAGAAGAAATTACTTAGTATAACTTCGTGGTCATGTATGATTCCATGTAGAAAAACTAAAAAACCAACAGGCAAAAAATTTAATAAAGTTCAATAAACAATAGGATAAGCATGTCCAAGTGATTGGTGAAACAACATAGAATTATTCATCACAACAGCCTGCTTTTCCAATTGCAGAGCAAAAGGATTGTCATCCTACATTTTTGACAAGTGCAGAAAAACTAGATGCTTGTAAATGGAGGGAAAAACAAATATTTAATCCCCAGGATTCATCCACACCTTGAAAATCATATTGTCAAAATATGCATGTGGGTTAGAGTCCCTATCTAGGTAAAAGCTTTGTTGTGCTACCTAAAATCAAACAAGTTATTCAGAATGGGAATGGATCAGTTCAAAAGAGCACTGGTTATCAGTTCAATAATATGTTCATCAAACTACAGGTGGCACATCCTGACGATATCCTTAATTTCAAGCATAAGAGCAAGACTCAACTCAGACTCAAGTGTCTGAACCAAGCCCCAATATGGCCAAAAGTCCTTACAGACAAGGGAGCTGAACTCAACTAGGACTCAAAATAATCTTCATTAACCCATTGAGACTCAGGGTGGCTCCAGAAGACTGGGAGTCTGAGGGATGAGATGCAATCTAGTCAATTATAAATCTCAATATGGAAATTATGACAAAGTCCACCACATAAAGCCAGCCTTCAATTTGCACTCTTTGGGTCATCAATATGTCATCCAAAGTCTAAATGTGGCCACCACAAAGTGTACTTGCCTAAAATGTTTCAAGTGCCCTTCATAATATGTTTAACCCTATCCCTCCATCCACTATGAGATTCATTAATGTTAAAACTTCAACCCAGCCTATCCATGTGAAATGCTGCAGGACCATCACCCTTTGACCATTATGGCAGCAGCAAGACTGATTATCTAGTCCTTAATGTCATGCCAATGTAGAAAATTTGATTTGTGTGCAGCTGTCTAACCGCCAGCAAGCCTTTAGCAACACTTGGTGCAACTTAGCTTATTTTGCTTGTTCCAACTTCCAATACACCCTTCCATTGTATCTGCACATTGCTCATATTGCTTTGCACTACTGCACAAGCATCAATAGCCCTTCACATAACCATGCAAGCACCTGCGCTGCTTTGTGCAACATCGCACAAGTTTCAACAGCCCTCACACAATGCAAGCACTTGCACAGCTTTAAGCAGCACTTAGCACACTTTGCACCACACACAGTGGCCATTTGTGCAGTCTTCAGGTGTGAACACATGTAACTTGCACACAACCTCATCTGTAGATCGCATATCTGGATCATCAACCATAAGAAGCCCAACCATCAGTATTTGGAAGATCAATTGACAGCAGTTATGGAATTTGAACCATTCTTGTAACCTCTTGTAAATGTATTGTACATATATATGGATTTAACCATTCAACTTTCAAATAACCCAACAGAGATATAGAAGTCTAGGCAAATCAGTTTGATGTTTTCAACCATTTCTGGCTACGAGAATCTTTATTCTCAGTCTTGCTGTTTGTATTCATATGTTTTGTACCTTATTCATTGTTTCACTCAATAGAAGTAGCACCAATTGCTAAAGTATTCCGTGTTTGAATATGTATTGATTAATTTACGTATTGCATCTTTCATTAATTGTTCTATAATTCTGTCTTTTACTAGCTGAAGATAGTATTGTCCCCGGGACTGCCCTAGGATCTGAATCAAAATCGAACTAGCTTGGAATGTAGATTCATTATAGTCTTCAAAAAGACATTAATCTTAATAAGCAATAGAGGTTTTAGTATAACTCTTGGAAAGATGACCTCCTTTTACTTCGAATGAAATAAGGGATTCTTCTGGATAAACAGTTTTGTTTTCTTGAGCCCTTGTGACAGCAACAGTGGCTTCACCAACATCCATTCGCACAAGGTTCAAATTGATACCCTCATGCTTAGGAAAGTCGTGTTGGCATGATCCACATGCCCACTGATCCCTATGTATCACGAATATTGTAATAAAAATGTATACAAGAACAGTAAAATAAATTCATGAAAAGATCAACAACCATGACAATATAGAACCTGGATAGAGCAGAAAAATGCAAAGGACAGACCTCTGATAGGGAAGTATCTCAAACAGATCCCTGATAGGAAAGTGTCCCAGACAGAACTGCAACTGCAGTAGTCTGCAGCAGTGCCAACTGTATAGCCAAGAAATTTGGAATGTGAACTGAACAGGCGCCAATTCACATTCCAATACATGCAGGAAAACTTCCAAGGCCTGGGAGAACATTCCCATTCATATACATTTATAAAATGAGGTAGAAAATAGCATTTGAAATCATGGAAGGAAAAATTAAGTTGTATTGATCAAAAGGAAAAAAGATTCAGCTGTTCATAGTGTGATAGAATGGCTAAGACAATATAATCTGCCATTGAAGGAGCAAGGGGCAGCTTGCATCCAAGCAATCTATTGTACCTGGTAATTTAGTACTTTTGAATACAGGTAGTATGGTATTTCTCACTACCACACTCTGGTTTTTCTCTCTTTGAAGGGTTTCCAGAATAAAATATTGAGTACTTGTGTGGAATTTATTTTATTGCAGCATGTTTTCTTCTTACTTTGATTAACAATCTCCTCTCTCTAACACTGTCATTTGAATTACAAGTAACCAAGTAAGTTAGATATTGCGATTGCTTGATTCTTCTTATTTTAGAGAAATTACAGATCACCTACATTGGTGACATCAGCAAAACGTTTTTGCTAAGTATATTGGCCTTAGTCCTCTGCAAAATAATCCCATTCATCGCACAAGATCATTGGACATTTGCTTTTGACTTTCTCAAAAAGGCCTTTGCCACCAGCTACTTGGTTCCGATGCTGACCTTGGCTAGCATTTCTGAATCTGGCATCAGTGGCTTCCTTCAACTCCCTTTAAGTCAGCAATAAATGTTAAACTTTTTTTTTCATTTAGATTGAAACGAAAACCATTCATAATATGATCTAAAATTCAACAAAAAATTGCAAAATTGCTTGTTAGGACAGTTGGCACTGGTGCGAACTTCAATAAAGCATTTCCTTCATCTCCTTTGTATCCCCACTAAATTGTTTAATCCACAGTAACAAAAATCTGGAAAAAAACCCGATTAATCCCGATTTTTTGAAAAAATCTTTGACCTTTTGGTCAACGTTTTTTACCATTTCAAACTGCAAAATTGCCAAAAAAAAATGCGTTTAAAACCTGCAAATAAAATCACGCTGATTTTCGCGTGAAAAAAAACCACAAGACCATAGCTTGTTGTTTACTATTGTGCTTTGATAGATCTTTTCCAAGCATCCATAGCTTGTTCGAAAGCACTTGTTTTAGGCTTTTAGCCATAGCAGTAAGGCAGTGAACTGTTTGATAAAATGCTTTGGTAGACATGTATGAAAGATGTGGTAGCATAGACAAGGCAGTGAACTGGTTGAAAAATTGCCTCAAAGAAATGTGGTTGTTATTGATTGTCATGGCATTCCATCACCATGAGACCGCATTTCTTTGAGGCAATTTTTGATAAATTTCTTGAGTCTGAGGATTTTGAGATCCTAGAGGAGTCCAACTTTGATACTCATTTGACTAAACGACTTAGGAGAGGCAAAGCTCCAGGAGCTTCATCATCAGGACCTGCATCCCTCTAGCATAGCTCTATTTATAGTAGCAACTAGCAAGTCATTGGCTACTTTTGATTTTTTGAAACTTTGTACTCAGTTTATAACTTTATAGGTTGACTTTGTACAAACTATATTGTAATTGAAATTGTCATCTATCAGTTATGCATTGTGAACTAATGCTTTGAAAGATGTGGAATGCAATGCAATCAGCGATATGAATATAAACAACAAAATCTATTTCTATGATTCATTAGTTAAACTCTCTATTTTATTTGCTCTCTATAACTCTATTGCTATAGAAATGCCTTTCAATTAAAAAAAAAAAACAGTTTTTGTCTTTCATTCTACAACTTTTTACATTTTTTTAAAAAATCCAATTTTTTCCTGATTTTTTCAAAAAATCTGGAACTTTTGGTTTGCCGATTTTTTCCCCAAAAGATTTTTGTTGCTATGGTTTAATCATTCACTCTATACCTTTATTGTAAGGCATTTGCATAGGAAGTTTCACTTAATACTCATTGTAATCTGAGCTTTTGGTCATTTTAGTTTATGCTGACTTGTATCTTTGCTCTTCAAATTCATCACTTAATTTCAAGCATCATCATACAATATTGGTGGACAATTTTCAACTTCAATTTATACTTTGGCAGTAAGCTCTATATAGCCATTTTTTTCAATCCATCACCTAGGTCACTCTCTAATTAATCAATCATTTTAGCAATTTTCTGTATGTCGGACTCATTTATGTTTTTTTCTTGCTTTGTATTATATATGTCAGCCACTATGTTGTTAATATCATCCCTCAATAACATAAACTCTTCATTCAATTCTTTTCTCATATAATCCTAACTTTTAAATAGCCTTTCTTGAATCCCGTATACCAATTTAGCGCCACAGCTCTCATATTCAACGGAAATGCTTTAATGAAGTATGTTACATCTAATGAACATTTACCATCCATATGATCCCACTAGTATTATATAAACCATCTCTTTTAGTCAATCATCTATAGGTCACTCTCTAAATAATCAATCATTTTAACAATATTTTGTATGTTGGAATCATATATGTTTTTCCCTATTTTGTATTGTTATGTTAACCACTGTGTTGCTAATATCATCACTCAATTACACAAGCTTTTCATTTAATTATTTTCTTATATAATCCCAGCTTCTAAAATGGCCTCTCTTGAATTCCATATACCAATTTAGGGCCACATTTCATGTTCATTGGAAATGCTATAATGAAGTATGCTTCATCCAATGATCATTTACCATCCAATGATCTCACTAGTATTGCAACAATAATCCAAATCTCAGTTAGTAACTTTTGCATGTCTAATAGTCGGGTCATGCTCGCACTTGTGTTAATTGGTTGCCTCCTCAGGGTCCTTGTCTATTTAGTTGGTCCAATCTACCTTCACTTTATCCACCAACCTATAAAATTCTCTTCCTTTGGTGAAAAAAATTAGGTTTTATGTATGCTAAAATTTCACCTTCAATCCCCCTCCCCGACCTACCCCTCTCCCCCCTCTTTATATAGTTGGATACCGGCTGTTAACTACTAAATTATAACACTGCCAATTGCAACATAAGTAGAACATGACATAACATAACAAGTAATTGAAGTTGACACACATTAATTGATTTATCACAGATTGTGCTTTTCCAATGAAAGTGTATACCAAGGAGGATCGTGTATACAATCAAATTGCCTTCCCTAGATATGAGAAGCATGTCAAGTACTTGACAATTGCCAAATAGAACACAACCATCATCAGCCACTTACAACTAATTCCTAGCAACTACCTGTTGGTGTACGTTTTATCATTCACCGAACATTTAGAATAAAATGTCAAGGACACTCTACCCTCTCTTGAACAAAATCACTACGTGTGCCAAGATTGCAAGAAAGACCACACAGCAACTCCAAGGTTTATATGTGCGAACAAGCGACTTTATGTGGGATAGCTTCCTTGGTTATGTATGCTGAAATACAAAGGGGACTTACGCTTAAAAATCATTCACAAGTTAGGACTTAGACGAATTTGACAGTAAATGCTCTTTTCTTTTTCTTTTTTTGGATTTTCAGTTTTGGAATTTCAAAAAAAAGGGAAAAGGACAAGGGTTTAGAAGTTTTATGCTACTTCTAAGAACTCAAGATACGGTAAAGACTAGGTGAAACCAATAACAACACTTTGCTTCACCACATAAATGACAACTACACAAAGTAAGTGCAATCTTCTAGGGTTGTGCTCAAGATTTTCATACCATGAATAATACCATCAATAGAACAATATTTTATTCAAAGTAGAAGTTAAAACATCCACAATATAGACTCAGGCTAATTTTACGCATTGAACAAAAATCATTCATTCAAAGAAAGTATGAGCAAGAGTTTCACCAATCTATACTATCAAATCTTTCATTCATCTAACAAGCGTGCAAATCAAATTCTATTCTAAATTTATTCTATGTTGAAGGAGATATGCAACCATGCAACCACTTGATAACAAGACGGATTCAAAGCAAACTTGCAATATGAACTTTTATTACCCAAGTAGCTCTAAGCAACAATTTCATATAACTCTCTTCACACTATGAAATGAGAGAATAGGAGTTTATATAGAGTTTGTAAAAACAAATGAAAGGCCAAGATCAATCTAAGATTAACGGTCGAGATTAAGACACAATAACCCTAATTAAGGTTTCCCAAAATAACATCAATAGTGAGTGCATGGAGGAAAAGTGGCATGAGGAGCTATCTTCTAGGGGGTATATCCTTATCCCCTTGAGCGGCAGTGTGTTCAATGAATCTGGACACAATCGGAATGACCTCCTCCATCGTGACATGTGGCAGCATATTCACCTTGAATTCCAATCCGTCCAAGTCCTCAGCACACCTAGCAAAAGCAATCTCCCATTCCAATTCCTGTCTTCTGAAGGCATCCCGGATAGACAAGAAGTTCGATGCCTTAGTCAAATTCTGCTTCAAGACCGGTCCAGTGATGGCGAGGAAAATCTCCTGAGTTCTGAGCTTTAGACTTTCCAGTTGCATATCATTTTCTCGAATGACCTCCTTCTCAAGTACATCTACAACTACAAGGAAAATCTTATTATGAATCTCTCTCATATGTTCCTCAACTGTAATGTCCCCCATTTAGCCAGTCATGGATATATGTGTTGTTAGCCTATTTTCTCATGGTCCCGTAGGCTAACTAGGACACAAAAGGGATCCGAGGGATGTTTGGCCCAGGCAAATCCAAGATATTTATTATTTAACGATAAGTTTAAGTTATAAAGTTAAATTAAAATATTAACTTTATCGTTATTTAATAACTTCAGTGGGACTATAAAGTTAAGTGTTAAAAGTATTAAATGTCCCCTTTCTTTAAAAAGGTGCATAGGCAACTTAATGAAGAGATTATAGTATTAAAATAAAAGTGATTTGTATTATCCCACATTGCCTGTAAGTTGGATTAGCTTCTTGGAGAAATGGATAAATAGAGGCTGTGACAGTTTTTTAGAGTATGCTTGGATATGATTAATATTATGCTATTGGATTTCTTGGAAATCTGATTTATTGGGCTACGAGGACGAAATCCCTCTTTGCCAGCATCACCTAGATGCAATGAGTGCTAAGTGGACCATTCATTATCATGAGAGATGGGTTCTTGTGAACCACTACTCATGAATCGTGGGTCAATGAGTTTGACTCGAAAACTACACGGTTGAATCTTGATAGCAATATCATAATTTGACACACTGTGGAAGAAACCTCCTACTTATCAATTGATGAGCTAAAGGGGCTCTATAATGAATGGTTCATAAGGCATAACACTTGCTGAAGGTTTTGCAAATGGGGTAGCAAGCTAAGTGGGCTTAACCTTGGGGGAAACTCCATGGTTAAGCACGCTTGAGCTGGAGTAGTACTGGGATGGGTGACCTCCCGGGACGGACCAATGCTTCACCTCTGGGAGCATCACCTAGATGCAATGAGTGCTAAGTGGACCATTCATTATCATGAGAGATGGGTTCTTGTGAACCACTACTCATGAATCATGGGTCAATGAGTTTGACTCGAAAACTACATGGTTGAATCTTGATAGCAATATCATAATTTGACACGCTGTGGAAGAAACCTCCTACTTATCAATTGATGAGCTAAAGGGGCTCTATAATGAATGGTTCATAAGGCATAACACTTGTTGAAGGTTTTGCAAATGGGGTAGCAAGCTTAGTGGGCTTAACCTTGAGGGAAACTCCGTGGTTAAGCGCGCTTGAGCTGGAGCAGTACTGGGATGGGTGACCTCCGGGACGGACCAATGCTTCACCTCTGTGAGCATCACCTAGATGCAATGAGTGCTAAGTGGACCATTCATTATCATGAGAGATGGGTTCTTGTGAACCACTACTCATGAATCATGGGTCAATGAGTTTGACTCGAAAACTACACGGTTGAATCCTGATAGCAATATCATAATTTGACACGTTGTGGAAGAAACCTCCTACTTATTAGCATTCTCTTCGCTGTTGGAAAATACAGTCAGGAGGATTATGGGGTGTTTTCATCCAGGAAACACAGTGGGCTTCATTGGCGAGTTTGCATAGAGTTTTTACAAGGGTTTGAAGTGCAAATCAGAAGTTGGTACATTTTGCTACAATAGCCGTGAATAGTGATTTCGCTACAGTACCCGTGAATAGTGATTTTGCTACAATTGCCATGAATAGTGATTTCGCTACAATACCCATGAATAGTGATTTTGCTATAGTACCCGTGAATAGTGAAATTGCTACAGTACCACCGAGATTCAAAGATATATGAGGTTGGGGATCGAAGGGAATTAAGAGTCACACTTCTTGTTGTGCGTGGACTTTGTGGAGTTTGATATGTTGTTGTTATGCCTCAATTCCCAAGTCTGAAATCACTTTAAAAATCTGCTATATATGTCTATAATCTGCTCTTGAAATATCAATAATTTATTGAAGTATTGAATGCTGCTATTAAATGAGTTATTTGTATGCTTTCTTGCAAAGTGTTATATTTTGCATTATTGCATCATGAATGGCATGTGGGAAGTTCAAACAAACAAATCAAGATAAAACACAAACATTGAACCTTCATAGAGCAGTTGGGTACTTTCAAAAATATATATTCGGGGGAACCATTACAGTGGTATCAGAGCCTTAAGTCCTGCTATCCTGTTGGGTTCTATTATGAGCAGACTATGTCATGTCAGGCGATGATATACCACCTTTGACACATACTTATAACACAAGGAGAAACAAGGCATTGTTGCATATGGAACAAGAGGAACACAGGGCTACAGGAGCACAAGATAATACAGGTGAACAACACAATACAGGAAACATGGGAGATAGGCATGCCGGGGACCCTGGTGAAGAGAGATTTCTACAATTACTGGATACATTGGCACAGGGACAGCGTTTAGCAAAGCAAAGGGCCCAAGAGCAGAGCCAATGGCTTGAGTTAATGAGCAGATGATGGCACGACAGATGGGTATTAATATTAACATGGGAGGTGGAAACAATGCAAACAATGGACAAAATGGGAACAATGGGCAAAATAGAGGCAATGGAGGCGGGAATGTGGGAGATAACTTTGCACACGCAGCCCAACCCACTAGAACTGTGAGTTCTAGGCCAATGATACCTACCTTCCCAACTCGAGCACCTGCACAGCCTGAGGTTGAACCGCAGATCACAGATATACAGGATCAGCTCCGAATAGACTGGGAGGTTGGAGGACCTGACTTTACAGCAGCCATCACACTCAGGGATTATATCGATGTGAGGATAAGACATAGACCCCGCACTGGTGACAGGAACCAGAATTATGAACTAAGGAACAAAGTGGGTAAGCTGCAATTGCCTTATTTTGATGCATCGGGGAAGACGACTGCACAAGCTTGGGTGCAGAAGGTCAATACCTATTTACAGCTGAATCCTATGCCTGAGGAAGAGGCTATTAAATATGCAGCTATACATCTAGATGGAGTGGCTCACGAGTGGTGGAACCATGGCATGGTCACCATGGGTCATGCGTAGATAACCTCTTATTTGGAGTATACAGAGAGGTTGATAGAACAGTTTGACAGGAAGGACCCGGAACTACATTTTAAGGAGCTTGCGCAGCTCAAGCAATGGGGACCCTTGGAGGTTTACATTTTAGAGTTTCAGAAGCTTGCGGTGTTGGTAACAGATGTTTCTGAGCGGAG
The DNA here is from genome assembly GCA_007115665.2 of Sequoiadendron giganteum. Classification (NCBI taxonomy): domain Eukaryota; kingdom Viridiplantae; phylum Streptophyta; class Pinopsida; order Cupressales; family Cupressaceae; genus Sequoiadendron; species Sequoiadendron giganteum. The sequence continues at coordinate 601,204,708 of CM021101.1, forward strand.
GATTTTGGTGTTGTTCATGGATGGACTGGTAGATCCATTAAGAGGCTGGATTAAAGCTCTCCATCCACCCTCACTTCGGGAGGCTATTAAGAAAGCACGGGACATGGATTCTTCTTCCCCCTCCCGAAGTAAATTTCAATCTAAGGGTTTTCCCTCGAAGAAAGATAAGGATAGGAAAGCTTTTCACACGGATAACCACCAGCCACTGGAGGAAACCAAGAAGTTAGATAGTGACACCCTTAATGAGCTCAGAAAAAAGAAGTGTTTTCGTTGCAGAGAGCCTTGGGATTTATCCCATAAGTGTCCTCTTAAGGCTAAGGCCAAGCAGATGGAGTATTTCTCAGCAGAGGAGTCAGCAAGAGGGGATTCAGGGCAGTCCTCCGATTCAAAGGACAGTGATGATGAGAACTCTTCAGATGAGGGAGCCAAGAGTGATGGCACCGTTGTGCAGTTGTCCAACATTCAGAAAGCAATCACTTTTAGGGTGAGAGGGGTATTGAAAATGATGATCATATTCGGGAATTCCTGACCAGTTCAGACGTCTTTGCTGCACAGGTCATTGATGAGGAAGAAACACAAGAAGCCGAGCTAGACGATGATGGTATTCTGAACTTGAAAACCAATATCATCCCCAGAGGAATGATACAATTACAACGCATATTTGATCAAGATCAGATCCAAGAAGCCAGAAGCCCAAGGATTGAAAGAGACCAATATGAAAAGATGAACTTGGGAACGGAAGAGGAAGTTAGAAATGTGTGCATAGGAAAAGCTTGTACCCCCATGGAGAAGGATGGAATAATCTGGAACATGAGGGAGTTTATGGATATCATAGCATGGAGCTATGAAAACTTGAGGACCTACGACACCTTAATCATCACGCATACCATTCCTCTCAAGCCGAGAGTAGGCCGTTCAGGCAACGCCAAAGGCCGGTTAATCCAATACTAGAGCCCCTAATCCATCAAGAGGTCAGGAAGCTACTTTCAGACGGAATTATATTCCCAGTGCGCCACTCGACGTCGGTCGCCAACCTAGTTCCCATTCGGAAGAAGAACGGGGAAATAAGGTTGTGTGTAGACTTCCGGAACCTAAATCGGGCTTCAGAAAAGGACAACTATCCGTTGCCCTCGTTAGACGAAGTTTTACAAGTTGTCAATGGATCACGAATGATGTCCTTTTTGGACGGATACTCCGGATACAACCAAGTGCTGGTTGAATATGAAGACAGATTAAAGACAGCCTTCACCACGAAGTGGGGCACTTTCGCTTACAAAAGGATGCCCCTCGGGCTGATTAATGCGGGAGCCACATTTCAGAGGGCCATGGACATCGCTTTCAAGGATTTGATTGGGAAATGTATAATCATCTATATGGACGATCTGACAGTATTTTCAAAAACGAGAGGAGACCATATAGAGGATCTGAGAAAAGTATTCAAAAGATGCCAAAGATACGGGATTTCTTTAAATTCTAAGAAATGTATATTCGGGGTTACCGAAGGCAAGCTACTGGGTCACTTGATCACGGAAAGAGGAATTCTGATCGATCCCGAGCGCATTGAGGCAATTTCCAGAATCAACCTGCCTACTAGCCAGAAGGAATTAAGATCTTTCTTTGGAAAGATCAACTTTGTCCGAAAGTTTATCACTGGCTTTGCCGAGATAGTGAAACCTTTGAATGATATGTTGAAAAAGAATGCTAAGATCGAGTGGACGACACTGACAAAAGGGGCTTTTGAAGAAATCAAACAAGCAATAGTTGAAGCTCCTGTCTTGGTTAGTCCGGACTATACCAGGCCCTTTTATCTGTATTCCTTTGCATCAGAACATTCCTATGCCGCAATACTTACTCAAAGAACAGAAGATAGAGATGAACATCCCATTGCATTCATGAGCACGCCCCTCCGAGATGCCGAACTGAGGTACCCGAATGTTGAAAAACAAGCCTATGCACTAGTGAAAGCCATCAAGAAATTTAGGCATTACATTCTAAGGAGTAAGGTTTTCGCCATAGTGTCGGATGCAGCCGTTAAGACACTCTTGATGCAAAATGAGCTTGGAGAAAGAAGAGGAAAGTGGGTCGCCACTATCCAAGAGTATGACATTGAAATACAACCAATGAAGTTGGTCAGAGGCCAAGCCTTAACTCAGACGATGGCAATAGAAGGACCGGGTTTAGTGCAACAAACATACGTGCTAACTGACACTCCTCTAGAGGAGTGGTATTATGATATCACTGCATATCTAATTAATCACAGATATCCTGCTCACATGAATTCCACACAGAAACAAGCTTTCCGCCTGAAATGTCAGCATTTCATGTTGCAAGGGTCAGTACTTTACAGAAGAAACCACGAAGGAATCTACTTGAGATGTGTGGGGAATGATGAAGCCAAGATGATAATGGAACATTTTCATTCTAAATTCGGTACAGGGCATGGCGGAAGTCAAGCAACTGCTTGTCTGGTACTTAGAGCAGGGTATTATTGGCCCTCCATTTTAAAAGATGCCTACCAACATGTAAAGACTTGTCACACCTACCAGGTCACTGCAACAAGGGAGAAGAATCCGGCCATGCCACTACAGCCCATAACTGAAGTAAAGCCATTTGCAATGTGGGGTCTGGATTTTATTGGCATGATAAATCCACCATCGTCGACGCGGCACAAATACATTCTGACGGCGACTGATTATTGCACCCGATGGTCTGAAGCACAAGCATTAAAGAATTGTACAACGGATGCAGTAATCAAGTTTCTTGAAGAGCATATTATCACAAGATTCAGTTGTCCTAAGGCTTTAGTATGCGACAATGGTTCGGCGTTCGCTTCTCTAAAATTCTCCAATTGGGCATTTGACTATGGGATAACTTTGAAATTTTCTTCGAACTATTATCCTCAGGGTAATGGATTGGCAGAGTCAAGCAATAAGAATTTGCTCACTGTAATCAAGAAATTGTTAGATCAGAACCCGAGGGATTGGCATTCTCAACTAAGATTTGCTCTGTGGGCAGACAGGACATGAGCTAAGAAGTCATTGGGGACCTCTCCATACCACCTAGTCTATGGACAAGATCCTGTATTTCCCATCCAGTTAAGAATTCCGACACTAAGGTTTATGCAGGAATACTTGGACCCAGACGACAGAGTCCAGATCCGTCTATCACAACTATTGTTACTCGAAGAACAAAGGGACCAGGCCTTGGAGAAATTTGCTAAACACCAAGGGGTTGTTAAGAGATGGTTCGATAGACGTGCAACGATAAAATCATTCAGAATCTCTGACTTAGTCTTGTATTGGGACAAAGCACATGAGAGGAGGGGTGATCATGAAAAATTTGATAATTTATGGAAAGGACCATATCAAGTCTCCGAAATTTTGGGAGAGAACGCATTCAGGTTGAGGACATTAACTGGAGAAGATATCCCGTTGCCAGTCAACGGGCAATTCTTGAAACACTATTTCCGACCTTGAATCTTTGGGTGGGACCCGCCTGTATATAGTTAGTTTAGTTTCGTTTTTAGTTTGGTTTGCTTTCTTGCTTTTGTTTTGGTTAGTTTAGTTGCTTTTGCTTTCTTTGCTTTCTTTGCTTTGTGTGCGTAGTTTAGTTTGCTTGGGTTTTTTTGTGTTTAGTTTAGTTTGAATAAGAGGGATTCCCATTTTGTGAGAAGGCTGATGTTGCTTACACGCACACTCTGGAATGATTTCACCTAATTGTGTTATGAGTATTCCTTGGACAAGTATTCGTAGAAAACCTTCAAGCCCCAAGATTAGTTGTCTCGAAAGTATCCTCAGGATTAAGGCTAGTACTTGACGGAAATGAAGAATCATCTATTATATCTTGATTTTGAAATCTTACAGTTACTACATCTCACACATATAATAAGTTCTTTTGAGTCACGATAGTTTCTAAGGAGAAATCATGGTTTGAACAGAAAGAAAATAATCAAAGTCTTACTTCAGCGCCACTATAATACTCAAGCCCACGTAAGCTTCACTACTTACAAGCCAAAGTGTACAAAATTTGAATATCAAAGTAAGAAAATAAGAAAAAGAGATAAAACACTTGGCTAAAGGTGTGCGGACATCTCTACAGGCGTGCAGTCAATATACACGAGAAATCAAATCGCCGGAAGTAGAGCAATCTCCGTGAGATTATAGTAGATAACCTCGTCGGGGCTATGGACGCTCGCTGGCAGCGAAGCTCTATCCAAGGATGCTTTTGGAGTTAAGAACCAGTTAGGATGAAAGCCATGATGGAACTAAAGAGACTTAGTGTTCTCACGAGAAGGAAATGAATGCCAAATGCACACACTTGTAGCTGACAGATGAAAAATCTTGATATAGTTTAAGATTTTCCTTTTCTTTTAAGTACTTTTCTTAACCGAGGGATAAGCTAGTTGGAACTAATCTAAGGCCTTTTGGGGTTTAAAGTGGGTATTGTCCTTGGAATGTTCAGGAACATTCCCAACGTGGAGTCGCCAGATGTTGTGACCTATTTCACACATCGCCCCATTACAAATGGGGACCCCCAAGTTTTGATGTCGCCCTTTGAATCGCCAGTTTAGAGTCTTAAATTTGGGTAAATTTTGAAAGTCAGTCCGGCTAAGTTGAGATTTCGAACCCGTTTGTATGTCTTAACGTCATGGAATTGCTTAGAAGACCCGGTAGACGAAGATCGCCATTGCTTTCGGTCGTTTCTGACACTTCCTATTGTTTTAGGGATTCTGCTTTTTTGCTTTTTGCTTTTTTGATTTTTGGCATTTTTAGGCCATTCTGGAGTTCCTATTTTTTAGGGATGCTTTTTGCTTTTTCTATTTTTGGAAAGTTTCTATTTTGGGAAAAAGTTTCTATTTTTGGATCCTACAGAGCAGAAAATCAACATGTCTCCAGAAATCAAGAAAATCAAGGTAAAATGAAAAAGGTTTGAAAAATGGCAAAAATTTTGGAAAAATGCCTAAGTCTGAGAATGGCGCCCTCAAGAAAGGGGATGGCATGGAAAGTTCAAAGTCCGCCCTACCTTTGGCATGCCAAAGATAGGCACTGGCAAGAGAGATGCCAAGTCCGCCATAGGCAAGGTGGTCTCCAAGTCCGCCATAGGCATGAAGGTTGCCAAGTCCGCCCTTGGCATGAGGAAGCTAAAGTCCGCCCAAGATGTTTGGAAGAGGCGCATGGCACAAAAGGTTCAAAGTCCGCCCCTAGAGAAAGATGGCATGAAACTCATGAAGTCCGCCCAGCCTAGAGGAAAATGGCAAGAGGCACATGAAGTCCGCCCCAAGAAGTGTGGAGAAAGGTAAAATATGAAGGGGTGCGCTCCAAGATGTTTGGAAAGGGGTGAAATTACAAGGGAATTCACTAGAAATTGAATTAAATGGTTGAAACAAATGAGATTTGCCATTGGACAAGGCACGAATAAAATTCGCCATGACGAGAAAAGTGTGAAGACCATCTAAGACCAATGGAGAATAAAATACGCCATAGGCAGGAGATTATAAGAAATTCGTCCAACTTTGGAAGGAAAATTATTCTAAGGCATGAAAAACGGAGAAATGTCTGGAAGGAGAAGAGGTTTGGCCGGCATAAAAATCACGCCTCAGCACAACGGAATGAAATTCTTTGGCACAAAATAAAGAGTGCTTGGCAAAGCAAACATGAAGTCCGCCCCTCTCAGCTTGGAAAATTCCTAAGGCGCTAGTAAAAAAAAAAAAATGGCAAAGTGGCAGAGATCTCCAAGTTCGCCCAACCCAGAAGATGGATCGTTTGGCTAAACAAAAATGTCCAAAGAGGTCAGAACTCCGCCTAGAAAGTTGAAATTTGGCAGATGAGCTATTGAGCACATTTTGGCTAGGCAGACAATTTGAAAAGAGATATTTTTGCCTTTGACGAACGAACTTAGCCATGTATCAAGGTTAAACGGGTTGGAATTTAATATTTTAACATTTTTAATTATTTCCCTGACACTTAGGGAATTTTAATTAAAAATTCAAAAACCGGAGATTATTTGGAAGATTAAACTATTCTGCCTTAGATAAATTTAACTTTGCCATGATTCGAAGATTTAAAATACGTTGGAAAATTAATTTTAAACGATTAATTTAATATCTTTTCCAACACTTAGGCAATTTTTGAGAAAATTCAAAAATCTCAAGCAGAGATGGCACAGAGATGAAAATTAGAAACTTGCCTCGATAACTGAAAGTGAAATTAGAAGTTTGCCAATCTGAGAGGAAAACGTTTCTAAAAATTGGAAGAAAATCAGAGGAAAGAAAACAATGCCTTGAAGAAAATTGCACTTCTCAGCCATAAAATGAGTTTCAGCAACTCATTTCTTCACAATTCCGGCTGAGAAGTAGCTATCTCTCTCGAATCTTCAGGAAATCATTCGCAAAGGAGAAATTTATAAGAATAACACTGTTGTGAGAATCGAGGTAGCATTTTCTTGTTGACAGGTGTAATTTTTTGAGAGAAGTAATTTATTTCTTTGCTGAAATCGTACTTTCAGCATATTGGCGCACCTCTTCTGGCAGATTTCTGAATTTTTAAATTCATTCACAGCTAGAACACGATCTTCGAGGTTTGGAAGTTAATCGACAATGTGTTTGCACTGTGTTTCTATCTTCTACTTCGTTTCCAGCACGAATTTCATTCATAGATAGGCGAATTTAATTACTTTCAGCTTGCTTTTTGACACAAATTTTAATTCAATAGGCTGAAAGTGCGATTTTTGTCCAAGCTACACCCCGGAACAAGTTAATTTTAAATGATCTTGTATTAATGTTAAGAATTTTGTGCTTGCAGGTTGACGATCGATCAAAGGGAAACATCCAGGCAGGCACAGATGAAGTTTGCAAGTAAAGGATCGCAGCCAGAGACCAGAATAAAGTCAAAGTGGAAAGATGTCTTAGACACTGATCTTGGCCATATCGACCTTGAGGAATTCAAGAAGAGAATATATGGGCATAACGGACCTTTACCAACACCTGCCGCTAGAAGGATGGTGAGAAACGGCATATTTCAAGCTGCCAGATTCCCACCTGCGCTTGGCTGTGCTGAACTTATGGTGGAGTGCGCACTTCACTATGATGCTGAGTTGAGGCGGATTATGGCACCCGATGGGAGAGTGTTGGCACATCTGACAAAGTTGGCCATTCAGGAGGCCTTCGGCATTCCGGCATATCCTAAAACTGTCTACAAGACCAAGGAGGATGCTCAGAAGTTATATGATGAAAGCCCTGGCCTTTGTGCCGCCAACATTAACAAGTCGTGGCTGGATAAGCCTAGGCCGTCGGTCAAGAAGATGCCCAAGAAGTTGACACGTACGGACTTCAAGGAGGACTATGGAGACATCATTATCTTACTAAACAGAATAGCAGGCAGTCCTTTGGGGGCGCCATTTGAGCCATGGATGTACTATTTTATTGAGGACATCACAGAAGGTGTCAAGATGTTCAACTGGGCGAGAATGATAAGCACTAATCTTCACCACCAGCTTATCAACTTAAAGAAAACTAAAACGTTTTATATGAGTTCTTATGTCATATATATGTTGGCTAGAACTTACAAGTATGCAGGCTTGATATGCAAGGGCACGTCGGCGGTGGATCAAATGAGCTGAAGGCATACGACTGCTATCCACAATTGCAGTTGAAGGAAAAGGCGCACTTCCGGCGAGCTCATGACGCCTTCCTCATGTATATCACCAGAATACTCCAGGGAGGGACGCATCAACGGCCGACTCCTAAGGCCAAGAAGTTGATTAGCAAATATGGGTCATGGTTTATCCAGTATCCCCGATACACGTACATCAGAATCCAAGGATTTACTGGGAGCCCATATCGTTTGCCCATTTTCCCAACTAACAAGATGGTCCTATTGGAAGTACTAAGGCAGCTAGAAGAATTTCAAGGCCTCCAATGGACAAAACAAAAGGCGGCAGTAACTTTTCCCTTCTTTATAGGGAACATGCCGGAGTCTTGCCCATCATCACAGGCAACTGACAGTGCCAGAATCGAGATACAGCATTACCCTTTTTCCCCATATCCGGCCAGAAATCACTACGACCCCCATCACCACATCAAGACGGTGGATGGAAGGAGATACAAGCATAGGGTCGAACTGGAGGACTTTTGGGCAAATGTTGCGGATGAATTTGAGGTCAGACGGAAGATGTGGTCCAGATTGCCGCTCAGCTTGATCAGGGCAACAGAATTTTGTCACGTGCCAGATCACTTGGAGGAGGACGAAAATCAGATGCAGCCGCGCTTCGATGAGAGTTCGGCTTTGCCCGCTATCCAGTGGTCAGAAACAGAGCATGCTGACTTGAACATCTTGATGAGGCCTGTCATCAAGTTTACTCAGTGGTGGGTTGATCAACGAGTTCAAGAATTAAGGCGCCAAAAGATAACCCTGACCTATGACATGCTAAGCGAGGCAGAGTCTTATTCTTCCAACGCGGGCGCATCCCAGGACGTACAAGTGATGGAGACCACCACTTCTAGGAAGAGGAAAGAAATAGCTGCAGGAAAGGAGCCAGTCCAGAAACAGGCCAGGATAAAACCTTCTCAATCGGCCGCCTCTAGGAATATTGAGGAGATATTAGCTACTGTCGATGCTTCACTGGCAGACATGAGGGATCCTTCTCCAGTTCCTGAAGACAACACAGAGCCTCAGCCAGATGACGATGTGCCGCCTTCTCCCACGGGCACTGAAATATTGGAGTCAGATGACGACAATGTGGGCACCCAAGATGAGGATTTCCAGGAAGGGATGATTTCAACCCTTAGGGGAATTGTGGACGTTCCAGACAGAGAAGGCGTGCCGGAGGAGGACGGTGTTGAGCAGCTTACGATCCCGGATTGGCTGAAGGAAAGGCTAAAGGTACAAGTGCCGGCAGATGAACCAGAAGAGGATGATACGGCAGACTTTTTGGCCAGACTATCTCAAACCGTGGCTAAAAAGCCGGCAAAGAAATTCTCCAGCATACAGAGAGACGAGGCCGGCAATAGGACAGTACAGATTGTCGTGCCTACAGCGGACAAGCCGCAGGAGGATATGGCTCCACAGGATTATGCCATCACAACCATTGACTTGGGTCCAACCACTAAGGGCCAAGAAATGGAAGATTTGGATAATTCTGTGTCTGCCATCAAATCAAGGTTGGCGAAGGAGGTAGCCAAAAGAAAGGAGTGCCAATTGGAAATTGAGTGCTTAAGAGAGTACATCCAGCACTTGATCAGGCCACTTGATCAGGATATTACGGCGGCTCCTCTACTTCCTAATTCTTCACAAGAGGCCGTTAAAGAGATAGAAGAAAACAGGCTCACAGTTCAGGAGGCCAAAGAATGGATAGCAGCCGAGGGGATTGAAGCTGAGGCATTCATAGAAAGATTAACTTTGGTTTATGGTCAGGCCACTGCCTTACTTTCTAGGCTAGCCTCCTTGGCAGAAGTATGGGACAGCCTTCCGAACACGCAGGATAGGATAATCCCTTGCCTTTGGATTCTGAAAGGAGTTCCTAAGCAAGAATTGATAGAGGGAGGCGTCATCGCAGCGGGAGCAGCCTATGATTTCCACACTTGGTATTGGGCCTTGACGGCACGAGGTGAAGTCTTGGAGAGGGTAAAGGTTGACGGCATCAGATTGGAGGAACAGGTCAAGGAAGTTCAGGCCAGAATCCTCAACGTAATTGCCGATATCCTGGATAAAGAGGCTATGCGAGAGAATGACCTGCAATTGGAAGTTTTGAAGGAAAGTGTCCAGGAAAATATCTTTGGCATCACTGGACCCATCTTGAGGCAGGACTGGGCCAAATTGGCGAACTTCCTAAGTATCCGAGAGTCCTTTGAAAAGACTGAACCAGAGTGGGAGGAGACCTTCGCCAGATGCGCTGAGAGCATGGATGGGCTGGAATTTAGAATCGGCATGCTTCCACAGGTTACCATGGATGAAGTTGCCTTGATCGTGTCCAGATTCGGCGAATACACGGTGACTCGAGAGGATCAGGATGTAGTCCCTTGAAAATAGCTCTGAATGCCAACTCATTGCTGTTCATTGCCAGTTAACTGAAGTCATTTTGGGAAACCCTAATTAGGGTTTCGTTTGTTAAATCTTGACCGTCAGCTCATGTTTAATCTGAGCCATTTATTCAATTTATGGAACTCTATATAAACTCTTAGACCCTCATTTGTAATGTGTGAAGTGAGTAATAAAAAATTGTTGCGACGAAACTATTTCCATTTATAAAAGCTCTTGTGCATGATTTGCTAAGAACAACTTTTATTTTCAAGTAGTATGCAAGGTTTAATATTTCTCCTTCAAAACTTAGAGTAGAATTAGAATAGCATTTAATTTACATGTTGGTTAGATGAATGATAGATTTGATCGCAGTGGTGGATAAAATTTTGCTCATACTTTTGTCGAGTGGATGATTTGCACTCGACGTGTAAAGTTAGTCTGAGCCATTAAATCGTGGATGCTTAACTTCTGTTTGTTTTGATTATCAATTCGAACATGAAAACCATTATCGCCTCCGTTGAAGATTGCACCCGCTTCGCGTAGTTGTCCGAAGGAGGCGAAACGAAGTGTGGTTACCCATTTTGTCTAATCGCTGCTGTCTCTTGAATTCTTAGGCGTAGTTTAGATCTCTAAACCCTTATCCTTTTTGCCTTTTTTTTTTTAAATCTGAAATACCCATCAAAGAGAGCCCTCAAGGATAAAACCGTCTAAGTCCCCAACTTGCAAAAGAATTTCACGTAAGTCCCCTTTGTGATTACCAGCAATCACAACGCCCACTGGCCTTATCCACATGTCAAGACCTGATCGAAGAAACCTTGGAGTTATTGTATTATTTATTTTACAAGCACTTTTCAAGAGAGGATAAGAGTGTCCTTTGGGCATTTTTATTCTATGTTCGGTGGTGTACTCAAAACACACACCAAAAGGTCCCAAAATGCCAGAAAAAAAAAGGCAAAAAGCAAAAAAGCAAAATTCCACAAAAATAGGAAGGTGTCAGAATTGACCCAAAGCAATGGTGTTTTTTGTCTTCCAGGCCTTCTGAGCACTTTGACGATGTCTAGACACTGTTCTAAGCCTGAATTCCCTATTTGACTCCGATGATTTCTCAAAACCCTAACTACAAACTCTCAAAGAAATGAACTTATGAAATTGCTACGCTAAGACAAAACCCTAAAAAGCAAACTACTAGGGGTCCCCATTTGCAATGGGGCGATGTGTGAAATAGGTCACAACACTACCCACAAGAAAACAAGTAATTAACACATAGTTGAGTACAAACATACTAAGAACAAGTTAACTCATAGAACTATAGTGGCTAGTTCTCCTCAAAATACAATAGATTGCTTCCCTCCCTCCTCTCTATGTAGCTAATCCCTATAATATTGCCTCATTCTCCATTGGCCAATGTCTTGCTCATATTCTTCACATATATTTTGTAAGCAAAGCAAGATCTATGTGAATTGGACCAAGTGCTTATTCTGCACCAAGTTATTATCCACCTCTTCTGTAGTAACATCTTTCACTTAGTTGGATAATATCTCCTTTTATTTTTAATCTGTTATAAACAATCAAACCTAATATTCCATCAAAAAATGACTTTGAAAAGAAACGGTATTGATAAACCTCTACAAAGAGAAGAAATGCTAACAGTATCTCAAATACACACAAAGAAATAATGCAACACTCATAGTACAACATAAGAATTCAACCGTGGAAACCCTTTTGGGAAAACCCTCAACAAAATCAGCTCTCCTGTAATTGTATTTATAGGCACATCACCATAGCAAAACTGCTAAATAGTATTACAATGCAGTGACTATAAAACCATGGGCAAAAAGGCTACCTACAACAGCCCAAAAAGAAGTTGCATTAGGGCCACTTCTTTTCATACCCCTAGCCATTTTGCTGCCTCAAGCCCCATTAATTATGGCAGGGTGTACAACCTATAAGAGGTGTAGAACATGCAAGGTATATAACACATATCCAATGAACTTTACCCTGGCTAAGCCTTCTTGTGGTACCTAGATGCCAACAATGTTGACAAATCTTACACAGGTTAATCCTCATCTTCTTCTATGTTATCATTTAAATCGAGCAATTCTTGGCCTAACTTGCAAGGAATAACCCATTCGTTGACTAGCAATTTTCTGAACTAATTGGTTTGGTGACTCCTTATTTTAAGAATGGTTACCTATCATTTCCTGGTCATCCTAATCAATTTAAGCCAAATCAAGTCATGTACCCACTAGGTATATGCACAAAAAGAATATACTTTATTGCATTTTCTGAATATAAATTAGAATACATATTAAAGGATAGGTCAAGAGATATAATAGGGATGATAAGATAAGAGATTTGCAAGTTTAAGAGCAACCAAATGAAGAGAGAGATATGGAAGACGGGAAGACTGGAGGCAAGGGTAGTAAAAAATACATAAGAATGTTGATAGAAGGAAAGAACATAAAAAAAGCAGTGGAGGAGGTGATCAGGGTTATATGAGAAAACATTTGAATGGAAAGCAACAAAAAGGATAGAGATGATAGAGTAGTGTATTGAGGCAATGATAGTGAATTGGACAGAAGAGGGTTGTAAAATGTTGATTTTGTAGGGGAAAGAGAACATTAAATAGAGGATGGAAATACAAGTGTAGATTTTGGAAGAGTAGGGGCATGGATAGAGTTTTACTATTTTATTTTATTTTGTATAGTTTTCTGTAATAAGAATTTCATAAACTTCAAAGAAATCCTTAAAGTTGTTTTAAACGTAACATACAACAGATCTGATATTTTTTAATATAAACTTTTTTAATCCTTTTAGCTAATAGATTAGGATTCAAGGTTATTTTTAAGTAAAAACTAAAATGATACTTCTGAATAAACTTCAAAGAAGATGATTTGGTAATGCTTTAGGAAACAACTATAATAATTTTCCATCAACATTTTAGATTACTATAATGTCCCCAATTTAGCCCTACGCTCTTCTTGAGGTTTTAGCCTATTTCCGGAAACTCGTAGGCTAAGCAGATTGGAAAATTAGAGTTTCCTATTTTATAGGAGGTTTCAGATGCATTTTTGAAGGCTTGCATGCAGGAGTTTGGAAGTGTGTTTCTGGGAGTTTTTTGGGTTTTCAGAGAGCTTCAAAATGGTATAACATGCATCTCCATCTGATAACCTTTTCAGGCACTTACTATTTATAGTAAGTCATGTTGGTTTCTCGATTTGTGCTCAGAAGGCGTTTGGAAACACTTACCATTTATAGTAAGTCTTGTTTACTGCTCAGTTGGTGTTCAATTGATGTTTTGCAAACTTACTATTTATAGCAGTTGCTATTTTTGGTAAGTCAATCTACAGCAGTATCATTCTAGCAACAGTTCAACCTTTTGTAGTTCAGTGTGGCTATTCAATTTGGCCTTCTGTCGAGTTTGCAGTGAACTTACTATTTTTGGCATTGGCTATTTTTAGTAAGTCTATTTTGGCAGTGTCTTCATCAGCAGTATGGTGCAGTTCATTATCCAGATTTTGGTAATGTCTCAGTTTCCAGTTTGGTGATAATTGTCTCCTTGGACTAAGTTTTATACTTAGTTAAAATTGTGTTTTGAAGTTGTACCCCACGCCTAGCTTAATGACTTTAAGTTGTTTTTAAGTTGGGGCCATAAAATGATAAATTTAATATTTTATTAAATGTTTATTCCTCTAAATGGGACGAGTTGGGAGAAATATGAAGAGTTTTAAATATTTCAAAAAGAAATGTTTTTTGAAATGGACGCCTCTTGGAGAAGTTGAAGAGTTTCTTGTTTGGAGGTTACAGTTGATTCATCTCTTCTTTGGAAGCTTATTTATTGATGCTTTGCTCATTCATTCGTATCTTGGAAATTTGAAAGTAAAGTTATGCTGTTGGTTTGAAATCCAGAACTTGGTTATGGGGAAACTTAGCATTTTGCAATCCACCCTTCGGGCCTGAAACTATGGCTTCCTAGGTGGGTCTTTGAGACTATACTTCACATAGGAGTGCAGATGGAGCTTTATTTCTGATATTATTTGACAGGTTGCTTTTGTATAACCTGTTATTGAGTTGCTGGTTTGTTCATGGCTGAAGCGAATTTATGTTCGTAGCTTCGCCATCAAATTTTCTATCATTCTGGGTACTAGCCCATGTCGTTCCACTGTGGAGGGCGCCCCTTTCTACAAGTTTGCAGATTTTATCACTGAGTTTCTGATTTTTGAGAGAAGGTTGACCCTTCTTGGAGGCCGTACCTTTCTTCTTGATTGTATTGGGAATCATGCCAACTGTTTCTCTCTGTTTTGGGCTCGTTTTCTCAATGAAGGTTGGACGCCTAACTCTTAGCTGTTGATTGGCTGTGGTTTGAGAGCTTTCCGAGTTGAATTGAAAAAGATACGTCCATTATGGTGAATTCTCACCTTGCTGATCTGATTTTATGTATTTCATGTTTCTGATCAGATTAGTTAGAAATTGTTATAATGCTGTTCTGAGTTACTTTCTATATCATTTTGGCATTGTAAATGTTAGAGGAAGTGTTACTCTAACCATTGAGTGTTTTTGGAAGCATATCATTCTCATTTGCAGCTATATGTTATTTGTTTGTAACCTGATTAGTAGTACTAACAGCAATTGTTTACTTTGCTGCAATTTACTTTGTTGTATTACCCCCACGTAATAAAGTGGTTGTGTGGATTGTATACCCCCCACAGTTTAAGTGGAAGTGAGGTTAATTGGCTAGTTTGCCGCCTTTAAATGTTTGCAATAATCACACCCACGAAATAAATGGAGTACTCCCACCGCTTGTGGATGCCTGCATTTGCAGAAGAAGTTGTATTTCAGTTTATTATCTAGCACTCCACTATATGTTAGCACCTCGCCTTGCAAAAGAATCTTGCGTGCACATCCTTGGTGTCGAGTTTAGCTCTCTATTTTCAGTTGTTATCAAGTTATTAGAACCTAGGGATCCTCTGACCATATGCTCGCCCCTCCTCCTTAAATGGTTTTAGGGCGCATTCTTGGTTAGAGTTGTTTCAGCTGTGTTTTGTTTTAGAGCTAATTCTTAACGAGTGCATGATTCGCATTGTTGTGACTGAAAATTAAAGGCAAAAATTAAGGGGTATATTTCAATTACACTTGACGATCGATCATCAGGATGAGAAAAAGAGAAGAATGGATTGCAGAGTAAGCTAACTAAATACTTGGTGAGGACAAGAGGAAGTATAAAGAATGCAGGAATGAGAATGTCAAGAGTAAAAGAAAGAAGACATGATATAATTAAAAAGATTTAAAGGAAGTTTATCCAAATTTAAAACTTTCAGCAAAAAGATTCTATCAGGTTTACTCTGGCTTTGGTCAAGCAAATATAGCGAAGGTCAAATGATATTGATCACAAATTGGACCTACACACCAACAACACTTGAGCTTACTAGAAGTCGTAGGAAGGATAATCTAAAAACCACTTATCATGAACCTACTAGGTACATGCATGTTAAATATTACACATTCAATAATATAACATATAAATAGAAATATAGAAGAGAAAGGCTGTAAAAGCATGAATCGGTGATCAGGTATTTAATATTTATACAATTCAAGGGATGCATGCAATATGTCATATCCATACAAGGCAATACATAATGTCTCATGATTGTAAGCCATAGTTAACACTGCCCTTTTTGCCCCTTCTTGGTTTCACATATGTAGGAGAAAATGGTGGAGGAGATAATTTATTCTTTCCTCCATTTTTGCCATCACCTTTTCTTTCCTAGGGAACTTGCATCTAAACCTTTTTGGACTGAGGATTGCCTTTTCTTGCTTGACCCAAGTTAGGCTGATAACAAACTCAAGAGACATTCAATGTTTTGTCATCATTGGTTGCTAGTTGCACTGGGACTGATGTTGATGGTATTGTTGGGCTTTTTAGCTCAGATAGGAACTTCCACACAAGTTCAGTGTGAACATGTGGGGAGAGTTCAAGTAGTTCAAGTTATTTTATTTTGCATTTCACTTTTGAGGATTAAAGTGAAAATCTTTTATTTAGCTAAATAAGTCTAAATAAAGTGTAGATAAACATTTCAAATTATCTTCCATCTCATCCTTATAGTGATAAGAATGTTTTTTGTAAGTAAAGCTGATTTTTGGAAGATTATATTTTTAGCTAAATTAGTATATAGATAGGAGCAATATAGAAAGATAGTAACATACTGAGTACACCGAATTTCCACTCAGTTGTGAGTTGTATCAGTTGTCGAGGTTTCCTTGTAAGTTTTTCAAAAGAATGAAAAACAAATTTCAAGATGTAATTATCTGTGTATGCTTCCACATTTGAAGTTTTCAATTATTGGGTGACTGATTCAATGTTTTCTAATATTAGGAAATTAGTCACCAAATTTTGAAATTTGCTTCATGGTATCAAAGCTTGGGGCAGGAAGCATTGGAATTTTTGTTTAAATTTTCACAGGGTCTTGTAGAATCGCAGATTTTTTTTTTAATTCTAAAAAATTGTGTAGCCAAGAGCAGGGGCAGAATCGCATTGAATTTCTTTTGCGGATGAAAATCAAGGGCATTTCATCGCTCGAATCGCTTCTTTTCTTTGCAAGGAAAATCAAACTGGGGTTCCTCAAATTTGCACCTCTTTTTCGCTGAAATCATGACCCAAGAATTTTCAAAAAATCATACAAGGGTTCCTTGAATTTGAGCATCTTTTTCATTGAAATCACAACCCAAGAATTTTCAAAAATCACACACAGTTCCTTGAATTCACGCCTCTTTTTCATTGAAATCACAACCCAGGAATTTTCAAAAAATAGCACCTTTTTCTCTAAAAGGGATTTGTAGTTTTTTTTAGTGAAATCACAGGTTGTTTTTCTGGTGGAATTGCAACTCTTTTTTAAAACCAAAATTGCAAGTTTATTTCCTTGAAAAATCATAGCTTCATGATTGAAAAAACATTAAAAAAAATTGTGTAATTCACATCAAGGTTTTGAAGGATAGCTAGGGCACAAAATCACGATTTTCAACATACCATGGTACCAGCTATGGTTTTCAACAAACTCCGACCTATTTTTTAATGGAAATAGGGTTTACCCTCAATGAAGGGCACATAAAACCAAGATTTTCAAAAAACCAATGGCTAGGGTTTGCTACAACTGGGTTTTGATGAAACTAGCAATCTAGGATTTACCAACAACACCTTGGGGGTTTGTAATAGGTTTTTAAAAAAAATTGTCCAATATTTATTTATAGATCTAGAAGTTTGTTTCTGTAAAGACAAAATATTTTTAATGGCATCAACTAGCCTCAAGATCAAGAATGAATTAGATAGCGCATTAAAATTTCTGCCTTGGAAAGCTAAGGTGACTTTGTTATTGGAGGAAAATGATCTCTAGGCTATTGTATCAGTTGAGGTGTCTCTACCTACAAATCTGCAACAGTTGGCAACTCACAAGAAGAAAGAGGTTAAAGCCAATCAAATGATCATGGACGTGGTAAAGGTTCACTTGATTCCTCATTTGTTAGAAAAGAAAGCAGCCAAGGAGATGTTTGATGCTCTAGTTAATTTTTTCTAAAATGAAAACATAAATAGAAAAATGATATTGAGAAATAAACTCAAATCCATAAAGATGTCTAAATTAGACACTAGAAGATCACACAACTTTGTAATCAACTTGCAACTGTCGGGGAGAAGGTTGAAAATGCAAATCTAGTCAACTTGGCATTGAACGGGTTCTCATCTTTGTGGAAAACATTTGTTCAAGGCATTTGTGCCAAGAAAATCTTCGTTCTTTTAAAAGACTAAGGGATGACTCTATCCAAGAGAAAAGTAGTATGGAGTCAAAATCCAACAAGAAGGGTTTATTTGTGGGTTATAGTGAGACTTCAAAGGTCTTTACTCCAAAGCAGAGGAAAGTAGTAGTCAATAGGGATGTAAAGTTTGACGAAGATTTTGCATCCAAGAAGACTCGTGAGATCTTTCCAATGAGGAAAGGATGAGGAGAAAGAAGTTCCAAAGGTTGAACCTAGGTCTCCAAAGACACCAATGGCTTCTAATTCAAGACAACAATCTTCAAATGAAGAGGGAGAGGTGGCAGCCCCTTCCAGTTCTATCAAAAGACCTTGATGGTTCACACAAACATTGAGGGATGCTCAAGAAAATGTTGAGGCTACTTGGAGCACATTTAGGGAAAGTAGGCCTCTGAAGAAGTTTCTTAAGTGCATAGAATTGATGAGCAGCATCATAGAAGCTTCCAGTTTTCAAGAAGTAGTAGATCAACAGATAGCTAATGGATTGGTGCAAAATTCCTTCCTCGCAAAGAGGAAGTATTGAGTTTTCTAGCTCGGATAGGAACTTTTGCATAGCTTCAATGTGAACATGCAAGGAAGAGTTCAAATAGTTTGAGTTATTCTATTTCATACAACACTTTTTAGGATTAAAGTGAAAGTCTTTTATATAGTCAAATAAGTCTAAATAAAGTGTTGGTAAACATTTAGACTTATCTTCCATCTCGTCCTTATAAGTGATAAAGACGTTTTCTATAAGTAAAGTTGATTTTTGGGAGATTAGATTTTTAGCTAAATTAGTATAATGATAGGAGCAAGATAGAAAGATTGTAACATACTAAGTGCACTGAATTTCCATGTAACTATGAATTGTATCAGTTGTGGAGGTTTCCTTGTAAGTTTTTTGAAGAAATGAAAAATAGATTTCACGATGTAATTATTTGTGTATCCTTCTGCATTTGGAGTTTTCGATTATTGTGTGATTGATTCAATGTTTTCTAACATTACGAAATTAGTCACCAAGGTTTGAAATTTTCTTCAAGTACAATGGCATTGGGCAATAACAAATTAATTTGAGGTTAGAACATCAACTGAAGGTATTGGTCACATGGATGTCTATCACTTCACTTTATTCTTTATTGTATTTTCATTACTTTGCCTTGGTGGAGTTGAGACAATGTCCATGTTTATTGGCATAGTGCCTTGGTCTTCACACTCACAATCTTCATCTTCATCATTGTTCTCCCCCCTATCAAAGGAGGGAGAAAAAACTCTTATTGTCTTCATCTAGCTAGCCTTTATAGTAACATAACATTGCAAATTTATCTTCACATCTATTTAAATTGCAATATCTAGTTCCCAAATGTTCCTTGCAATGTCCATCCAAAACTCCTTCACTATTAAAGCTCTTGTTTTATTCTCACAAGGGAAGCTTATACCAATCCAAACCATATTCTATTGCCACAAGCAAACTTTTGATATTGACCTTATACTCCCTAACCACATAGGATCATAGTTTAAAAACTCGTGACTTAGCAAAACTCGATAGGCCAAAATTTGACTCAAACTTGGCAACTTGGCAAAATTTCCAAACATAAACAAAACTCATATATTTACAAAATAATCCTAAACCTAATTAGTGTCAAGTTCAACAATCGTTTGATAATAAATATTAAATCTCAAACATCGTAGTGTCCATCATCCACTATCAAGTCATATGCAATCATAGCAGCTAGAAAAACATCAAAACACTTCATATGCAATCAGATAATAACATCTCGTGCCACTGCATCTGCCACCACCTATTATGTTGTTTCTCCTCATATGAAGAAAGAAGCGCCACAACCTCTCCTATAACATTAAGTTGTGCTGCATCACAGTGTGAAACATCTCTTCCACAAAACAATGCAATATAATATTTGAAGTGGTTGTTGCCTTTGATATTCTTCCCACAAGATGATATAAATGCTAGCAGCTAACTAAATAATACCAACAAAAAAAAAAGAGAAAAATAAAACCCTAGAATCAAAGGGAATAACAAAACAAAATCTGAAAACAAAAAAACACAAATAAGGACACTGTTTAACTATATACATTGCAAATGCTGCCCAAAAACCTTTCAGCTCTCAAATCAGTTCAAAATAACACAAAATTTGTTGAATCAAATGCACTAAATGTTGTCAACATGTCGAAGGAGTGAGAGCTAAAAGATGAAGTGTTTTGATGCCTTGATAGCCGCAAATTGATATTATGTGTTGGTAAGCAAATTTTTTTATTGAACCCCAAGTTACTCATCAATAAATCATGCAAAACTCACAAGCAATTTAAATCATGAGTAACTTGCTAAGGGATTTGTCTCATAAGTACTCACAAGTCTACAAGTTTTTGTGCAAGTTTTTAAAATATGCATAGGATAATCAACACATTTCTTTTTCTTCATATGCTCTATAATATGTATACTGCGAGGCTGCCAAGCAAATTCTAAAATTAACAATTTATCACTAACTCATAAAGCTAAGGAATGCACAAGATCTTTACCATAAATGTATCAATGTGCCATATACCCAATATCTCTTGAACGAACTCTAGAAATATTGTCTTCAAAGCTGCTAGTTATTTCACTAAAAACTTAATAAATGAATTTATTGGAAATCATTGTGGTGTTTCATATAATTGATCCTATGGTATATGGGATAGAACTTTGGATAACATTAATGATGACAACTTTTATGCTATCAGTATCAATATACCCCAAAGATATGTAATTATGTACAAGCTTAAACAGAACACCTCCACTCCCACACTCAAATATTTTGTTTGTTGGATGAAATCACTACCATAACCATCCAATTGGTTCTCCTTAAATGTTGTAATTATACAAGGGAAGAATCAAATGCATATGGAACATACTAAGCCTCCTTTGGTCTTGCTTGAGGAATTGTATGTTATGTTCTCTTTGTCTTTTCAAGGCATTTGTTATTTAGTAATTAATTTCTAAGATTCTTCTTCATTCATCTAAGATTATTGCATAACTTCTTCATTCTTAGGAGGCAGCCATTTCTTATTAAAGTTTGAGCGTAAAATATATGAACTCATGCAAAATTCTCATCATACACAAATTACTTCCTGACCCTCGGACCATAATACTTAACCAACCTTACAATAAGCTTATGACAAGGCATAGCATCTAACAAAACTGCAGCTTTCACTAACCATGAGATACAGTCATGTTGGAGCTGTTTAGGGTTTCATCTATTATATCACCTCAAGAATGCTTTCTGGTCTACATTGTCCACATATGCATCCCTAGTCATCGACCATACCCTCTCCATTTTGACATCTTATCAACACAGTAGCTTGTGTTTCATTCCTTTACAACCTCAACAATTCCTCTTAATTTTTATTAAACGGCAGCCTTTATCTATTGTGGTTAAATGAAATTTTGCAGTGTACTTCAAGGAAATAATGGTAGAAAGATGCATTAATTGCAGAATCAACCAAAGCAGCACACTCAAATTTAGATAGTTGTTAACATTAAAAGCAAGAAGTAAACACTTAATTTTTTACTAACTAGCTGCAAAAAGGTGCTTTTAATGCCGTCTTTTTCAATTTGCATTTTGCTAGTGAGTTGCTGACCTCAAAATGCTACTTGACTATTTCTTTGCTTGGTGACTCGGCCAGATATTTTTATTTTAACACCTCCAATCTCTTACCACTTGCCATTACAGTACCTACTTTTGACTCATCATCCAATACTTAATCAAATTTGAGATCTTGGCATCTTGATATTATTTTGGAATTTTGCATTGCGACTCATGCATCATTCACACTTATTCAGCACCCTAGGAACAATCTAATTATTTACATCCTTATAACAGTATCAACTGCAAATTTTGCATCGACCTTTAACCAATACATAGTCATTTGTAGAT
Organism: Sequoiadendron giganteum; assembly: GCA_007115665.2. Lineage (NCBI taxonomy): Eukaryota > Viridiplantae > Streptophyta > Pinopsida > Cupressales > Cupressaceae > Sequoiadendron > Sequoiadendron giganteum. The sequence goes on from CM021101.1 coordinate 601,226,435, forward strand.
GGTCAACAAACTAGCAATGAATTACATGTTTATATCCTTCAATGAGTATTTTACAAGTTTCTAACTGCCCAATGAGCAGCACTTAGATGATTTTAGATAGTTGGCCAATCAAAGCAAACTTGCTCAATTTACACCCTATATTAACTACAATCTTGTCATTCTATACTAAACTGTAGAGTGCTAACCAACACTGGATCAATTTATTCGGACATTTCAGCCTTAACTCACATACTCACTCTAATGACCATGCCAACAGGCCTATTTAAGATTTTACCTTGTGTTTGTCCAAATACTTGTAAGAAGTTATAACCGTAACTTTAATGGTCAATGCAGACTATGTGTGTATAGTCTTTTCAATATTGGCTCCTTTTATTTCACCATGAACATGACACCAAACTAGTAACTCTTCATTTTCTTGATCCCAGAATTATATAAATCATTTGAGGTATTTAATCTAGCTATTTGACACTGCAATGAATCCAAACAACCAGCTCATCTATTTGAGTTGTTCTGGGGAATGACTATGCATCCTCTGCCTAGTAGAACAAACGGCTTGCTGTGAGAGACTCATCTAATTCAAACAAGTTTATTGGACAGTTTGACCATTCAACAGAAACACCATTGGACTTGGCATGGGATATAGAAGAGAAATGATGAAACAAATAAACATTTGTAAAGCCTGCCCAACATATTTAAATTTGTAAAATATCTGAGAAACAATAGTGACAAGTGGCTTTACAATTACATACTCTAAATGGAACATTATACAAAATGGGGTTTACAGCTGTTTACAATACATTTGCAACAAAATCCTCATAACACATATGTAACTATTTGTTATAGGAAATTAATTAAGGTTATTTATTTGAATGATGAATAATTCAAGTTTATTGGAATGTCAATCACATTTCATAGCAATGAGTAAGTTTGTTTTACTCTGCATTTCCCATTGGAAGATGAATCCCATCTGATCATATCAATAGAACTACTGAAGCTAATCAGATAAATTTTCAACCAATCCAAAATATCTTAGCAGAGAAAGGATACTCTTTGCAATGGCATGGCATAGGAAAGGTCTATGTTCGATTATAGGGAACTGGAGATTGGCAGTGGCATAGCTTCTATTATGAAGAATCATCTACTGTAATGCCTGTTTTATTAGTCTGAGACTCTGAAATGTGCAGTGTTGTTGAGCCTTCCAATCCTATCCCATACTGTCAAGAAAAAGATCTTCCTTTCTTCCTGGATGTCCCAAAGCATTTGTGACTTTATTTGTTGCATACCTTGAAAATAACATAGCCCCCTATGGAGCCCTAGCAAAACCGACCAGGTTTGGTTTCAATATAAACATGAGTTCCAAAGCAAATAGAACTAATTTTTTAATCAACAAAATATAACAATCTTTCCAATGTCAAACCAACCTTACAAGTTGTTTTTCCTGCCAAGTCAAAGTGCTTCTTCCAAACCACTGACGGGATTGGAATAACAGAGAATCCGAAGGAAACAAGAACGCCAATCCATAGTCCATAACCAAATCCATTACTCCACCACCCCTATTTATAAATAACAAAACTTTTATTAAAATAAACTCCTGCCAATACCTTTGGAGTAATAAATTATTGAATTTAAACCTTTCACAATTATGTATGTAATAAGGACTTATATTGAAGAATTTTAGATGCATTTACTTTATAACAGTACAAGAGACATGAGCAATGAGGACATGCAACGGGTAGTAATAATGTAAAAGAGATTCAACTTTATGAATGATTGAGATAAGCATGAGCTGTCTACGAATAGCCCTAAATCATTGTATATAGACAAATGGCCAATGCCACAACAAATAGATGCTGAGACGGATAAAGAGCAGCCAAATGTTGACTGTAGATACCTACTTTTTGTCATCCTAATTTGAGCACCTTCAATAATTAATTCAACACATTAATTCATCCTAGCTAATTCACTATACCATCACCACATTAATTAAATAATTAATTACCCAATGACATTACATTCAATTAGCTAATTCTTAATTAATTTATAATTATTTATTAATAATTCCTTTTTTTCCACTAACACCACTTCTTAATTAGTTAATCAATTTATCATTATTACCGTGCACACATAATTAATTAATTATGTAAGTAATTAATTGATTATCCTCTAACAAATCCCATAAATAAACTTCATACACATAATTAATTATCTCCTCAACATGCCATGATTAATTTATTTTCAAAAATCAATCTCTTCCACTTATCACCTCATGCAAGTTTCTAATTCCTTGACTTATGCTTGCACATTCCTAAATATAATAAATCAAATAAATAAAAAGTCATGCAAATCAGTTTTAAACCAAAATAACAAAAGGCAAATTCAATGTCTAAATCAAGTAAATCTATCTCAACCATTCACCTCCTCATCCAAAACCTAAAAATCTACCTCCTTTCACAAATCTAGATCATCTCTTAATTATCTTGGATCCATCTAAGGGGATCTCTTAATCAATCAAACATAAGTATATGTTGCAAAGATCTTGCATGTTCGTTTGAGCATCTACACTCCATCAAAGCACAAGCAAATCCATTTGTTCACTTGATCTGAGGTTTGCTTGTAGTTTAGAGTTTCATTTCGACTATTTTGTTTCAAATTTGTATTATTATTGCTCTAAATTCATAGCACACATTTTGGCATGCCTGGTGGGACCCCTTTGTCTTCATCTAACTTTGGTTTCGCATTTTTTTTTTTATTTGATAGGTTTTGCATGTAGGGTTTGGTTGAACATTTTACAAGAAACGTGTATTTTGGGGCACGTTGGCGCTAAATAGACCCTATCGTTGCACCAGGAAAGACCAAAAACATATATATCCATATAAAATTTGCCCAATTTGGACAAAGTTGCAACTAGAGGAAAAGAAATCCCTACTAAGGTTATACAACCGCAACACAAATGTAGGGTACAACCGTACAAGTAAAAATGTATTTTTCATATATATATTGTTTTCAAATCCACTTGTTTGCTCGTTTTGAGGTTGCACTTATTGTAGAGTTTGATTTCAACATTTCATTTGTTTTGATATCATTTATTATTGCTCTAAATTCATGCTCACATTTTGGCACACCCAATCGAACTCCTCGATCTTGATCTAATCTTGGTTTTGAAAAAAATTTAACTTGATTTGACAAGTTTTGCATGTATGGTTTGTTTGAATATTTTTCACGTTGTGTGTATTTCAAGGTAATTCAGCACAAAGCAAACACTGCCATTACATCTAAAATGGTTGAAAACATATTAAATTTGTCCGATTTGGACAAAGTTACAATGAGAGGCAATTTTTTTTTCCCTGGGGAGGTCATATGGCTCCTACATAGGTGTGGCGTACATGGTAGAAAAACCAAATTATTTTTTATTAAAAAAAAATATTTTTGATTCAAAAAAATTAAAATATATACAAAAAACAAAGTTAGAAAAAACACGTAAAGTGTTTTTATTAAGCATGGGGAGGCGAGGGGAAGTGGGGTACACAAGCTACCCCATACCTTGCATGCTTGGGGCTTGCATCCCACTCCATCAAGTTCAAACACTAACTGGCCCTAACATTTTTTGGGCCCACCAGCAATACCTTCCACCTCCACAAAACCTCAACTACAACTAGAACCCCCTACCACCACTTTACTTCGCTAATTGAGCCATCATCCCATCCCCAACTACGCCACCATCCCAAGGCCAATGCACCACTTGAGTGACGCCACCCAATTGCCAATGCCTCCACCAATGGCACCACCAACCAACTACCAAGCTCCTTACCCCCCTCTCCAATGCACTTTTTAGTCAAGAAGGTCATTTTCAAACAACTATAACTTAACCATATAGAGATATTTTTTCACGCTTTGGATTAAAACCAAGAGAGAGAAGAAGATTGAGAAATGGAATAGACAGAATCTATCCCTGGCTGGGAGAATCCAGGTATGTCAGAAGATATTGTCCTCGTACAGTTTGTACTTTGCTTTTGTATGGCTATTCAATAGTTATCAAGTAGATGAAATTCAGAAAAGGATAAGGCAGTTTCTTTGGTCAGATGGGAAAGGAAAAAGAAAAAACACGCTGACAAGTGGAGTTGGCGTTGTCTAAGCAAGGCAAATGGTGGGCTTGGTCTGAAAGATCTAAAAATCCAAGGCATAGCACTAGCAGCAAAATGGATCTTCAGGGCATTGGATGGGGATGAACCCTGGAAAGTCCTGATCAGAAGTAATCTGTAAAGAGCAACTCCCAAACATGCCAGGAGCTGGAAAGATCTCCCCCTCAGTGACCTCCTTAGCAGCAGATACCCTATCCACCCCGAAGGCTCAGTTGTCTTCAAAAGCATATGGAGGGCATGGGAGTGTGTCAATGAGTTTGTCACCAACTCTCAGTACCAACAGGGCAGTGTAATCTACTCGCACAGGTCAATGTGGTGGAACCTCATTCATAATGGCTGCAAGGGTGCTCAGCCAAGAAGTGGGCCAGTGGTGGTGTTAAACACTTCTCAAACATCTTCAAGGATGGGTTTCTAAAAGAGTGGAATCAACTAAAATCTGAGTATAATATACCTGATTCTCATTGGAGAACATACACAGTTTTAAAGAAGCATGTAAGGAAATAAGCATGCCAATAGTTTGTAAACAGAATGAAGAACAATACAAGGACCTCAAATGGATTGATGGAACCAATATTAATAAAATCACTTCCAAGCTAATATACAGTACTCTCACCAAACAAGAAGAGACTTATAACCACCTGAACAAGATTTAGAACACCAATATTGACAAAAGTGACTGGACAAAGATTCTTTTGAACAACTGGTCAAAAACAATTGAACCCAAGAAGGCATGCTTCAGATGGCTCTTGATTTTTCACAACTTGCCATATAAAACTAATGCTGATGACATTGACATATGTAGGATCTGTAGGGTGCCAAAAACAATACAACACATATTCATTGATTGTATATATGCAAAGGAGATTTGGAATTATTTTTGTCATAATCAAGATATATGGGATGCAAACTGTAAACCTAGAGTGGACAAAATTCTTTTATTCAAAAATAATAAATTTGGGAAAGAGCAAACTGTGTTTTGGTCTTGTGTATCTACTGAAATTTTGTGGTCTATTTGGAAAGCAAGGAATGGTGAAAGGTTTAATGGGACACAGAGGGCACTTACTGAGTCTATGAAAAGACTCATCTGATACAATATTGCTTTGCAGGTCACTATGACAGTGAAGGTATCCAAGTTCAAATTTCTTAAACTGCTGGAAGAAGGTTCACTACAAATCAACCTTCAGGAAGTCAGGTTTGGGCACACATGGCAGGTGGAGCAGCCAAGTTCAGAGATTTTCCCCAAAGCTTTGGAAGTCTTTCAAAAGGACTTCAACGATAAAGTGGCTAGAGATGCTCAGAATGAAGACCCTCCACTGCTTCTCAGAGTTGAAGACTTCACCAAAGAAAAGCTAGAGGCAGCTGAAGCGCTATTGGGGATAAAGAATCCGACCAAGAGTGAAGGATCAGCCTCCTGAGAAGTGACAATATGGTTGGTTTTTGACAGTTTTGGCCTTTTGAATGCAATGTTGTATGTATATATCTGATAAAATATATGATGTCTCAGATCCAAGATACTGGTTCTTTTTTGTATATGTTGCATATGATGTAAAACTGCTAGTGGCAATGTAAACACTGACAGTGGATAACTATGTAAAAGGCACTGGATCCAGATAAGGCACTGACAGTAATGTAATGGGAATGGTTTGTGCAGTAGTACTGCACTAGAACACTATGTATTCTGCTGATCTTACTATATTTAATACAAAAAAAAGAATAAAATTTTATCTTCTTTGTGCCGATATATCTGGTTTCTCCTCATAACTAATATTTTCCAGAAATCACGTTTTTTTCTCAACTTTTATTATGCAATCCCAATTTTTAGAGCTTCCAAGCCTTACAGCTTTCCCAAATGGATTCAAATTTGAGTTTTGTTTTTTCTAGTACTACACAATGGTGTAGATTATTTGTTTTTTTTTCTAACATTCAACTTTTTGTCACTTGAATTTATCTAACTTTGCAGGGATTTTTTTTAACGTAGAATTTAGTACTCTTTGTGGTGATATAAATCGTTTTTTTCTCAAAACTCATTTTTTCTCAGCGTTTGTTGTGCAGTCACAATTTTTGGAGTTTTTTAAAGCTGATTTTGTTTTAGTACTACACAATGGTGTAAGTTATTTGTTCTTTTTCTAACATTCAATTTTTTACCATTGGAATTGGTCTTCTAACTTTGCAAGGATTTCATTTTTTTGCTAATCCATTTTGATTGCAGCAATTATTGTACATGAATGTCATGTCCCCGAATTGGAGGTATAATGATTTAATTAATTTAATTAATTTAGTTGTCCAAATATTGATATTTCATAAGGATGACTAAATGATTATTTTAATTAAATTAAAGTGAAGATATTAAATTAATTATTTAAAAAGTTATTCCAATAAATTAATATCTAAATGATGACTTTATATTTAATTAGTTTAATAAAGTGACTAAATAAAATATATCATAAAGTCACTTAAGTTAAAATATATCTTTTATCCCACATTGACAAGAAAAATGTGTGGGCTCTCCTATTAAAAATATAAGAAGCTTGGGCTAGGCATTTGCACATCTTGAGTTGAATGCACCTTTTTTCTACATTGCTGAAGTTGAATGCTTAGCTTGTTGATTTCCAGTCTTCGTTTGTGAAAGACCAAACCTAGCTGGTTACTTCCAATTTCGGTTGTGAAATATCAACCCTAGTTTGGAATTTGGAGTTACTTCAGACTTCTCAATTTGGACTTCATTGGCAAAATTAGTGGCCTTTGGCCAATTTTGGAAGGGATCATTTGGAGAACACATTGAAGATCAATATTCAGATTTTATTGAAGAAAATTATCAGCATTTGGAGAAAATCGATTTGAAGAAGTTATTAAAAATCGATTGCAGCTTATTAGAGGCCAAATTTTGAAGGATCGACTGGAGGTTAAATTCTGATGCATTTTTCAGTCAGGTTGCAGCAGAAGTGAAGCCCACGATTTTTGCTCATGGAGGCCCTATCTTGCTTCGATTTTATATGGGAATTGAGGCGCTCCACTATGGGAGTCTAGGTGATGATGTCTGGTGAAATAGACAAGTGTTAGCAGCTGATAATAATTTATTTCTGAAGACTTTATTCCAAAACAGGGACGGCTCAATGAAGGGGTCGATTTGGCTTGGGAAAGTCTTCTCTTGATGCACCAAGGCTGCCACGTCTTCATCAAGAATAGGCGAACTTATTTTCAGGTTCTTGCATTTTGTTTTGTCCTTTTGCATTGATATATCAGTTGTAGAAGGTGCTGCCATTTAGTGGCTGTAGGTGCACATTTATATCAGACTTTGTAATGACATTTCATTGTAAGCCAAGAGTCTTGGCATTGCATTTTGGGTAGTTGTAATCATCATATCAGCATTGTACATCAGCCTTGTACTTGGAATTGCATTTAATCAAGGAGTTATAAGGTTGTATGTCATATGTTTGGCAAATTGTCTCTTGCTGTAGCTTTCATTCCAATGTCTAGTTTGCATGGTAAATGTTTGTAGAAATGCCATTAGAGTTGTAGATGATTATTTCAGTCATTAGGATGCATAACAAATGTTTGATATAATTCCTCATTGCTGTAGCTGCACATTAGTTTGCTTGCCAAGTGTTCACATTAATGTCCCTTGGCTGTAGGTATGCATTTTGCATTAGAATCTCAAATATATGCATTTGGAAAGTACAAAAACAATTGCATTTCATTTCCAATCATTTGGTGGTTGTTTAGTATCTTTTGGAGAGCATTTAAATCTCATTGGCATCACTCAAAAGCAAAACAAAACAAACTGAAACACATTATCAGCAAGTTGGAGGTTGCAAGCAAAGTGTTTGACAAAATTCCCAAGGCAGAAATTGAAGGGGGTTTGAGTCTAAATCAGCAAGGCTCATTTCAGTGGTGTCAAAATTATGAACTCCAAGTTTCTTGTGGATAGAAAGATCTTTCTCCTTTTAGGTGAAAAACCTAGAAGTGCAAGAGAGTACGCTTTCTCCCAAAAATTTGCAATTCCCTGTGATAAGCCTTTTGGAATTCCAGTCCAAACTAGCAAGGGACATTACAATGAATGAAGACCTGATTTTGAAAACTACTAACATTTTTTGTGCATACTTGTATGTTGAAGATTTAATTTTAAACCAAACTTCATTATTTCATTTTAAGAGATAAATCAATTTGTCTCGTTGTGTTTGTCATGATTTGACCATGTATACTCTCTTTTTGTGCATTAGTGCAATCTTGAGGATCAAAAAGGGTCTCTTCACTTGTGTATCCCAAGGATAGTTTGTGTATGCTATCTTCTTGTGCTTTGTGTGATATTGAGGGTCAAAAGCAACTATTCCTTTTTTTTTTCTTTTTTAGGGGCTTACTGACTTGGATTTCAAGTATTGGCCCAAACCCCATGTTCCGGTGGAATATATAAATTTGAGGTACACCTCAACATTGGAATTGTTGCTCTTATTTTGACATTCAATTTTTTTGTCATTCGAATTTTTTTCTTAACTCTCTTTTTTTTTAAATCAAAAATAAGAAATGACGCTTCAGACCCACGAATGGGGAGCAACAAAAGGAGACAAAGGAATAAGAAGAAACGGATTCTTAGAGAAGGAGCTGTCACACAGCCAACACATAAGAGATCACTGAAAACTGAAAACGCAAACTAAGCATCCTCTAATCAAAACACCAGCCTAACCAACATCCCGGAGAGAGCCAATCAAGAGTTTTTCTTGTTCTTTCCATTGGCATCCATTGTCCACTGCGATCCATCTTCCACAGCATCTCTGCCTTTGATGCGAAGCTTCTTAGCCTCAGATTTGCGCCCTTTTTTCTTTTTAGGGAAACTGGGTTTTGATATAGCGCTCGAATATTGAGCAAGGGAGCAAACACTAGCAGGGACAACCAAGTCGTCAAGACCAAGAAAGTTTGAGTAGTCCTCATCCAAACCGTCCATAAAGGGATAGGAACTGTCAGAAGCCAAGCCAGTGCCTTCGTCCTCAGGAGGGGGGATTGGGTCCCCGTAAGGGCCCCCACACGAAATGGAGGCAGGAGCCTTGCAGGGGGCACCGACTGGCGAAGAGGAATGAAGTACCAACCCAGTAGAGGCCACAGTCGTGGCCACAGGAGGAGGACTGGGGTCCTCTTGGGCATCCATGAACCTCTCGTGATTGCGCCAAATGAACTCCGCATCAGGAGTGCCAGACTTTTTAATCCATTTTTTGAGTCTGAAATTTCGAGCAGTTGCGAACATGGGAGAAGAACAACCAGCAATTTTATGCCCCAGCCTATTGCAACGGAAGCATCTGAAAGGTAGACCTTCAAAGTTTAGGAATTGGGTCTAGGTGCCCTGGGTTGAGTGGATCAAGACCGAGTGATGCACATGTTTAGAGATATCTATGATGGCACATACCCTGGTGAATTTGCTATGGGGGGCTCCAGGTTCCAGTTTCACAAAGGTGCCAAACTGATCAACCATGTCTTTAATTAACTCATGCACCCGCGTAATCGGCGAAAGATTATACAATCTGATCCAAATGGGCACCTTAGTGATCTTAGCAGAAGCAGGATCAAAAAAAAGGGACCAATCTAGGATAACGAGGCCGGATTGCCCAAAAACCACAAGCCCTTCTACATGACAAATGAGCGATCCTCCACTGAGTTGAAACGGAGCAGAAAAAAACTGAAATTGAGGGTTTCAATCATCGGTAGGGAGATGCTATTCCAGGAAGCTTTCATCCAGTCCACGAATTTATCCACCGGGGATCTCCTGCACAAACAATGGACAATAAGGGATTTGTTCCCAATATCATCCGCAAATGCCTCCAGGCAGGCATTTGAAATATGGAAATCAATGGGAGAGTCTGACAGATAGACATTCGAGTGCCCCAGGGAACAAACCTGCACGAGGTCAGGCACAGGAGCAGCCTCATCAGGCAAATCAGGTGGCGACTCCGGGATCACCTGCGATTTGCAGAATTCAAAGCATTCATGAAAGGGGTTTTTTTCTATTTCGGCATTCATGGATAATGAGAGAGGTCGCGGGGGAAGGAGCAGAGACCGGCGAAGACGCAATAGCCCAAGCCTGAGCCGATCGGGCCTCAACCTCGCTCGCGCCCTTGGAGATGCCATTCTGGGTGATCTTCATGCCACCCACCACTCCCTAGCGTCATCGCCTATTCGCCACGCCTGTGCCTCCGTCTGAGTTTTTGCACATTGCGCTTCAATCTTATTGTCATTGGAATTAGTCTTCAACTTTCACAAGGATTTTTTTTTGGGCTAATTCATTTTGATTGTAACAATTATTGTATGACGAAGACCTGATTCATATGTCAGATTTGATTTAAAACCAAACTTCATTATTTCATTTTAAGGGATAAATCAAGTTGGCTGCTTGTATTTGTCATGATTTTTTTATTGTTTTTTGGGGGGTTTAGTGACTTGGATTTCATCACGAAGCATTGCCCCAAACCCCATGTTTCGACACATATATAAACTTGAGGTATGCCTCAAAGTTTGAATTGTCATTCTTGGTGCAGCTCCAATTAAGAGGTTGGAGTTAAGTATGAAGGGTGTTTGACCTCATCCACATGCCTTAGGCATACTCTCTAATTTCACATACTTGGACCTCACATACCCCAAGGTATATCATGGACTTCCCTAGATAAGCCTAGCTTAAGACATTTTGACCATTTGTCACCTATGATGAGTTGGTAAGTGGTTAGCCCTAAGAAGATACATTTATGACCAAATCAAGTATATTTGTGAGCGTGTACTTAATGTTTTATGGTGTTTAGCACGGGTATTGGCCAACCTTGTGTTACCTTGTGTTAACACTACATGTGAGGCTTGTGGAAGCGTGTTGGGGCGCGTTTGATAATTGGGTCCTCATTAAGGATTTTTGTAGGTCACCTTTGTTTCTATCCACCACGGGAATGTTTAGGTGCCGACCTAATTTGAATTTGTAAGTATAACGGATAGCTGCCAACCTTGGAGAAGGTTTTTGAGATTGAAATTGATATAAATAAGTATAATCGTGTTGTGAGATGTAAGAGAGAAACATAATAGATGCAAGATTGATGCGGGTGAAGTGTGTGATGCGAATTTAAGCAGAGCAATCGAATTTCAGTGTTAGGGTTCTTGAAGGCAATGAGTTGCGAAAGTGTGCGAGCGATTGTGGTGGATTCCTTGTTGCATTGAGAAGTATTCTCTATGCAACATTTCTCTTCTATCTTGTATTTCTTTTTGTGGCAGTGAGCCCTGGCTGTGAGCCTTTTTGGACAGTGTCTCCTATTCTGGTAGTGAGCCCTTTTGTACCAGTTTTGCAATTACTTATATTGTGAGCTAATCCTCACCATGGTTTTTCCCTCATTGGGTTTTTACGTAAATTTGATGTTCTCTTGTGTATGGTGTTATGATTTCAATTATTGCTATCTTCATTTCATGTTTAATCATACTAACAGAATAAGGGTTTAATGAATGCATGTGGATCTGATTACTGTTGAGGGTTTTGAAGGTTTAATTTCTTACAACTGATTCACCCCTCCCCCCTCTCAATTGTCTTGTTCATTAAACAATTGGTATCAAAGCAAGGTTCCTTGGAAAAGAGTTTAACCGCTTGAGGTAGATCCAAGATGGCGAACAAGGTTGCTTTGGAATGCCCTAGATTCGATGGCATAGATTATACATTCTAGAAGACAAAGTTGGAAGGATATCTGGCTACTCAGGGATATGAGATTGAAAAGGCTTATACGACTCTATATACTCCACCTCAAAATGCTCCAAGTACAAGTACAGAAATCAAAGCGCATGAGATAAATGCTAAGGCAAGATTTATTATTGTGCATAGTCTTTCAAATACTGAATTAGTAAAAGTTATGAGTTTGAAGACTGCTAAAGAGGTTTGGGATAAGTTACAAAGCATTTATGAAGGAGATCCAAAGGTCAAACAAGCAAAGTTGCAAAATCTAAAGGCACAATTTGAAATGATGCGAATGTCTAAGGATGAAACAATTAAAGTCTACATACAAAGAGTTGATGAGCTGGTCAGTACTATGTGAGGTCTTGGTGCAACAGTTAAAGAATCTAAAGTAGTAAAGAAAGTTATCAGATCTCTTTTTGATTGATACAGTGAAAAGGTATCTACTATTGAAGAAATTGCAGATTTTGACAATTACTCCAGAGATCAGTTGATTGGTACGTTAATTGCATTTGAAATGAGAAAACTTGGTTTGAAGAATGGTACAAAAGTAGAGACTGCTTTCAAGGCTAGTAAATCAGAGAAGGTTGAAGATTCAAATGAAGAATATCTTGATGATGTGGAAGCTAACTTTGTAAGAAGAATGAAAAAGGGCACTAGTAAGTACAAAGGTAAACTACCTTTCAAATGTTTTAGCTATGGTGATGTAGGTCATTATGCTTCAAGATGTCCGAAAAGAGCTATAAACAATAAAAATAAGGAGAATAAAGGAAAGATGATTAAAAGAGCTTACTATGTTAGAGAAGATATTGGTATTTCTGATGATGAATCTGACTATGGAGAGTTTGATGATAATGAATGCTTGTTTTTGGCTATAAAAGAAGAATATGGTTCTGCTAACCCTAAAAGTTGTGTGAAGGAAAATGTTGAGGAGATGAAGGATAAGGTTGAAGGTACTTTGATATCTGTTTTTCATGCTAAAGAAGATAAGAATTATTGGGTTGTTGACAGTGGTTGCTCTAATCACATGATCGGAGACAAAAGTAAGTTTGTTAAACTTGAAAAATAAGATGGAGGATTAAATAAATTTGGAGATGATTCTGGAGCTAAAATTTGTGGAATATGTTTAATCAATTTTAATGGCAAGCATAACACTGATAATGTTTACTATGTTAAGGGTTTAAGGCATAACCTTTTGAGTGTTGGACAAATGTGTAGCAAGGGATATAATCTTGTGTTTAAAGACGAAACATGTGAAATCAAAAAAGGGTCCAAAACTATGATTGTTGCTGGTAAAAGAACAGATGGAAACATCTATCAGTTTAAGGGTGTTGATGGTCATTGCTTTATGTCTCAGATTAGTGACAATTGGTTATGGCATCGAAGGATGTGTCACATGAACTTTGATAATTTGGCAAGAATCAGTTCAGTTCATGTAGTAAGAGATTTACCAAGAATCACAAAAACTATCAATGTTGTTTGCAAGAGTTGTCAATTTGGAAAACAAATAAGGAGTAGTTTCAAAGGAAATAAACAATCTCCTACCGGACTACGGGAAATAGTACATACGGATCTTTGTGGTCCTACAAGGTTGAGAAGCCTACAAGGCGACAAGTACTTTATGCTTTTGATTAATGATTATTCTAGAATGACATGGTTTACCTTTCTTAGAGAAAAATCTGATGCACTAGATAAATTCAAGGCATTTAAAACTATGGTTGAGAATGAAATGGATTTGAATCAAATGCTTGAGGCCTGACAAAGGTGGTGAATTCACCTCCAATGAGTTTAACATGTTTTGTGAAGTTCAGAGGCACTTGTTTGCCCCTAGAACTCCACAGCAGAATGGAGTTGTTGAAAGGAAAAACAGGACTATTCAAGAAGCTGCTAGGACTATGATAAAAGAGGCAAATCTATCGGAAGTCTACTAGAGAGAAGCTATTCATACTGATGTTTACATGCTTAACAAAGTTCAAGCTAAAGCTAACAGCACAAAGACTCCCTATGAGTTATGGTATGGAAGGATTCCTACTGTGAAGTACTTTAGAGTGTTTGGAAGCAAATGTTATATCAAAAGAGAAGAAGAGAACTTAGGAAAGTTTGATACAAGGTCTGATGAAGGTATTTTCCTTGGATATTCTACTAGAAGCAAAGCTTATACATGTAACAACAAAAGGTTGAGAAAGATAGTTGAAAGTGCAAATGTTAAAGTTGATGAAAACTTGCAGAATTCGATTGCAGTGGATGGATATGTGTCAGATGAACCTAATTGCAAAGAAAAAGAAGAAGAAAAAGCTTATGAAAAAGAAGTGCAAAATGAAGAGGAAGAAGCTCCAAGGAAGACCCCTAAAACCGCTAAGTATGCGCAAAAGAATCATTCCAAAGATCAAATCATTAGAGACAAAAGGAAACGTGTATTGACAAGAAGAAAAGCTACTGAAGTTGAGGTAAATTTGTGTTTACTTTCTAAAGTTGAACCTAAAACGGTGAGTGAAGCATTCAAAGATGAATATTGGATGAAGGCAATGGAAGAAGAACTTATGCAGATAGAGAAGAATCAGAATTGGGAATTGGTTCCTAGACCGGCAAACAAAAACATAATTGGAACTAAGTGGGTATTCAGAAACAAGCCGAATGAGAATGGAGAAGTAGTAAGAAATAAGGCAAGACTTGTGTGTAAGGGTTACTCGCAAGTGGAAGGTATAGACTTTGAGGAGGCTTTTGCTCCTGTGGCTAAGATGGAAGCTATCAAAATGTTTTTAGCATTTGCAGCATATAAGGACATGAAAGTTTATCAGATGGAAGTGAAGTCTACCTTCCTTAATGGTGAATTGGAAGAAGAAGTTTACATGGAACAACCGGAAGGATTTCAATTGTCAAATCAATTGGATATGGTATGTAAGTTGAAGAAGCCACTATATGGATTGAAGCAAGCTCCCAGAGCTTGGTATGCAAGATTGGGCAAATACTTGATACAGCAAGGATTCAGCAAGGGCACCGCAGATAGTAATCTTTACTTCAAAATTGAGGAAGACAAAATCTTGATAGTAGTTGTGTATGTGGATGATATTATCTTTAGAAGCGATAAAGCTATGTGTAAGAAGTTTGTTGAAGAAATGCAGAAAGAGTTTGAAATGTCAATGTCTGGGTAGATGAATTTCTTCCTTGGGCTACAAATTAATCAAACAGATAAAGGGATTTTCATTTCACAATCAAAGTGTTAGCGTTTCAAATCGCACCTCTGGAATGCGTTCTGGAAACGGACAGCTATGTGTAGTAAACTACTCTTCGAATTAGGAGGGGAAGCTCCCTCTTTTGCTGAGTTGCATAAAGAAAGTAAACTAAACTTGATTTTGCCTATCTTTTTGGTTCAACTGCGAGAACACAAGGTTATAGAACACTAGATGTTGCGGCTGAGGTTTTCCCTTTAATGAAACTAGACAGCTACAACTTAACCTACGCTTAAAACGTTTCTACCCTCTCAAGTAAACTACGCTTAAAACGTTTCTACCCTCTCAAGTAAACGCAAAGCAAGAGAGTTTAGAGATGGACGAGTTTGATTTCTGACAAAGATACTTAAACAAACTTTTTTTCAACGTACATTTTAAGCAAGCTGAAAAAGAGATCATAAAAGTATTACGGAAATATGAGGCTTTTATTTCAGGAGCAGCAAAGCAAACTTCAGGATTTATTTCCTCATACTTCTAGCACAAAACAATAAACGGAAATCTGAGATATTTATATCGAGGCAAACAAAGCACGCTCAGGATTTTATTCACTCAAACTTCTAGAACAAAGATTACAATTTTGGGACAACAAGTTGTAGCACAATACTTGCAACATGCGATCAACCTGATTATAATCAACACAACACATGCACTAAACAAGTATTTGCAGCTAAGGAGGCATGCAAACTTGCTCTTTACACAAAGTGAACAACACTAGACGATAATAAACATGAAGGCATAAGCTTAGCGATTTTGTTATCATAAGCACGGTTAAACTAAAATGAGCAAACACTGCTCTTATTTATACACAAGCAGAGGAGTAGCGAACGATAAAATCTCCTTGCTTTTACAACTAACACTTGCCAACATGCAAGCTTTATTTCTAAACCTAAAGAAGATAAAACATCTAAAACCTATGAAAACCTAAAAACAAGGAAAGCGCCAACTCATTACAACTATTTTCCTTCTTCTTCAAAGAATGGATAAGAATGGAGATGAGAATAGAAAGAAAGCATGAGATAAGAATGGAAAGAAAGCTTGGAGAAAGCTTCTAGAAGATTGTTGCTTTAAATCTCTCACACATCCACCAAAAAGCGGGAAACTGCCTCTTTATCAGGAGCGTAGATACTATCTTTATCTGTATTCTGCTTTTCTAAGATCTTCTCCCCTTTTGCAATCAAACTTAGAGAATCTTTGACATCTTCATCTCCTTTATGAGTTATGTTCTTGAAAAACATCGCTGCCTCAAAAGATGACTCACTAATTGATAACTTGGCGGCTCTGCAACTTTATGCTTCTGACACTTTCTCTTGATTTTCCTACGGAAGAATTTTGCACAACTTTTTCTGACACTTGTCCTTTCGCTCATACCACTCCCTCTGCACGTTCTTCAACTGAGATGACATTTTATTTCCATGATGGTACTGAAAAACACTTCCCAACATAATCCGTTCAGATAATTATGATACAACACTTGTTTGGCTCTGAATTCTATGGGAGAGTACTTCATGCTGAAAAACTTGAAGATTGACTGTAAACTTGACTATGCTCGGACAAGCTCAGCACAAACCCTAAAAATAACTTGTTGCTTTTCTTCATCAAACAGATGAATATTTTGGAATTTTTTCTGAGATATGGGTTTTGTTTAGAATTTCATTACAAGCCAACCCAGATCGTCCGTTTTTGAAAATTTTGAGTGAAGACTGAAAAAGTAGCAAACCCTAATTTTCTTCGAAAAAAGCAGAAAAAGCTAGCATTTGGGTATTGTTCAGAGGCACATTCTGGATGGACCCAGTTGATTAGATTCTCAAAACCTCGAAGTTTCACTGAAAAAGCAGCCACTTGAAATTTCATTGAAAAAGCTGTGATATGGGTTTTATCCAGAAGAATATTTGAGATAGACCCAGAAGATTGGAAGTTGTAAATTTTGAAGTTTTCTTTGACATGCAAGATAAAAAGCAGCTGCTGCAACCTTGAGAAAATTATTCAAAAATTATCCAGAAGATAGACCCAGTATAAACCAGCTCGCTGAAAATTGAAAACAATGGCCTCCTTTTTCAAAGATTTGATGTTCTGATAGGAAAAACATGAATAAGCAAGCCTTCTTGAGTGCTGATCTAAAAACATTATGAAAAACCAGCAAGTTTAAGTTCTTGAATCTTTTGAAAATAAGGGTTTGAAGTTGCTGCTCTGTTTCTCCTTGAAGACACCTGCAAGAAAATGAAAAATTAATACCTAGAGATGTCCTTAAATAACCTTTTGCTTTGTGAAACAGCTTCTCAAACCCTAATTTTGAAAACCCTTATTTAGCTCATGCTTTGAACAAAGGTGTTATTTTTTTTCCTCTCTTTGAAAATTTTTGAAATTTCTAATCATTCTACTAAGGCATGAGAAGTTGGGTGCCTTTTTTGAGGTATGCCATCCTTTTTCCCAGACTTAGCCAATTTTTCACCGTTTTCAACTTCTGTTCAATTTTCAACCCTGGTTTGACTCTGATTTCCGGCTTCCAATTTGATCCGGCGAACGAGCTGAATGATTCATCGCAGAACTTGATCGAATCTGACAAAGTTTGTTTGGAGGAGACTTCTGATGAAAACTTTGTTTGACCCTTCAAAAATTCAGGTGCCTCTCTCCTCCAGGGGCGCCCACTTTCTCTAGAGTTAGCCATTTTCACATTTTTTCAAATTTCTATACTATCTCCTCCCCTTCAAATGATCTGACCATTTCAAATGATCCGGAGCTCCGATAGGCTGACGGCTGGACTCGTCGGATAGCTGAGAAGATTATGAAGGGAGTCTCCTGGAAGTGATGTCTCCGGAAAGGTTGATTTAGATCCTCAAAAGCTTGGGCGCCCTTCCTCTCCAGGGGCGCCCAACTTCACCAGAGTAGAATATTTTTCAATATTTTCTTCTTTGCTTTTGACTTATGATTGTCAACTCTTGTCGAACCCTCTGTTCAACCTTCTGCATCTGACGACTGCCAACTCCGATTGGCATGCTGATGATCTTGTTGGAAAGCCTGATCAAGTCTAATGAAGTCACGTTAGAGGTGCCTTCAACAAATTCTATCGTTTGACCTCTTAAAAACTTGGGCGCCCTTCTTCTCCAGGGGCGCCCAAATTCACCAGTGTTAGATTATTTTCATCGTTTTTTTACTCTCAGAGTTCTAAACACCTCTCATCATGGCTTATGTTTGATCTGGATTTGTCGGCGGTTGGGTGCTCATATGACTGCGTTGTCGGGCTCTCTGCGGAGCTGAGATGGATCTGACCAACATTGCCTGGGAGACCTGATTCTGATTCCATCATCTGGTACTTTGAAAAACTGGGCACCTATTCTCTTCAAGGGCGCCCATGGCTGGCAGACTTAGCCATTTTTATGTAATTTTCAAACTTTGCCTCGTTTGACGTGCCTTCCTTGTCTTTGACTGCCGGAACGGAAAAATATTCTAAGGCATGAAAGTTTGGGCACCCAAACTGAGTAGGGGCGCCTGGTGGCTCCAGTGTTAGCCAAAAATTAGCATTTTTCAACTTTTTCAAATTATTCTCTCCTTCCTCCGTTTTTCGTGCACGTTCCTCATTGACGGCTTCAGTTTGACGCTTGAATGTCTGATTCTTACCCCTGGCACCTGACTGACCTCCATTGATGACCTTGATTCTCCAGAAGAAGCTTCTAAAAAAGCAGAATAGACCCACTAGGGCAAAACTGATCTTTTCGTGATTCCGACTGCACCAGCCTGATGAGGAAGTATTTTAAACCAATCAAAATCAATCTCAACCCTAGAAGCCAAACTTTCTATTTTTAGAAATTTTCTATTTTAAGAAAATTTTGCAAGTATCCATTTCTTGAGAAACCCAAAAAAAGCTCATATTTTTAGAAAACTGCTAAAAATAGAAATTTTCCTAAATTTTAGGGATGAAAAACTGAAATCTGGGTATTGTAGATTTGGTCATTCTGAGCCGACCCAAATTGTCATATTTTGAAAATTTCAAGTTTTAGACCCCCATGAAAGACATGTAGACCCCAATTTTGACCTTTTCTAACAGATTTAACAGTATCTTGACTCATTTCTTCAAAATGCCTAAGTGTAGCGAAAATTTTAATTTGGGGTACAACACAAAGTATGTCAAAGCGATGTTGAAGAAGTTTGGAATGGATGACTCCAAACCGGTAGGCACTCCTATGGTGATTGGTTACAAATTAAGCAAAGATGGTGATTCACCTAAGGCTAATCAAAGAAAATATAGATCTATGATTGGTGGACTATTATATCTAACTGCTACTAGACCAAATATCATGCATGCAATTTGTCTTGTGGCTAGATTTCAAGAAGATCCTAAAGAAACACATGTTGCAGCAGTGAAGAGAATATTCAAATACTCAAGAGGTACTCTGGATTATGGCTTGTGATATCCTAAGAATATTGATTTCACATTAAGTGTTTATACAGATGTAGATTGGGTTGGTTGTGTTGATGACAGGAAAAGAACAAGTGGTGGTGCATTCTTTCTTGGATGTAGATTGGTGTCTTGGTTGAGCAAAAAGCAAGATTCAATTTCTTTATCTAATGCTGAAGTTGAGTATATTGCAGCAGCATCATGTTGTACACAGGTTTTGTGGATGAGACAGACATTGAAGGATATCAGAGTTGTGTATGATGAACCTCTATCTATCTTTTGTGATAATACAAGTTGTTGTACCCAAACCAATTTTTTTGCTTCATTAAGGCATTTTGCTTAAAGAGTTTAAACTTTGTTAAAATGATGTCAAAATACAAGTTTTTGGGCGGGTCAAGTATGGACTGAGGTCAGTGTCATGTCAGTCGTCAGCGACAATTGGTGAGTACCTAGAGGTCAGAACCTGAACCTGGGATCCAGAGAAGAACATGAATGATGGAGGAGCATTTCATAACAAGGTTATACTCTTACAAGGTCAATTCAATGGCCGAAGGAGTGTTTTTCAAAGCAAAGACAGATGAATTTTCAAACAGAAAACAAATTTGCGCCCCTGTAGCCTAGGGGCGCCCCTCTTTTTTGAGGCTCAGATCTTGTTGCATGTGTTTGTTAATGGATTCAATCTCTTCAGAATTAGCCCAGCTTTCCGATGAGCTATCAAGCGAAGATGTACATAGCGCAGAACTCCGATTATCGAGGTCAGAAGCTGGAGGCACAGGGAGAGTACATGTCACAGAGACTGTCAAGTTGATGGTTTCTGAGCCCCTACTCCGACGAGCTATCAAGCGAAGATGTACATAGCACAGAACTCCAGTTATCGAGGTCAGAAGCTGGAGGTACAAGGAGAGTACATGTCACAGAGACTGTCAAGTTGATGGTTTTTGCGCCCCTGTAGCTCAGGGGCGCCCTTGAATTTGGCTTTTCAGATGGATGAATTTGCAAATAGGGTCTTCCTGAGATCTTCTCGAATCTAGTTTGGCTTCGCAACGCATCAATTCGCAAGGTGATCCAACATTCCAAGTGACCGTGACAGAGGTTCTATCGAGCACGTAAATCAGAGGATAGAGAAACATAGTTATACACAGCTGCATATCTGTAGGCTAGGGGCGCCCAACGTTTAGGCCTACCAGATGAGGTTATTTGCATTCACAGTCTTCACGAGACTTGTGCGCAATTACTCCAGCTATCCAACGAGTCCAGTCATCACCCTCCGAGATTTGGCCAACGCTCATATGTGCGAGGTCAGTGTGAGAATGCTGAAAAGTGAAAGCAACCAGAAAATGGCTGAGTATGGGAAGTACCAATCTCCTTGAAAAAGGTGCCCTTCTCTTTGAGGTCTTAGAAGCAATTTTCTTGCTTTGTCACCTCCAAAGACATCTCCAGCTACGCAGAGAGACAGACAGTGTGTGAATTGGAGCACTCCAGCTCCCGATGTTAGGGGTAAAAGTATGGTGTTCAGATGAAAGTCACATTTTTGTCAAAAGGGTATTTGCGCCTTCACAGGCCAAAGGCACCCATCTTTTTGGAGTTCCTGATACAACTTTCATGTACCTTACATACAGTCGTTGGATGCAGCGTGCTTTCAGTCACGTAATGAACCTATCATCTAGTCAACAGGGTTCATCGTTCACTGTCAGCGGCAGTTTGAAGCGTCAGATGGAAAAACAAAGAAATGGCTAAGTCTAGAATCGTTGCATCAATTTAATCAAAGGCGCCTAATTGTTTGAGGTGTCAAATGTTGATTTTAGCAGTTGCAGCTCCCGATAGACATTTCGTCCTTGCTATGCAGGCTTCGCAGTGGATATCTCAGATCAGTCGCAGGTTCACTCAGTCACCTGGAAGTCAGAGTTGAACATGGCCAGGTGTAACTTTGCCAAGTGTAACTTTGCAGTCAACTATAAAATAGGAGATAGTCAAAAATTCAATAACTCTTGCAAATGGACGCCTAGGAGGTCAAATTTGGACTTTCTGGAATCAGTGAAGTTTGTCGAGCACATCTAGATGCTATTTTTGGCTAAATGATTAAAATAATATTTTAATATTTAATTTTTGCATGCAAAACATTAAAAGGCGATTTTCTTCAAAGAATTAAATATTGGCGCCTCTTTTAATGTATATTCATAAATTTGCATGTTACAAATTAAATATTATTTTTCACGAGACTTAGAGTCAGTGGCAGTTTAGCTGGAGGAGGGCCAATAGAATTCTTTCTTTCACAGTCAAGGTTTCAAATCTTGCAGTCTTGCTTTTGTGGTACAATTTTGCTCTAGTTATGCAAGCATGGCGTCCATCATTTCATTCATCTAGCTTGAGCAGAGGTGAATTCTTTCTAGAGTTGGGCGAATTTCTTCAACAATCAAGCTCGAAGGCATCAAAAATATTCTTTTGCAAGTACAAGTCCAGATTCATCAACAAAATTGAAGAGAGAGTGGCGATTTTGGTAGTAGAAGAAAATATAAAAACTAAAAAACTCCTTTCTTCTCTATTTCTTCCATTTTCTCGTCTTAACTTCTCTCGCATGTTTGAAGAATTGGCGTTTTTTGACAAAACAAATCATCTGGGTTGATTCAAAATGGCTTCCTCAGTAAAACCCATGTGTTAGAATTTTTTAGGAAAATTTGTTCCAGAGCATCAATTCTTGAGGCTCTGATTTTCTTAACTGAAATTCCTTTGCATAGTTGAGTAGAAGTCACATTTTCACATTTCTAACATTTTGGGTTGTCTTAGAATCATTTTCTAAGCAAAACCCATATCTCATAATTTCTCGTGAAAATTATTCTCCGACAGGGTATTTTTAGCCTCATCTGGAGTGATTTTTGGCTTTCCGGAGAAGTTGTCAAAATATAGTCGAGTTTACAATCAACAGGCGAGTTTTTTAGAATGCAATTCACGCAAACTGAATTCAAGACCAAATCGGTCTTAATTCATGATTTCATCAAGAAAGCTGACACCGATTTGTATCAAGTGCATCCAGAAGGTTGGCAGGCGTAGTCACTCAAGTTCACATGGTTTCATGCCTCGTATAGCTGATTGTCTTCCAAGGCCAGTTTAGAGGGTTGACACCATTGGGTTTCTGCATGTGCAGTGTGCAGCAAGTTCATTTGCATTTCTCGCAACCAAGGAGTTCGCAGTCAAACTTTGCGGTTTCATCATGCAACACTCTTCCACAGAGAAACGCATGAAAAACATGAGAAGCGTCAAGCTGCAGAAGAAACAGTGGCCATCACTTCAATTACAGAGCCGCCAGAGTTACCAGTGAGTGAATTGCCAATTTAAGTGTGCAGAGATTTCCAGGTTTTGCTTGAGTTGCTGACAAGCAGTGAATTGACAGTTGAGACATGTGACGACCTCTAGATGGTGATGCAGTCACTAACCTCGTGGAGGGGTTACTTGCTCGAGATCGGGGCCAGTATACTTCAGTTCCCACCTTTCAGGATAGACCTCAATCACAGCAGTTAACTCGACACTTCTTTCCGAGTTAACTCGCTGTCATGCATCTCACGCATGTCTATCTTGGAAGTATCTATGTTCACTTGGAGTTTCATTTAGGATATACATTAACTGATGGTAGTATTCCTGTTAACTTGCTTTCAATAAGGATGTGCATGCTTGCACATTGTCCATTTAGATTAGATGTACCAGTTAACTGATGGTAGCTTTCCAGTTAACCGTATAGTTTCCTTTATTAGGGTTTAGGAATAAAGATCTCGCATGCTGCGAGACTCTAAGTTGACTCAAGGTGATTTTAGGGTTGCCTACACCTTTGATGTCTATAAATAAGAGCTTTCAGCTCATTTGTAAATACTTTTGCTTGATAGCATACATGTTGCGCCCACCTTGCCTGTAGAATTGCTATTATTGTATCTGTTCAAGAACTTTTGCTTGTGATAGAGAATTGTTGCGTTATCGAGAACATGCCTATTCTCAAGATTGGTTCACCCTTGTAAATTAGAACTTTTGCACGAGAGAGCAATATATGTTGTGCCTACCTTGCCTATAATATTGCCTATTTTGTATCTATTCACGAGTATTTGTTATGATCATGAATTGTTATGCCACTCGGGTTTCATGCAGTTATTATGGTGAATGCTCATCTTAGTTAAATGGGGTTGTTGGTTTGATCGTTGTTGTATGCATGTCTTGTCTATGCAATACACTGTCCCAATTGCTTACCTTGTGTTTTTTGTTTAATAAGCCTATTCAGATTGAGAAAATAGTTGTGCCACCTTGCCTTCAAGTTTAGAATCTGTACCTAAAGCTTATCGTGTGATGTGTGTGTCAATAAACTTATTCAGCCAAGCAAATAGTTGTGCCACCTTGCCTTCACGTTGTGAATTTGTGCTTAGTTTATCGTATATTTGTTTGTTCTAATAAACTTCTTCCCAACCAAGCAAATAGTTGTGCCACCTTGCCTTCACATTGTGAATCTTACCTGAAGTTTATCGTGTAATCACATCCCCGCTCCATTTCCTCATGCTTTGTTTACTTGAGGAAACTGGATAGATTTAAAGTAGTTAGTTTAGTTGTAGTTAATGATCTGCGAAACCAAAAAATCCTTAGCTGCAACGATCTAGGTTTTCTTAACCTTGTGCCTCTTCCAGCTGAGATAAAAAAGATAGGATTTAGAATACTTTACTTTTTCACGCATATCAGCAAAAGAGGGAGCTTCCCCTCCTAATTTGAAGAGCACTCATTACGCAGTGTGCAGAGCTGTCCGTTTTAACTTACACACCAGAGGTGTTAGTTATTACGCCAACAATTTTCTGGTGCCCACCATGGGGCACGAGGCAAGAAAACATCAAGAAAGCTTCACGCTTTATGTCACGGGAATGAACATTTGGCGTCCTACTGCTCCTGTTCAACAACCAGGACTTACTTCGGCTGCCATATAGCCAAACTTTGTGCTAATTCAAGGCGAGCAGTCAGACATCATTGGTAGCCTGCGGAGTTTTATCTTTGAAAATCATACATCTACTACTCAGTGGAGAAACGCAGCTACTACACTGGACAAAGAAGAAGAAAAGGCGGATCTTACAGCAAGTAGACTAGTTTTGCCACCACCCGCGTGGGAATAAAGCATCCTGGCTTACCAAGTTTACTACAGAAGGAGGCACAATCCTCCCATTCAAGAAGAGTCGCACTTTGAAGAGGTTCCCAAGCATTTCCTAGAAGGTTTAGAAGAAGAATCTCCAGCCCCACCTACAACGATGGGCGACAACAACAACAACAACAGCAACGGTCGAATCAGAAGGAACGTAAGATGTCCAACCCCACTGCCTTGGGGCGACAACATTGGACCGTTGGCCTTAGCAGGACACCATGAGCTGCCTAAGGGATCAGCCATCCTCTCCCAAGCAATGCATCGTACGCTTTCCTTTGTAATGGGATGATGACAAAATTTAGCAAAAACTGTTATGTCTCGATCATCACCTTTTGTGCCATTAGCATTCCCAACGGCTTGATACCATGTTGATCGGCACCAACGAGTTGGAATGTCGATGGCCAGAGTGTAGGCTTCTTGAGGCTCTTCCATGTGTCTTCGAGTAGTACATTGACTCCCGATCCTCCATCAACGATAGTATTTGTCAAGATATCCCTCTGATCTCCATTTGCACAACTGCTGGCATCTTCTCGATGTTCACCGTGAGTAGTACGGGATCAATGGTTTGTTCACCGTACGGTGGCGGTTCTGGTACCAATTCTTGCCTTTCGTCCCCCGCTCGCAATTGCTTGCCATCCCCGAGGACATTTGTCATTGCCAGTCCCAACCGCGGCAAGGTTTGGAGAAGGCCAGTTACTTTGATCGGTACGGCGATCTACAGTACCTGCCGTATGATGTTGGTTTTCGCCTTCGACCGTCAAGAGGTTTATGGCTTCTCCAAAGATATTTCGTTCTCCTTCGCCATCGCCAGTTCCACTTCGGCTTTTGCTTCCTTCATCCTTTGTTTTTTCGTACGTGGATCTGGGTAGGTTGCCTTCTTTGCTTGCGCCCTAGTGATCGCCAGTACCTCTTGTTCTTCTACTTCCAGCATATGGATACCCTTCTGCTTGGGGCATTCACTATCTTCATGGTCGCTTGGTCCACACCACTTACACAATCTTCCTCCCGAACCTTGGCCGTTCTGGCAGTCCTTGGTGAAGTGGCCCCATTCGTTGCACTTCCAGCATTGTATCATGGGTCGTCCTTTACCATCATACTGTATTATGTTCCTCAGACTTTTGTTGCTTCGGTAACCTCCAAGGGATGCATTGCTATTGCACAGGAGCTTCGGTGGTGTGTTCAGCGATGTCGACGGTTCTCCTTGAGCGAAGAGTACTTGTGCACTTGTGGCTTTTAAGTTGTATGGGCATTCTTGACGAAATGTCCCATCACTTGGCAGATATCGCAAAATAATTTCTTTGGATAGTTCGCCTTCATGTGACCTTCCCCATTGCAGTCTGTACACCACAATTCTCGTGCTTCCCTCGTACTCTCTTTGTCGGCCTTCAATTCTTTCATCATTCGCATCATATCTTTCTTGAGTGCTTGTACGGTCTTGGATTCACCGTCGTCGTCGTCCATACGCTCCTCGTTGTTTGTCTTCTTTTTCCCTCAGGAGGATGTTTTGTTTTCGCTTTCTATATCCATTGCTCGATTGTATGCTTCAACGTACAACGATGGAGGCACAACTTTCATCTTCTTCCTCAGCGACGGAAGCAAGCCTTCGATGAACCATCGCTTCTTTAGACCATCCGCTGGCTGTGTCTCCAATTTGCCCAACAGATCCTTCAGTTTTCGATTATAGGTACGCACACTCTCATGCTTCCCTTGCTTGGTATTGTAGATCTCCGCTACAATTTCGCTGTCGTCCCTCAAAAGTCTGAACTCATCTTGAAATGCTTGCTTCAGTAACCTCCATGTAGCTTTGTTTGCTTGGCCCAATTCTGAGTACCAGTCGATGGCACTATCTCTGAGTGTCGCCGGAAACGCTTTCAGCCAATGATCTGGATCATCCTGTCCATTGGCTATCCAGATTGTTTCACATGTTTTACAATGCCGTATTGGATCCTCTGACCCATTCCCTATAAACTTCGGCAGCTTCTGCATCTTTGGAGTCACCATCCTTCCCCGCTATCCTCCTTGTGTATTGGACCCGACTAGACCGGTTTCCCTGTTACGTTTCGGTGCGTCACTTGCACTCTCGACCACGTACAAGTCACTCCCACGTCTTCCATCAGCGTCCTCGACACCTTGAGTATCTTGGGTTCCACTCTGATGCTCCCTCTGCCAAGGGGTCTTGGGCTCAGATCTCCCAATCCTCAGCCCTTCGTCGTCGTCCGATATGGACAACTCCCGAATGCGTCGGATGTTGTTCTCAAGTTCTCCACTCAATTCATTTTCATTTTCTCAGCTTTTATATCTTTCTACATACGGTATGATGAAGGGTCCTTCGTCCCTCCCTTCCACAAAATTCTGATGTGCTCTACTGATGGATTGGTCTATCTTCTCGAGATTAGCATTTGTTCTTTTTATACTTTGATTTATTTCAATTAAATCTTCATTTAACTCCTTATCAACTTGCCTTAATCTTCGTCGCCGGTTTTCTTGCTCCTGTGCTCTCAGTGATCGCCAAATCCTTTCCTCCTCAGCTTCGTGCCCGAATGGTATTCGGTTCTTGTCTTTGTTTGGCCATACAAGCATTACAGGTCATTCACACGATCATTGTTGGTTGCCAAGGGTACGTCTCCGGCTAGTGTCTCGTTCCTCCTCTTCCCGTTTGGCTCGTTCTTCGTACCACTCCAATATTTGTTGCCTCTGGCGTTCCTAATCCCTCTCAGCCCGAAGATCTTGTAAGATAATGTAGTGGCGTGCTATCAGTCTTGGCAGCCTGGTAAGAAGGTGGTTGACCTCTTCGTTGACGCACAGTCTATCCCAAATGACCGCCTAAGGGATCTCTCGCCTGAGAGCCTCCCTCCGTACATGGTCCTTTAACGAGATTTCCCACAAACTGCAGAGGTCTTCCGTCAGGGCGTCTTCACAATCCTTGTTTGCTTGTACCGGCCCTTCAGTT
Organism: Sequoiadendron giganteum; assembly: GCA_007115665.2. Classification (NCBI taxonomy): domain Eukaryota; kingdom Viridiplantae; phylum Streptophyta; class Pinopsida; order Cupressales; family Cupressaceae; genus Sequoiadendron; species Sequoiadendron giganteum. The sequence goes on from CM021101.1 coordinate 601,253,986, forward strand.
GGCTGCCTCATCACAACGCCATTCTCCTGTCTGGGTGTTTACTAGATTCGCTTAGGCAACAGTGCCAAATGTTTACTCGCTACGGGTACAATGATGTACAAAGTAAACAGGAATATAAAATAACATTGACAACATATAATAGTCACATGGCAATTGCACAGAACATAGATGTATTGTTTTATTCAGTATTCGGCACTTATATCATAATGTCTCCAGACAGAACATAACATAGCATAGTAGAACCGTAATGTTTCCTGACTACATGACTCAAGTACATATAGTAGCTGGCGGTGGTTGAGGTACCAACCATTGCGTCCCTTCATTATAACTAATTACTTCGTCAAGAACAACTAACTAACATGACACGTACATAACATAAGTACATGTATTATTAATATTAACTCAAGTCTTATTTACTTATGACTCACAATTGACCAAGTACACTCTCGGCCGACTACAAATGCAAATAGTTCAAACATGCAAGCACAATAGCCCAACATGGGCACAAAGCCTACAAGCACACCAGCCTAACAAAGATTTGGCGTACGAAGTCACTTGGTATGAACGCCTACAACATCAACATGAAGGTTCAAACCCCGATCACAACGGATCAATGAGGACACAATGCTCGCAATCACAATGGCTCAATGGGAGTTTGAACCTTGGTAGCAACAACAACAATGTCATGATTTAACCATCACACTATGCCATGAATGGCCAATTTCAAGCTATTCTATTTGCTTGAGAATTATTTTATTTTACTTTAGAAATTTTTTATTTACTACATACATACATGGGCACATAAATATAATTTATAGCTAAGAATTATTTTATTTTATCTACACTATTTACTTTATTTTTATTCAAAAGAGTTATTTTACTTAAATATTATATACTTATAGGTTATTTTTTAATAGTTTCATTTGTAGGCATTAATATATATTTTGAAATTTTGATGTCTTTATGTTTGAAAAATCAATAATCATTTTTCTACTATATAAAAATTAATTAATTTATAATATATATTTATTTTCTATCAATGACAAAATAAAATAAAGATATATATTCGTTTTGTTTTATGTTTATATGTTTTATTTCTATATTTAATTACATCAACTATATTTTGAACTTTATAGTTTGAGTGTTTTTTTAGGTAATTAGTTGGAAAAGTGATCCTAGATCCAATTAGATTAACTGGGATAATCTCATTTTCACTGACTCCACATTCAAACATAAACCAGCTAGGGTTTTATGATTGGCTTGTTGCCACAATGGAGAGCCAACCTCCTAGAGTTTATGTTCTTGAGTTGTGAGGATGATATATTTGGTGTGTGTTTTAATAAGCCTACTTGACATGTAACCCTAGATCTAAAAATGTAATTTATCACACAAACGAAAACAAAAAGTAATAGAAAAGCTTCAGATCTGAAATTGAGATACAGTGAGGAACCTGTGACAAAAATTTGGAGCTAATTTGACTGGTCAGGGGCGTGGGGCGCCCCAAACTGGCTTGATCCTTTTTCAGATCTGCAAAATTTGAGATGCAAGTTACAGTCCGCTCTGTGTTTTCTTGAACTGCCTCCTGTTGAACTTCTGGATCTGACCTGCACACATGAAAAAAGGGAGAAAGGTTGTGTTGTATAGGAGTTTGCCTAAGTCAAACCTCGTTTTGGTATTTCTACCTCCACATACAACAATTGATGATGATCAAGAGGGCATACCCTAGGTCAGGCAGAGGCCAAAACAATGATAATTGACAGAAATAATAAATGATAATGTTACCTTGGTGTGAAATCCTTGATGAAGTGATGTCACACCACAAGTTGCCACAAATGTTGATTGATGGATGCCTTGATTGCTTGATAGACCTGGAAAAGGTTAGTTCCTAAAACATAATAGGTTGTTGTAGATAGCATGTAGAGGATAACTCAATACATCTTCATAATTTGGCATGATTGATCATAATAGCTTCTTGCACATGATTTTCTTCATTCTTTTTAATGTCTTGCAAGCTTGATCTTGATTGATGAAAGCACTGTAATAATGTTGTTAATTCTGCCCTTGAATTGTCTTGACTGATTTTAGGATCTTTAATTTGCTCAATAGATTTTCTAGGATTTCAAATGATGAAAAAGACTAGTGTTTATATGCAATTATTCCAATTTCCCGAAAATCAAATACCGATGGCTGACAAATGAAATTGGATTCTCAAATAATAAAATGTCGATACCAACATACCTAAAATGGGGCCAAAAAAGGCTAGACAAGGACGTGGGGCACCCTAATCCACACCCATCCTTTTTCGGGGCCTTAAAAATTGAGGCAAATATTAAATATATAATTAGGTCCAAGCACATAGGGGGGAGCTAAACCTAGTGTGGAATTGTCAAGGGTGATAATTTTCGATGCTACATCAAGTATATGTTGTTTGTGTTTTAATTTTTATATACACAATCACGACTTGGGACTCCATGCCTGGTGCTATTGTAGAATACCTCTTGGTGTAAAAATAAATGCCAGGCTCTAAATAGTATTTCCTTCAACTATTCTTTCATAGTCACATTAGATGCTTCTCCTTCCTTTGCCACTATAGGGTACACATCTTAACATAATTAAAAATGGTTGTTAATAAAATAGTAATCAAGTAGATAAAGCAATCCTAAGAAGAATAACAGAATGAGTGGAAACACTTTTTCTTTATATGGCATAGCAAGTGTCCCTTATATCAACCACAAAACTATAAATATATTCTTCTATCTTACTTTCACACCATAAAGCTAACAATAATACTCTCTCTAATGGTGAAACTTGGATGAACACACAATGGAAGCATAAACATCACTTATCCCTAATTTGATAGGATTGCATCGCATACTAAATCCCTAGCAACATTTGTTTCGATGTGTTTCAGAACAATGGGAGAGTGGTCCTTATAAGTGGTGAACTAGCCTTGATCTGGTCTATAACATCCACAATCTACCTACTCTACACAGAAACGTTGACTGCATCTTTTTATGTAATGCATTACTAAAAATAATAATTTTATCATCAACAATTGAATAGTCACAATTAAACAGGTTAAGCAAACTTTCCAGTAGATGGAAATGAAATAATTCTTAACTAAATATTAAAATTTATTCGTCCATGTACATATACTATGCTTGCTTAACTAAAAGTTAAAATAAACATTACAACCTTAGTTTATTTTAGTTTTTAGTTCAGCAAAACTGGACAAAGACAAAAAGAACATATTGAAAAGCAAATCAGATTAATCTTAGAGATGTAAGCGAATCTAAGATATGTTCACACTAATATTATCAACATACAGGATCAATGAGCATTAAATTCCAACATTCCACTTTTAAAAAACTATGGTGCTAAAGCCGTGGCTACATTTCATGCCATAAGAATAATCTTTCTCAATAAGACCAGCTAGAATATATCATTTGTCAAACAATAAAGGGCTAACCCATGATATTTACTAATTATGACTCTGGAGGAAAATCTTTTTCATATTCCAACAGTCACAACTGTATCTTAAAAAAATCCACAAGTAACAAGAATCCCTTTTATACAGCCCCAAAAAAACTAAACAGCAAACATCTTAAACACTTCATAGGAGGTTTTTTATGCAAAAAATGCTAAAATGGAGAGTTTAATATCAAATTATCTCTAGTAAAAACTACAGGAAAGGAAATTTAGACACTATACCTGCTTGCCATCTCTTGGAAAAGGAATAGCTTGTTCTATGTATGCAGAACTTCCTGAAACAACAAATATACATCTATATATGATGTTGACGCAGTGAGAAAAAATGCAATATAAATTTGAACAAAATAAAAAGATTAGATGTTAATTTGACAACATTTCTACATCCCATTCTTTTTGTAAGTTTTTCAGGTTTTAACTGTATAGGACAAACTGAGTACAACAAATTATTACACAATTAAAAATAAAACCCAAAGTTCATACATTAACATTACATATACTAAGTTTTTACTCTAATTGTGCTATGTAATTCTAAGAAGTACTTGTAAAATAAATTTGCATACTACACTCACTTCCACACATGCTAATAAGCATAACAAAGATCATCGTCCTTTACAAATTAGTACTGTGAAGCAGACGAACTATTTGATAATATACAAGAAACACAAAATAAACTATGACCCTATGATGCAAAGAATCATATATGATGTAAACCATAGTTTACATACTCGGACTCAGAGAGTACTCAGCAAGCCCAAAAATTTTGACTTGGCAAATACTCGGCAACTTAAAAATAGTTAACTATATGATAATTGATACAGTAATGCCATAATAGTAAGTTAACAGTATAACAGTAACTTAACACGGTAATGCCATTAAAATCTGTGTATAACAATATAAGTTAACTATATACAAACTTAAACTGTTCATTATGATAACTGATAATGTGTATCATGTAACTTGAAAGAGAATAATCGGCAAGTGAATATGTTTAGGCGAGTGGCGAGTAAAATTCAAGAGTACTCACCCTGACAGAAAATGTGTGATTACTCGGCTACTCTGTGAGTAATCGCAGAGTATGTAATTTATGATGTAAACAGATGCATGGTTCCAAGCTCTTGGCATGGGGCCAAAATAGTATTGCAACTAGAATTGATAAAACCTGAAAAGAAATTAAGTAGTGACCATGATATTGTTTTCACCAAAAACACATAGTCGATCACCCTTCCATTTATGTTTAAAAATGAGCTCAACTTGATGTAAAGTTTTAATCGATAGTCAAAATTGTAACATAAGATTATAGTGAATACTCTCTCAAGAATATAAACAAATAAATGCCATCTTATGGCATAATATAGTCAATACAACAATCTTAAAAGTTATGTTCCCCCTTTCTGTTCGTGTAAGTCATGACTTTGGCTCTCAGATACAAACCACTGGGCAGTCACAAATACAATACTCAAACTACCTTACCTCTCGATACATAATCTCCAACATTAATAATTACATTATATCATGATAACCATTCATTAGAAAAAACATAATCTTCAATAACTACGTTATATTATGATAGTTCCATTCACTAGCTGAAACTAAAACCCATAAATTTCTATACCCTCTCTTTGCTATCTTTATAATTTGCAAATGTCAAACTGAATTAGTTAATCTCAGCAGGGAACTCACATTCTCTAAATATGAACAACATACCCAAATTGTAAAACTACCTAATGTATACAAAGAATTAGGAGGGTGTAGGTTAAATCATTCATTGAAAATATCTAATAAATATCAATATTGTGATAACGTCATTTATCATTGCAACAATAACTATACAAGATCTAAGTCCTTCAAAGAATGTCCTAGGATAAAGAGGGCAAGTTGGGGAACCTTAGGAGGAAGAAATGTACTGCTAAAACCTCCCCTAACATCTAAGGCCAATAACCCTCTATTGTCAAGGAAAAGAAGCAGAATTGTGTGCCTACTAAATCTGCAGTCAAAGGAGAGTAGAAGAACCTCTGCAATGGAACAAAGTAGATCCATGATGTTTACAATGAGGGTAGGTTGGTGTAACGTATGTCAAAATTAAAATAAAACCCAACGCCCATCATACATATCACAGAAAATGTATTATGCAGCACAACAAATGCAATCTCAATATGTAATATCCCCCTTCAATTTATTTTATTTTTAACACAAGAACTTCACCCGTTAACTGTTAGAATTGGCTATGGCTGCCAAGATCTTGAGACCAAATGGAAAGCACAAAGAGAGAAAGGAATGTGACAAGAATAAACTGTATTCTTATCAATATGATTGTGTTTTGATTGTTGTACAAATGAGAGAGACCCCATGGTTATATAGCCAAGGTGAGATGCAAGATGTCATAAGATTATGACAAGTGTCTTAATCATATGACATGAGACAACTAATCACACTTACCTAGGTTCACATGTGTTACAAGTCAAAAGATAAGATAACAACTAATGACAACTAACACCTTCTACAAAGATTCCTTCCTATGACCTAAGTAAACTTAACATGTGTAAATAAGTCCCCCAGTAATGAATTAACTAGGTACAAGACTTTATTTACACTAACATTAACATTAGCTTAATGAAAGATAAGCAAACTGGAATGCAACCCTTCACTTTCTGATCAACTAGATCCCGGAGTGGGCAAGGTGAGAGCATACGGTGTAAAGGGATTTGTTAGCTAAACTAGAAAAGATGGAAATACAATGATATTGGCAGCAAGCTAACCAATATAGAAATGAAAGTAGTTAGGCGGTAAACCGGCCTCTTCCACTTTTCAACGGGCTACAATGAAAGTAAATAGAAATGAAATTGCTTAAGCGGCAAGCCAGCCTCTTCCACTTTTCAGCAGGTAAAAAAGGAAACAACAAGGCGGCAAGCCAGCCTCAATGAAAGTAAAGAACAAAAATGAAAGAGTTGATCAATACTACTGAACCAGCGTTACAATATTAAGATCTTTCACAATGAAACTAAGATATTCTTATCAACTTGAAAACCCAAATGATAGCCAATATCCTCCAAGGAAAATGCAAAGATAACCATCAAGAAAATATGACAAAATGTAGAAAATACCAGGTCTGATACAGAATTGCAGAGTTCTGATTTTTTGACCAACAACCCTGGATTTCACCGAAATGCTCGTAACTTTATCGAATCACCTCCTAATGACTCCAAACTGGAAGCAAATGTTGCCTAAGAGTTAGGCGTCCATTCCCAAACAGCAAAACCCTTCCAAACAGCATTTATTAATTTGGCACACATCCCAAGGCACAAACTACAAATGGTACAGCCTCCCTGAGAAGGGCGACCTCTAGCAAAAATCAGGTTCACAAGCTAAAATCATCAAAACTAGAGAATAGGGGAGCCCAAGAGATAGCAATCCAATAAGTCAATACCCACAAAAAACGCTCCACTCCTCAAAAAGATACGAACAAAAACATGCTTCAACCACACACAAACCAACAACATAAAAACTGAAGATCACACACCAAAATGGGCAGAAATTGAGAGCAAACTCACTTCCACACCAAAATCAGAAAACATCAAAAGAAGCCATCTCCATTGAATCTCTATCTGCAACCTCAGAGTGAAGAAATAGTCACTAATCAGCTAGGTGCTATCTCTCAAGCCCGAAACTGAGAAAGGCTAGGAGGTATTCCAACCCCGAAGCAAGAGTCTGGGTAAAATCTGACAACACTTCGTTATAAGATGAATAATCGATCCCAAATGAAGAGCCAAGGCCCTATATATATAGCTTTCCAACCCAGAAATTTGAATTACCTTTTCCCTCCAAAAGGGATGCCCAAAAGAGGAGATTAAACTTAAAGTAATTTTTTAATTTGCATTTGACTTGACTTGACTTGGGCACCCAATATGACTTAGCAATTTAACTTAATCAAAAAGCAATTATATTTTCCAAAAAGGACGTCAACAACTTGAAATCATGTGTCTAGGCGTTGGGGGCCAAAAGGCTCAATATTAAAACATAACTTAAATTGCCAACTCCAAAACAGGCTCCAAGAAAGCTACAGACACCACTACATATTCTGCCCTACTAGAAATAGACACTGAATGTTGAACTGTTGTTGAAATTGCACTGCCAAAAATAGCACTTACTAAAAATAGCATATTGCTAAAAATAGTAAGTGACTCCAAACTCCATTAGAGCACAAACCGGGCAGTCGTCGTAACTTACTAAAACTAGTAAGTCAAAAATGTCCTCCGATGAAAATGCATGTCATACCATTTTAAAGCCCTCTGAAAACCCAGAAAGACCCAAAAGTCCCTCTTACAAACTCCTACATGCACCCCCTGAAAACTCGGAAGGAAACCTCCAAGAAAATAGGAAACCCTAATTACACCTCTAACTAGCCTACAGGACTCCAGAAATAGGCCAACGGTCACAAGAAAGCATAGAGCTAAAAATGGGGACATTACACAATACAAGGAAAAAGCGACTTCCAGCCTTGAGGAAGGGTTAAGTAATATAATAAAATGAATTTATAATACAATTTAAATAATATTAATCAAGAGGCATTTGAAGAGTTACCTCCTTTGAAGGAAAGCTCTATTTAAGAGAGGCCAAACAAGGAGAAGATACATATTGAGAAACTATTCTATTAGCTGATTTCTACTCCTTGTTGGAGCATGGAACTTCAGTTCATTTAACCTGTGGATGAAAACCCCCAATTCCTTGGGATGATTTCATATAGAAATCACTATTGTGCTGATTTGACTGATTTTCTAGTAGATATTCATATATATTTCAAGTTAATAACATTTGTTGTTCTTCAGCAAAACTGATCACTATTTTTGAAGAAGGTTTATGCTGAGTGTGATTGTGGCATTCTAAGGACTGGTTAATTTAGATCACATGCATTTGGTTAATCCTTCCAACATCCTTGTGATGAGTCGTACCTTTCCATAAGGGAGCTAATACTTAATGTTTAATATTTAATATAGATATTTTTTTACTTGAAAACAGAAGATTTGGGAATTAATAGTGTTAATCTGCAATAGCAAATTTAGGAGCTTTGTGAACAGCCATTAATATTTGAATTTTGTGAAGCAAATTAAACTTGATAGGATATTACAAGATATTCCATTTGCGATATTACGCTGGTATCAGATCTGGATCTTGCCACCTTGAGAAGGCGAAGCTGTCGTCTCAAGACAAATACAATAAAATTCGCAGTTTTCATATCAAAATATTTTTGGTAAAGTTGCTCCGCCGCCAAAGTTTAAATCACCATTTGAAGAATTGAAAGTCGCCATCTAAAGCATTGTCGCTGCTTGATAAAAAAGGTCACATGAAAAATTTCGTAAAGCTGCCACAAATGGAAGAAACAAATATATGTGATTGAGCCATTGTTTAAAAGCTGCAAAAGAAAGGAAGCCACTAGTAATTCCTCCAAGCATGCTAATCTTAGTCAAAGGAAATTGTCACAAAGTTTTTGGTGAAGGCACAGCCAAGGAGAAAGCATGGCAAATAAGAGGCCTCCATAGTGAAAGGAAGAAGGCAGATCATAGATGTCACCGCCAAAGGAAATTGATATTAGTTGATAAAATCACCAGCCACCATAGTGAAAGAAATACTAGCTCTGCAAAAGCTACCAAAGGGCAAAGAGAAGTCATCGGCCAAGGAAAAGGAGATTGGCCAATCTGCAATCATTTGTAGTGGGTAATTCCACCACCAACAAAAGATGAAAGTCCATAGAAGGACATTGTGAATAGAGAAAATAAAGGGATTTGCATGAAACAAAGTTTATGCAAAAGGATAGTATATGCTACTACCTATTATGAATTCATGAGAAAAGCTAGAAACTTCCGAAAAAAGAAAAATTAGAAACTTCCAAAAAAAATAAGTGCAGCTGAAGGAAGTTCGCCACCACGTAGAAAGAAAGAAGACTGCAACCAGCATCTGAAGATTTGAAACATTTCCACCATCAAAAAGAAGTTGTGCAAAAGAGATAACGGTTTGGAAAATAGTTGTAGCATGAGATGAAGCCGACACCAAAAGAATAAAAGGAGTTGCCAACAAAAACTAAAGATTGTTCTCATTAAGAATTATTAAAATGGATGCTAATAAAGAAAAAAAGTTTGATACAATGTTCGACATGTTAGATCAAATGCTCCACATGATGCAAAATAATATGAATGCTTCCAAAAATCAGAATGGTGGGGCAAACACTTCAAGAGCCAACAACAAAAATCAGAACAATTGCACACGAAGAATAGTTGATGGATTAGTTGATAGACCTCTATGACCCCTTTTCATTCATAGAGACGAAAAGTCCGAACCAAGGGTCATGAAGAGGAATACATTTCTAGATTTGATACTACCAAGAAGATAAATTCATCCAAAAAAGTATTCAGAAAAATTAGATGAAGAGACTAAGTGGACCTTGGAACCAATGACAAATGCGCTAGAGACAAATTTACAAGAGGAAAAGAAATAATTTGTAGATTGTAAGCCAAAAGTAGAAGCATAAAAACCAAAGCTACCAAAAATTAAGAAGGAACAGATCAATAAGCAAGAACAGAAGGAATCCACCATACAAATTAGAGATGAAATAACGCTACGAGATAACAATGTGGAGAAGCATAAAACTATGAAGGGTGTGGAATATGGGTCCATCAATCTTCATGCTACAAATTCAGGTCACAAGGATTATCGTATCACTTCAGATCCTTCCATATCAGAAAAAGGAGAAAAGCTTACCTCATTTCAAGCAAGCGTAGAAGACGTAACATGGAATCTAAAATTATGTGAGGAATGGCAAAAAAGGGCAAAAGAAGCTAAGTTGATAGCCATTCAAGCCAAACAACATTTGCACAAATTTAAGGAAACGTTTGCTCGCATGGATAACAAAAAGAAAAAGTTTAGATATCAACTAGGTGTACTCCTACATCCTGCATGGGAATCTCAAAAGGCAATGACAAAGCAATCAGTCTTGTGTTTGCAAGTTGGAATGGTTGATTCTTTTATCCACCAAGGACCAAGAAATGTTAGTTTTCTTAACATCATCAAGGAAGAAAAAGGTAACATTTCAATCATTCTTACAAGTGCAATTCAAAATATGAAAGAGACGATAATAGCATAGATTTACTTTACACTGTGTTCTTTCAATATTTGTGTCATCATGGAAAGTACTCTAAGCATGGAAAAAAAGTGAAAGATATGACTTGCAATAAAGGACACATAGATCCTTTTACTCAAATAAGGAATTGGCTATCCACAAAGGAGTGGGATCCTAGTATTCAAGGCATTCAAACAATTCATCATGGTAGAAGATGCAACACTTTGTTGTTGTCTTGGATGTTAGCAATGACAATCAAGAGTTTGTATTAATTGCCCAAGAAGTAGATGATCATGGCAACATACAATATCATTCAATTTTATCAGGGCGATTTTTCTTGTTCTTTTTCGAGGCCTAAATCTACTAAGGAGAATACATATGCTCTTGCTGATACAAGTGTTTCCCAATGGCAATTGAAAGACAAACAATGGACATAATGCCACATATATGAATGAGCAAAAATTTTATAGTACTTGGGTTGAACAAAGCATATTGTTTCATAGCATACCTCATGGACAACCACCTAATAGAGGATGGCGCATGAAAATGATTTTTTGTAAGCAAGGCGTAACTTGTTGTCACATCTCGATCCTATGCTACATTTATATTTTTCAGTATATTGATGAGACTATTGGACATCATTTATGATTGTTTGATTATCCAGTATCTACATGTGTGTGATTTCTAAATTTGATGGTTAATCTTGATACATTGAAATGAAATGGAAATAATTATCATATTTTTGATTATGAGTTTAATTTCTTGGTTTTTGAGGACTAACCTATTAATGTGCGACTGAGTCTAACTGAGCGCACAAATATGAGTGGGTAATTGTCGAAGGCGAGAACATGGTTGAAGCAGGGGTATCCTAGCCGTTTGATAAATGAATAGTAGGATGGAATCCCGAGGCAATCACACACTCACATAGTCACATTCTTATGCATTGCAAGATTCCTTTATGTTAATTATGATTGCGATATTATTGTGTGTAATGAGTACATTTTATTAAGGTTGTAAAAATTAAACTACTTGGGAAAAATAAATAAATACATTTCGTATGATTTTATGTTATTTATTTCCTTGAAAATTAAATTAGTGATTAAATGGAAAATTAAAAAGATTTTGATTTCATAATAAATTGCTTAATTTATTATTATTATTATTATTATATATATATATATATATATAAATGTGACAAATACGAAAAGAATTAAATAATAAATAAATAAAAGGTTTATTTTCAAAATAATTTTATAATAATTATCTGTCTGAAATATGTATATATATAAAATAATTTAATATTAAGCACAAATAAAAAAACTTCACGATACCGCCTCTGCAATCGGCCTCCTCTACTGCGGCTAGGGTTTCCTACAACACTTTGGGGAGGTCTTTTTATGGTTTTACAGGTCTAAGAAGTCGTTCGTATGCAGCGATGGTGAAGGATGGGCAAGCTCCGGCGAAGAAGGATGGGGGGGCGCGGTGTGGAGATTACAAAATGGTTGGGTCAGGTGTAGCCAGAACCAAAGAACAAGGGCTCTTTCCAGTCAAACCCATTTGCCAAACACTGGACGAAAGGAAAATGGGGGGCATTCGAATAGCTTGGGGAAGGATTTGGCGATGACGGGCAAGGTGAAAGAACCCAAGCCTTTGCGATGTGCTGGGGCTACTCCCTCTGTCTCCATAGATGGAGAAATAGCAAACAAAGTAGCAAATAACACACGGTATTTTGTTGAACTACGGTTAATAGGCAGATTTTGGGGTTTCTGGTTGTGCTTAGCAAATTTACATCATTGGATAACAGATACATGCCGCCCAATCATGGAGGGTGATGTGCAGATTTACCCCAATGCGAAGGGGTTTTTTGTGGTAGTGTTTGACAACATGTGAAGGACAGAAATGTTGTGTTATGTGATTACCAATGGAGCTGGGAGGACAAATACATGCTAATGCTGAAGTTGTGGCATCCAGCATTTAATCCAACCACCGAATCCTTTGGGTAAAGCTTCCAAAACTCCCTTTACATTTCTGGTTTGAACCTTGCTTTGAAGTCATTGGGAACACGCTGGGGAAATTTTTGGGGGTGGATGAGGGATCTTTTTAAACTTTCTGCATACTACTTATGCTCGCATCCTGGTAGAAATGGACATTACCAGAGATCTTCCAGTGGCTATAAATTTGATTTTTTTTGGTGGGGAATGGCAGTAGTTGCTTCATTACGAAGGTTTACCATTTGGCTGTCGTAGTTGTTTTAACACAGGTCGTATTGCTAAGCATTGCTCTCAACGCAAGAAAGCTAATCAGGCAACATGGTGGAAAGAGGTGTCCTCCCATCACTATTTCGTGGAGAAAGAAGGCTCAGTTGCAAATGAGGAGGTTGAGGACCCAATGGTCTCTGCTGCCAACGATCCCCCACAGAAGTTTACACAAACGTTAGGTATGCCTTCTGAGATGAAGCAAGGCAATGTTCCAAGTGGCGAGTTGGGTGATAGGTCGAAGTGTGGAAGTTTAGCTTCCTCAAAGGAAAAGCACAGCCCAATTGAGGAAATGGGAGAGCCATATGGAAAGATGAATAGGAGGAGCTTTGGCACATGGTTCAAAGGAGGTAGAAGAAGAAGAGGGGCATCGCTTTCAACATGATTCTTCGTTCCCATGATAAAAGGAAAAAGTAGGCAATGGGCTGTCCAAGGAATGTGGCGGTGCAGATTTTGTATTGCTTGAACTTTTATATATTTCAGCTATTGTTTTTGGGGATAGGAGGAGGGTAGATTTGTGAATAGGAATGGGATGTTTTGTATGGTGATTTGGGGTTATGAAAAGCAAACATTTCACAACTTGAATTCTCTTCATGATTGTAACTGATGGTTGTAATGCTTTTCAGATTTAAATAAAAAAATTGCAAGGTTTCCCTGCCTTTACCGATCAAAAAAATAATAATAATAATTTAATATTATTATTTATATAGATAACTAAATATAGAAATAATAAAAAGCTAGTAAATAAAAATGTATAAATAATTAAATAAATTGCATGTATCTTTTAATAAAATTAATTTAAAAAGCTTTAATAGTAAAAGTTTTTAAAAAATTAATAAATAAATATATTATAGTGTTTGTATGCATGGGAGAGGAGTAAACTTGAAAATAAAAAAGAAATTTAATTATAAAACTTTAAAAGAATCACACCACGCAAAGGTGGCAGTGCTAAAATTAAAATAACTTGAACTATAGTAAAGCCTAAAAATATAGAGAACTGGAACATTAAAAAAATCACAGCCTTGCAAAAATCAGGGAAAAAAAGAATAAATAAAAAGCATGGGGGGAGACTTAAAAAAATACACACGCAGCTTCTAGCAAATACTTCTAGCATAGTTCACAGGGAATAAGAGGATTGATGAGCTCGTTGGGAGTTTAACGATTTCTAGAAAGATTGATTTACACCTACGAAAGGTAAGTAGCGATAATTCTAAATTATGACCTCCTTTTTTGTTTATTTACCGTGTCGAACTGTTCAATGTTTCCTGCATTAATACAAATTAAAATAATTGTTCAATTGAAAAAGCTTCGGTCAGAGATAAATGATGATTGAATTTATTCAACAACATCATTTATCTCAAAATCGCTACATCCAAGTATATGCGTTTGATCTGCAATTAGAGTGATTATTACTTGTAGATTAATGACTTCATGTCCTTCATTGAGTCCCGATCAAATATCATTCTAAATGATCACTTCCAGATCGAACATTATTATTATCGATTTGATGTTAAGTTCAGATCGAACTTATAAGGGATAACCGATAGTCAAGGAAACTAACACCGATTGATAATCGGATAGCGTAGATACTTATATCGGCTCAATCCTCATTTAGAAAATATTGAAAATTAATAGACGTTTTACATTTGAGGATCGAAATCCAATAAGATAAAATCTGACTTAGAAATTTCATGAGACATTCAACCAAAATTGAATTGACATCAACTTCAGAAAATTTAAGTTTATTATTTTGTTTATAATCTGATAGGTTTAATTATTTTTAACATGGTATCAAAGCCACGTTGAGAAAAGATCCGAATTAAATCCAAATATCAGATTATTTAGAAAATCGTATTTTTCTCTAGAAATCACAAACACATTACATTCTTCATAATGTCAAGTGTAATCAGATTTGAGGATCGTCTTGAAGGTGCAAACAACTTTACTTCATGGAAGTTCAAAATCATGATGATTTTTAAAGAAAATAAGTTAGACTCATTTGTGAAAGAAAACAAGATAGAACCAGAGAATGATCCGGAGAAATCTCAATGGATTGAGAACGATGAGAAAACTATAAAAATTATAGTAGATGCAGTTAGGTACCATATAGTACCTATTCTATCTAAACATGGGACTGCATATCAAATGTTTAAATCCCTTGAGAGCACCTTTGAAATTAGCAACACCAGTAGGACCCTTGCTCTAAAGAGGTAACTCAATCATGTTCAAATAAACAAGGGAGAATCCATTAATGCTTATTTCATGAGAATCAATGAATTAAGAAATCAACCGTCAACAATAGGATATCAAATTGATAGCAAGGAGTTAACTCTAATAGCTCTAGGTGGCCTACCCAACTCATGGGAGTCATTTGTTCAAGGAATAAGTGCAAGATCAAAACTTCCTAAATTTGATAGACTAAGAACAGATTGCTTACAAGAAGAAACAAGACTAATGACAAAAGAAAACAAGCTGAAAACCATAGATGAGGATATTCAGGTGCTAAATACAAATTCTCATAAGAAAGGTAAGAAGAAAAACTTCAAGAGAAAGAAGAATTCTTATGGAAAAGGATCGTTCAAGAAAAGGAAAGACATCTCCCAAATACAATGTTTTAGATGTGATCAATATGGACACTATGCAATGAAGTGCCCTGACAGAACAAAACAACAAGCATCTTTTGCTAAAGTTGGAAAGACAAATACAGATAATGACTCTGAGAAATTTGTCTTCTACTTAGCATTATCAAGTCAAGTATCAAACAAAGTCAACAACTAGGTAATTGATAGTGGTTCATCAAGGCACATCACAGGGTTTAGAGAACACCTCGATACTATGACAAAAGAAACTGATGAAGAAGTAACTATTGGGGATGATTTTGCACATCCAGTAAGGGGGGTTGGAACTTGCACCATCAAATTGAAATCCGGCCTCTCCCTACAACTCACTAAAGTCTTGTTTGTACCAGGAATAAAGAGGAATCTAATATTCATCTCCGCTCTTGAAGACAATGGATATAGGGTTACCTTTATGGATGGAAAAGTTCTGGCATGGCCAAAGAACTCCACTATAAAGAAAGCACAAACTATAGGTATAAGACAAAGATATCTTTACAAATTGTGCACTGACACTAAACAAGCTCTTATTCTTGAGACTTCTGATTCAAATGAAATTTGGCATCAAAGATTAGGACATATTCATTTCCGTGCCCTACCCTCTGTAGAAAAATTAGTAATAGGTCTGCCTAAACTAAAACAAATTCATGAAGGAGCATTTAAAGGGTGTGCCCTAGGAAAGAATACAAAGGGAACCTTCCAAAATAGTTTTAGTAAAACCAAAAATGTGTTAGAACTAGTTCACTCTGACTTATGTGGACCCATGTTTGTACCCTCCATGGCGAGCTTCCTATATTATGTAATATTTATAGATGACTTCTCTAGGAAGACCTGGATATATTTTCTTAAGTGTAAAGAGTCAATAGAAATCCTTAAAAGGTTTAAGGAGTTCAAAGCACTTACAGAAAACTTCTCCGGGAAGAAAATCAAAATTCTAAGAATAGATAATGAGAAGGAATACACCTCAGAAATCTTTAAGGAATTTTGTATAAATGCTGGGATTAAGAGGGAGTTTACTGTAGCCTACAACCCTAAGAAAAATGGTGTTGCTGAGAGAAAAAATAGAACTATTGTAGAAGCTGCTAAAGCAATGTTGTTTGACCAAAACATAGAAACCTCATTTTGGGCAGAAGCCTCTAGAACTGTTGTCTACATCCAAAATAGATGTCCACACTCACATCTAGATAACAAGACTCCTAAAGAAGCATTTACTGGTATAAAACCTGACATAAGTCACTTAAGGATTTTTGGTTGCCCTGTCTACATTCATGTTCCTAAAGAAAAAAGATCTAAATTAGAACCTTCTAGAAAGAAAGGAATATTTGTGGGCTATAGCGAAACCTCAAAAACCTACAGAATATACATATCCGGACATAATCAAATTGAACTAAGTAGAGATGTCATATTTGAGGAAGACATTGCCTTCAAAAGGGCAAAGAGTTCAAATGAGATAGAAATTCAAGATTCTCCTAAAGTCTTGGAGGAAGATCCTGCTCCTGAGATTCAGAGGGAGTATCCTGAAGAAATCATAAATGAAAACCAAACTACTCCAGAAGAAAATCCTGATAACAACAGCAAGAGGAGACCACTTTGGGCTAGAAAGATGATTAAGGAAGCTGAGAATTATACAGCACCCAAAGGAACTTTTAGAGAAAGTAAGAGACCCAAAAGATTCTCAAGCTATGTTGCCTTAATGAATGATATCATCAGTTCAGAACCAACTAATGTTACAGAAGCTCTCAAACATCAAGTGTGGAAAGATGCGATGACGGAAGAGTATCAGTCCATTTTGAAAAATGATGTATGGGATATAGTACCTAGACCAAAAAAGAAATCTGTTGTCTCTTCCAAATGGCTTTTCAAAATCAAACATGTTGTTGATGGCAGTATAGAGAAACACAAGGCACATTTTGTGGCCAAAGGTTTCTCACAAAAGGAAGGTATTGATTATGAAGAGACATTTGCACCTCTTGCCCGATACACCTCTGTGAGAGTAGTAATACCTATTGCAGCAGCTAAAGGTTAAAA